>JAOPSE010000237.1:0-1203746 GCA_029449295.1 Zea luxurians
AGAAGAAGTGATGATTCAATAGCATTTAAGGGTGTGTTAGAGGGTCAGCTATACTTAGTAGATTTTGAAAGAGCTGAACTCGACACATGCTTAATTGCTAAGACTAACTTGGGTTGGCTCTGGCACCGTCGACTAGCCCATGTTGGAATGAAGAATCTTCACAAACTACTAAAGGGAGAACACATTTTGGGACTAACCGATGTTCATTTTGAGAAAGACAGGATTTGTAGCGCATGCCAAGCCGGGAAGCAAGTTGGTGTTCATCATCCACACAAAAACATCATGACTACCGACAGGCCACTGGAGCTTCTTCACATGGATTTGTTCGCCCGATCGCTTACATAAGCATCGGCGGTAGTAAGTACTGCCTTGTAATTGTGGATGACTATTCTCGCTTCACTTGGGTATTCTTTTTGCAGGAAAAATCACAAACCCAAGAGACCTTAAAGGGATTCTTGAGACGGGCTCAAAATGAGTTCGGCTTAAGGATCAAGAAAATTAGAAGCGACAATGGGACGGAGTTCAAGAACTCTCAAATAGAAGGCTTTCTTGAGGATGAGGGCATCAAGCATGAGTTCTCTTCTCCCTACACTCCTCAACAAATGGTGTAGTGGAGAGGAAGAATCGAACTCTATTGGACATGGCAAGAACCATGCTTGATGAGTACAAGACACCGGATCGGTTTTTGGGCCGAGGCGGTCAACACCGCCTGCTACGCCATCAACCGGTTATATCTTCATCGAATCCTCAAGAAGACATCCTATGAACTCCTAACCGGTAAAAAGCCCAATATTTCATATTTTAGAGTTTTTGGTAGCAAATGTTTTATACTTGTTAAAAGAGGTAGAAAATCTAAATTTGCTCCTAAAACTGTAGAAGGCTTTTTACTAGGATATGACTCAAACACAAGGGCATATAGAGTCTTTAACAAGTCCTCAGGACTTGTTGAAGTTTCTTGTGACGTTGTGTTTGATGAGACTAACGGCTCTCAAGTAGAGCAAGTTGATCTTGATGATGTAGGTGAAGAACAGGCTCCATGCATAGCGCTAAGGAACATGTCCATTGGGGATGTGTGTCCTAAAGAATCCGAAGAGCCTCCAAATGCACAAGATCAACCATCCTCCTCCACGCAAGTATCTCCACCAACTCAAGTTTGAGAATGAGGCTCAAGATATTGAACAAGAAGATCAAGAAGATGAGCCACCTCAAAATGACGGCAACGATCAAGGGGGAGATTCAAATGATGAAGACAAGGAGATGAACAACCAAGGCGCCACACCCAAGAGTCCACCAAGCAATACAACGAGATCACCCCGTCGACACTATCCTTGGCGATATTCATAAGGGGGTAACTACTCGATCTCGTGTTGCTCATTTTTGTGAACATTACTCGTTTGTTTCCTCTATTGAGCCAACCAGGGTAGAGGAAGCACTACAAGATTCGGATTGGGTGATGGCGATGCAAGAGGAGCTCAACAATTTCACGAGGAACGAGGTATGGCACTTAGTTCCACGTCCTAACCAAAATGTTGTAGGAACCAAGTGGGTCTTCCGCAACAAGCAAGACGAGCATGGTGTGTGACTAGGAACAAAGCTCGACTCGTGGCCAAGGGATATTCACAAGTCGAAGGTTTGGATTTTGGTGAAACCTATGCACCCGTAGCTAGGCTTGAGTCAATTCGTATATTATTAGCCTATGCTACTTACCATGGCTTCAAGCTTTATCAAATGGACGTGAAGAGTGCCTTCCTCAATGGACCAATCAAGGAGGAGGTCTATGTTGAGCAACCTCCCGGCTTTGAAGACAGTGAGTATCCTAACCATGTTTACAGGCTCTCTAAGGCGCTTTATGGGCTCAAGCAAGCCCCGAGAGCATGGTATGAATGCCTTAGAGATTTCCTTATTGCAAATGGCTTCAAAGTCGGCAAGGCCGATCCTACTTTATTCACTAAGACTCTTGATAATGATTTGTTTGTATGCCAAATTTATGTTGATGATATCATATTTGGGTCTACTAACAAATCTACATGTGAAGAATTTAGTAGGATCATGACACAGAAATTCGAGATGTCTATGATGGGGGAGTTGAAGTATTTTCTAGGATTCCAAGTCAAGCAACTCCATGAAGGCACCTTCATTAGCCAAACGAAGTATACTCAAGACATTCTAAGCAAGTTTGGAATGAAGGATGCCAAGCCCATCAAGACACCCATGGGAACAAATGGGCATCTCGACCTCGACACGGGAGGTAAGTCCGTGGATCAAAAGGTATACCGGTCGATGATTGGTTCATTGCTTTATTTATGTGCATCTCGACCGGATATTATGCTTTCCGTTTGCATGTGTGCAAGATTCCAAGCCGACCCTAAGGAATCACACCTTACGGCCGTGAAACGAATCTTGAGATATTTGGCTTTTACTCCTAAGTTTGGGCTTTGGTACCCTCGGGGATCCACATTTGATTTGATTGGTTATTCGGATGCCGATTGGGCGGGGTGTAGAATCAACAGGAAGAGCACATCGGGGACTTGCCAGTTCTTGGGAAGATCCTTGGTGTCATGGGCTTCAAAGAAGCAAAATTCGGTCGCTCTTTCCACCGCCGAAGCCGAGTATATTGCCGCAGGCCATTGTTGCGCGCAATTGCTTTGGATGAGGCAAACCCTGCGGGACTACGGTTACAAATTAACCAAAGTCCCTTTGCTATGTGACAATGAGAGTGCAATCAAAATGGCCGACAATCCTGTCGAGCATAGCCGCACTAAGCACATAGCCATTCGGTATCACTTTCTTCGGGATCACCAACAAAAGGGGGATATCGAGATTTCTTATATTAATACTAAAGATCAATTAGCCGATATCTTTACCAAACCTCTTGATGAACAATCTTTTACCCGACTTAGGCATGAGCTTAATATTCTTGATTCTAGGAATTTCTTTTGCTAGTCTTGCACGCATAGCACATGAATATACCTTTGATCATGTCTCTTTTATATATGCTATGACTAATGTGTTTTCAAGTGTATTTCAACCAAGTCATAGGTGTATTGAAAGGGAATTAGAGTCTTCGGCGAAGACAAAGGCTTCCACTTCGTTCTACTACTCATCCTTCGCCGTCGCTCCGCATCATCTCTCCAACGTTGGTATAATCTTCACTCATTCATTTCATGACCAAAGGGGAGAATGTACTTCATGGGCTCTAATGATTCCGTTTTTGGCGATTCATGCCAAAGGGGGAGAAAATATGAGCCCAAAGCAAAAGGACCGCACCACCCCTAATTTTAAATTTGATGATTTTCAATGATAAATTTCAAAATTGGTATCTCTTTGTGTTCTAAAGGGGGAGCAAGTAGTGTTTTCAAATTAATGGAAAACCCTCTTGAACACTAAGAGGAGACCTTATTTGAGGGGGAGTTTTACTTAGTCAAAGGAAATGCATTGGAAATAGGGGGAGAAAATTCTATATCTTGAAAATGCTTTGCAAAATCTTTTTCATTTACCTTTGACTATCTTGCAAAAGTACTTTGAAAAGAATTTACAAAAGAATTTGCAAAAACAAAACTCGTGGTGCAAATATGGTCCAATATGTCAAAAACAAGAAACCATCCATGCGCATCATATAAGTTTATATTGGCTCAATTCCAAGCAACCTTTGCACTTACATTATGTAAACTAGTTCAATTATGCACTTCTATATTTGCTTTGGTTTGTGTTGGCATCAATCACCAAAAAGGGGAGATTGAAAGGGAATTAGGCTTAGACCTAGTTCCTAAATAATTTTGGTGGTTGAATTGCCCAACACAAATATTGGACTAACTAGTTTACTCTAGTGCATAAGTTATACAGGTGCAAAAGGTTCACAATCAGCCAATAAAAAGACCAAGTGTTGGATTCAACAAAGGAGCAGCAAGGCAACCGAGGGCTCCTCTGGCCGAAGGCACCGGACTGTCCGGTGTGCACCGGACTGTCCGGTGCGGCCAGAGGACTTCGACTTCAAACTATTCGCCCTCGGGATTTCTCGGAAGCCGGCGCGCTATAATTCACCGGACTGTCCGGTGTGCACCGGACATGTCCGGTGCTCCAAGGAAACGCGGCCTCCGGAACTCGCCAGCCTCGGGTTTGCTCGGCAGCCGCTCCGCTAAAATTCACCGGACTGTCCGGTGTGCACCGGACTGTCCGGTGTACCAGCGGAGCAACGGCTCTCTGCGGCGCCAACGGCTCCCTGCAGTGCATTAAATGCGCGCGCAGCGCGCGCAGTCGTCAGGCACGCCCATGCCGGTGCACCGGACATCAAACAGTACATGTCCGGTGTGCACCGGACACCCAGGAGGGCCCACAAGTCAGAAGCTCCAACGGTCAGAATCCAACGGCCTGGTGACGTGGCAGGGGCACCGGACTGTCCGGTGTGCACCGGACTGTCCGGTGCGCCATCGAACAGAGGAGTTCCAGCAACGGTCACTTTTGGTGGTTGGGGCTATAAATACCCCAACCACCCCACATTCATTGCTATCCAAGTTTTCCAACTCTCAACCACTTACAAGAGCTAGGCATTCAATTCTAGACACAAACAAAAGAGATCAAATCCTCTCCAATTCCACTCAAGCCCTTAGTGACTAGCGAGAGAGATTTGCCGTGTTCTTTTGAGCTCTTGCGCTTGGATCGCTTTCTTTCTTTCTCACTTGTTCTTGTGATCATCACTCAATTGTAACCAAGGCAAGAGGCACCAATTGTGTGGTGGCCCTTGCGGGGAAGTTTTGTTCCCGGTTGATTGAGAAGAAGAGAAAGCTCACTCGATCCGTGGGATCGTTTGAGAGAGGGAAGGGTTGAAAGAGACCGGCCTTTGTGGCCTCCTCAACGGGGAGTAGGTTTGCGAGAACCGAACCTCGGTAAAACAAATCCTTGTGTCACACTCTTATTTGCTTGCGATTTGTTTTGCGCCCTCTCTCGCGGACTCGTTTCTTTACTACTAACGCTAACCCGGCTTGTAGTTGTGATTATTTTTGTAAATTTCAGTTTCGCCCTATTCACCCCCCCTCTAGGCGACTATCACTAGCCAACACTGTTATGGTGAAGAAGGCCAATGGCAAGTGGAGAATGTGTATTGATTTCACGGATCTTAACAAGGCTTGTCCAAAGGATGAATTTCCATTAGCAAGGATAGACTCTCTTATGGATGCGACAGCTTCTTCAGAAACTTATGAGTCTACTAGATTGCTACTCAGGATATCATCAAATATGGATGAAAAAGGAGGATGAACCAAAGACTAGCTTCATAACTCCCAGCGGCACCTATTGTTATCTTCGGATGCCTAAGGGGCTCAAGAATGCTGGAGGCAGTTTCAGCAGGATGACAGCCAAGGTCCTTCATTCCCAGATAGGTAGAAATGTGCTAACATACGTTGATGATATTATAGTAAAAAGCACGAAGCAAGAAAATCATATCACTGATCTGCAAGAAACATTTGCTAATTTCAGGCAAGCTGGCCTGAAATTAAATCCTAAAAAATGTGTCTTCGGAGTGAAGAAGGGTAAGTTCCTTGGCTGTTTGGTTTCAACGAAGGGGGTCGAAGCTAACCCAAGCAAGATCGAAGCCATCCTTCGAATGGAACCGCCAAGCACAAAAAAGGGCCCAACAGTTGACAGGAAGATTGGCTTCATTGAATAGATTTATATCTAGATCAGCAGAAAGAAACTTGCCATTTTTTGAAATACTAAAGTCAGCCGAAGTCTTTCAATGGGGCCCAGCTCAACAGAAAGCCTTTGAAGAGCTGAAGCAATACTTAATTGATCTAACAACAATAACTCCACCAGCGCCAGGGGCTCCGTTACTATTGTATGTGGCAGCTTCACGCTTTGCAGTAAGTGCGGCACTTGTGCAGGAGAAACTGGAAGGACAAATTAAAAGCAAGCCCCAATATACTTTGTCTCCAAAGTTCTAAGCTTATCAAAGAAAAACTATACAGAATTGGAGAAGGTGTTGTATGCTGTCTTAATGGCCTCCAGGAAGCTTCGGCATTATTTTCAAGCATTCCATATAATTGTTCTTTCATCACAACCTCTGAAGGATATCATGAGGAACAGAGAAGCTACTGGAAGGATTGGAAAGTGGGCTGCAGAACTCAACGAATTCAGCATTGATTATGTGCATAGATCCTCAATTCAGTCCCAGGCGTTAGCAGACTTCATCGCTGATTGGACGCCAGGGGCTCAGGAAGAAGAAGCAAATAAAGATGCCGAAGCTTGGATAGTGTTCTACGACGGTTCCTGGGGAACCTTCGGGGCAGGTGCGGCTGTCTTAGTTGCACCTTCCAAAGTCAGAACATGCTATGCAATAAGGCTTGATTTCAGTTGTACAAACAATATTGCTGAATACGAAGCTTTACTTTTGGGGCTTCGGAAGTTAAAGGCAATGGGGATAAGAAGGGCGGTCCTTAAAACCGACTCCCAAGTTATTTCTGGACATGTTGACAAGAGTTGCAAAGCAAGAGATCCGAAGCTTAAGAAGTACCTGGACACAGTTCGAAGGCTTGAAGCTTCATTTGAAGGGTTTTCTGTTAAGAATATTCCACGAGGAGAAAATGAGCACGCTGATCTGCTAGCCAAGTCAGTGGCACAGGGGCTGCCTCTACCTTCGGAAGTATTTTTTGAGACAATAAGAGCACCTTCGATGGAACTCCTCGAAAGAGCAGTGCTCACTATATCTCCTTCATAGTGAAGATTGGAGGACTGAGATTATATCTTTTCTCCAAGATAACTGCCTTTCAGACGACGAAGCTTATAATAAGAGAATGGAGGCAAGAACAAGACCATATGTAATAATAGAAGGGGAGTTATACAAGCATGGAGTCTGCTCTCCTTCTTAAGTGTCTATCCAGAGTCGAAGGTATAGAGCTGATGAAGGAGATACATGCAAGTTTGTGTGGATCTCACATTGCGTCTAGGCCTTTGCTTGGAAAAGTTTTTCGACAAGGATTTTACTGGCCGAAAGCAGCTTTGGACACAGCAGAGCTAGTCCAAATGTGAAGGCTGTCAAAAATGTGCAAGAAACCAGAAGCAACCTTCATCTCTCACTCATTTAATACAGCCACTTGGCTATTGCAAAGATGGGGCCTTGATTGCTAGGCCCACTTCCACCAGCACAAGGCAATTTAAAATATGTTGTGGTGGCGGTAGAATATTTTTCCAAGTGGATTGAGGCGAAGCCTTTAGCCACAATAACTTCGGTCATAGTCCAGAAGTTTTTCTAGCAAACATTGTTTGTCGCTTCGGCGTGCCGAAGGTTATCACTATAGACAATGGAACATAGTTTGATGCCGAAGCTTTCAAGGAATTCTGTGATCAGATTGGCACGAAGATCCATTTTGATCAGTCAGACATCTAGAGTTGAATGGACTTGTCGAAAGAGCAAATGGCATCATAATGACGGGAATAATGAAGTTAATCTTCAATCAGCCCAGAGGAAAAAATGGCCAGACGAGTTGATTAAAGTGGTGTGGAGCCACAAACACAACAATATCAAGGTCAACAGGTTTTACACCATTCAAGTATTGTTTGGTGACGAAGCAATAACTCCAGAAGAAGCTAAGGCAGGGTCAATTAGAACAGTAGCTTCGGCAGAGGACGAAGCTGATTATTCTGTGGCAAAAGATGCTATAGAAGGGACTAGACTTCAGGCTGTGGGAGAATATCAATAAATACCAAGCCAAAACAATAAAATGGCGTGACAGAAAAGTTCGGCTAAAAAACATTAAGCCAGGGCATCTGGTACTTCGGAGAGTGGCCAATCCAGACACAGTAGGCAAGTTGCAGCTGAAGTGGGAAGGACCCTTTCTTATGGTATCTTCGTCAAGACCCGGTTCTTACAGATTAAAGGATATGGATGGCAACGATATTCCTAGATCTTGGAATGTAGACGAGCTTCGACAATATTATGTGTAATGTTTCTTGATGTAATCTTTTCCATTTTTCCTATGGTACCCTTTTCCTTTCCAAAGGGGGAGAAAGGTTTTAATGGGGCCATAATTTGTAATCTTTCTTTTCTTATTCAGCTCCACGAGAGCAAAATCCCCCAAAATATGTAAATGTAAAATCTGAGCATGCACCATTGAGTGCAGAGAGAAAAAAGGGAAAAAAGCAGGGAGAAGCTTGAAAGTCGTTCCTAAAGGGATGCAGAGCACGACGAAGCCACAAAAATGCCGTTCCTAAGGGAGCGTAGCGTAAGTTTTCTGCTCAAAAGTCATTCCTAAGGGAATGCAGAGCCAAATACCACCAAAATATAAGGCGAAGCGCGAAAAGTCAACGCGAATATCGCCGAAATAGAAGGCGAAGAAGTTCAAAAGACGTTCCTAAGGGGATGCAGAACTTACACCGAAAAATAAGCGGTGAAGCCGAAAAATAAGCGGCAAAGAGACTTCAGTCATTCCTAAGGGAATGAAGGTTATGGTTGTGGCTTCGTATGTGTGTGTTTGGACATTCATTTGCATGTCACATTACATCATACATTGCATTCATAAACATTCATTTAGACATACATAGGATCATCATGATCATATCATACAGACACAAGCAGATGCTTCGACTATGAGGATAATGCTTCGGCAAAAAGAAAAGAAGCAGTTTCATGCTTCGTTGTGTACGAAAAGAAGGGAAGGTGTTTTTTGCCTTCGGCTCAAAAAGAATACGAGTTTCCTCCACATCAAAGCAGTTCATACATGGACAAAAAAGGTAGAAATATGTTAAGGTATGGACAAGTTTACATAATAAGTATCTGATTCTTGGATTACAATATTTTTTACAAGGGTAATACAAAATTTTTCTAGAGTTTGCAGCAAGGTCTTTAGCTTCATCATCATTAAGCTTCGGATCACTTGTCAAGTTTCGGCTCACTGTTCCTCAACTTTGTCATCCAGTACATATCAAAGCGGTATGAGAAAAGTGCAAATTTTAAGGAGAAGGTAAAGCAGTAGGCACAAATTTCTTACCGGCTTAAGGTGGCTTCGAGCTTCGTCGCAAGCCATGTCTCGACCGCCTTTCGTCCAAATCTGCGTTATGAATCTATTTCCTATGCTTCGAGCTAGACTGGGGATATTAGTTAAATCTGACGGTGATAAGTTGAAGTTTGGTCTATTAACAATTTTCCCATGCGTGCAACCAGATTTCATGAAGGCAACAGCTGTGCCCTGAGAAGCTAGCAGGGCACAGAAATCACTGTGTCCAGCTATGACCTCATCAAGAGCATCATCTTCGCCCTGAATGTGTTTGAAGGTCCCTGGCAAGTCTTCAACCGAAGGATTGAATTTCTCAGAGCTGGCTCCAATCGAGTTGAAAATCTGCTTTAGCCGTTGCACGCATCGGATGCCGAAGTCTAGGCATTTATTTTGATGTTCTTTCAGTGATTTCTGTAAATTTGAACTTTCGGCTTCAGTCTCAAGCTTCACATTCAATTTCTGCTTTTCTTGTTCGAACTTTCCGACTTTGAGAGAAGTTCACTATTCAGTTTTGCAATTTTGGTTTCGGCTTCTGCCAGTAAACCCTCCACTGTTTGAAGTTCGAAATCTTTTTTTCAAGAGCAGCTGCTTGATCTTTTATTTGCTCTAATCCTTTGATTATAATCTCATGTTTTTTGTCTTCAAGGTCTTGTTGCATCTTCAGAGCCTTACTTAATAGCATACTCTATGCAAAAACAACCTTCGTCAGAAAACTCCTTTGTCGTTAAAACAATAAAAAGTCGAAGAAAATTTTACCTTGAAATTGGAATAGAACAAACTACCAACGATATGCCCCAAGCTTTGGGAAACCAATACTCTTTGACAAAGTACTGATAACCTTCAATCCAGTTTGGTCTCAGAGGCAACCTAAGCTTTCATCGTCAATGCCGCCGAAGAGTAGTGCTCCTGGCTTGTAACCACAGGATATAGCATAATCTCTTAACTCTTCTTTCTCAGCTTCAGTTAACTCCTGACCAATTATGTTTTGGAAATTGAAGACCTTTTCCTCTGAAGTATCTTCGGCTTTTTCCTTTTCTTTTCTAGGCACTGTGGCCAGGGTCTCTTCAGTGGTCGTAGCAGCTTCTTCTGTGGCCATATTCAGGAGCATTTTATCAATATCAGAAAGTGTGGTCTCTAGATTCGCAGCTTCCGCAGTTTCAGCTTCGGTGGGTGCACCTTCGGCAGCAGTAGCACTCTCAATAGCTGGTGTTTTTTACGCCGAGGCAGGCGGTGTCGTTTCTTCAATGGCTTCAATCACATGAATAATTCTCTGTTTTTTCGGCCCAGCAGGCTTCTTCGCTCTCGAGGGCTCCTTTTCCTTCTGAAAAAGCTTCGTCAGATGTGGCCCCAGTGGACTTAGCTTGATGGACAAGGATTCAGTCATTACCTTTAGAATTTCTTCTACGTCAGCAGCAGAAGGTGTTGAAGGAGTTTCTTCTTCTATATCAGTCGCTTTTTGCTTCGGAGCCGCAGCTTTCCTCTTCTTCGGAGTAGCTACCTTTGGCTCAGGGCTAAGTTTTCTTTTCTTCAGAACTTCTTCATCCTCTTTCACCATTCTAGCAGCTTCTCTACCCAGAACGCTAACAATTCTTTTTCTTTTTTGCCCTTTGGCACCCTTGTTCAATCGCTCATAGTCAGGATATTCAAAATTCAGGGCATCCATCACCTGATTCAACCTTCGCTTCGGTCGGGTGCCGAAGGCTGCAGTCATTAATTGATCTTCTTTCTTTGTATAATTGCCTAGGATTTTGTTGCACATAACTTCAACTGTGTCCAACCATTCTTGGCAGGGTTCTTTGAAGTGTTTCTTGAACTTAAAATGATAAGGCAACCGAACAAGTTCATTCTTCTTCTTCTCACCTTTGAGCTTCGGCATACCCATTCCCTTAGCATTGGGAATACCCTATTGGCTAGGTATTCCTGAACTAAATCCCTAGTACCAATATGTTCAGATATAACTCTAAATTCGGCCACAGCATCCGAGCATGGTTCCCCCCACGTCATGTTGCACTGAGGCCTAGTTAGCCCGAAGGCTAGCTTCAGCGGGCTCTGAACTAGCTTATCCTTTACTCATCTATCTTAACATAGAACCATTCAGTCTTCCAACTGGTCGGCCACTTGGTGCGATAGCTGACCACCAGTGTCATGTCCTTGCAGTATGCAAATTATAACATCCAAAGTTCTCATGCAATCCATCTTCTCTAGCCTTCGTCTGATAGTGAAGTTCATGCACCCGGCAGAAGGCTTTGGCAAGCGGTTCCTCCTTGGCTTCGGAGAGCCCAAATGAAAACGCTGAGCTTAACGATAGCGTTAGGAGTCAGCTGAAGATAAATCTCAAAATTTTCTAACACATCTGCAATCATTCTGTGCATGGGAAATCTCAACCCTGCTTTGAAGAAGCTCTTGAAAACTACCACTTCATCATTTTTTGGTTTCGGGGTGGTCTCTTCCCTGCCAAAACGAATCAATTTATCTTTGGCTTTCCCGAAGTAGCCTAGCTTCGTCATCATAGGCATATCAGCTTCGGAGACAGTCGATTTTCCAAAATCCAAATGGTTGGGCTTGGATGGCATAATGGTGTTATAATCAATCTCCTCTTCACCAGTATCACCCTCTTCAGCATCTGCCTACTCGGTTTCGGTAGCAAGTGCACCTTCGTCAATGGTTCCTCTGTCACAACTAGACCCGATCGTTTCATGACTTCGGAAATTGGTGCTGTCTCGGTGACCTCGGTCTCTTCTTCCTCATGAGTCACCCTTGCAGTTGAGCGCACCCTGGCCATTTGATGCTGAAATTCTTCCGGTTTTGATGAAATTGGCTATTTTTGATTTTGTCGAAGCTCTCTCTTTTGATGAAGCTAAAAACAAGGCGACGCTTTAACTGAGAATACAAAGCATAAGCTTCGGTTATGGTCAAATTTTTTAGCAGCACAACGGCACAATAGTAATGAATGCTATGGTAACTTCACACCTACCCGTTTATATAGTGCCGCAGGACGGAAGGTGAATCGTCAAGCTACTTACACCCGCCAAGCAGCCGCTCGCGTTCGCTGGATGGTGGACCGCAGGGCGCGAGAAGAGGAAACACTAGATCGTACTCGCTCTATGGTGGGACCACCTTGCGCCAGGAATATTTAAATCGTTCTCGACAATGAGCTCAGGGAAGGTGTTTTTCGGACCTTCGGCATTCTGAAGCCTAAAAGAATTTTTCACGGGTCGAGCTCGTTACGAAAAATGACCTGGTACCATGAAGGGGCTACTGTTGGGGACAGCTTCATCGCCGAAGGTCTCGTGAGAAGAAACACCTTCGAAAGGCCAGAACACAATACCAAAGCTATCAGTCAAGGAGCTTTGTAACGTATCTCTAGATGCACCGACTTAAAAGATGAAATGACCAATTAGCCCATGACAACCTATGTTATGATTGTAACCATGTGTAAAGGGCATGAATGTAATTTCTCGCAGGCTGCGTCCTGTGCCTATAAATAGATGAACAGTACCTATGTACTGTTCACATTGACTTGTATTCGCTCGTGCGTCACGCTTGGATTTTTGCCTTCTATCAAGCCGAAGGTATAAATATAATTTAATATTGTTCACGTTCATTCATGATGATATAATTAAAAGATATTAATGATGTCATATGATTATTTATGTTATCTCTCATATCTCATATGCTTCTTCTTTCATTAATATATGTTGTGATGATGAATGTACGTCCTTCATGACCTTTGTCTGAAGATCATTATATCCTGAGGGAGATAATGCTTCGAAGGACGAAGGGCATTAACCATTAACCTTTTTATGTTGTCTTGTTCTTAACTCATAGCATTTGAGAACAAGTCCCCAACAGGGGTACAAGCTAGTCGAGAGAGGGAGTAAATCCAAGTCTCTGAAGATGATTGAGGCGAGTTCCAATATCGGCCGTGGAGGGGGAAACCTAGAAGTGTTCTCCTCTCTCGTTTGAAGCCTGGAATCCTTTATAGCCTCAAGGAGGGATCTCAGGAGCGACCATGTTTGTCGTATTGAGGAGAGGAGATGAGCCGAGCCCCTGTAGCAACATGGCCTACAAAATGGCCTTTGTACTTGCGGTTGACTTGGATCAGGGGAGGATGTCCAGCCCCTGCTATTTTGCATCTTGACCGAGCAGAGAGCCGAGGCCAGGATCGAGGGCTCGGACGCGTACCTGGGCCTATCTTGTGGATGTGTTGTCAGAGTCGTAGTTGTTGGAATAGTGATAAGTATGGTGAAAAAGACATGGTAAATCGTCGCGTATGGCGTAAATCAGACTTATCACCAACCCCACAGTTTTTGTAGCCATCCTGTTGTCAGTTATCTGGGCCGAGGCCATGCTCGGGCGAAAGCGGAGGTTCCTCCCAAGGCCATGGTCGAACCTGCGTTGGGGCATGTTCGGGAATCGCGGGGAGTTGGTGGTTGCTGCCATGGCAGTTGGCCGAGGCCGAGCTCGGGCGAGGTGGAGTCTTCTCCTGAGGCTAAAGACGTCTTTGGGCGTGGTGGAGTCTTCTCCGAGGCTGAAGCCGTCTTCGGACGAGATGGAGTTCTCTCGAGGGTGAGGCTGTGCCCAGACGCGTGCATGTCATATCCAGATTTGTTCAAGAACAGTAGCTGACGTGGGGGAGCAGTGTCCGTTATTCGCGGGCCTGCGTCATCGTAGTCGGTGAAAGTAGATGGGACCGCTGTCCCATCGTCCCCTGTTTGACCGTGGTGCCACTTGTGGTAGATATCTGAATCGTCGCATTAATGCACACGTTTCCAAGGTTCCCGTGACCTTTGGTTGAGGCTGGGCTCGGGGCTGCCCTCGTGTCCAAGATGACCTCGGGCGAGGCGGAAATTGCCTTTCCATAAAGGGGGCCCTCAAGGGAGACAGAGAATTTCTCCCAGCGCTACCTTCACCCGAGGATGGGCTTGGGCGAGGCGGAGTTTTGGGCGACCGCTGAGCGGGGTGTCGAGCGAATCGTGATTCAACCCTGCTTGACCTCGGGGAACGTGTTTTATGATTTCTTGGTAATCAGATGTTAGGTATGTTTAGGGACAAAATCTAGTTACCTCTAAATATGATATCCTACAGTAGTATAAAACATAAAGATATGTACGTTCTGTTGGCTAGGTGGACGTGAATGTGATGTTGGAGCCAATAATCATTATTCGAATTATAATTATAGTTTTTTTTACTATTTAAATATAAAGGAGTACGACGACGGTGAAAAACTGGTGCTTTATATTGCGAGAGAAGAGATAAAGTCGGATTTATGAGTGAGTCTCTAAAATTTATTGTTAAGTAGATAGGTTTAGTCCAATAAACTTTTACAGCGCTATCAAATTCCGGATCCACGATAGTCGGTTGTCCCAGATACCATCCGGAGGCCAGCCGAAGGTCGTCGGCACTAGTTTGAGCTCCTTGTAACAGAACTCTCCATGCTGTCAGTAAGGTCCAGCATGTGGATTTTGTCCTTCCCCTCCGTGTCGCTTCATTTTGTCGGACCTGCAACAGTACATCATGGTAATTCAAACCGAAATTGGCAGTCTGTGTTGCTAGAAGGAAGTGACATCACATTTGACCGATTTGAAATTTTTACCTGTCCACACGTCGCACGAGCAAAATTTATAATCTTTCAAATGGGGCTAAAACAACAATTTTGCAGCCAACAAATATTTCTATATATAGGGACTGTCTTTAGTACAGGGAATAAAGTTTAGTCCATATCATGTTTGGTTCTATAGATTAAAAATATTTAGAACGCATTAAATAAATTATAAGATGACCAAAATATCCCTTAGAATTCTCCGTCATTAGTGCAACTGAAATAAAGGAGGGATAAAAATGGAATTAATATGTTTTAGTCCCTTTTAGTTACTCCTTAAGAGACTAGAGAATAAAACAGTTTAGCTCCTGTTTTAGTCTCACCATTTAGTAATTTAGGGACTAAATGGAACTAAAATCAAACGGGTCCATAATAATAAATCTAAATATTGGGGTATCACTTGCTCAAACAATTGTTTCTATTATTTAAGGGGCGTTTGGTTTCTAGATACTAATTTTTAGCCTTTCTATTATGTTTGTTTGAGATTAGAATCTACTTAGATTATTTAATCTAAATTATTTTAAACTAAACGTTATTTTAAAATAAAAAAATTTGAGTGTAAATTATTTTAAAATAATTAGATTATATAATCTAGATCTATTATAATCTTAAACAAACATAGTCTAGCTTTATATAATAATATGCGACTATAGTAAAAACATTGCGGGCATCTTAATTGTTAATTCGCCACTGGGTTGCAGCCCGAATCTGATCTTCACCGTGAGAACCAAGGTCCCACATCATGGGCTCTGCAATGATGGTTGGCAGTCGATCTTTCTATAGTTTATTGCAGTGACTTTCATTTACACGTGAGAAGATCGATGACTTAAACAATATGTTCTTTTTACACTTTCACAGAGAGCTCAGGCAGTCCTTTACACGTGGCTTTGGAGCATGTGGAACAACATCTGGGAAAAAAAAATCCTTCAAGTATATCTTATACAATCATTTATTTGTGCAACCGTGCAATCAAACGATATGGTATATTCAATCAAATTCAACAGTAACGACTATTTCAAGTGGAAGAGGTTCAATGTAAAATACTATTAAGTTTCAGGTGGAAGAGTGTAAATATAAAATAGTAATTATTGTGGGATTTTAATTGGATGTATCAGATCGATCGATTGCACGATTGCACACTTATGGCTGATTGCAAAGAATATGTTCCCTTGGGATTATTCACGATGTGGATCTATGGCCATTCGTTATTAAGTCGTTACATGTAAAGACAGCTGTCATACATTTATATAGATCTTTTTTCAAACACTTGGGAGGGTGTACCTCACGAGCTTAGAATCCTTAGCCGGGTCTGACAAGTAATAAAAGTTTTGGAAGTCTAAAAAAGCAAAATTGAGACTCTGGTATACTAATACATATTGTTTGAAATTGAGCTTTGACAACATATCTTTTGTTGCCTGAAATAACGACATATATAGGCCTAATGTTTAGTGAGGTATGCATATGTCTTACCATTTAGTGCTTGCACACACCATTATTGTATTTAAAGAATCTTGTTGTCTTGCAATATCATGCCAACCATGTTATGATCTGACCGCCATGGGTTAACTAGATGGAATGATGCCCACACCGGTTCGACTAAAAGCTCAATATTGAAGACGACATGGAGCGGTTTGGAGAAGGCCATTGTTAACCCACTTGCACGTAGAAAAGGCCTACATACTATCCACGAAGTTATTTGATACGATGGTTGGGGAGAGCATGGGGTTCGTAAAAATACCAGAGTCATCAGTGAGAGTTGCATCTCTATCTAAATTAAGCTTCAGTATTTATATTATACAACAAGGTCGTGTGCTTACAATTTTTGGTTAGCATGCTAGACCAGTTGATAGGATTGTAGCCTAAGTTGCATATGACAGAGATAGAAACATACTTAGCAAAACCTTAGTTTCACATCTAGATAGATTAGTTACTTTACTTGCTAAGTTTTATTAAGTGGGATTAGAGGCCGTAGATGACAATAAAAGTTTTGGAGAACCGTACCTAATCCGCATGTACCTTTATATAGGTTCCTTCAGTCATAATAATTAATAAATCGAATTAATATTCATTTGATACCATAAATATTGATGTTTGTTTATATATAGATGAACAAACTTAAAATATTTTAGTTCAATACTATTGTGGAATTACAGTTTTTTATGGACAGAGAGAGTAGTTAATAGTCTGTGTAGTCTGGACTAAATCCTGAATGCAATAAAGAACTGATGATGTTTTGAATAAAAAAATACAAAAAAAACAGCGTAGAGTTGGGACTTAGCATCATCGCGACAAAAGATATAGTAATTAATAATATAAAGAAATGGAACCACAGTGGGTCGTACAATATAATAATATGCTGCTGCTGGCGCTGTAGTAAAAGTAATGCAGAAAATTACACGCCGGTCTTAGTTAATTGTTGTTGTTATTCGCTGGTAGGTTGCAGCCTTGCTTGCTGGCAGGATCTGATCTTCGTCGTCAGCGCATGCAATGTGCCCCATCATGTGGGCAAATCCCATAATATGGTTTGCAGTCTCTTTCTGTACTTTATCACGGTAAATTTATGTTTACACGTTTACCCCCAGGAGATAACTTAAACAATTTGTACTTTACACGTTCACAGGGAAGATTTGTAGCGCCACATGCATGTATGAAATGGTAAAATATAGAAGTCGTTAAAAGCGTGGGTTTGCAGTCCGCTTTTTGCCTGTTTGGTGCGCCTTAAATACACCGACTTTTGCTTTTCTATAGCATTTTGTCTATATGAATTAGAGTTACAATAGTCCGAACGACCTTAATCCAATCTGTTCGTTTTAATCTCAATCCAAATAGATTTAACAGGATTGAGTGAATTTAAAATGTCTAGCAAGTCAGAATTCTTCCTAATTTCTTCTAATCCTATGTAATCCATGTGAAGTAGAAATAAGTCTTAACGAGCTGAAGATGCCAGTGGAGCTCGATGGATGGGGTCGCCGCAGTAGTGCGTGTCATTATTCTCACCGCCGGCCGTCTCACGTTACTCCGGCCCGTCCTTTGACGACGATGATGCGTGCACTAGCTAGCACGTGCCGTTCGCAGTGCGCAGCACTTAGCTCGTGCCCTCTCCCGGCCCTAGCTTTGTGGGCGCTCTTTTGGTCGATCGATAGAAGATCGTGCTGTTTGCAGCATCTCATGATTCTGATAAATAAATGTAGGCCCATATATACACTAGCGCATCTAGCTGCATGCAGCACGAGCGGCCGGGGGTCGTGATAATTGCAAGCAAGCACACTGGACTTTGATCCTGATCTCAATAAATAATTCGCACGTTTTGTTTCGTAGATTAAAGAAACTAGCTAGGCATAATGTAATGACATTAAGCATTATATGGGCCTTATTGTTTGGTTCAGGTTTTTCTGAAGAGCTTTTCTAAGAACATGTATTTCTATAAAATCTAGATGTGAGGAGAATCTGATTATCTTGGGGTTACGTGCGAAGGAAGATGAAATGATTCATAAGGTTTAGAATCTAGGAAGTGATGGATTCCTACCATCGTGATATTCTGTGTTCATGTTGATTTGAACGATTTTCACCAAAGCGACTCTCATATAAGCAGCAGACTGAGAAGCGAAGCTTTTAGTTGCCAGAAATCGATTCTAACGGTCAGAATCAGGTTTTAAATGGAAACAAACACATTATATAACTATAGAATATTATGTACGTTGCTACGGGAACCTCGAAATGAATCGTACCCTAAGTGCTATGGATCAATCGCTAGGCCTCTCTCTTCCTTGAGTGCTATGGATCAATCGTAGGTCGTCATATCTTACTCTCTTGATTCCATAGAGTGAATCGTGTAGGACTAATCGAACTTGGCTTAAAGTTAGTCCAATAATGTAATACCCAATTTGTAGACAATAAGAAGATAGTTGTTATTAATACATGTTTTGCCCTCTACTCATTAAACTTGGAATAACTATATTTAAAGTGAACAATTAACTAATAGCACCTAAAATAGTCTATGCATCATGTTGGATTTTTGTGTTGTGCTTTCAATACTAGTGTAAGGGAAATAGGGTCAAACCTTTTCCTATAAATGATTTTGGTGGTTGAATGCCCAACACAAATAATTGGACTAACTAGTTTGCTCTAGATTATGTATTCTACAGGTGCACAAAGGTTCAACACAAACCAATAAAAAGATCAAGTTAGGGTTCAAAAGAAAGGAGCAAAAAACCGAAGAAAACCATGGTCTGGCGCACAGGACTGTCTGGTGTGCCACCGGACAGTGTCCGATGCACCAGGGACCGTACAGTCTGAACTCTTCACCTTCGGGTTTCTCAGGCGCCGCTCCGCTATAATTCACCGGACTGTCTGGTGCACCAGCAGAGCAACGGCTATCCAGCGCAACGGTCGTCTGCAAAAGCGTGAACAGTTCGCAGAAGTCAGAGCAGGCGTTAGAGACGCACCGGACAGTGAACAGTACCTGTCCGGTGCAGCACCGGACTGTCCGGTGCGACATGAAGTCAGCGCTCCAACGGTCAGAATCTTCAGAACCCTAACGGTTGGGTGACGTGGCTGGCGCATCGGACAATGTCCAGTAGCGCACCGGACTGTCCGGTGCGCCCATCGACAGACAGCCTCCCCAACGGCTATGTGGTGGTTGAGGGCTATAAATACCCCCAACCACCACCACTCCAAGCATCCAAGTTTTTCAGACATCTCATCCAATACAAGAGCTAGTGAAAGGGAAATGTGCCATTGAGCCATTTCTATAATGTTTTGGTGATTAAATGTCCAACACGTTTGATTAAGTTCTTATGTGCTGAATAAAGTGAGAAGTGCAAATCAAGGCACAAGGTGATGAGGACATCAACACCAACACGAGCACATCTACACCAGCAGCACCTTCTCCAGCCCAGGCACCATCTTCCCCAGTCCAGGCGCCACCCCTTCCATCTGGGCCAGTGACTCGGGCCCGTGCAAGAGAATTGAACTACATCATGTTGTTAAAGAACGAAGGCCCAGAAGAATAGACGACCAGGCCAATTGCGGCCCATAATGGACGACCTAGGGTTGGCCGCCCCTAGGGGCTGCGCCCCCTCTCTATTTATACAGGAGCTGCGCCTCCTTTATTTTCCGAGTTTTGTTTTAGATCTAGCTTTAGCTACTCTCGAGCACGCGCAAATCTGCGCTGTCTTCGTGTATTCAGAACTCCACCCTCGAGTAATAGATTAGATTGCTCGCATCTTTTTCTTGTTCGTCTTCGATTGCGCACAGGAAACGATCTTCGTGATCAGGCCGATCTCGCATCAGCAAGGTCGGTAACCACAGGGAGTTGGTTCAGCGATTGCATTGGCGCCTCGGGCTTGCTCGTTGTAGTCGGATCGCAAGGGTCATCTTCCACCAAATCGGAATTATCTCTACTCGCCGAAAGATCGGGCACCTCAGCTACATCAATTGGTATCAGATTTCCAGGTTGATCGGTGAGTTTATCGAGTGTTTTTTTTCCTACAGTCCACAAAACCACATAAAAATTCAGGTTAGACCTTATCCCAGCACCCTTTTGAGCCTCGCACTTTCTTTCAATAATCTGCATTGTTGAATTTGTGTGCTTTCGCGTCATTTGTTGCTGGTTGCATTGTGTTCTTCCACCATTCAAATCCTAGCGCCGCCACCATCTCCCCTTTGATCACGCCACAAACCGAGTCAACATTGTTTCCTTGTTTTTCTCCTTCGGTTACGTCAAAAAAAAACAGAAAAACAAACCGAGTCAACGGCCGTTTCCTTGTTTTTCTCCTTCGGTTACGAAAAAAAACAGAAAAAAAAAAACCGAGTCAACATCGTTTCCTTGTTTTTCTCCTTCGGTTACGTCAAAAAAAAAACAGAAACAAAAAAAAAACAACGAAGGAGATAGGATACGGTTGTTTCATCCCGGTCGTTTGAAAACATAACTTGAGCTACCTTCCTTAAACCGGGCATAACTTTTCACTCGGGTGTCCGAAAAATCTGAAATTTTACAGGAGCTAGTTGACACCATTCTGAGGCCGGCCAAACTCACCTTCGGTCTGTTTGGGTTCGACAAAATTGTCAAAAAAATTCAGGAAAATAAAGAAAAAATTCGTCAAAGTTCTCGCACGCTTTTCAGAGAACTTCCTGATTTTCTGTAGACCACATTTGAACTCTGTTTTAGGTGAAACTTCGTGTAGCTCCTATTTTGTTACTTCTTGTGCTGAGAAAAATATCAAAAAAATCATACAAAAAAGAAAAACAAAATCACTTGTGATTCCTACTAGTGGCCTCGCTAGTACAATATTTACGGTATTGCCATTCTGCTAGTTCCATCCGTCCTTTGCACTTGTGGCCAGCAATATAGTTTCGTGTTTTGCACTATAATTCAACTTTGCATTATTGTTTGGTCGTGCTAATCCTTGACTTGAGTGCAGCCTACCCAGAACTCCACATATTTCTACGACGAGTAGGTTTCTGTTTCTCCAGGCAATCGCTCATCCAATCTTTCACCGGTTCCACCTGTTGTTGCAGTTTACCACTGTGGCTTGGTAAGAACGGATAAGAATTTGATAACAGCACTAGTGTAAGCGCCTTGTGAGCAGTACACCCTGTTTTTGTCGTTTTTTTTGGTGTTTTGGTGTTTGCGCTAACTATGGCAGGAGCACATGACACGGTGGATGCCCAGTTGCTGGAAGTAAAGGGACAAGTTGATGGACTTGCTGATGACATTAGGACGATGCATGAACGGCTTGATTCAACGGTCACTTCGACGACCGAGCGTTTCAACCAGCTTGACCTTGCTCAAACGGCGACTCGCACCACACTCGACACCATCCTGGCACGCCTTGATGCGTTGACCACAAAGATGGAGCAGGACTACGGCGGTGACACTGAGTGGGACGATGGAGATTGCCGTGGTCGTGCACGCCGTGTGGTTCGTCATCCCCCTAATGACTTATTTTCTAAGATTAAATTTAAAATTCCACCTTTTAATGGCAAATATGATCCTGCTGCATATCTTGATTGGGAGTTAGAGGTTGAACAAAAATTTTCATGCCATGATATTGCTGCACATTCTCAGGTTAAAGCTGCTATTAGTGAATTTACTGATTTTGCTTTAATTTGGTGGCGTGAGTTTAAAATAAAACATCCCACTACCATTCCAACCACTTGGGATCAGTTGAAAGCTGTGATGCGACATCGATTTGTGCCTTCGTATTATGCTCGTGATTTGCTTAATAAAATACAGCGTTTTCAGCAAGGTCTCAATCTGTTGAGGACTATTTCCAGGAGTTACAAAAAGGTATGATTCGTTGTGGGATATTGGAGGACAACGACGCTGCTATGGCACGTTTTCGTGGTGGTTTAAACCGCGAAATCCAAGATATACTTGATTATAAGGAATATTATGATATGACTACTTTATTTGAATATGCTTGCAAAGCTGAACGTGAAGTGCAGGGACGCCGCTCGAAGCCATATTCTAACCCTTTTGCAGGACGAAGCTCGACATCCACCTCAGCACCAGTTCCCCCTGCGCCATCCACGTCCACCACTACTCCACGCGAGAAGACGACCAAACCAGCCAGCACTGCCCCACCCACAGGTCGTACACGGGATATTCAGTGTCATCGCTGTAGAGGATTTGGCCATGTGATTCGGGACTACCCAAACAAGCGCACTTTACTCATTCGTGACGATGGTGAGTACTCTTCCGCTAGTGATTCTGAAGAAATTGAACATGCACTACTTGCCACTGACCATGCAGCTAAGGCGGAGGTACATGTCAACCCGGGCGACGCTGATAGGTATGAAAGTCTTGTTGTGCAGCGTGTTCTCAGTACACAGGTCGCTTTGCCCGAGAAGAATCAGCGACACACTCTGTTCCATACAAAGGGTGTTGTGCAGGAGCGGTCAATTCGCATCATTATCGACAGCGGCAGTTGCAACAATTTGGCGAGTACCATGCTGGTCGAAAAGTTGTCGTTACCCACTCGTAAGCATCCAAACCCATATCACATTCAATGGCTTAATGATGGTGGTAAAATAAAAATCACGCGTTCCGTGCGAGTTCCTTTCTCCATGGGTGCTTATTCTGATTTTGTTGATTGTGATGTTATTCCCATGGAAGCATGCTCTTTGTTACTTGGTCGACCTTGGCAATATGATACTGATAGCTTGCATCATGGTCGTTCGAATCATTATTCTTTCATTTAAGGGTCAGAAAATAATTATACATCCAATGACACCTGAAACAAATTGTTAAAGATGATCTTGCCCGAGCTGCTATAACTGCTAAACAACTTGATCCATCGCCCTCTGTTCCTTCTGAAATTAAGTTGAAGGCTCCTGTTTTACTTGCTACACGTGCTGATTTTGATGATCTACACGGTGCTCATTTGCCATGCTATGCACTTGTATGCTCTAGTGTCCTCATTTCACTTGATGATGCACCATCTTTGGCTATTCCCCCTATGGTTGCTAACCTTTTGCAGGAGTACGCTGATGTCTTTCCCAAAGACTTACCACCAGGTCTCCCACCGCTTCGTGGCATTGAGCACCAGATCGACCTCATTCCCGGTGCACAGCTTCCGAACCGCGCACCATACCGTACAAATCGGATGAGACGAAGGAGATTCAGCGCCAGGTACAGGCGTTGCTTGACAAAGGATACATTCGTGAGTCTCTTAGCCCTTGCTCTGTTCCTGTGTTACTTGTTCCCAAGAAGGATGGGTCATGGCGTATGTGTGTAGACTGTCGTGCTATTAATAACATCACTATTCGTTATCGCTATCCTATACCACGCCTTGACGATATGCTAGATGAGCTTAGTGGTGCCATTATTTTCACTAAGATTGATTTGCGTAGTGGTTACCACCAGATTAGAATGAAACTGGGTGATGAATGGAAAACAGCCTTCAAAACGAAATTTGGTTTATATGAATGGTTGGTTATGCCGTTTGGATTGACTAATGCTCCCAGCACTTTTATGCGAGTGATGAATGAAGTTCTGAGGCCCTTCATAGGATTGTTTGTGGTTGTTTATTTCGATGATATCCTTATTTACAGCAAATCTAAGAAAGAGCATTTGGAACATTTAAGTGCTGTTTTTGATGCATTGCGTGCCGCCCAGTTATTCGCTAACATGGAAAAATGCATCTTTTGCACACGACGTGTCTCGTTTCTTGGTTATGTTGTTACTCCACAGGGCATTGAGGTGGATAGCAGCAAGATTGCTGCCATTCGGGAGTGGCCTACACCGACGACGGTCACACAAATTCGGAGCTTTCTTGGACTTGCCGGTTTCTACCGCAGATTTGTTCGTGATTTTAGCTCCATTGCAGCGCCTCTACATGAGCTTACAAAGAAAGATGTGCCGTTTGCTTGGAGTGATTCGCAGGAGGAAGCGTTCAGCACTTTGAAAGATAAGTTAACCCAAGCTCCCCTATTGCAATTGCCTGATTTTAATAAAGTATTTGAGCTTGAATGCGATGCTAGCGGTATTGGGCTAGGTGCTGTTTATTACAAGAAGGAAAACCAGTTGCTTATTTTAGTGAAAAATTAAGCGGTGCTAGTCTGAAATATTCTACTTATGATAAGGAGCTTTACGCGTTAGTGCGCACTTTACATACATGGCAGCACTATCTTTGGCATCGTGAGTTCATAATTCATTCTGATCATGAGGCTTTAAAACATATTCGTACCCAAACAAATCTGAACCGTCGTCATGCTAAATGGGTAGAATTCATTGAGTCTTTTCCTTACATTATTAAACACAAGAACGGGAAGGACAATGTTATTGCTGATGCTTTGTCTCGTCGCTATACCATGCTGTCACAGTTAGATTTTAAAATCTTTGGTTTGCACACTGTAAAAGATCAATATGTTGACGATGCTGATTTTAAAGATGCTTTCGGCCATTGTATTAATGGGAAACCATGGGGCAAATTTCACATACAGGATGGGTTCCTGTTTTGCGCTAACAAGCTGTGTGTTCCAGCTAGCTCGGTTCTTTTGTTGTTACAGGAAGCACATGGAGGCGGTCTCATGGGGCACTTTGGCGTCTACAAGACACATGAGGTGTTGGCTGCCCACTTCTTTTGGCCTCGGATGCGCGCTGATGTTGAGCGCCTTGTTGCACGCTGCACTACTTGTCAGAAAGCTAAGTCACGGTTGAACAACCATGGTTTGTATATGCCTTTGCCTGTTCCTACTTCCCCTTGGATTGATATTTCGATGGATTTTGTTTTGGGATTGCCTAGAACTAAGAAGGGGAGGGATAGCATTTTTGTGGTTGTTGATCGATTCTCCAAAATGGCTCATTTCATACCTTGTCATAAGACTGATGATGCTAGCAATGTTGCTGAATTGTTTTTTAGAGAGATTATTCGTTTGCACGGTATTCCCAATACAATAGTCTCGGATCGTGATGCCAAGTTTCTGAGTCATTTTTGGAGATCTCTGTGGAATAAATTAGGAACTAAATTGCTGTTTAGCACCACTTGTCACCCTCAGACTGATGGTCAAACTGAGGTAGTTAATCGAACTTTGTCTACCATGCTTAGGGCTGTTTTAGACAAAAATTTGAAACGTTGGGAGGATTGCTTACCTCATGTTGAGTTTGCTTATAATCATGCAACACATTCTTCTACAAAGATGTGCCCTTTTCAAATTGTTTATGGTTACATTCCTAGGGCGCCTATTGCTTTGTTTTCGCTTGATGCTACGGACGCCCCACACATAGATGCTCTTGCACATGTTGAACAAATGATTAATCTCCATGAACAAACTCAACAAAACATTGCTGCTGCTAATGCTAAATATCAGATTACTGGTAGTAAAGGCCGGAAACTAGTTACTTTTGAACCTGGTGATATGGTTGGTTGCATTTGAGAAAGGATCGTTTTCCTACTTTGCGCCGTTCTAAATTGATGCCTCGTGCTGCTGGTCCTTTTAAGGTACTAACCAAGATTAATGATAATGCTTATATCCTTGACCTGCCTGTGGAGTTTGGTGTTTCCACTAGTTTTAACGTTGCAGATTTGAAACCGTATGCGGGAGAAGGTGAGGAGTTGCCGTCGAGGACGACTTCAGTTCAAGAAGGGGAGGATGATGAGGACATCAACACCAACACGAGCACATCTACACCAGCAGCACCTTCTCCAGCGCAGGCACCATCTTCCCAGTCCAGGCGCCACCCCTTCCATCTGGGCCAGTGACTCGGGCCCGTGCAAGAGAATTGAACTACATCATGTTGTTAAAGAACGAAGGCCCAGAAGAATAGACGACCAGGCCAATTGCGGCCCATAATGGACGACCTAGGGTTGGCCGCCCCTAGGGGCTGCGCCCCCTCTCTATTTATACAGGAGCTGCGCCTCCTTTATTTTCTGAGTTTTGTTTTAGATCTAGCTTTAGCTACTCTCGAGCACGCGCAAATCTGCGCTGTCTTCGTGTATTCAGAACTCCACCCTCGAGTAATAGATTAGATTGCTCGCATCTTTTTCTTGTTCGTTCTTCGATTGCGCACAGGAAACGATCTTCGTGATCAGGCCGATCTCGCATCAGCAAGGTCGGTAACCACAGGGAGTTGGTTCAGCGATTGCATTGGCGCCTCGGGCTTGCTTGTCGTAGTCGGATCGCAAGGGTCATCTTCCACCAAATCGGAATTATCTCTACTCGCCGAAAGATCGGGCACCTCAGCTACATCACAAGGTATGTTTCTACACTTAGTATTTTGGTTTTTGAACGCTAATGTGTTTGTCTAAGTGCTAGAAACAGTGACAAAAGGAGGAGAAAAGAAACCGAAAAGACTTGGCTCTGTGCAGCCAATCCTCAGCTCGGCCTGGCACACCGGACTGTCTGGTGGTAAATAACTTGTTCAAAGGTGATCTAGTTAGTATACTAGGAGGTAACATAGTGGAAGTGTACATGGACTTGCATATGGGCAAGGGGATACATGATGCACTTGAGGTTGAGTTTAGGGTCTTTTATTGGTAGGAGTTGTATAACATAGAATAGGTCTATGACCACAAGATAGTTGATGACCGATCTATAGTAGAATGGAATCATGAGATCTATATGGTGGCTAAAGAACTATATAATAACGAGTTAGAGTTATTTGAGAAGTTTGTGGTTGACTATATTATCACTAAGTTACCACCTCTTTTACTGGATTTGTCCACTTCTCTAAAGGCCAGTAGGCAGAAGTTTAGTGTGATTGACCTCATTGCTACTCTAGGTATTGAAGAGAAGGAAAGTACATAGGACACTCATGGAAAGGAAGAGCTAGATAAGGGAGGGTATAGCAACAACTTAGTGTAGAAGAAGAACTCTCATGCCCGTCACAACAATAAAGAATAAGGATGCTTTCAAGCCTAAAGTTGCATCAACATTCAAGAAGAAAAGCAAAGAAAAATGTGTCTATTTTGTGTGCAATGGCTATGATCATTGGGCAAAGGAGTGCCCAATGTGCAAGGACAAGCAGAAAAAGGTAGCTAACGAGTATTGTAGTTGTTAACTTATAATTCTTTTAGTTTGTCTGTCACCTAAATAGTGTGTTGATATAGTTTCTAATTTTCATGTATGTGCTAACATTTTCTTATGTTTTAACTTATCAGGAATGGTGATGTTGCTCCTTGTTAATGGGGAATAGATTGCATGCATCTATTCTTGGTGTTTATATGGTCAATCTAAAAATTACTTCAGGAAAGACCATGTAACTGAAGAACATGCATCATGTCCCCTGCATAAAGAAGAATCTCATGAGTAGGTATCTACTATGAAGAGATGGATTTAGAGATGCCTTTGAGTTCAATAAATGTGTCGCGTCCAAGAATGAAAAAATTGTTGGTATAGGCTATGAAAGTAGAGGCTTGTTCAGTTTTTTCTTTGGTGGGTTCTTGTGAAAAAACTATGTACCATGTGTGTAATGACGATGAGTCCAATGTTTGGCATTCATGACTTTCATATGAATTTTGGGTGTATGACATACTTAGCTAATATGAGTTTAATCCCAAATTTTGACTAGACCAAAGGCTCATGCACCACTTCCATGTATTTCATGCATATCTTATGAAGGAGTTGCAGTTTTTGCATAAAGGCTGAGTGCTTGCTAAGTGTTGTAGTTATCAACAAGAGGGAGATTTATACACATACACAAACATCTTGTTGGGAGCACATCCATTTGTGAGGCTTTGTGCACTCATTCATGGGGAGTTTAGGGGAAGATGATTTTGTTAGGGGAAGGTGCATTTGATCTTTGCTAGTCATGCAGAGGCTTTGCCTCTTTTGAAGGGGCTAGTTTTGGTTTTAGGGGGTTTGGTGTTTTGTCTTTTGCGCTAAATTTTCTCTATATTGGCTAGTGGTGTTGAGCCATCTCTAGCCTCTTCTTGAAGGTTAGATGTTTTTGCTTAGTTGCGTTAAGCTGTTGTCCATGTCTTTGGGAACCATGTTTTGCTCATCTCCAACTATGTTTTGCCTTTCCTCTAGCCTTTTATAATTTTGATGAGTTCTTTCTTCCTTTCTTCTTTATTGATATTTGTGTTTATGCGGTGGTGTTGACAATGCACTTATCAAGGTGGAGACTATGAACACAAGATTGATATGTGCCCTTATGGTTTGAGTTTATGATGAGTGATTATGAACGAAGTAGCATTTTGGGTTGAGTCATATTGACTAACTAGGGCATGAGTTTGTGCAAACATGTCTTATGGCTTGTGATGCGCAGGTGTGGAGTCAGAAGGTAGTGGTCGATGGTGAATGTGAAGGTTATACAGGTTCATGCCGATGGATCGTGAGTGGTAAAGTATGGCCATTATTGGGTCTTGACTGAGGGACTAGAGAAACCATGTGAATCGTTGTGGTGGCTGCCATCTGGGGACATCAATAGGCATAGGGACATGACATAGTGGATCTTATGTTGTCGACTTGGTAGAGAACCGGTGGGACACGTGTCCAGGATATGGGGGACGCATATGGCGTATGCTACCTACGGAGGTTTGGTGCTTGAGCCTTAGAACGCCCATCCATGGTTTTTGCGATTTTGGCCTCAAAACCCGACGACACGGTTTTGGAGGAACGTAAAGGCAGCACATGGAGCCATTACAGAGGTTTGCATCAAGGCTAACAATAAGATTCAGTTATGTCGTTTTGTGTCTCACGAACAATCATACATAGGCGCGCGGAGCCTGGCCTGCCGCTAAGAAAGATACATGCTTTTAGTCATGTGCATGCATGTTCTAGCTAGCTGTAGTGCTTCTAGTCACGCTTTTAGTCAATTCCTTGTTGCTCCGCTCCCTGCCAAGTGCCAACACCACCAGTGATGATGATACGGAGTACATGACTGACGATGAGGCGATATATAGGGCACGCCCATGCCCGTGCCGGCTCTTTTCAACTTGGAGTCCTGGCTGTCGCCTTAGCTTCTTCCGTTGAAGCAGGCGCGGGCACGGGACACAGACAAGCTCTCAGCATCCCTGCTGCATTTCTGCTCCATAATAGCAAAGCCATATGCATGAGAGCTATCGTCGAAAATGGGCGGTCTTTATTAATTAATTACCGTTATTATTACAAGAATACAATACTCCATGTACCAGTAAGAGGGCCTGGATTCTGGCAGCTAGCTAGCGGCATCAGGTCGCCCACCGCCAGCTGCTAGCTAAATTAAAGCTAGCGCACACGCGTGATGCATGCATCCATGCGCTAACGACCGATCACCGATCCAACGTTTTTCCACAGGGTTGTTCCTGATGCGCGCGCGCGGGGGACCTCTTTAATTTCCTTGAGAATGGCGGCGTTTTGAGTTGGCAAGCTAGGTATATATACCCACCCACATAGACACATAGTACATGGTCATCGTTGCACGCACTGTGAGGATGATTCGGAAGCAAACAGTAGGCGTGATTCGCTGTCCTTAGCTCGCCGACTTTGCATTGCTGCTCCTATTTCAGCCACAGCGCTAGCTGCATGTTCTTATCCGGTGTACAGATCGATCATAGCGAGCAAGAGGTCCCAACAAATCACGTGTGCTGTTCCCCAGGCATCTTAATTGCTTATATATTATTGTACATGGAAATTAAAAGATGCATTATATTTCAGTTATATGTCTAATATAATTTTGGAGTATATATATTTCGTTCTTGTGTCGCATTTCAGTCAATATCAGCGTGAGACCAGAAAACACCATCTCCACTAGTACACAGAAGTTTATAGTAACGATCTTAAAGATATTTTCACTGACGTTTTTCCAATGTCGCCAACATATATGAGAGACCATAGGAAATCGACATACATCTATGTGGGTATATATACCTAGCTTGCCTGCCTTCTAAGACCTCTTTAATTCGTGGTTTTCTTTCCTTCTACGAATTGACGCCACATGCATCAGAATAACTAAACTGACGGTTCACTAGGAATATTTCGCGTAATAGCATATACACACAGAATGTCGTCAAATTAAGTGTAGCTACGAAGAATAGATGGAGAATTGCTCTTAATAATAAGCTAAGGACTAAAATGCATGTACCACATTATTCATAAGTGAAGGGAAAAAAATACACCACTTTCATTACGACCTAAAATATATGCCACCGTACGTAAACCTAAACCATGCATTTGTAAGAGCAACGCCAAGATCAAAGTTGCCATTCATATTGTAATCTAGTGAAAATTGTAATTCAAGTAAATAGAAACACACACCTAGGAATAAAAGAATGTGATGGCATTTCATATAAGACTATATTTAATATGTTAGAGAAAATTCTTTGTATGTCAGTGCAATTTTATCCAGTATCTTATTTGCCATCACAAATGTCCCAATCCCTTCTATGTCATTCGGATGCAAATCTTACCCTTCCATGCCATCGCCAGCGCATAGAAGGGTAAGAAAATTGCATTCCCGGATTTCTTCTATGCCCTAGTGATGGCATATAGAATGCATGGTAAGAAATTGAATCTGAGTGCCATAGAAGGGATTAGGACAATTTGTGTTGGCAAATTATGTATTGGACAAAATTGCAGTGACATACAAAGCACTACAGTAAACGAAGAAAGTTCCGACGGTCACGCTATCTCCGACGGCTTCCTACGAGGCCGTCGGATATTATCTTATGTCCGACGGCCAACAGGGGCTCTCGGACATAAAGACTTATGTCCGACGGCCGCGTGACTAGCCGTCGGACATAAGTTTATATCCGACGGCCTCGTAACTAGCCGTCGGACATAAGGTTTTTTAACACACGGTACCGGCCCGGCGCGGTTCATTTTCACGCGCGCGCGCTCGCTTCTCGCTTCTCGCTCTCTGCCCGCTCACCGCCGCCGCCGTCGACGCTCGCCGCCGCCGCCGTCGAGGCCCGCCGCCCCGCCGCCCGGCCACCCGCCGCCCCGCCGCGGCCGTCCGCCCCCGCCGCGGCCGCCCGCCGCCCGCCGCCCGCCGCCCCGCCGTCGGCCGCCACGCACAGCCCGCCGTCGACGCCCGCCCCGCCCGCCCGCCGTAAGGTATTAATGTATTATTAATATTTGTATATATTAATATTGTTTTGTAGTTTATTTTATTATATCCGAGGGCCTAAATTTAATTAGTGGTGCTTAGATAATTTTAATTTTTAATTTCCGACGGTAATTATTATGCCCTCGGAATTAAGGTCAGTTTATATGATTGTCACCCGTAATAATGTTATGTAGTGGTGTCTATATAATTTAAACTCTTAATTTCCGAGGGTAATTATTAAGCCCTCGGAAATAAGGTTGTTTTATTTGATTTAGGGTCCCGTGAAATGATTTTTGTAGTGCTATTGTATTAGTTTGGTTAATTAGTGGCTATTGTATTAGTGTGGTTAATTAGTAATCATAACTAATTAAGTTAACGAAACCTAGACGTCACCCGTTTCGGCCCAACACACCTTACATGCGACGCATGTGAGGTATGTTGGGCCGGAATTGTCCCTTTATTGGACAGCCTCGGGGTGACCGACAGAGTCCGTGTTTATGACAAAGGCATGTGCTCCTGCTTAGTTTCGGCAGCATAACCCCTGTGTTCTCCAATTGCACCATTTTTAGGCGTGCGATTGGAGAACAGCGGGGTTATGCTGCCGAAATTTCGCACGACCACATGTCTTGTCATAAATACGGGCTCGTCGGTCACGCTTGGGTGGGTTTAGGACCTATCCTTTCCTACAGATGTAGGGGCGTGATTTCTTCGTAAAAACGGATTGTCCGTGCATTACTTATCTAATTAAGTTAACGTCTCGTATCTAGTATGGAGGAGAATCGTCGATGGATGTATGAAGGTTGGAAGAAAAGAGGTGCTCTATCAAGTGAGTGGGTTGCCAAGACTGATGCTTTTCTCGACCATGCTTTTGCTCGGTCAGAGACTGGAACCGATGTTAGGTGCCCTTGTAGCAAGTGTCGGAACATTAATTTCCTTGACAGGAGGACTATGTCTATACATATTTGCAAGAACGGTTATATGCCAGGCTATGAGGTGTGGGTGCACCACGGTGAGGACCCACCTCCTCGTACTGTATCGGAAGTTCAGTCACATGAAGAGGAGGACTACGATAGGATGGAAGAGATGCTTGACGATGTACGCCATGAGCTTCTAATCGTCGATTCGGAGAACCCCGGTCAACCCACCGAGTTTGAGGATCCAGCTACACCTGAGGTTCAGAAGTTCTTCGAGCTCCTTAAAGCTGCCGAAGAGCCATTGCATGAGCACACAAAAGTGACCGTCCTTGTATTTGTGACTCGACTTATGGCTATTAAGTCTAAGTTTGCATTCTCAAACAACTGTTACAAGGAACTTTTGAACTTGATCAGTGATGTACTTCCGGAGAATCACAAGATGCCAAAGGACATGTATCAGTCTAAAAAGCTGTTATCTGGCCTCGGTATGGACTACGAAAAAATCGATGTCTGTGAAAATAATTGTATGCTTTTCTGGAAGGAGACCGCAGGTGAGAAGGAGTGTACTGTATGTGGTGAGCGTAGATTCGTTGAGGTTGAAAACGACGATGGTTTGACCGTGACTACGAAGATTGCACGTAAGCAGCTTCGTTACATGCCTCTTATACCTCGGTTGAAACGTTTGTTCATCTCCAAGAATACAGCCAGACACATGAGGTGGCACAAAGAAGGGGTACGTGAGAATCGAAATGTCATGGTGCACCCAGCTGATACAGATGCATGGAAGGCACTAGATGCTTTTGATTCCAGCTTTGCTGATGAAGTGAGGAATGTTCGCTTCGGTTTGGCAACAGATGGTTTCTCGCCATTCAATCTAACTGCAACGTCGTACTCATGTTGGCCCGTCTTTGCTGTTCCATACAACCTTCCACCAGCTCTTTGCATGAAATATGAATTTTTTCTTGTGTCTTGTAATACCTGGTCCGGATCATCCTGGAACAAAGATCGATGTGATGATGAGGCCCCTGATTGAAGAATTGAAAATTTTGTGGGCAGGAGTCGAGGCGTACGATTGTTACAAGAAACAAAAGTTCAACCTGAGAGCCGCGTTTTTATGGTCTATTCATGATTTTATGGCTTATGGTATCTTTGCTGGATGGAGTTGTCATGGGATTTTGACATGTCCGATATGCGTTGAAGACACTTCATGCTTTCGACTAAAGTTTGGTGGAAAGATATGTTACTTCGATTGCCATAGATGTTTTTTGCCAGAGGATCACCCGTTCAGGTTCGATAGGAACGCTTTTAAAAAGGACACGATTGTGACGAGGGGACCACCCAAGCGTCTAAGTGGTCCAGAGATTCTCGCGAGACTTAATGATTTGAAACTAAACGAACATGGAAATCGTTTTGAAGGTTATGGAACCGAGCATAATTGGACTCACAAATGTGGTCTATGGGAACTCCCTTATATGAAAGCCTTGATTCTAATGCATAACATTGATGTCATGCACCAGGAACGAAATATGGGTGAAAGCATTATCAGCACTTGCATGAATATCACTGACAAAACAAAAGACAACCCTAAGGCAAGGAAAGACTTGGCCTTAATCTGTAGAAGACCAACTATGGAGATAGGAGAGAATCAGAAGAAGCCACGTGCTCCTTTCAGTATTAAACCTAAAAGGAAGAAACAATTGATGAAATGGTTGAAAAACTTAAAGTTCCCAGATGGTTACGCCGCGGGCTTTAGAAGGTCTGTGAATTTGAAGACGGGCAAGTTTTCTGGGTTGAAGAGTCATGACTACCACATAATAATGGAAAGACTCCTTCCTGTTATGTTTCGTGGTTTGTAAAAAATGATGTATGGAAAGCATTAGCGGAGCTAAGCTACTTTTATAGACATCTTTGTGCCAAAGAAATAAAGAAAGAGATGATGGAGAAGCTTGAGCAACAAATACCGATTTTGGTATGCAAACTTGAAAAACTATTTCCACCAGGTTTCTTCAATCCGATGCAACATCTACTGTTCACCTACCATACGAAGCTAAGGTAGGAGGTCCTGTGCAATATAGATGGATGTATCACATCGAAAGGACACTAAAGAAGCTACGTGCAATGGTTGGTAATAAGAGACGAGTTGAAGGGTGCATCGCTGAAGAATTCAAATATAAAGAGATAGCATCGTTCACGGGCCTGTACTTTGCAGAGGAACACAATGTCAATGCCCATACGTTGCGGTATCATGTCGACGAGCCCCCTATCAGTGATATTGAAATTTTTCAATGGAGGGGCAAAACTGTAGGACTCAGCACAACATACTATTTCACCAATGACGAATGGAAGACTGCTTTACTCTACATGTATAACAACATGGAAGAGATGAGTCAGTTTCTCCTGTAAGTGTAAACTTTATTTTAGTCATTGCCGCTAGAATTTTTGTTGAGACTAAAATGTTTGTTTCCTTGTACTAACAGGGAATTTGATTCTCAAAATTGCATCTCTGGCTGTGAACGTGACCAGATTCGTCGAGAGGGAAAAGATGGGGGACTTAATTTCTTGTGTTGGTTTCGAGATTATGTAGATAAAAATGACAATATACACCGGACCTTCGACAATTATCCCTAGGAGCAGTAACTGGCAGATGTTATGGTCGGTATGATGTCAATGGTTTTAGATTCCGTTCCACAAGGTTCGAAGATGATCATCCTCTAGCAGCCACGACAAATTCCGGAGTTGTAACTAGAGCTGTCGATGATGAAGGGAAGGTGACTAATTATTATGGAGTCATTAATGATATAATCGAGTACAAGTTTTTTGGAGATAAACAACTCAAAGTGGTGTTCTTTGATTGTGATTGGTTTTCTCCAAACTCAACGCGAGAAAATCAATATGGCATGGTGGAAGTCAAACACAACGACAGATTAAAAGGCCACGACACTATAATCCTTGCCCACCAATGCGAGCAGGTGTATTATATGACATATCCATCTAAGAAAAGGGTTTGGTTGATTGGAGGGTAGTGTACAAAGTTAATCCTCGTGAACGACTATATGCTCCTGGTGATGCTGGTTATGTTGAAAGTCAAATCGAGCACGAAGTGGGGGCTGCTGAGATTTTCCAAGACGAAGAACTTACAAGCACGTTTAATGTACAAACTGAAATGTTGGAAGAATCTTTATTAGGTGATCAAAATGATGTAGAGGTTCCTCCAAAACGAAAACGAGTGACGAGAAAGAAGAAAGCTACTTGGCGTCCATTAAATCGACGAAAGCAACTAGATCCTGATTTTGATTACGATTACGATTGACGAGTATGGAACATGATTTTATTGCATATTTTATTATTTTATTGCATATTTTATGATTTTGTTGCATATTTATTGTCGATTTATGTACTAAACTTGTTGTTGTTAAAATAGGATGTCAAAGAAAATGAAGTCTTTTGCTCGTAGTTTGCTTGGGACGAGGAGTAGCTCGAGGAGCAGCTCGAGGGGTGAGGATTCAGTTTTTCAGGGCTCAGGTTCTACCATGAGCAGACGGAGAGCGCTGGCAGAACATTTGCCTCCACAAGATGTAAGTTAGTTGTTAAATTACATTATTTGAGTTACTTAATATTGTATGATGTACGGTATTTGTTTCATAGGATGCTGAAATTGAGGAACCAGTGGTAGAGGATCATGCAAGAGATGATGTTGAAGATGATGGTGGAGATGATGGTGGAGATGATGCTGGAGACGATGCTGGGGATTCTGGGGCTGGTGGAGATTCCGCAGCTGGGTCTGGAACTTCTCGAGTTAGGAGAATGAGGAAGCTGCATTTTGTTGGACCACCTCCAGAGCTTCCACCCGAATCTCGGGTTTTGATAAAGCCTAGTGGAAAGTGAGTGACATGTCTTTGCTTAAATGTTATTGAAAGTTATGTTTTAATTTCCACATTGTGTATACTATTTCCAGGTCTTGGATCGACGACTCGTTCACAGGCACAGGACACTACAGGCAGGTGAACATGGTGCTTGGTAATCTTGTTCGTCTGCAACTGGCCTGGTGTTGTGACTTTGCCTACTGGCGAGTCTGTCCCCGCCACCACTTGGGAGCATTATCGCTATGGTGTCTGTAGAACGTTTGGCAACACACAGGCACTAGTTTGGGATGCATTCTGGGTATGAATTATTTATACTATTTTAGTTATTCCATACATGTTTGCTTTTATGATAACACTAATTTTTTTTGCAGAAACGGTACAAGTTGCCGGACGATGGATCATATGATATGAACGCTCGTTACGTGTTTGAGTATAACGCGAACGATGTCGTTGCAGATGCAATGTACTATGCACGAATTCAGGCTATAAAGGCATGGTACAGAGCAAATGCTGATGATCGACCGATGCCAAATACCAAGGCCGAGTGGTCATCAATTTACTTGACGGAGGATGCAATACCTAGAGGTAAACAGGTTCTTGCCTCTCAAATCGCACGAAGCCATGTATTTGCTTGCTTTATTTAAAAAATTTCATGTAGGTGTCGGTGCCGTGGATGGCCACCCGATCGGAGGGTTATCGGGCATTGTGCAGATGGTGGGCTTCCCCTGAGTTTCGTGCCATTTCCGAAAGGAACAGGGGAAACCGTGGGACCGAGTCGTTCCACAACTACGGTGGTGATGGTCATGTGCGCTTGGCTAAGCGAATGGTAAGTCACAGTTTGTTGTAACTTTTGAATTACATAGAAATGTGTCATTGTAACTTTTATGTACAGGAAGTCAAATTCGGTCGTACGCCCCACGGATGTGGAGGTGTATATGCAAGGGCATAGGGGTTCTGATCCTCAGAATCCTGATGTGTTATGCACTCAGACGGCCACCGACCGTCTAGTGAGTTTTTGATACTCTATTATGTGTTTGATATTGTTTGCAATGGCATATATAGGGGTTATGCACTTATATTTGATATTGTTTGCCTCCAGGCTTCGTATGGGGAGGAGATGGTTCAACGCCATGGGCAGGAGTACGATTGGAGGAGCCAGCCAATCGACCCTCAGGCAGCATATGCTAGCGGAGGAGGACAAGCCCCACGGACGGTGAGATTATTTAATTTGGATTACAAAATTGGCATCATATGCTTGCGATTCAACTGAGGCATGAGTTACTATACTAAGTGCATGGTTCACTCTTGTAGGTTGGGTATTTTTGATTCTACGATTGATTCCAGAGAGCTAAGACGCCGTGGGACGACAGTCCACATCGTCGTCTTCACAGTCGTCCCGTTCACGATCATCCCGCCCACGACATGGAGATGGCAGTGTTGCGTCAACAGGCAGAGTACCATCAATCAGTCTTGAGGGAACAATTGGAGTACCAGAGGCAACAATCTGAGTACCAGAGGCAACAAGCCGAGTACCAGAAGAAGAGGGACGAGTATTATGCAAACCTCCAGGCCCAAAATCAAGCTCTTCTCTCGGTAAGCTGAAGTAACATTTTGTAGCTTATTTTGCAAAACACTTGATGTGTATCTTATTAGCTCAACAATGACTTGTATATAATTTGTAGCAACTAGCCCAACAAGCGGGCGTCCCGATGCCGACATATGGGATGCCGCCTCCGGAGTTTGCACTGCCAATGCCAATGTTGGCGCCTCCACCACCGCCTCCGCCTCCGTCACAATTCCTATGGTATGTACACATATGCGTGTGTGACATGTTCATAGATGTCTTATGTGTTTAAATGAACAACTGAGTGGTTACTATTTCATGTGCTTGTGTTATAGGGATTTCAGACACCACCCGCTTCAGTTGCCGCACCTGGAGATGGGTCTGGTCAGGACGACCCAACACATTCGTGGGTGAACAATCTTTTCAGCACGCATAGTCCAGCCGGAGGAGGTGGCGATGGATATGAGTGATACTGATGTAAAACACTTGTTGAAACCTTTCATGTGAAAGCCTACCCGTCGAATAATGTTCATTTTGGAGTTTGGACAACTATGTTTATGTAAACACTTATTGCAACCATTTGGAACTATGTTTGTTATGTTAAATTTTGTGAATGTGAATGCTTATGTGATTATATTTGTGAATGTGTATACTTATGTGAGTATATTTGTTAATGTGAATGTGTATATGTGTATGAATTCTGTTTTGTATTTGCAAATGTCAGATTTTTTAAAATTCAGATTTTTCTGCAAATTCTGAAAAACGTTATGTCCGGACGGCTTTCGTGTAAACCGTCGGACATATGCTGTATGTTATGTCCGACGGCTTAAAGCCGTCGGACATAGGCTCTACGTTATGTCCGACGGCTTAAAACCGTCGGACATAGCAGTTGTGGGCCCAGGCAGCGGTTAAAACCGTTACTCCGCCTTATCTCCGATGGTCGGATGGGGCCGTCGGACATAAACTATGTCCGACGGCAGCCGTCGGACATAATGTTATTTCCGACGCTTTAACGCCGACCGCTTAAAACCGTCGGAGATAAGACACTGCCGTCGGACATAGCTTATGGTTTAGCTCTTATGTCCGACGGTTTTAGCCGTCGGAAATTTTGTCGTTTACTGTAGTGAAGAATTGCCGCAATATGTTATGATCATTAAGAATAAGCGAGAACGAGCACCAACTCCAACTAAAGAAGAATTTGTACACACAGCGGATAATCCCTATACCATCTAATTGGTTGCCCGTATAGTCTCATTGTGCCTGATTGGTTAGCCACATCCATCTAATCAGGCCGAATCCTGAATCACTGAGTGTGTTGACTTTGTTTTAGCATATATTTCATTACCTGCATGTGGGAGACGTTGGGCTACACAAATGGATGTAAAAAAGTTATTATGAAGTTATTTATTCGTATCCGCTTATACACCTAAAATTACCATATTCACGCGGATAACAATTCGTCAACGTCAGTCAACGGCCACTACACCGATGAGGCAGAAAGATGGTCAAACTGGAACTCAAGCTTACGCATGTGCCAGACTGCTAGACGAGCGATAGGTACACAACTACGGATGGAAACATAGCGCAGCCTTCGGGGTGTTTAAAAGTTTGGTGGGCGCCACATTTATTAATTATACAGACAAAACCTAAATGGCGATGCGAAAGTTTATATTATTTTTTTTCACATCTTAATCATCTCAAAAGGAAAAAAACACAAAATTATATATATATATATATATATATATATATATTCTCACTAGAACTACAATATTCATATAAAAAGTAAAAAAGTATGTTCGTTTGACATTGTATAAAAAGTAACTTTTTTGTAAAATAATAATGTTTGTACACGGTGATTAAGCCGTTGAAAACTTGTATATTATTTTTTGGTCACCGTAACGATCTCAAATGAAATAAAATAAAACCGAAAAGTTGCATATCTCGACGATATCTATAACTTTACAACTTTCTAGGTTTAGTATTTCCTTTAAGGGTGTAAAAACGCACAAAAAATAATGCCTTATTCGAAAACTAAGGTGCTATTTATTAGTTCATATAATTGTAACGTGATGAGTAACACACAAAACATTAAATCATGTTTGTTTAAGCTCAACCGTAATCAGATGTCACACTGAAACGAATATAGGTCTATTCAAATTTGTTACCGCCGTTGATCATTACGGTTGCCATTTACGTTACCGTTGTGAACCAAACAACACCCAATGGTATTTTTAGTTTCACGCTGTAATTTGATATCGTTAGAGCTAAATTTGTTGGAAGTGGCATGAAGGGCAAAAAAAAAAAAAGAGGTCTAAACCAGTGACATATGTGGCCACTCAACTTTTTTTAAATACACGTACTACTTCTATATTTTAGATGTCTACATTTTAAAATAATTGTAGATAACAACCTTCTTACTTTTTAATTTATTTTTACTTATAATATATTTTTTCTAGTCTTTATCTAACTATAGAAATAATTGTAGATTGTAATTAGGTTGTCATTATGCCAACATAGATGTGATTTTTGTCAGGTTTATAGAAATAATTGTAGATTGTTAGTTGTGTTTGTGCCAACATAGATTGTTGGTTGTCTAACAGATTGTTTATTCTGGGAAGCGAAAATTGCAAATTATGCTGAAAAACAAACTAAAAGTATAATTTTAGTGTAATATACATATAATAAGAGTCTTGCGCGAACAAGCTAAAATTGGGCACCTGAATTTTAACAAGTTTCTTTTCAATAACTTATAGGAAACTGAAATCTTTTATAATGGCACATGAAAAGGATCGGACTGATATACCGCTGGGGCGGTGCAGTGGGAGAAACACGTACGCAGGCAGACCGGCCGTCTCTCATCAGCAGCTACTAGCTATAGGTAGCCAACCACCAAGTGGTGTCTCGATCTCGATCGATCAGTGCCCTCTCAAATCAACGTGCCGACGACGACGACGACGACACCCAACACCCGACAACGAGACCTAGCATTTCATCGGCACGCCCGGCCAGTCAAGTGCATGCGCTGGTGGAGTAGTGTCATAGTTCATCTTTTTTTTTTTGATAAAGATACGCCATTTAATTCATGATCAACTCTGCTGGGATCTATTACCAGGAAACTACGTACTCACGCTTGGAACGACGACATGAGTATATATGATCAACTTTAGGCCGGCTTACAATTCAAAGCAAAATGCACTTGCTTAGACTCGCTCGTGCTTCACAAATTCCCCCGCAGTCAATCTTTCTATCTAATTGTCTATTAGACTGTTTTCATCAACGTTCTATATATTCACCCTCTATATTCATATATTATTTACTATCTCGTCAAAAACATTCATTCATCTATATCTCTCTCCTATTCAGGAGCATCCTCCATATCTTGTTCTCTACACATAAATACATGTATTAGACACATATTTTATTTTTAATTTTTACACGTACATATTTATCGTACTCTTAAATCTATTATCTAATGTATTGAAATGGATAGAGCAGAGGAGAGAGAAACTATGTATATAGAATATTCAGTAAGGTCGTCACCTAAATTTAGATGACCGTTTAGATGATATTGCTATGATTGTATAGAGGATGGCTCCGTCCTCTAAAATTTAGGATAGATACCTACTTTTAGGGGTTCTTGTTGGAGACGACCTTAATCATTTATCCTGTACGTAAATTATACTAGTCGGTTTACCCGTGCGTTGTGACGGCCCATAATAATACCCACGTAAATTATCCACCAAAAATATTTCAAGATTTTTTATTAATTGTCTCCGCTTTTCGCATAATATTTTTTATAAACGCACGGGTAGCATAGGCAGTAAATCAGAGACCTCCATCCCTCGCCTCTCCCACTTCGAAGATTTCGTAGAACACCGTATTTTTTGTAATTTAGTTCTTTTGCATTTTATTTTCACAAATACGCCCTTTTCGGTTTTCATTTCAAAAATAGACCCTTATCTCGATCTCGGCGCCATCAAAATTGGCGCCGAGGTCGAACGTGTAGGCGCCAATTAAATTGGCGCCGCGCGTAGCTTACTTGGTGAGCTGACGTGGCAGACAGCTCGGCGCCGTGGATCTTGGCGCCGAGGTATTTAATACCGGTAACCATCCTCCTTCTTCCACTTCATTCGTTTTCCTCCCATCTCCACTACCGTCGCCCGCCTGCTCCCGATAGCCTACGCGCCGCCATCCCGCACGCCGTCGCGGCCCCGGCTCCTCCATCTCGCACGCTGCCGCGCCACCGGCCGCTCCCTCCCCGACGCCCAGCCCCGCCGCTCCCTCTCCCGCTCCCGCCCGCCGCGGCCGCTCGGCCGCCCGTCCCACCGCCGGGCTCTCCTGGCGCCGCCGAGCCGTCCCGGCGGCTCGCTCGTCCCGTTCGCCAGCCGTCCCTGCCGCCCCGTCCGGCCTCGTCCGCCCCGGCCGCCAGCCTCTCCCGCCCGCCGCGGCCGCTCGGCCGCCCGTCCCACCGTCGGGCTCTCCTGGCGCCGCCGAGCCGTCCCGGCGGCTCGCTCGTCCCGTTCGCCAGCCGTCCCTGCCGCCCCGTCCGGCCTCGTCCGCCCCGGCCGCCAGCCTCTCCCGCCCGACCGCCCGCCCCTCCCTCCCGCATGCCGCTGCAGCACCCCCGGCGTGCCCCTAGCCCGCTGCTCGGCCGCCCGTCCGCCCCGACCACTCAGGCCCGTCGATCTCACCGCCCGGTCGTCCCCGACAACGCTCTCCATCGTCGGGTAATCCATTCTCCATCCTTTATTTATTTGTAATTATCATTGATAAATTCTTAGTAGTTAATAGTTCGTTATTATTGGTAAATTGTTACTCCACCGCGGTGGTATTTTGTAGTTAGGTATTAGTTAGTTATTATTTTGTATTAGTTTACAATTATTTATTAGGTATTAGATAGTTTATAGTTAGTCATAGTGGACGGGGTTATCCACTAACCATCACAATTGATTATTCAACGTTGAATTCGTATTTCAAATAGATGGACAACTACTGAGTGCAATGGGGGCCTTTTGCCCTTGCGAAAAAGCATCAGGGTTCTCCTCCATTGCGTCCTTTGCACGACGTGCACGCTCAAGCTTCTTCTCCTTCTCCTCCCTGTATTCAGCAACACGCCTCATTTCCTGCTCGTCTACCCGTTGTTGCTCGGCAACAAGCTTCTCTCGTCTTTTCGCTATCCTTTCTTTTATCCTCCGCGTCCCACTTCTTAAGATTCTCCAACCACTTCTTGTCTTTCTGTGAGATTTCTGTGTCAATCCACTGCTCAAAATCATAGAGTGGTGGAGTCTACAATACATGCAATGATTAGTACGCAAACACTTAGATTACAAATTGTTAACATACTAAAAATTTATTCTCACCATTAAATTCATCCGGCGCTGAACAATCGTTGGCTCAAATGCATAATTAGCACACATCCAATACCTTTGTCGATACATGTCATGATCCTCAAACTTGTCAATCTTGCAAGGATCACCACAAAAACACATAGAAACTGGAACACCAGTAGGAAAAGGAAGCGGGTCGAAGGCAGTTCCGGTCAATGGAACCTTCCTAAATTTCATAAGTATTATAAGACTCATAAAAATTAGTTATTACATTTAATACAACGCTTACCTTTGTTTAGCACTTTTACCACGTTTAGATATCCTACAAATCAATAATATGACAATCAAAATTGATCATAACCCTAATAATCAGACATAGCAAAAGACCATAAAAGGGAGGAAATTACCTTGATAAACAGGAACAAAGTCGCCTATGTGTTTCTGGTTGATATTGGTCATTTGGTAGAAGAGAAACTGATGGCCGAAGCTCGCTATTTATAGACACAGCGCTCGCCGCCGAGGTCGGCGCCGAGATCCACGACACCGACCTCTGGCCACGTCACCGCCACATTGGAGTCACGCAGAACATTGTACACGCCAATGTAATTGGCGCCGAGACGTACTAGCTCGGCGCTAATGTCGATGGAGCCGAGCTGAGGGTCTAGATTTTGAAATGAAACCAAAAGGGGTGTATTTGTGAAAATAAACCTAAAAAGGACTAAATTATAAAAAGATGGTCGTAGAGCAGGAGTGGAAGGGAAGAGGCGGTCATACTTGTTCGTTGCCGGAGAAGGACATGACGAAGACCTGGCATCTGGAGGCGACATAGATAGTATACCGCTAGATATATAGGGAGAGAGCACGCACGTGGAGAAAAGAAGCCCAGCCGGAGCAGCTCCAAACCGTGAGGCACCCGCACCAGGCGTCAATCGAGAAGGGCGAGAGAATGTGAGTGTCTTCCCAGCCCTGGACCCCGCCAAAGCGACATAACACCACCACCAACTCCCACTAGTACAATTTGGCTCTATACAAGCGGTAGGATTTTTAAATCACAGGCGGTTCGGTTAGAAAACCGCCTGTGATGTCCCAGGCGTTTTAGTACGCTTGTGATGTAATAGTATCACAAGCGGTTTTGTTTAGGACCGCCTGTGATGCTCTATCCTTTTCACAAGCGGACCCTAAGACAAAACCGCCTGTGATTGTAAAAATATGAAAATACAATTTAAATATGAAAATAATTTTAATTTTTAACAGAAATATGCAAATACAATTTAAATGAATTAATATTTAATTTTTAACAATAATATGCAAATACAATTTAAATGAATTATAATAGCACACATAGATAACTAGAGAGATTTTAAATTAATTGGCAACCACAATTCATAGTCGATCATACATGATAACAAATACAATTTGATTCATACAATTTTTCATGAACTACCATTTTTCCGCATGTATGGCTTTAAGTTCTTATCAATTTTCTTTTCCACACGCTTGATTCTCTCTGGACCGTTAAAGACGAACATCTCTTCATACTTATTGTATTCCTCATCTTGGTCTCCCACATTCTCAACTCCAACAATTTTTTGCTTTCCAGAAATAACTACATGCATCTTCTCATCTGCTGGATCGAGTACATAGAACACTTGTGCAACACATTCGGCGAGAACCCACGGGTCATCTTTATATCCTACTTTCTTTAAGTCTACCAGTGTGAGTCCGTAGTTATCCACTATCACCCCCACGGGATGTTGTACCCATTGGCACTTAAACAAGGGTATTTTCATGCTTGGGCCATAATCAAGTTCCCATATTTCCTCTATGAATCCAAAATATGTGGTCTTCTGTCCATGTAGGTCAAAGCATCGATACGAACACCGCTATTTTGTGCAACACTTTTCATGTCTTTTGATTTAGTGTAGAATGTGTACCCATTGATGTCATATGCTTGCCATGATGTCACAAAACACGATGGCCCAGAAGCCAAATTCTTCATTGTTTTCTCATCCGAAGAGTCTCCGAATGGGATGTTTTTGTCCATTAACCATTCGCTGAAACGATGTTTGTGCTCCCTCATGATCCAGTCCTCTGTGCGGTTCTGATTTTCTTTACGAAGCTCATTCAGGTGTTCCTCTATGTAAGGCTCGGCTATCGTGAGATGTTGTAGTACACTACCATGAGCACAATGTACTAGCTTGTAATCCTCAACGCGAAAAGTTTTCTTGCCCATTCTCCCTCTCCCACATAGTTTACCCTCATGTTTAGGTACAGGCACACCTATCATTGTTCTGTCACTGATGTAATCTATACAGCTCTCAATCACTTCTTCTGTAGTGTATCCCTCCATGATTGAACCCTCTGGGTGAGCGCGATTTCGCACATAACCTTTTAATACTCCCAGGTATCGCTCCAACTGAAACATATGATGTAAATATAGTGGCCCTAATATTTTTATCTGATCCACGAGATGTATGATTAGGTGTACTTGCATATCAAAAAATGATGGAGGAAAACACATTTCAAGCTTGCACATAGTCTCGATGATGTATGCCTTTAGATAGTCCAAGTCTTCTAAAGCTATTACTTTTTGTGAAACCGCATTGAAAAGTAACACAAGCGTGTGATGACAACTTTGACATGCTCTATTTCGAGGGCTCTTACCGCAATTGGGAGGAACACCGTCATCATCACATGGCAGTCATGAGAGTTGTAGCCAAATAGAGACAAGTCCTTCATCCTGACTAGTCTGCTGATATTGGATGAGAAACCTGTGGGCACTTTGACCCCACGCAAACATTTGCAAATCTTTGTTCTCTCCTCAACTGACAAGTTGTAGCTAGCTGGGGGGAGGTAAGGCTTCCCTTTGCCTCTATCCACTGGATGAAGTTCCGGTCTGATTTGAAGATCTACTAGATCATTGCGTGATTTAAGTCCGTCTTTTGTCTTACTCGGCATGCCCAGCAAGGTTCCAATGATGCTGTCAAAAACATTTTTTGTTACATGCATCAAATCAATGCTGTGGCAAATTTCCATATCCTTCCAGTATGGGAGGTACTTGAAAAATATTGATTGCTTCTTGAAAGTTGTGTAAGTTGAAGGGTCAATTCTCTTTCTCTTTTCTCCTTTGTTTTTTCCCTTTCCGAATACAACATGAATGTTCTTTACAATTTCAAAAACAAGTTTCCCACTATAAGGCTTTGGTGCACCTTCACTTTCCAGTTGATTGTTAAATTCCTCTTTCATCTTTCGGTACTTATGCTGCTTCATCAAGAACCGTCTGTGTCCCATGAACACCAACTTCTTGGATGATTTAAGGTACATGGAAGCAGTTCCATCGACGCACACTACACAACCATTCTTTCCTTTAGTCTTTTGCCCTGATAGTGTGGCGCCACCGGGAGAATCATGGATGGTAACAAATATAATTGCTCTTAAGTTGAAATACTCACGGCAATACTCATCCCATATTCTAACTCCTTCATTCCAGAGCTTTGTCATATCTTCCATAAGAGGTTCTAGGAACACATCAATATCAACACCAGCTGATTTCGGACCTTGAATAAGAATAGTCAACATAATATACTTTCTTTTGTGACACAGCCATGATGGAAGGTTGTACATCGTTAAAGTCACGGGCCAGGTGCTATGTACACTTCTTTTTTCACCAAATGGATTCATTCCGTCTGTACCCAAACCAAATCTTACATTTCTGGTTTCTTTGGCAAACTCAGGATACATAAGATCGAAATTTTTCCATTGTGATGCATCAGCAGGGTGTCGAATCTGTTTGTTATTCTGCTTGCGATTTTCAGCATGCCAACGCATAAGCTCAGCCTCCCTAGGGTTTGAGAACAAACGTTTTAAGCGATCAATTACTGGAAGATACCACATCACCAAAGCTGGGTTCTTTGACTTCTTTTTCCCATCCATGTCATCAAAAGTGTCATCGTCACTTTCAGGTCCAATAGTGGATTTCTTGTTTTTATTTTTCTTCGGGAATTTTTTTACACAGTCTTGATTGTAGCTCTTCTTGTATCGACTGACATTGCAAACTGGGCATCTTGATGCGTTCTCAAAATCGCCACGATACAGAATACAATGGTTCGGACATGCATGAATTTTTTGCACACCCAGAGCTATGGGAGATATAAGCTTCTTCGCTTTATAAGTGCTTGTTGGTAGTTTGTTGGGTTTTGGTAGTAATTGAGACAGAAAATTCAAAAGATCTGTGAAGCTAGTATCAGACCATCCGGCGCTAGCCTTCAACTTCAGAAGTTCTAGAACTGTACGCAGTGTAGTAAACTCTTTGTCACAACCCTTTGATTCATCATATAAAGGTTCTTTTGAGGCACTTTCCAGTCCCTCCATTTTAGATAGCCCTTTCTGCGATCCCACAGAACTTAAAATTTCTGGTTCCATATGGCGCAACATCTCTTCACAATCAAATTCTTCAAATTCTTGATTAGCATCCACATTATCCACTTTACCATCAACTTTAAGATCTAAAATTCCGACAACTCTCTCGTCATTACCAGGCACTTCACACGGATCCAACTCACCATGTTCTGACCATATCGTGTAATTGTTTTTAAACCCTCTTTTTAGCAGATGTGATTGGATTACTCCTATATCTCTCCAAGCTATCTTATTATCACAATCGATGCACGGACATAATATCTCCTTGCTCTTTCGCAAATTCGCGTGCTTGTTGGCTGCTTCAATAAAGCTTCTCAAATTTCGAATGTACGACGGATGTGGTCTTGGCACATTGTACATCCAACCTCGGTCCATTACCTATCCCTATATTGATTAACGTCAATATCGAGATGTAACATGAAAAAAATAAATGTTCATGAAAGTGAAACAAGATCATATCGAGATGTACCTAGTACATGAGACAAAAAATTTTAAAATATCCCTAATTAATTGAATTTAATCCCTAAATCATGAACGAATTAATGTGCATGAAAATGAAACAAGATTGCAGCAATATAGGTACCTTGAGGTGAGACAACTCTTCAAAAAAAATCTTTAAATTAGATCAACTACAAGTCCAAATCTTGGAATTCCTGAGTTTTTCTTCAATTCCGGTCTATATTACAAAATTGAGGCAAAAAAAATCGTATCAAAATGATAAAGAAAACAAACGGAGATCATATATATGCATAAACTCTTGAAATCAAGCCCGAAAATCAAAAACAAAACCTTCTCCCCGTAGATCAAAAAAATCCGCCGCCGCTACAGTAGTGTGCAGCCTATAGCGGCGTCGGGCTCCGGAATTAGGGTTCCTGCGCTGGAACCACCGAGGCTTTTATACTACATACACATCACAGGCGGATTTTTAGAAAAACCGCTTGTGATGTATAACATCACAAGCGGTTTTATATTTCGACCGCCTGTGATGTTTACATATCACAAGCGGTCGGAATATAAAACCGCTTGTGATGTTATACATCACAAGCGGTTTTTCTAAAAATCCGCCTGTGATGTGTTTACTATATTAAAGCCTCGGTACGGTGGCTTAGGGTTTAGTTTTCGCCCGCCCGGACTGATACTACGCCGCCAGGCTGCTGCGCCGCCGTTCCCGTCCCCGTCTCCGAGCCGTGAGCGCCCGCCACGCCGTCGCCGAGCCCGAGCCCAAGCGCCACCGTCTCCGAGCTGGGCGCCCGTCCCCGTCCCCGAGCGCCACCGTCTCCGAGCTGGGCGCCCGTCCCCGTCCCCGAGCGCCACCGTCTCCGAGCTGCGCCACCGTCCACCAGCGCCGGCGTGCAGCTCATCCTTGAAGGTCGTCCCTGCCCCTTGTTCATCTACAAGGCACAAGATGAACTCGTCATCCCTGCTCCTCTCCTTCCCCCTTGTCTGCACTCTGCAGTTTTGCATACTGCGCAGCAGTACCCATTTGTTTGGAACACCATCGTCGCAACCAGCACATCCTCGTCTGCCATGCGGCAAGGGTCAGACACCTGCACACCATCGTCGCAACTAGCAGAACAAAGTAAAATGAAACCGATCGAAAATAATAATCATCTTGAGAAATTGCAAGCAACTTAGATACTAGTAGTAGCTATAACAAAGTACCCTGTTGTTATAGTAGTAGCTATAACAACAAAGGTAGTAGTACTCTTAGGCACCCGGCCGATCATTTGTACCCTGATGTTCTATAGTATAAGCATATATTTTTTTTGTACCCTGATGTTCTATAGTATAGGATTGAAAGGCATTAATTTCGGAAATCATATAACACGACTGATCCAACACAATTAAGTAGCTGGTGGCAGCTGGCTAATATCAGAAACCATGTAGCTGTGTTCGGTTAGAAACCATATCAGAACTACATATGTGCCCACGTGGATTGGATGTGATTAAAAAAAACTATGAATTTTTTTGATTTATTTGGGAACGGAACCCACTCAATCTCATCCAACCCATATGGATTGAGAGCAAAACGAACAAACCCACGTGGATTGGATGCTGCTGCTGCTTTTTGCTTGGATGCTGATCTGCTCTAGGTAGCAGACTAGCAGGTACTCTATTGTTTCACTTATGCTGCATTCACTGGTTTCACTTATATATAGCTCATTCACTGGTTTCACTTATGCTGCATTGCTGCTAGCCTGCTACTGTTATGTTTCAGTATTTCAGTTCTAAACTTCCAATTTAATTTCAGTTCTATATGGCTTATATGCCTACAAATACATATATACATATATATATGCCTAGGAATATACATAGGACGACTAGGGACGACCAGAGGCCGACCAGAACCGATTAGTCGTCCTAATCGTCGCCCTAATCGCGATTAGGCGCCTGGTCGGTCCTGTCGGTCGACTAGCTGGTCGCCCGACTTGAAATCAGTGGTCCACAACTGTCCAGTCATATGGTTGCTAGCTCCCGTGTCTAGCACCCACACTTCATTTGGGCAGACCACTGGCACCACTTTGTCTTCTGCAAGGTGAACTGTTAGTGTAGATCCACCTGAAGCCTGCTCCACTTGGGCGAACAAAAGAGCTGCATGTTCAGTGCCGCCCACAGCTATATTTGCCTCTGGTGGTTTATGTTCTTTTTCATCCTTCTTTGGACGCTTACAGTCTTGTGCCCAGTGACCATAGATGCCACAATTTCTGCACCTCCCTTTCCTCCTCGGAGTTCCTTTGGAAGTGAGCTTGCCTTTGTTAGAACTGCCACTACTGCCCACATCAGAACGATGTGTCATCTTGGGTTTCCACTGACCAGCACTTCCATTGTTACCTTCCTTCTGAGAGGATCCCTGAAAACGATGTTTGTGTTTTTTCCAACCACTCATCTTAGAGAGTGTCAAGTCAATGAACTATCTTCGAGTACTATTGTCAAGTCAATGAACTATCTTCGACCAGCCTTGTCATCCCTATTCTCTGTAGGACCCCAAGAAGAGATTAAGTCCTGTAGTCTACCACCTCCCGTTATTTGTGGGCTTCACCGATGGCTGGAAACATTTGGTGATAGCAAACGACCTTCGGGTTGAAGACGTCTGCGAGCTTGTTAAGGGGCCAGACGATGGTGAGCCGGTGTACTATGTCCGGATGTGTGGTCACAAAATTTAAAGCTGCCTCGGCTGCATGTGTGTGCTTCTCTTCTCTTAGGTGGGGTGCTAAGTGATCTTAGTAGCCGACATAAGAGAAAAGAAGCGCACAGATGAAGCCGGGCGGCTTTAAATTTTGTGACCACACATCCGGACAGAGTACACCGGCTCACCATCGTCTGGCCCCTTAACAAGCTCGCAGACGTCCACAGCCCGAAGGTCGTTTGATGTCACCAAATGTTTCCCGCCCTCGGTGAAGCCCACAAATAACGGGAGGTGGTAGACCACAGGGCTTAATCTCTTCTTGGGGTCCTACAGGGCTTAATCTCTTCTTGGGGTCCTTCAGCATGGCTGTGATGTTATAATGCTGAATGACCCCAAGAAGAGATTAAGCCCTGTAGTCTACCACCTCCCGTTATTTGTGGGCTTCACCGATGGCTGGAAACATTTTGTGATAGCAAACGACCTTCGGGCTGAAGACGTCTGCGAGCTTGTTAAGAGGCCAGACGATGTTGAGCCGGTGTACTATGTCCGGATGTGTGGTCACAAAATTAAAAGCTGCCCCGACTGCATGTGTGTGCTTCTCTTCTCTTAGGTGGGGTGCTAAGTGATCTTAGTAGCCGACATAAGAGAAGAGAAGCGCACAGATGAAGCCGGGGCGGCTTTAAATTTTGTGACCACACATCCGGACAGAGTACACCGGCTCACCATCGTCTGGCCCCTTAACAAGCTCGCAGACGTCCACAGCCCGAAGGTCGTTTGATGTCACCAAATGTTTCCCGCCCTCGGTGAAGCCCACAAATAACGAGAGGTGGTAGACCACAGGGCTTAATCTCTTCTTGGGGTCCTACAGGGCTTAATCTCTTCTTGGGGTCCTTCAGCATGGCTGTGATGTTATAATGCTGAAGGACCCCAAGAAGAGATTAAACCCTGTAGTCTACCACCTCCCGTTATTTGTGGGCTTCACCGATGGCTGGAAACATTTGGTGATAGCAAACGACCTTCGGGCTGAAGACGTCTGCGAGCTTGTTAAGAGGCCAGACGATGTTGAGCCAGTGTACTATGTCCGGATGTGTGGTCACAAAATTAAAAGCTGCCCCGGCTGCATGTGTGTGCTTCTCTTCTCTTAGGTGGGGTGCTAAGTGATCTTAGTAGCCGACATAAGAGAAGAGAAGCGCACAGATGAAGCCGGGGCGGCTTTAAATTTTGTGACCACACATCCGGACAGAGTACACCGGCTCACCATCGTCTGGCCCCTTAACAAGCTCGCAGACGTCCACAGCCCGAAGGTCGTTTGATGTCACCAAATGTTTCCCGCCCTCGGTGAAGCCCACAAATAACGAGAGGTGGTAGACTATAGGGCTTAATCTCTTCTTGGGGTCCTTCAGCATTATAACATCACAGCCATGCCTTCTCTGTCTAACTGCATTGGAAAGTGCCTTTTCTCCAAGTTCCCTTATTGATGGAACCAGTATATCAGACTAACAGTATATCCCTTTATCGATGGAACCAGCTTGAATGGCAGACAACGAGCAGCCTAGTATGGATGTGGTCTGCACCGGTGCGTCTCACAAAGTTGATGAAGACGCGACCAAACTTGAATGGCAGACAACGAGCAGCTCCAGTGAAGGGAGCGGGGAGGATAGTTCTAGTGACGACAATCCTTGTACTCCTATACCTCCAAGGAAGAAAAAAACATCAGATGAGCTTGATGCCGACTATATTCCCAACAATGAAGAGGTAAATAGAAATATGTCGACTATATTGTAAAATAATGTTCATATATGAAAGGCCATTAATTTTTTCACTATATAGATTTCAAATGAAGAGAAGAAAGAGGATGCATCTTCTACACGAAACACGGAGGATGCTCCGATGCCTGAATCATCCGTTTCACATAAGCGGAAACGAGGGCGACGAGGTCCAAATCAGATGAAAGAAGGTGCAGTTATGTATGTAACAAAACTAAATGCAGAGGGGTTTCCTGAAGAACCACTTGACGTGGTTACAAAGTTTCGAAATTCCTGCGGGGCTACTGTTAGAGATATAGTGCCAATCACACTTCAAAAATGGAAGGATTTAGATGAAGACACCCGCAACAAGCTATGGGCTAAGTTGTCTGAGTCATTCAAGTTCCCAAAAGGCACAGAGGATGCAGTAAGGAAGTCGATGCTCTCTGCTATGGCCAAGATGTTTCGTGGGTGGAAGGCCGAGATGAATAGGGACTTTGTTAAGAAGAATAAGGTTCCTCCGCCCAAGAAAATGGGGAAAATCACTCAAGCTCAGTGGGAGGAATTTGTTCGTCAGAAGACCGATCTGAAGGCCAAAGAACTGGGCGAAACTAATTCTCAGAGAGCGAAGATGAACAAACACCCCCATCGCCTGGGGTCAAGCGGATATCACCATAAAGTTGTGCAGTGGAACAAGATTATCGAGGAAGCTATAACTAACGGCACTTTGGACCCAATATTAAAAGATATCGATGAGAGAGCTATTCGTTGGATCTTAGGTCGAGCAGGTTTGAGTGAGGACGGCAAACTTTTGCATCCAGAATTGGTAGGCGAAGTTTCGTCAAAAATTCAAGAATATGCAGATAAGAGAAAAAAAGGAGAATTTAAGCCTCGGAGGGAGAATGACATACTAACTGCAGCCCTAGGCAATCCTGAACACACTGGACGGGCTCGGGGAATCTCTTCTAAGATTTCCTGGAGAGAGGCGTTTCCAGAGTATGCGTCGTCATATAGGAAACACGAGAAGTCGAAAAGGACCCTTGAAGAGACTATTGATGAAAGGGTACAAAAGGCTATTAATGACGTGATGAACAAAATGAAGAAAACAGAATGCATATCATTTGAACTCAAGCCAAGCCACATGAGTCCACCTATAGTCCCTAGCAGCGTTGGATCTGTGCAAGACTTGACCAAGTACCCTGTAGACGATATTGTTGAGGACAAGCCTTGCTTTCTTCATATTCCAATCAATCGATCAGGGACAAAAACAAAGCAAGCTGCTACTGGTTTGGTAAAACCAGGACTTGTTAACTACAAGGACAATCCTGTCCCGCCACACTATGCTGTGGTCCAAGTTCTAGAAATCACAAACAGTGGTTGTGTAGATTGGGAGATAGATTTTCCAGTTGAGGGGATCACAACTTTGCAAGAGGCAATGAACGAGTTGGTTCTTTGGCATCGGCGCGACATCAAGTTTGGTGATGAGCCGAATTCAACACCAGTGCGGGAAGATATGACACCGACCTCCAAAAATCGTTGAAACAATCATATCGCCTCTTGCGAAGGAACTCGACGAGGGGGACGTAGACAAAATTGTTCCTCAGAATGTCGACGTCAACATCAAAAAGGAACCAAAGGTTGGCACCAATGTTGAAGGGCCAACTATTTCAAAGAAAATTCATAAGCGAATCGCCACAGACGATGTCAAGAAACCGTCAGAATCAGTGGCACGCTACCTGCATAAATTGCAGAGAGTTATGACTAATCAATCAAAAGCAATATCAGCATCTCATGGAGTAGGCACACGGTCGGCCCAAATAGACAATTTCGAAGTATGGGAAGAAGATGGAATGATTCATACTCGAGAATCATTACGTCTTAAAACCAATATCTCGGTATACAAGAAGGAGGATGTTCCTCCTAAATTTGTGAATGGGAGGCCGTTCTTAACGACAGTGCAACTTTCTAAGTTGTCAACTCCGGAGATTAGAATGCATGAGTGGTACATGGTGGCTAGCAACAAATACAAACTCGAGGATTTCACATTTGTTGTGCCAGAAGATGCATTTTGGAGCAATGATCATATAAATCCTGTGCGGCATTTATTCTTTGACGATCTCTGGTCATTGTACCACCGACAAAGGATGGAAACCAACTACTTAACCCTCTTTTGCTTGTAAGTACCTCTAAACTTTCATATTTGTTAGTTTTGTACACGCACACATAAACGAGAGTCTAACGATTAACACTATTACACGTAGGATGCAATACATGGATGATAAGAAGAAACAACTTAAGACAGGGTTTCTTGACCCGTTGATGATATCCCAAGCTTGCTACAAAGTAGTAGCTCGGAGGCAAGGAGAAGAATACAAAGACTTGGACGATGCTGAATTTGAGAAAGCCGTCAAACAGAATCAGAGAAAGAAAATGAAGGTAATGGCGGCATACATTGGACGAGCCATGTATAATCATGTACAACATGGCAAGGACTTAATAATAGCTCCGCACCACTTTAAGTAAGTTATCGACATGGTTTAATTTTGAACTATAAATTATGGCAATCATGATATTAACATGTGTTTTCGTCTATGTCTATATAGTGACCACTACATTTGTATCATGATCTGGCCAAAGGATGGTAAAGTCGTGGTCTTCGACTCACTGAGAATGGAAAAGGCTACGTATAATGACTTCTTGAAGATTTTAGAGAAGTATGATTATTATTGCACACTTGTACTTATTACAACTTAACAAATGTATTCTTAATCTCACAATGCTATTCTTATATGCAGTGCATACCGTTTTTATTGGAAAGATCTTGGCGGCGAACATCCAGAGGACAAGCCAAATTTGTCAATATCATTATTTCCATATGGTGACAAACAACCTCCGGGTACTGTCCTGTGCGGTTATTATGTATGCGAATGGTGTCGTGTCACCTTCCATTACATGGTCAATCGTGAGGATGTAAGTTCGCTATCATTGTCTATATTGCAATTTTTATGTTATATTGTTGCTCATCACATTACTCTTAGCACCGATTGCTTTTTGCTTTCATTGTAGGTTCCTAAATCTAAGATCAATGCTGAATGGTTAGAAAGAGATATGGTTTCCACCGGCGTGGCTAAGGTTGTAAGAGACTTGCTATACTTTATGCGCCGTGAAGTTCTTCATCAACAAGGGCTATTCTACAATGTAAATGGAAATTTGCAAAATATCCCAGAACTAAGTTTGTACACAATATCACACAGTGTTTAGGTCTTTAGTTAGGAACTTTAGATGTTTAGTTGTCTATGGAACTTTGAGATGTTGAGTTGTTATGCAACTTGATGTGTATAAATCTGTGTATGATGGAACTTGATATATATGTGGATGAATCTGTGTATGGAACCTGCTATAGAACTTGTTTGAATCTTTGTATGATGAATATGTGTTTGAAACACAATGTGTTTGAATCTGTGTTTGAATCTGTTATTATTTCTGTTTCTGTATATGAATCTGGAAAATATATATGAATCTGCTTCTGTGTATATGAATCTGGGAAATACAGGCGGCTTATAATTAAAACCGCCTGTGATGTGTCTCTATCACAGGCGGTTCTTTTAAACCGGACCGCCTGTGATGTGTGACTATCACAGGCGGTTCTTTTAAACTGGACCGCCTGTGATGTGTGTCTATCACAGGCGGTTTTTGATTGACCGCCTGTGATGTTGTTTTACATCACAGGCGGTGCACCACAAGCGGTTCCTGGAACCGCCTGTGTAGAGGCTAACCGGACCGCCTGTATAGAGGATACCTGTAGTAGTGTCCGTAGCATATGCCGACTGCTGCCACGCTACGGGCCTTGGTTGTCCAATATCTTAGACCTAGACTCCTCATCGCCAAGATAACCTAAGCGTGGCAGGCACCACCATGTCCTCCTCGACGGCACGCACGGCGAAAGGCCAGGAGCATGACCGACTTGCGCCCAGCGTCGTACCCGCACTGACGAGCGTCGGTTGGCTCACGGCTGCGACCGTGTGCGAGCAGCAGGTTGGGGAGGAAGAACAGGGCGAAGGCCGGGAAGACGAACGGGCGTCCGACGACGGCAAAAACGATGGTGGGCGCATGATGTGAAACGTTATCATGGACGTGCAATAGCCACTGCACGAGTCGGTGTCGGGGCTGGTATCGTACGAATACGGGGAGGAGACACATGCTCCTACGCCCTCTGCCGAGAATGGGGTGGCGCCAAGGTGCAAGCATGAGGGGAGAGAGAAAAGAAGTATAATGGCGAATGAGGTGGTAGCAACTGAAAGGAGGACCATCATTATCGTGCGGACGTATAGATGGCCAAATGGGCCGTGTCTGGTGAGCCGGCTCGAGGCACGACCTATTTAATAGTGTCTGGGCCAACTCGGCACGAGCACCGTGCGGTGTTTGGTCCGTAGCCTCGGCCCGTAGTGCTGCTCTGGCCCGACACGATTATTTTTTTATTTTACAAATAAGAATCATATATATATATATAATTTATATTCAATATTATAAACATTTGGACATGGTACTCTACTGGTTAGACAGCTTTGTCTAGTGTCTCCCACCTTTCTTCTATTAGGGTGTCGGTTCAAACCTCACCTTCTGTACTGTTTATGACGTAGAACGACAGTTCAAACTTACCTTTTTGCTGTGTGTGTACGTGTGGGGGGTGGGGAGGGGGACAATTGTAGAGTGTAACAATAGTCGAGCATATTTTGTCGTTCTATAAGCATTTGAATACCCGTTTAATATATACATATACCCAAAATATGCTCTAGCTTTCAAGCGATCCCGCTACACGCCGCATGACGCGGACATGGACCATATGAACAAGAAAGTGCGTCCAATAATTGATGAGAAGAACATGTACTCTGTACTACTAGTGCACGCATGTCCCAATAGAGCTCAATGACGACCAAAGACATCGCTGTCCATCGAGACCGATCGATACCAATGTTCCGAGCAAACTTTACACAAAAGTCATTACGAGATATAGCTCATCATATTTATATGCTTGATTGATGACTACTGCACAACAATGAACTCAAAGCAAAGCGCTTTTTGACTTGTCAAGGAGGTTGTGCATGCATGAGAGAGGACATGTACAACTAGCAGTGGATGGAGAGGTATATAGATTAGCAAGAGAATAAGTGGTGAGTAGATGCATGGATGGACGATGCATGGACAACATATGAACACTATAGCTAGCCAGCAGCGGCCTTTTATGTATTATTCCTGCAAAATGCAAAACGTTCACCACCGCGCGAAATGCTAGCTGCAAAAGTGTAGTTAATTCGTCCCAATCTGTTCGGTGAAAATATGTAGATGTTCTTGTTCGTCGTGCATGCATGGGCAAGCCCAACGTATACTAACATATACTCACTCTATTCTTTTTTATTTCTCGCTGTTTAGCTTAAAAATAAATCAGTGAACGACAAATATTCGAGAACGGAGGTAGTGTTTCGGAAGATTTATTCAATAGGATCCGACGTCAACTAGTACAATCTTTTTATCTGTTTATTGAAAGAACACGGAAGCTTATGCAATGTGAATGCGCATCTTAAGATAGAAATATATCTAGCGATCTGTAGACAGATCGACACTAGCTAGCTACAACTTCTATTCTCCCCAAACCCACGTACACACTACGTACACAGCTCTCGCTATCGCTCTATTGGATATTGATGCATCCAGACGACAGATATTGTATACAAAGAGGCAACACATGCATGCATGCCATGCCATGCCATGCCATCAGCGCCTTTTCTACTCAGTATAGAATAGGTTACTAGATGATCTGCTAGCTAGTTCTTCGTCATGGTCTAAGAAAACTGCCGCGGCTAAAGTCATGAGGATTAGGTGGTGTGGGAAGGTGCGGACAAGTTTGCAAAGAGATGGTTTAGAACTTTGCTGTTGAAACGTAGTGATATAAATTTGCTTTTCAGGGAGAGTAGACGATAGATGCTGCATGCAGATCAAATAATAATGGTCAAAAAGGTCGGGGCAACTTGCGTTTGGCATCCATGCATCCATCGTCAAATGCATGTTAATCTTAATCATCATATATATGAGTCCTAAAAAAATATATATAACGATTATAAAAGAGGGCAAACATATTATATGAAGTCATCACCAAGTGAGAACAAATACGGATAGAGCACATTATGTCGTACCTATAATGGAAGACTACATATATATAGTATGGCCGTCCAAAGGTCGTCATTGAGGTTCCGTTCCTTCAATCGATGTGTATGGTATCACTACCGGAATCCGAGCCTTTGCCGAGTGCCGGCCGCTTTGCCGAGTGCATTTTCTCGGGCACTCGGCAAAGACGGCTTTGCCGAGAGCCGCACTCGGCAAAGCTCGGCTCTCGGTAACGAGCGTCTTTACCGAGCGTAGGACACTCGGTACAGGTCAACACTCGGCAAATACATGTTTGCCGAGTGTCAAACACTCGGCAAAGGGGGCTCTCGGCAAAGGGCCGTCAGCGGCCGTCCCAAAGCTGACGGCCGTCAGTCTTTGCCGAGAGCCAATGGTTGGCACTCGGCAAAGAGTCTTCTTTGCCGAGTGTCGTCCAGTTGACGCTCGGCAAAGAACTCTTTGCCGAGTGCCATCCCTAGACACTCGGCAAAGTATATTTTTATTTCTTTTATTTTGTCTCCCAAACTTTTTGTGGTATGTTCCTACACTATGTAGACCTACATGTATCATTTGTGGACAATTTTAACAGAGTTTCAATCGTTAGTAGATTTAGTTCGTTTATTTGAATTTCTTCGGAAAATTTAGATTTGAACTGCAGGTCACTCGAAACTTGGAAAACCGTGCATGAAAAAATGATATTCATGTTACTTAGCATAAGTTACGACCGATTCCAGGAGCGGACCAAAAACTTCGAGCAACATGCTCACTAAACATGGTCGTGAACTTGTCATCAACATGTTTAAAAATTGTATAAAACACAAACAAAGTCAGAAAATCTTGAAACTTGTCCACGTGTCATGATATCATATGTATAGGCTGCGATAAAAAATTGAAAAAATTTCGAGAAAACTATGACGCGCTATGTGTACAAACCTAAGAGATCCACATTGAAACTCTATGATTTCATGTGTTGTTCTCTTAGGTTTCTACACATAGTGTCTCACAACTTTGTCCAAACATTCTCAATTTTTTATCACAACCTGTACATATGATATCATGACACGTGGACAAGTTTCATGATTTTCTGACTTTGTTTGTGTTTTATACAATTTTTAAACATGTGGATGGCAAGTTCACGGCCATGTTTAGTGAGCATGTTGCTCGAAGTTTTCGGTCCGCTCATGGAATCGGTCGTAACTTATGCTAAGTAACATGAATATCATTTTTTTCATGCACGGTTTTCCAAGTTTCGAGTGACCTGCAGTTCAAATTTGAATTTTCCGAAGAAATTCAAATAAACAAACTAAATCTACTAGCTATTTCAAACTCTGTTAAAATTGTCCACAAATGATACATGTAGATCTACATAGTGTAGGAACATACCACAAAAAGTTTGGGAGACAAAATAAAAAAAATACAAATGCACTTTGCCGAGTGTCTAGAGATGACACTCGGCAAAGCCGTCTTTGCCGAGTGCTAGATGTGTGGCACTCGGCAAAGAGGTAGTAAAGAACCTTTGCCGAGTGCCGCAACGGGGAACACTCGGCAAAGAACTCTTTGCCTAGTGCCGCCGATCTGGCACTCGGCAAAGAATATTTTAAAATTTTAAAAAAATCTTTGCCGAGTGCCGGATCACGGGCACTCGGCAAAGAAACTAACTTAACCGGCCGCGCGGCCGGCTTTCTTCTTCCTTCTGCTTTGCTTCTCCTTTCGCGCCTCACCGCCGCCCGCCTTCCCACGCCTCACCGCCGCCGGCCTCCCCACGCCTCACCGCCGGCCGCCTCACCGCCGCCCGCCTCAGCGCCGCCGGCCTCCCCACGCCTCACCGCCGGCCGCGCCCGGCCGCCCGCGCCCGGCCACCCACGCCCCACCGCCGCCGTTCGCCCGCCTCACCGCCGCCCACGCCCCACCGTTCGCCCGCCCACGCGCCGTCGTCCGCCCGCTCGCCGTCGTCCGCCCGCTCGCCTCCGGTACGTAAATAGTGATAGAGCAGGCAGCGCAACAGGACGAGGCAGAGCAGGCAGCGCAGCAGCAGGCGGTGCCTCAGGACGACGACGACCAGCAGCAGGACGACGACGACCAGCCGCAGGACGCCTCAGGTTCAGGCGGCTCTAGTTCGAGGAGCATCTACCTGCGAGGCCCCGCGAGTCTCCCTCAGCGTCCCATACTTCGGGACAGACGGCCGCTGATTCGGCCGGAAGGGGAGAGGTATGTAACTTTATGTTCTTCATTCTTGTTCATATTATGTGTTCAAAATCATAATATAAACTAATACTTTTTATTTATCACTTGGACAGGTCTTGGACGGTTTTGGATTATGCTGGGGGTCATCGTCGCCCCCCCAATGGCATCCTCGGCCTGCTGTGCAGGGAACACTTCCCTGGACTTGTGGAGTACGCCGGAGTGACGGGCCCAGCCTTCACCTTTGACCACTACGCCGTCGCCCCCGATGCAGTAGACCGGGACGGCAGGGAATTCAATAACAAGGCGGAGCGGGTGAAGCAAGAGCTGTGGGTAAGTCTTAGTATAATGTAAAATATGTCGCATTCGTTGCAAATTCTTGAAATAATGTATGGATACATCGTTTTTGTATGCAGGATTTCTTCAGATGCGATGCTGGATACGAGGCTAGGGCGGATGTGGTGGCCACCACGAGCTGTAAGAAGCTCGTCGTGGACATGCACTATGAGGCCCGCATCCAGGTCATCATCACCTACCACGGCTCCGTCCTTGGGGAGAAGGTGACCAAAACTCAAGCCCGAACCATGTCGTTGACCAGGGAGCAGTACCTGCAGGTAAAGTCATGCATGTTTGGTACCAGTACTCCATACATGAATTTTATTTTATCTTCTGATATGCACTTTACGTGTTTACTTTGCAGATGATTCCACATTGGTGCGCCGCACATCCTCTGTGCTGGGAGCAGATGGTGGATAGGTGGTGTTCGGCTGAGTGGGACGAGGCGCACACAGCTAGCCGGGAACGGCGTTTGATGATGCAAGGCCCCTCCCACCACCAAGGCAGCCGGAGCCTGGGCCAATATGCCGAAGCATGGGTACGCCACCTTTTTTATTTAGATATATAGCACTAAGTTAGATATTATTTCTAACTATCTCGTTGGTTCACTCGGGACACTCGGCAAAGAACCTGACATGGGGACCCTCCCTGGCGGGTTCTTTGCCGAGTGTCCCAAGTGGCACTCGGCAAAGATGGATTCTTTGCCGAGTGCTGCACGGAAGACACTCGGCAAAACTAACTTCTTTGCCGAGTGTCACATGGGACACTCGGCAAAGCCGCCATCTCCGTCAATCGACGCCGTAACGGCTGCTTTTCTTTGCCGAGTGCTCTCTGGCACTCGGCAAAGATCTTTGCCGAGTGCCCGATAAAAAGCTCTCGGCAAAGAAGGCTTTGCCGATGCACTGTTCGCCGAGCCTTCTTTGCCGAGTGTAACACTCGGCAAAGCCTTTGCCGAGTGTTTTGAACGCTTCGCCGAGTGCTTCAGGCACTCGGCAAAGCGATTGATTCCGGTAGTGTATGCATTTGATTGTATTTGATTACATTTATATATACATTATCTAAAAGAGTGATTATATATGCATTGTATTTCCTTAAAGTACAAAACAATAGTACACATATATGGACATCAGGGTAAATTTGCACCTCTTAGGACGTGTTTAGGAGCAAAGGGATTGAAGCGGAAATTTTAGCCCCTTCAACCTCCTCCACTCCCGTTACTCCCAAACAAGCCTTGTAGCAAAGGGATTGGAGAAGATTGAGGGAGCTAAAATACCTTAATATTCAATGAACAGTAAAAGATTTTAGCCTCCTCAATCTTCTTGTCCGAAACAAGCCCTTAACCACCAGCTTGGATTTTATTGTTTTGTCAATTCACTGGTTGACAGTAGCAAAATATAAATGATGCTAGAGCCGGAACCTCAAGGTTTGAATCCTAGACAAGATAATCGACATAGAAAAATTACTCCTACAAATATTAGGAAAGCTAAACATGTCGATCGTCGTACAATATCAATATACATTTGGTGAGCTAGATATTTTAAATTTCCTATCTGAATTAGCTTTCAATGTGCACTTGTACAAAATATACTCTTCCTATGTAATACTGTATGATTATGTTTAAAAGTCCCCCAAGTGGTTAGGTGTTTATTAGTTTGTGTAGATATTAAATTCTTTTTTAAATTTTCCTCCATTCTTGTACACCTAGGACGTTAGTCGTTAGCATCGTATGCCTTCACAATACAATTACAAAAAAGGTCATCAGTGCCGGTTCTAAATACCCATGCACCACCGATTATGGTGGTCATCGGTGATATCCTTACTTAACACATTCATCTTCATCAAAAGATGAACAATGATCATCCATAGATATAAGCAAGCATGCTTACTTTCACCATTTTCCATAGAATGAAGTTCCTCTATCACTCTATCAAGCCACTTAATCGTCAACATAAATCAACAATTTGCTCAATATTTCTTCAATGAATAATCCACTTCATATCATCATATGGCCTTACTGGTTCATACATCGTAACTTTGAATGCTCTTCATCATTACACCCATTCCATTGGTGCTAATTCCTTGCCCTAAATCATCGTTGTAGGGTCGAGATGACGGACTAGAGGGGATAAATATTCCTTTCTAAAACTTAAAATTTTAGCCGCATCAGAATTGAACTTATCTGTCTAGTCTAGTCTAGCCAAGACTATACTCATACTATCTACTTCTAGCACCTTATAAAGATTTTAGTTAAACAACCAATGTGTTGATCTAAGTAGAGCTCATCTAAACAAATCTAGTTTACAAGGTCACATAAACCTATACAACTAGTACTCGAACGATCCGAGATCTCCTACATAGTATGAACTCAATTTTGCATGACAAGATGACTCAACTATCACAAAAAAGAGGTTATAAACTATCAACTCAGCAAGTATACATTGCAAGAACTTACATTCAGCAAGATGATGGACTTTGGCTAACTCCTTCATGGATTCCATGTCGATCACTTGTTGTTAGATAGAAGATACTTGAGTAAATGCTACAAGCAAATCTCCCAAATTGATTTGCTTTGCATGGCAGATGGCTTCATGCACTCGACTATTGATGATCATGAAGAAGTAACAAGGTATATTGCATAAATCATACCATTATGAACCACAAATATTATGATTGATGATGAAGATATTGAGCCACTTGGCCCAGTCACAGCTCTTATGGATGCCTTATTAGGAACACGGGCATCCATAACAACTCTTTTTTTCTAGATGAATAGTTGTAGGTACAATAAGCATACTTCTACCACCAGCATTAGGATTGGTTTGTTGCAACCCAATAGGGCTATCATCAACAACTAATAATCAATAAAAGATCTATTTTTGGAAAATATCAATACAACATGCACAATTATAATGAAAGAACTCAAATTACAGTACACTTGTACTAGGCTCTAGAAAGGCAAAAGAAGCACTTGGAGGAGATTAGGTAGTGTTTGGTTCCAGAGCCTATTTGGACGGAATGGTTCTATTCCAGATTCTATGTATGGAATGGCTCTATTCTGTGTTTGGCAATCAGAACAGAGCCACTCTGTTTCTCTGTTTGGTTCTAGAATGAAGTAGAACAAATAGACTCTATTCTAAGTTTGGCATATTCAAACAACCATTATATATATATATATCAAATATAATTATATTAAATACAACCATATATATTATGTTTGGCACTGTGCGTCCTTGTCAAATATTATTTTTATATATTGGCACCATGCGTCCTTGTCAAATATATATATATATATAGCACAGCGAGAGGCATGGAAGCCGTGACAGGCGTCGAGTCCTTGCCGAGCGCTCGGGTCCGGTTGGTTTTTTGGAGCCTAGAGATCCAGCATCTTGAGAGAATATTCCTATAATAGAGCGGCTCCGTTCCACTTTGATTCAAACCAAACAGTCTCAGTACTAGAACAGAGCGGTTCCATTCTACTATACTCTAGAACCAAATGCTACCTTAGTGGCATATAGAACTCTAGAGTCACCTTCAAAGTGAAGGGGCTCCTCTGGTATGCCTGAAATGTCCTGCTTCATAAGGGGGTCACTAGGTGCCTCACCTCCAACTTCCATCTTGATGTTTGGAACATCGACATGAGGAAGCTAGCTAGATTTGGTAGTACCACAAGCCTTGTTCAAACTAATATCTTTCTATAACGTCCTATGGTTTCTCAATTCCTAATGATGTTCTACATGATAACACATGTAATCAAAGTATAATAACTGTAATAATAAGGAAGTTAATATAATAAGTCAGGATACTTACTTGGTGAAAGACCCATTCTTCACGGTCGGTTATTTGAGTAGAACTAGAGTCAAGCTATTTCAACTCAAATTAGTGGTTGGGGCTACTCCCCTAGAGGCTACCGATGAACTGACTAGTAACTTTACCTTTGTGGTTTCATAAGGCCCAATAGTATTTGTGTTTTTTTCTTGGGATAGATTTAAGGAAAAGCCTAGACAAACCAATCATGTTTCCTTTTTGTTTTCCTCTCTAGAACATTGGCAAAAGGCTCCTTTCTTGCATGATTTAAACAATGACTTAGCACTTCTAAGTCAAAAGGACTATCATGTGGCTCTAAAGTTGATCCCCAACACTTACCAATTAGACTGTTTGATTTTCCTTTTAGTATTGATACATACACTTTAACTACCACCTAACGGTGAGTACTCAGTTTCCTTGAAGGTGCATCATCGTCATTGTCGTCCAGGTCTACTAAAGCCTCATCACCAGATTCATTCAATACAAATTTTCATCATTAACTAGAGAAACATAAAAATCAATCGAACGTCTTTAGTACATGTGAGTGACTTGCATAGAAGTTAGATTGGGTCTCCCATAACTCATCACTAGACTTTATTTTCTAGAGGAGCATCTAATATATAAGTTGTGGCCATGTCTTGCAACCAACAAGTTCAATTAAACCTAGTTCTTTTAGAAATACAATTATGCCAAATCATAAAAAGATTGATCGACATAATAGATTTGTAGGATTAAATAAGGAATATGACTTGGGAGCTCTAGTGTTAGTGATATTCCCATTCATATAAAGACATTGACATTTGCTTTTACTTGTTCTAGAGAGATCAATCAATCAGTATCTTGAGGTAGGATCTTACATACTAGAGTATTAATAAGTTGGATGAATTCTATCTTTCAAAGGATGAATGTTATGCAAAGTCAATAGCTATCGCTTGAGCCATTAGACCACCATACTTCAGTGCGTCTATATTATCCAACAACTCAGTAACTTTATCATATCGACAGCAACATGCATATCAAAACAACTAGTTCCTCTAGCTTTACTATATTGCAGTCCTCTTTGTAATAGAATATTGGTGATTCTCCATCACAACACATCTGATATGCCACCCATGTTTTGATGATGGAAGGAGAATGTCACAATCAATAGTTTTCTCCCATTTCTCAAGCACATGCAAGCTACACCAAGATAGGATAATTGTCCACTTACTAATTAGTGTTTGTGCTAGTACAAATATCGCTAGAGGTTAAAGTGAGGAGCTATCCTAGAAATGCCTCACAAAGATGGACAAAAATAGCAATCTAAAATATTTAAATGGGGTTCAAATGGGAAAGCTCTATCTTGTAATAAGATAGCAAACCACACATAAATGACCATAAGAGAAAACTTAATCCCCGCTTAAAGTACCAAAGAAATAGGGGTTGGTAAACTCATTTATACGAGGACAAGCCACCCTAGACTTTGCCTCCTAACCACCAATGCTTTTCCCTTGAAGAAGACCCTACCCAATAAGATCTTGGATGTCTTGTTTTTCAACATCTAAGTGTCTCCAATCATTAACCTCAAACAACATTAGGGTCTTCATTTTGTTGATCCACTAAAACACCTTAGGTACATGAGCAGATGTCTTACTCTTTCTTATTTTGCAAATGTTGAGCACATGATCAATTTGTGACTACCTGCCATGTCATCCTTGGTTGTCATTCTTGCTTCAACATAAGCTATCTCAATCACAACATTCATAGTAGAGGTTACTCCACTAGTGGTCTCAGTTACCAAAACCAATCATAGAGCTTTCACCACCTTAGAAAAGCAGTCCAAGACGACACAATAGTATGGGTGTCAAGCTTCTTGATTTGGAGGCAACATGAGTTGTCCATGTCCACCATTGACCGACCTATGCTAGAACACTGCAAGCCAAAAGGCGCTTGTTGATGTAGAGTGCCTAGGAAGGACACAAGATGGTAGGGTGAGGTACCACACATAATGATACATGGCTAGAGCCTAGGGCTTGCTAGAACTAAAAAAAGTGATATGTTATTCTAGGTAATATAGGTGAGGTATATGAAGGATTAGATGCAAAGCACTAGACATAGTCAATGTCATAATGGCAACACAATGTCCTATAGAAGTGTCATAGTGCTTGTTATGGACCTAGCACTTAACAAGTGTAATGGCCTAAAATGCATGTTTAAACTTAGTGGAGCTAATTCATTATTGGACTAGTAAAAAATTGGAATCATACTAAGTGGGAGTGCCAACAAAACTTTCATGTCTTGCCAAAAAGATAAAATAGATTTAAGAGTAGCTTTTATAAAAGTGAAGCATGTGGGTAGTTTCGATGTAAATTTATGAGTGTTAGCTTATGTTAGTTTTCATTATGGAAAGTTATGTAATTTAGATGTAGATTTAAAAATTATTATGTTAGTCTTTTATACCGGTAGATTTGGGTAGCTTTGTAGAGTAAATATAAATAATTTTCCAATTAGATTATACATTATATAAAACCAAAAATGGGATGATTATATAATGTGAAATTTCTATGATTTACCCATTCTTCTCAGTGCATATGGCTCACTTTGTTGAACTTCAGGTAAAACAAAAACAGTCCTATTAGTACATGATGCTCTTAAGATTAGTTCTTCTTTGCTAAAAAATCTACCCACTCTATCAATAACGTATTGCATGAACCCTACCATGAGAAATAAACATTATAAAGCTTGTTTGGGATAATGAACCGTATCAGAGACAATATGAATGGGACCTGTATCTGATATGATGCCCTATGGAGGTTACAACAAATACATGTTAGAGTTGGGTTCAGTCTCTATTGAGAAGCAAGGGCCATCACAAATCTGTATTAGTGACACATATAATTGATTCAATGTGTTGAACTTCGGGTAAAACAAAAGCAGTCCAACTAGTACTTGGTGCTTTTAACATCAGTTCCTCTTTGTTAAAATAATCTATTTGGCCCGTCAGTAACATATGGCATGCATCCTATCATGAGAAATGAAGATTATATGACTTCTTTGTTATGAAGAATCATATCAGAGAGAAAAATTTGCTATTTTAGCCTTTTTAACATGGGCTAAATGCTATTATGTGACCCTCTGTCTATGACTTGTGGGACCATCTATGTCTATAATTTGTGGGTCTGGGTCTAAAATAGAGAAGTTCACAACTGAGAGTGACAAAATAGCAAATTTCCCTATCAGAGATGATATGAATGGGACCTCTCTCTATTGTGATGCCCTATAGAGGTTATAGTAGAGACAAGTCTGGTTAAGACTCTAATGAGAAGCAAGGGTCATCACAATCTGTACTAGAGGCGTGTACAGTTGATCCTACCTCTCTAAATAGTTATCAAACACACATGTAGTTGATCAGTCTCTGAATAGTGTTTTCTTTGTGCTTTCTAAATAGAGTATTAGATGTTTCATGAACTAGCAATTTCACAAGATTGCTCTAGAAAAATAAATGACTTGTTTTAATGATTATTTTATCTCACGTACAGACACACATCTGTTGCACTTCATCAGTTGACCGTAACAAGTTAGTGGCAAAAAAGTATAGCCGATTATCGCTACCAATTCAATCATGATCATTATATGTTTCCTAAGTAAATTAGTGAGGTATATGAGGGATTAGGCACAAAGTACTTGACATAGTCGGTGCCATAGTGGCAATGCCATGTCATATAGAAGTGTCATAGTGCTTGTTATGGACCTACCACTTAACAAGTGTAATGGCCTAAAAATTTATTTTTAAAGTTAGTGGACCTAAATTATCCTTGGACTAGTAAAGAACAATTGGAAGCATACTCAAAGGGTTTGCAAAAAGAACTTTTCTGTCATGCCAAAAGAAAAAAAATTGAGTTAAGAGTAGTATTTCTAATAGTGGAGCATGTGCGTATTTTCGATATAAATTTATGAGGGTAAGCTTATGTTACTTTTCATTACAGGAAGTTATGTAATTTAGGTGTAGATTTAAGAATTATTATGTTAGTCATTTATACAGATAGATTTGGGTAGCTACAAAGAGGAAATAGATCCAATTGTCCAATTAGAGCAAAACTCAATGGCAGGATGTTTCTATAATGTGAAATTTCTATGATTAACCCTTTCTTCTCACTATATGGTTCATTGTGTTGAACTTGGGAAAAACAAAAGTAGTCCAATTAGTACATGATGCTTGTACCATTAGTTGTTCTTTGTCAAAAAAATATATATACAGTCTGTCAATAACATATGGCATAAATCATACCATGAGAAACAAAGATTATAAAGCTTGTTTGTGAGGAGGAACCATATTGGGACCTATCTCTGATGTGATGCCCTATGGAGGCTACAACAGAGACCGGATAGAGCATCTCCAACAGGTCCGATTGCTATTCCCAAAACAATAGTTTAGGGGTAAAGCTGAAAAATCTCGGTCCAACCGTTCTTGATATGTGCTTCTAAATTATTTGGTGCCCCCCCAAACTGAAGCCTCTTCCTACATGTTTAGGGTCGACCCACCATCGCCTCCATTTTCGTTCCCTGCGGCATGAAAAGCTGCGCGCGCCACCTCCAACCTCTTGGTCACCGCCGCCGTGGTGGAGGACCCGACTGCGCCGGCCTCGCACACTCTCGCTCCCGCCGGCCGACGACACAGCCCAGCACGAGCCGCTACCGATCTATGGGGACGCCCGATGGCCGTCCCTGTACTACCTCTGATCCATAGAGGCGCCATTTCATCGTCGGTCTCCCGGCCCAGGTGCAGATGCCCCACCCTGAAGCCATCCTGCCTCCGATCTAGGGACACTCACATTGGTTCACACAGTCAGTTCACATAATCTTTGCTAAATCCTGTACCATTTGTTTGGCTAGCCCTGTTGGTAGGGAATATGACCACCCTGCATTCAATCTTGTTGTTGCAAGCTATCTCAGGCTCTCAGCCATGTGTTAGGTAGAAGCATAAACGGAGGAATATAGAAATAAACATAGTTACACTCTGCTTTCTGTACCTCAGCATCTTGCTGTTCACGTTCCTGTCTGAAACTATTGACCTGATCCAAGGACATGCATGTATAAGAATTCATCCTGATGTAATTGTATCACTTCAACAAGTTAAAAAAAAAGAGCATACATCTGCTTGTAGTTTTTGGACCTCTTGACCTGGAGTCATAAGGGCATTGATTTGGAGATAATGTTGCTCAGTATAGCACTATGATTCTGAAGTGTGTTACTTGATATCTTTGTCGATATGTTAATGATTTCTAAAAAAAGTTTTCTTCTTTATTAACCGGCTCAATGTAGTAGCTGTGTTGTGCGCCATTTCACCGTGCGAACTGTTGCAGCTGCTGCGCGCCATTTCAGGTTGTTGATCGAGCCCAATGCGTTTGCATGCGCACGGAAGTGAGAGCTCGTTAAGTAGTCTTTATTTAGATCTCCAATATTTTTTGGGAGATACTATTCTATCTCTAAATAGTTATCAGACACAAGCGTTTTCTTTGTGCTTTTTTGACCGAGTATTGGATACTCCTTTCCGCCCAAAATAATATTTATTTTACCTTTTTAATTGATTCGTACAATAATTTATGTATTTATTTTATATACATGTTTAGATTTATTATCATTTATTTGAATATAGATATAAAAATCAATTGATAAAACAACTAATATTTTACGACAGAGAGAGTATTTTCATAACTAGTAATTCCACAAGATTGCTCCAGAAAAATAAAATAACTTGTTTTGATGATTATATTTTATCTCACGTACAGACGCACATCTGCTGCGCTTCATCAGCTGACCGTAACAAGTTAGTGGCAAAAGGTATAGCAGATTATACCTAATTCATCATCTCATCTCAAAAAAGTATAAGGCCTAATTGCTAGATCCTGCCAACTAATGGAGCAGTACAGTATCCGCAATCGTTTTTGCATATATCCCTCCTCCACCTTCTGCCTGCGAAGCTAACCGCTGAACGGCTTGTAGACCTTGAGGGCGTCGATGACATCGGCAATGGATCCCGCTGCAGCGGCGACGGAGACAAGGAGACAGCTGACGCTGAGCGTCTGGAGGCAGATCCACTTGGTGCTGCCGCGGGGCACGCGGAGCTGCTTGATGTACATCTCGACGGGGAAGTAGACGGTGAGCGGCCAGAAGGAGACGGCGCCGAGGAGCCCCACCACGTCGCCGAAGAACGGCAGCAGCATGGCGACGACGGTGGTGACGCACACGAACGCGGACCGCCACGTCAGGCGGAACACGCTGAGCGCGAAGGGGCCCACGCGGAGCTCCCGGGAGACGAAGGCGCTGTCCGGCCAGGCCGCGGCGGCGCGGCGCTCCACGAAGGCGAAGATGGGCTGGCAGAACACCTGGTAGGCGCCGACCAGGTGCACGACGATGGCCACGTTGGCGACGTCGAGCAGCCAGAAGGGCTCGTAGAAGCCGAAGCCGGTGAGGAGGTTGTCCGGCGCGTTGTCGCCGAACGCCGCGTACCCCATGCACCCGCACAGCATGTAGAATACCGTCGTGGTCGCCACGCTCAGCCGCGTCGCCTTCTGCATCACCTTCGACTCCGACGGTGGCGGCGCCTTGATCGTGTCCTGAAGGGCCGGGAGCAGACGTGGTTAGAAGGAACAGAACAGAACAGTGGAGGTGGTGAAGAGGGGATTGCTTGCAATTGCTGCTTACTTGGATCTCGATGAGGATGTTGGAGAAGGAGTAGGCGAACGCGATGTCGCCGAACGCCTGGAGCGTGTGCCAGATCTTCTGCGTGGAGGTGACGCCGGCGCCAATACTGATGCCAGTGAGGCTGCCCTTGAACCCACCATTGGCTGCGAACAATCGAGCTCAGGCTCAGCATGTGAGTAAGTAACCAAGAATACAACAGTTAGCATATGAGCCGATTGAAGAATCCGACAACTTACAGACGGTCTGTGCGATGCCGAGGGAGAGTCCGATGGAAGAGTAAGTGAAGGACATGACGGCGGCGACAATGGAGAGCCACCAAATCTGATCGAAGTCCGGTATCTGCGAGAAGAGAATCTGGACACCGCCGAACAGGACCATGTACGGGGTGCTGGAGCTCTTGCAGGGATCCGCATGCCCGTGGGCGTGGAAGCACCCGGCCCTCCTGACGGCCTTCATGCTGATGGCCGACGCGATGGTGTAGCCGATGGCGACGCCGACGAGGTTGGCGTACTGTATGACGCCGCAGAAGGCGACCTTGACGCCGCCGAGGTTGGAGCGCACGGCGTCCATGTAGGTGTAGTTGCGCTTGCCCGTCTCCGGGTGGCCCGTGCGGTAGCACTCGGCGAGCAGCGCGGCCGTGTAGTAGGTGACGAAGGCGAAGAGGAGCATGGCGGCGGGGCCGGCCACCCAGCCCAGCTGCGCGATGGCCCAGGCCAGGGAGAGGACTCCCGAGCCGATGACGGCGGTGATGATGTGCGCGCTGGCCGTCCAGAACGTGCCGCTGCGGCGCGGCCGGCCGTCGTCGTCTAGCCACTCGGCGGCTCCGGCGTTCCCGGCCTCCACCGACACCTCCATGGGCGCGACCGGGTGGTTGTTGTTCAGTCCGTTGTGCGGCGCGGGTGCCATGGCCAACTGAGACAACGAGCTCCCTCCCTCCCTCCCTCGAATCGAATTTCTTCTTCCTCGTCGGACTGTCGGAGTGGAAGAGCGCAGGAAGCAAGTGCTCCCGACTCCCGAGTGCTTCTTGCTTGCTAGGTGACGCGAGAGGCTGTGCGCCTGTGCCTGTGTGGGTGTGGGACGAGAGAAGGCTGGGGAGAGACGAGGCCATTATATAGAGAGCAGAGAGGAGGCAGAGGTCTCTCTGTTTCTGGTCAGCGCTGCCTTTCGCGCGTCTATACTTCTGTTTTTTCTCTCTCTTTTTTATTCTTTTCTATCTCCTCGTTGGATTTGAGTGCCAGGCTACATCACTCTGTCTCTCGTCTCGTCATACTTTTGTTGCTGTGGCTCTCTGGTCAACGGCGTTTGGACTCAGCGGGTGTGTGTCACGGCGTGCTTCGCCGCCTTATGTCAGCCATTGATGAAACATACCCCTGTGTAATCTTTACTGCTCTATTAAGAAGGGAGTGTCAGCGTCCACAGCTTAGGTGCCCCCGCCTCCCCCCGCGCGTGCCCCCGCCTCCCCCCAGTCCGCCCACGCCGCGAGCACCCGCCTCCCCCGCGCGTGCCCCCGCCTCCCCCCCAGTCCACCCACGTCGCGAGCCCCCGCCTCCCCCCGCGCATGCCCCCGCCTCCCCCCAGTCCGCCCACGCCGCGAGGCCCCGCGCCGCCGTGATTCCCATGCTCGCGCCGCGTCCGCAGTGACTGTACCCCTCTCCCCCCTCCGCGACCGCGACCGCCGCCGCCCCCACGCAACAGTCACCGTCCAGCTCCCTCCTTGTCCTCCATTTGTGACCGCACAATCTCCAAAAAAGATCACGACAGGCCACCGCTCGCGATGGGGTGCTCGTGGCTGTGAACGAACGCCAACTTGCAGAACAGGTGCCGCCACCAGGGCCCTTCGATTCAGTCCTCGGCGCCGGTTCCAAGTCTTGTCAGGTGATACTGTCCTCCTCCTTCACCGATTAAGTTCAAATATTTCATTTCCCCCTCGGTTTTGTGGCTGGATGAACCCTAAATTCATTGGATCCAAGTATATCAAGGCGTTTTTGTGATGTATTGAGTAGATCTGCTTTCAAGGTTTAGGTCTGATGGCCTCTGCTATTTCTATGTCGAACTGTAACTTTTTGCCATTCTATTATACTAAATATGTTGCCAAAGTCTTTCAGGTTCATTAGCATCTGCGACAAGATGTATGAACTTGTAGTATGTTTATTATTAATGGTCTTGTGCCAAAGTGCTGGGTTGGTGTCTACTATGAATGGTTTTGTGCTCAGACTTCTCATGAACTAACTCCTGCTATTTTCACTCAAAATAACCACCATTCTGAAGGAAACAGAAACATCAACTGATTGCTGCTGTTTTTAGGCTGCTATTTTTAAGCTACCATTTGCATTCAATTTGGGTCAACATTATGAACTGACAACAAAACAAAGCTGCTATTGTCAGGCTGCTATTTTGAAGCAATTTTAGCCACCAATGTAAAATGCCTGCTGCTTGATTTTGCATTGTTTAGTTGTGTTGTGTCTGATACAATCATGCCTCACAATAATTCAATGTAACATGAAAACATGCGTTTCAGCTGTAGTGGATTATCAGTCTTTGAAACATCACTGTTTTTTTGTCCCATTAATCTTCTAGAAACCAATTTTAAAGAGCATTTGTTGGGGTGGGTGTGTTTCTAGAATTCAGTGCCGATTTAAGAGTTGCATGACATAACAATTTGTATAAAGTCAAGACAGACCTTCGAAGTGTAATGATTCTTATGCATCTTCAATGTACACTCTGTTTGAACATGGTTCTTTGGTATTTTTCTCATGAACTAATGGAGTTCTTGTATGAAGCCTTTAATTCTCAATTGCTCATATTTCCAATTTAACTAAGTATCTAGACCAATTAGTCTATATATGTTACTATTCATTTTCTTTAGGAACGTGCTGCTGGTGCGCTTGCAAACCTGGCTGCTGACGACAAATGTAGCTTGGAAGTTGCAAAGGCTGGTGGTAGCAGGACTCCTAGCCACCCTGAAAATTTTGAAACACATGGTCTTGAAGTCACCACCGGTTGCCAGCTGAAACATTGAATGAAGCGGCCTCTCTTGATGGTCACTGGGGCCTTAGAAAATTGATTGCTTTTTATAATGACAACCACATATCAATTGATGGTAATACATATATTGCATTCACTGAAGATGTGCTTGCACGATATCTATACTACTCTATTAAGCATTTAGTGTCAGTGTCCACAACTAAATGACCCCGCCTTGCCCCCGCCCGCACACCCGTGCTACGCCACCGTAGCCGCTAATGGCGCCCAGCAGCCGACTGCCCCCGGCGATGGCGCCCAGCAGCCGACCCCACTCACAGCTTACAGCCACGCCCACGACTAGCACGCCAAGCGCGAATCTCGCCCAACTCCGAGCAACCACACTCCCAGCAGGCTCGCTAACGTGCAGTTGTTGTGGCTTGCAGGGGAAGGGTACGGGCAGCTTCAGCAAGCGCCGGAACAAGACGCACACGTTGTGCATCCGCTGCAGTCGCCGCAGCTTCCACCTCCAGAAGAGCACCTGCTCCTCCTGCGGTTACCCTGCCGCCCGCATCCGCAACTGTAAGATCTGCCTCCCCGCTTTCTTCCTCTCCCTCTCTCTTCGTCCGTCTTCCCCGCTGCTAGATCTAGAAACTGCAACAATATGATGGGATTATTCTCCTGTGATTCCCTCGTTTTAAGTCTCTCATGACCCCACCACATTTTTCTGATTTTCTTTGCATTCTGTTTGTTTATCTTTTTATACAAGGTGTAAATCTTGCATAGGGTGCAGATGATTTTGATTGCTTCGTTCCGGGAGGAATATCTTTGCATGATATTGTTTTGGACACTTTGAGCATATTAGCGGGCCTATTCCATCTATGTGTTTGTCCGCCTCAACATCTACACAAAGGGTTACTTATGGGTAATATTAAAATTGTATTTTTCAATGGGATGTTTGCTGTTTTTCTGCTCTCATAGTTGCCGAAACTATGTTGTATGAATCAACAACTGTCCTAATTAAATTATTTGGTACTACTCGTTACCAGCGTTACTTTCAGCAAGAAACATATCAAAGAGTTATCAATGTGTTGACAAAAAAATCTTATCTTAGTTTATCAGAAACTTGATCTATAATTCCTGAAAAGTTAACACCTTTTTTATTATGCTATTTTGATCAAAACAAAACTATAGTTTATGTTCTAGATACGAACTTCAGCCTTTAATAGACATTGTAGCTTATTTTATGTGCTATAAACTTTATTTTTGTACCAAGATCTAAATCAGCCTCAAACCTTATCAACCAGTGGCCCCAAGTTTGAATTTGCTGCTGATGTCCTGTCATCTTGCCAAGTCCTTGTTTAACAGTTTTCGAGTTTAATGTTTCATTAGTTGTGGTTTGAAATTTTGCGTAGCAACTGTCTTCAAACCTTCAATAAAAGTTGTGGAACCTCTAGAGAAACTAACTTGCAAATCAAACCCCACCTTGTTTGGACCAGTTTTGGCTTTCAAAATCAACTTCAAAAATAGCAAAGTTCAATGTTTAGCTGCACTTGGTCTGAACTTTCTGAAACTTGCTTCAGTTTGTTTTACCCAACATTAGAGACCTGGTTCACCCAAACCAAGCCGACCTGGACCTTAAACCTTTAAGCAATGTTGTTGTAACCGTAAAGCTCTACAAACTTTAGTAAGGCACCTTGGTATTTTCATGGCTGTTTAGCAAGTTTTGGAAAGAGAAAACACGGGTTTAGCCAGTTCCGGCGTTTTTTTACGGAGTAACCGTGAGCCTGTGTCTTGCAGGTTACCCATAACCTTCCCAAAACACTGTTTGCACTGTAGATTATACTTTCACATAGTAAAATTTGAAATAGGAATTAGAATGTGAGAAGGAATGGGTAAGCTTCTGGAGACAGTCTAAGACTGATGATGCCTTCTCGTAAGAGGATGAGACTGGGACTAATTTTTCATTATCCTATTCGATAAAAAACAAGTTTTCATAGTCAATAAATCCAGAATAGTCAGCATTTGAAACTATAATTATCTAACAATTGTTGTCTATAGTTTTTTCTATATCATGTCCAGCGACAGTTTGGTAGTCCATTCCAGTCATTTCTATTTGCTTGTTATCATACCAAGAAAGCTTCTTAATTATTGCAGTTGGTTGTTCGTTTCAGATTCTATTTATGTGTGTTCTATATATTTGTTACCCTTGTTTGTTTTGTTTGATAAAGCTATATTCGTTTAACTGGATGAGCGCATATAAAAGGACTACCGATTGTCTACCCTCTTTCAGTGTTGTTTATGTGCTCATGTTTTGTAGGGCACTCTTCTTATTATGGATCAGATAGGATACAATGCTGGTCGCACACCATTCACAGACATCTCAAACACCATCATTACAGGTATAAAGCTTATTACATGTGTGTCGAAACGTATTAAGTACGAACACTAATCCACAAAGTTGCATTGTAGGTAATCAAAATGAATCGAACTCGCTTGGACCAATTGTCGATGCTAAGGAACGTAAGAGGCAAAGGGATAGGGAAAGATATGCTGCGATGACTGTTGAAGAAAAGAATGAGAAAAATAGGAAGCGTCGTGAAGCACGTCAACGAAATAAAGGACTATCGATAGAGCCACTCTCATCCAGAGGTGATGAAAAGTTAATTTTTTAATTGTTATACCTACATGTGTGTACTATAGAAAGTTGATGTGTTGCCTTTTGTAAATGGGTGATATATGAAGAAGACGTTAATACAGACCAGGCATGTGAGGTGGTTAGCTTTCCAGATGACTGTAGCACCATTGATTTCACAAATTTGTCAACACAAGACATTGCAGGTATAAGAATCACAATTTTTGTCACATTTGCACTATCTATTATGTTAACTCTTTACTTATGCTAAAATGCTAAATGTAGATGGAGACGAACAAGTAAATCTGGATCCAGATGATGACAGCGATTGGTTGCATAGGAATGAGACATTCCAGGCAAACAACATTGTCACAAGTAAAGACCTTCTAACACCAGGTACATGATTGTTCGCTTGGCTAAATATGCAAAAATAGCAGGTTTCAAATCGTTAAACGTAGACATGCCTTATTCCAGGTTGTGTGCATGAAACTGTTGATAACATACCTAAGCATACTATGAAAAGGTCCGCCTACTTTAGCGAGCGGTACAAAAACATGACTCCCGTCGAGAGGGAGTCTAGACGTGTACGCCTTAGGTTGTATAATAAGACACCAAGACGGAAAGATGCTAACAAAGAGTGCAGCAGAAAACGTAGAGCACTGCGGGCTAACACTTTGAATCAGGAGTCCATCGCCATGGAGGACCCAGTATATACCCCTGAGGTTGTACGTCCTACAACATATGGAATTGAACCATATAGATCCTTAGTTACCACTTGCGACTGGGTTATCCCTGAATTCGTCATGACACCTTTCCTACCAACTTCAACACGTACTAAGAACATCCTTAGTCCGACTAAATGTGTGAGTGCAGGCATGGTTAAACAAGGAGTAGACCATACACATACGAAGCCAAAGTTCATTTCCAATGGTACTTGTTAAAAATCTTTATTCACATTACATATTTTCTGCACCCTAGATGCCCTTGTCTTTTACGCGGCTCATATTTTCACGATTCAGGTGATGATGATGAGGGTGTCATATTCGAAGAGGATGAGGATGATGATGAGAACGATGGATACCTATTCGCTGGGCAATGTGCGTACCTCAATTTGTATTATGATACCACGACTTATATAACTACACGTGTCTTAATCGTTGTTTTCCAAAAAAATATTAGATGATGAGACCGACGAGGACATCGAGATCGATGGTACTCAAGATGAATCTACTGCCACTGATTTGCCTGACCTGTACGACAAAGTGTATAGTAACGTGCCTGAAGAAACACATATGCTGAAGTCTGTCCCCAAATGTGGTTATTGCACTGCGAAGAAGTTTGAGTATGAGCCACCTGGGTTTTGTTGTCGTGGTGGGAAGGTTGAGCTAGCCCCACTGGAGACCCCTCCCCAGCTCCGGAGGTTGTGGGATAGTACAGACTCTGATGCTAGACACTTTCGTGATAGCATTAGGTTTTTTAATGGCCATTTCTCTTTCACTTCACTGTATTGTTGCCTCGATAGTATGACAACTAATGTGAGGGATTCTGGTATATACACGTTTCGGGCACAAGGCATGATGTACCACAATATCAAGTCATTTGGTAGGGAAGGTGGGGTGGAGCATAAACACCTTGAGCTTTACTTTTACGATGATGATCCCAATCTCGAGCATCGATATCGTAAGTGCCGAGAAGAATGTCAACAGAAAGACAAAGATGTTATTAAACAATTAGTTGGCATACTCCGTGGAAACCCGTACTCTGAGCACCTTAGGAGCATGGGCCATGTTGAGAACCTTGATGACTATCGTATCACACTGAACCTTGACCAGACGTTGAACCAAAAGACATATAACACGCCTCTCACTTCAGAGGTCGCTGCTGTCTGGATCGAGGGGAGCGAACGGCGAGGCCAGTTTAGCAAGAGTGTTATGCTACATGGGAAGGATAGGTCAAGCCACGGCATCCGCTCATACCATGGATGCTATGATGCACTATCGTATCCACTGTTCTTCCCTAGAGGTGAACTTGGATGGCATGCAAACATACCAAAGGTCGGTGTATCCATGGGCGAAGTGGATGCATACCGTGCGACACATAGGGCAAGTAATGCAAACAATGAAGATGCAGGTTAGTTGTTTCTTTGATATTTCTTACATAACCCATTGTTAACTATCCTTTCAGCATCACAAAATGATCAATCCTTACGTATGCAGAATCTCCTAATCATCTATGTGTGTTCGTACGTGACTATTACTGCTACAAATTCCAGATTCGTCCAGGGATATTCAATCCAATACTTCATGGTAAGCGGCTTTTCCAGCAGTTCGCAGTCGACACGTACATCAAGATTGAGAGCTCCCGTTTAGATTTCATACATAAGAACCAGGACCGGTTACGGGCTGACCTGTACCAGGGCTTGGTTGATAGTATGTTAGATGGAGACATAAGAGCAGAAAAGGTTGGGAAGCGAACTGTGTTGTCGCCGTCGTTTATTGGCGGTCCTCGTGACATGCGACGTCGGTATATGGATGCTATGGCACTGGTCCGGAAGTTTGGGAAACCAGACATCTTTCTTACCATGACATGTAACCCCAACTGGGATGAGATAAGGACAGAGCTTCTCCCTGGGCAGACACCGCAAGATCGTCCGGATCTTGTAGTGCGTGTCTTTCACGCGAAGCTACAAGAGTTAAAGCATAGGCTGACTAAACATGATATTCTCGGTAAGGTCCGAGCCTACATCTATGTCGTGGAGTTTCAGAAGCGAGGTTTGCCCCATGCCCATTTTCTACTAATCATGCAGAGGAAGTACAAGCTCACGTGCCCTGAGCAGTATGATCTTTTGATCTCAGCCGAGATCCCAGACAAAAAGTACCCTGAACTACGAAAGATGGTTATCAAGCATATGATGCATGGCCCGTGCGGATCGCTAAATCCTAACTGCCCATGCACTAAGGGTCGTGCATCATGCAAGAATCATTACCCCCGGCCTTTCTGTGGCGCAACTTTGCAAGGGAAGGATTCATATCCTATTTACAGATGTCGTGATGATGGGCGTAAGGAAAAGGTTCGAGGATACGAATTGGACAATAGATGGGTTGTCCCTTACAACCCTTACCTCCTTCGGCTCTTCAACTGTCACATCAATGTTGAGGCGTGCGGGAGCATCAAGGCTGTTAAATACTTGTTCAAGTACATATACAAAGGCCATGATCGTGCGTCTGTTGTTATGAGAGATGCGAGCAAGGCAGATGATGATGTAGATGAGATCAAGCAGTACAGAGATGCAAGGTGGGTGACCCCTCCAGAGGCCTTATGGAGGATATACGGCTTTGAGCTTAGTTAGAACTCTCCACCTGTGATGCAGTTGCAGCTCCATCTTCCAAACATGCACATGGTGGCATTTCACGAGCGCCAAATGGTCGAGCGAGTCGTCCACCGTCCAGGTGCTGATAGGTCAATGCTCACAGCATATTTTGAGACAAATAGGCTACACGAGGAGGCTCGGGGCATCCTATATCGTGACTTCCCTGAGTGGTACACTTGGCAAAGCGGTAAGGGCAAAGTATGGCAACAGAGGAAACGAGATACGGGTGGACAAGTCGGTAGAATAGTCTCTGCTCATCCGGCCAATGGGGAGCGCTACTATCTCCGTGTTCTCCTAAACCACGTGACTGGTGCCACCTCCTATGTGGATCTAAGGACAGTAGATGGTGTCACGCTACCGACTTTTCATGAGGCAACAGAGAGAAGGGGATTGCTTGAGTCGGACAACACACTAGATGACTGTCTCACCGAACATGCTCTTTTCCAGATGCCATCGGCGCTGCGACGGCTTTTTGCCACAATATTGGTGTACTGTGAGCCAAGCGATGTGGCTGTACTCTGGCGGAAACACCTAGATGCTATGTCAGAGGACTATTAACGCAGGAGTCAGAGCAAAACTCATGTTGAACAGATGGTATTGATTGACATTAGGAACATGCTGCAGTCAATGGGAAAGGACATACAGACATTTGAGAGCACCTAGAGGGGGGGGGGGTGAATAGGTGATCCTGTAAAAACTTCAAACTTAAGCCACCAAAAACTTGTTAAGCGTTAGCACAGTTAATGCCAAGTGGCTAAGGTGAAGTCTTCAACAAAACACAATACCACAAGAATCAAGCACAGAGGGACACGGTGGTTTATCCCGTGGTTCGGCCAAGCCAATGCTTGCCTACTTCCACGTTGTGGCGTCCCAACGGACGAGGGTTGCAATCAACCCCTCTCAAGCGGTCCAAAGACCCACTTGAATACCACGGTGTTTTGTTGTTCTTATCTCAATCCCGTTTGCGAGGAATCTCCACAACTTGGAGCCTCTCGCCCTTACAAAAGATGTTCACAAAGAATCACGGAGTAAGGGAGGGATTAGCAACTCACACACAACACAAAGATCACAGCGAATACGCACACACAAAACCCAGACTTGAGCTCAAGAGGCTAACACACTAGAACAGAGCTCAAATCACTAGAATTTCAAACAAGTGCGCAAGATTGATGTGTGAGTGATCAAGAGTGCTCAAGGAATGCTTGGGTACTTCCTCCATGCGCCAAGGGGTCCCTTTTATAGCCCCAAGGCAGCTAGGAGCCGTTGGGAACAAATCTGGAAGGCCATCTTTGCCTTCTGTCTCGTGGCGCACCGGACAGTCCGGTGCACACCGGACACTGTCCGGTGCCCGATTTGTTTCCAAAAACAGCACTTCTGACCGTTGCTGGCTGCTCCAGATCTGCGCTCAGTTGGCGCACCGGACATGTCCGGTGCACACCGGACAGTCCGGTGTTCCTTCCCGACCGTTGGCCCGGCCACGTGTCGCGCGCTGATCGCGCGGCCGACCGTTGGCCCTAGCCGACCGTTGGCTCACCGGACAGTCCGGTGCACACCGGACAGTCCGGTGAATTTTAGCCGTACGCCGTCGGCGAATTCCCGAGAGCGGCCAGTTCGAGCCGAGGCAGCCTGGCGCACCGGACACTGTCCGGTGCACACCGGACAGTCCGGTGCTCCAGGCCGAGCTGGGTCTTGGCTGCACACAGCCAAGACTTTCTCCTCTTTTCTTTTCATCTCCTTTTCTGTTTCTAACACTTAGACAAATATATTAGTACACAAAACCAATGTACTAAGGATTAGAAACATACCTTTTCTCCATGATTTGTACTTTGTCCCATTTTACAATTAAGCACATGTGTTGGGCACTAAATCACCAAAATACTTAGAAATGGCCCAAGGGCACATTTCCCTTTCAATCTCCCCCTTTTTGGTGATTTATGCCAACACAACATAAAGCAAGTTGAACAAGTACAAAAACACTTCAAATAATAACTCAAATTTATTTTGATTCATTTTTGACTTATATGGATCACTCTATGCCACCACTTGGTTTGTTTTTGCAAATTAAACTCAAATCTCTATCTCTAAGTTAAACACACATGTTAAAGCATAAAGAGAGTCATTACAAGGAGATTTATCAAGATTTCAAAAACTCCCCCTTTTTCCCATAATCAATACTTCTCCCCACAAGAAGCCAACTTTTGATAAGAGAGACAACATAAGAATTTTGACAAACCAAAAACTCTATTGCCCTATTTTCAAAATCTCTCAAGTGGTAGCTGATCCATTTATTGCTTTGGCCTTTATTTTCTCCCCCTTTGGCATCAAGCACCAAAACGGGATCAATTGTGGCCCTTTAACCCCATTGCCTCACCAAAATCTTCAATTAAGAGCAAATGGCAATAAGAGTTCATTGAGATGGACTTGGAATAAGTTACCCCTCATCGGAGTGCAGTGGAAGTCTTTCATGGTCCAAGTCCACCTTTTCCCTTTCAATTCTCCTTTGTGACTAACACAAGCAAACTCAAACATATGGTTAGTCTCAAAGGGTCAAGTTGTAACACATCTCCCCCTAAACATGTGCATCACTTTGCAACGGACTTGTGAGGTCCAGGGAGTGTTTGTACAACTTGAGCACCATAATAAGCAACAAAATGCAGAAAGAACATGATCAAAGGCATAAATACATGTATGCTGCAATTCAATCCAAGTTCCGCGAATCTAAGACATTTAGCTCACTACGCAGCCTGCAAAAGGTCTTCTCATCTAAAGGCTTGGTAAAGATATCGGCTAGCTGGTTCTCGGTGCTAACATAAAACACTTCGATATCTCCCTTTTGCTGGTGGTCTCTCAAAAAGTGATGCCGGATGTCTATGTGCTTTGTGCGGCTGTGCTCAACAGGATTTTCCGCTATTCGGATAGCACTCTCATTATCACATAGGAGTGGGACTTTGCTCAGATTGTAGCCAAAGTCCCTGAGGGTTTGCCTCATCCAAAGTAGTTGCGCGCAACACTGACCTGCGGCAACGTACTCGGCCTCAGCGGTGGATAGGGCAACGGATGTTTGTTTCTTAGAATTCCATGACACCAGGGACCTTCCTAAGAATTGGCACGTCCCCGATGTACTCTTCCTATCGACCTTACATCCAGCATAGTCGGAATCTGAGTACCCAATCAGGTCAAAGTTAGACCCCTTTGGATACCAGATCCCGAAGCAAGGCGTAGCGACTAAATATCTAAGAATTCGCTTCACCGCCACCAAGTGACACTCCTTAGGATCGGATTGAAATCTAGCACACATGCATACGCTAAGCATAATATCCGGTCTACTAGCACATAAATAAAGTAAAGACCCTATCATTGACCGGTATGCTTTTTGATCAACGGACTTACCTCCTTTGTTGAGGTCGGTGTGTCCGTCGGTTCCCATCGGAGTCTTTGCGGGCTTGGCGTCCTTCATCCCAAACCGCTTCAGCAGATCTTGCGTGTACTTCGTTTGGGAGATGAAGGTGCCGTCCTTGAGTTGCTTCACTTGGAACCCAAGGAAGTAGTTCAACTCGCCCATCATCGACATCTCGAATTTCTGCGTCATCACCCTGCTAAACTCTTCACAAGACTTTTGATTAGTAGACCCAAATATTATGTCATCGACATAAATTTGGCATACAAACAAATCACCATCACATGTCTTTGTAAAGAGAGTTGGATCGGCTTTCCCAACCTTGAAAGCATTAGCAAGTAAGAAATCTCTAAGGCATTCATACCATGCTCTTGGGGCTTGTTTAAGTCCATAGAGCGCCTTAGAGAGCTTACACACATGGTCGGGGTACCGCTCATCCTCGAAGCCAGGGGGTTGCTCCACGTACACCTCCTCCTTTATTGGCCCGTTGAGGAACGCGCTCTTCACATCCATTTGGTACAACCTGAAAGAGTGGTGAGCGGCATATGCTAGCAAGATACGAATAGACTCTAGCCTAGCCACAGGAGCAAAAGTCTCCTCAAAGTCCAAACCTGCGACTTGGGCATAACCTTTTGCCACAAGTCGAGCCTTGTTCCTTGTCACCACCCCGTGCTCGTCCTGTTTGTTGCGGAACACCCACTTGGTTCCCACAACATTTTGCTTGGGGCGAGGCACCAGCGTCCAAACTTCGTTGCGCTTGAAGTTATTAAGTTCCTCCTGCATGGCCAACACCCAGTCCGGATCTAGCAAGGCCTCCTCTACCCTGAAAGGCTCAATAGAGGAGACAAAGGAGTAGTGTTCACAAAAATTAACTAATCGAGACCGAGTAGTTACTCCCTTGCTGATGTCACCCAAAATTTGGTCGACGGGATGATCCCTTTGAATCATCGCTCGAACTTGGGTTGGAGGTGCCGGTTGTGCTTCTTCCTCCATCACTTGATCGTCTTGTGCTCCTCCTTGATCACACGCCTCCTTTTGATGAACCTGTTCATCATTTTGAGTTGGGGGATGCACCGTCGTTGAGGAAGAGGGTTGATCACGTTCATCCTGTTCCTGTGGCCGAACGTCTCCAATCGCCATGGTTCGTATAGCGGCCGTCGGAACATCTTCTTCATCTACATCATCACAATCAACAACTTGCTCTCTTGGAGAGCCATTAGTCTCATCAAATACAACGTCGCTAGAGACTTCAACCAAACCCGATGATTTGTTGAAGACCCTATACGCCTTTGTATTTGAATCATAACCTAATAAAAACCCTTCTACAGCTTTGGGAGCAAACTTAGAATTTCTACCCTTCTTTACTAGAATGTAGCATTTGCTCCCAAATACACGAAAATAAGATACATTGGGTTTGTTACCGGTTAGTAGCTCATACGAAGTCTTCTTGAGGAGGCGGTGAAGATAGACCCTGTTGATGGCGTGGCAAGCCGTGTTCACGGCTTCCGACCAAAAACACTCGGGGGTCTTGAACTCTCCAAGCATCGTCCTCGCCATATCGATTAGCGTCCTGTTCTTCCTCTCTACCACACCATTTTGCTGTGGTGTGTAGGGAGCGGAGAACTCGTGCTTGATCCCTTCCTCCTCAAGAAACTCCTCCACTTGAAGGTTCTTGAACTCGGACCCGTTGTCGCTCCTTATCTTCTTCACCTTGAGCTCAAACTCATTTTGAGCTCTTCTGAGGAAGCGCTTGAGGGTCCCTTGGGTTTCAGACTTATCCTGCAAAAAGAACACCCAAGTGAAGCGGGAAAAGTCATCAACAATAACTAACCCATACTTACTTCCTCCTATGCTTAGATAGGCGACGGGTCCGAAGAGGTCCATGTGTAGCAGCTCCAGGGGTCTTGACGTGGTCATCACGTTCTTGCTGTGATGTGCTCCTCCCACCTGTTTCCCTGCTTGACAAGCTGCACAAGGTCTATCCTTTTCGAAATGCACATTTGTTAGACCTATTACGTGTTCCCCCTTTAGAAGCTTGTGGAGGTTCTTCATCCCCACATGTGCTAAGCGGCGATGCCACAGCCAGCCCATGCAAGTCTTAGCCATTAAGCATGCATCTAGACCGGCCTCTTCTTTTGCAAAATCAACTAAATAAAGCTTGCCGTCTAGTACACCCTTAAAAGCTAGTGAGCCATCACATCTTCTAAAGACAGACACATCTACATTTGTAAATAAACAATTATATCCCATTTGACATAATTGACTAACAGATAGCAAGTTATATCCAAGACTCTCCACTAAGAATACATTTGATATAGAATGCTCATTAGAAATTGCAATTTTACCTAGCCCTTTTACCTTGCCTTGATTCCCGTCACCGAATATAATTGAATCTTGGGAATCTTTACTTTTGACGTAGGAGGTGAACATCTTCTTCTCCCCCGTCATATGGTTTGTGCATCCGCTGTCGATAATCCAGCTTGAACCCCCGGATGCATAAACCTGCAAGGCAAATTTAGGCTTGGGTCTTAGGTACCCAACTCATGTTGGGTCCTGCAAGGTTAGCACAAATATTCTTAGGGACCCAGATGCAAGTTTTATCTCCCTTGCATCTATCCCCTACTTTCCTAGCAACAACCTTCTTTCCCTTTCTACAAATAGCAAAGGGAGCATTACAAACATAATAAATGGTAGAAGGTTCATTCACTAATTTTCTAGGAGCATGACTAACATTCTTTCTAGGTACATGCGCAACATTTCTCCTACTCATATTTCTATCATGTTTATGAGAGGAACTAGAGGCAAACATGGCATGAGAGTCATAAACATGTGAATCAAAATCATTATGAACATTTCTAGCATGTCTCCTATCATGGTATAAGAAAGCATGGTTCTTTTTAGCACTATTTGCCATAGGGGCCTTCCCTTTCTCCTTGACGAAGACAGGAGCCTTATGGCTTGTTAAGTTCTTGGCTTCTCTCTTGAAGCCAAGCCCATCCTTAATTGAGGGGTGTCTACCAACCGTGTAGGCATCCCTTGCAAATTTTATTTTATCAACTTCATTCTTGCTAGTCTTAAGTTGGGCATTAAGACTAGCCACTTCATCATTTAATTTGGAAATTAGAACTAGGTGTTCACTACAAGCATTAATATCAAAATCCTTACACCTAGTACAAATTTCAACATGTTCAACGAAAGAATTTGATTTACTAGCTACTTCTAGTTTAGCACTTAAATCAATATTAACACTTCTTAAGGTAGAAATGGTTTCATGACAGGAAGATATTTCACTAGAAAGCATTTCATTTCTTTTCACTTCTAAAGCATATGATTTTTGTGCCTCTACAAATTTATCATGTTCATCATACAATAAATCTTCTTGCTTTTCTAAAAGCCTATCCTTTTCATTCAATGCATTAATTAATTCATTGATTTTCTCTATCTTAGATCTATCTAAGCCCTTGAACAAGCAAGAATAATCTATGTCATCATCACTAGACTCACTATCACTAGATGAAGCATAAGTGGAGTCTTGAATACTCACCTTCTTCTCCCTTGCCATAAGGCAAGTGAGACGCTCGTTGGGGAAGAGAGCCGATTTGTTGAAGGCAGTGGCGGCGAGTCCTTCGTTGTCGGAGTCGGAGGAGGAGCAATCCGAATCCCACTCCTTTCCTAGATGCGCCTCGCCTTTTGCCTTCTTGTATTGCTTCTTCTTCTCTCTTTTGTTCCCCTTTTCCTGGTCACTTTCATTATCGGGACAGTTAGCAATGAAATGACCAAGCTTACCGCATTTGAAGCATGAGCGCTTCCCCTTGGCTTTGGTCTTGCTTGGTTGTCCCTTGTGACCTTTAAGCACCGTCTTGAATCTCTTAATGATGAGAGCCATCTCTTCATCATTAAGGCCAGCCGCCTCAACTTGCGCCACCTTGCTAGGTAGCGACTCCTTGCTCCTCGTTGCCTTTAGAGCAATGGGTTGAGGCTCGTGGAGTGGTCCGTTCAACGCGTCGTCGACGTATCTTGCCTCCTTGATCATCATCCGCCCGCTCACGAATTTTCCAAGCACTTCCTCGGGCGTCATCATCGTGTACCTGGGATTCTCACGAATATTGTTCACGAGATGAGGATCAAGTACGGTAAAGGACCTGAGCATTAGGCGGACGACGTCGTGGTCCGTCCATCGCGTGCTCCCGTAGCTTCTTATCTTGTTGATAAGGGTCTTGAGCCGGTTGTACGTTTGCGTTGGCTCCTCGCCCCTTATCATCGCGAACCGTCCAAGCTCGCCCTCCACCAACTCCATCTTGGTGAGTAAGGTGACGTCGTTCCCCTCATGAGAAATCTTGAGGGTGTCCCAGATTTGCTTGGCGTTGTCCAAGCCGCTCACCTTATGGTATTCATCCCTGCACAAGGAAGCTAGAAGAACAGTAGTAGCTTGTGCATTTTTATGAATTTGTTCATTAATGAACATGGGACTATCCGAACTATCAAAGTGCATTCCACTCTCTACAATCTCCCATATACTAGGATGGAGAGAGAATAGGTGACTACGCATTTTGTGACTCCAAAATCCGTAGTCCTCTCCATCAAAGTGTGGGGGCTTGCCAAGTGGAATGGAGAGCAAATGAGAATGTGAACTTTGCGGAATACGAGAGTAATCAAAGGAAAAGTTCGAATTAACCGGTTTTCTCCTCTCGTAGTCGTTGTGGTCCTCATCCTTTTGGGAAGAAGTAGACTCGTCGCTGTCGTAGTAGATGATCTCCTTGATGCGCCTGGTCTTCTTCTTCTTCCCATCCTTTCGTCTTTGACCCGAGCCGGAGTCGGTAGGCTTGTCGTCCTTCGGCTCGTTGACGAAGGTCTCCTTCTCTTTGTCGTTGATCACTATACCCTTCCCCTTAGGATCCATCTATTCGGGCGGTTAGTCCCTTTGTGAATAGAACGGCTCTGATACCAATTGAGAGCACCTAGAGGGGGGGGGGGTGAATAGGTGATCCTGTAAAAACTTCAAACTTAAGCCACCAAAAACTTGTTAAGCGTTAGCACAGTTAATGCCAAGTGGCTAAGGTGAAGTCTTCAACAAAACACAATACCACAAGAATCAAGCACAGAGGGACACGGTGGTTTATCCCGTGGTTCGGCCAAGCCAATGCTTGCCTACTTCCACGTTGTGGCGTCCCAACGGACGAGGGTTGCAATCAACCCCTCTCAAGCGGTCCAAAGACCCACTTGAATACCACGGTGTTTTGTTGTTCTTATCTCAATCCCGTTTGCGAGGAATCTCCACAACTTGGAGCCTCTCGCCCTTACAAAAGATGTTCACAAAGAATCACGGAGTAAGGGAGGGATTAGCAACTCACACACAACACAAAGATCACAGCGAATACGCACACACAAAACCCAGACTTGAGCTCAAGAGGCTAACACACTAGAACAGAGCTCAAATCACTAGAATTTCAAACAAGTGCGCAAGATTGATGTGTGAGTGATCAAGAGTGCTCAAGGAATGCTTGGGTACTTCCTCCATGCGCCAAGGGGTCCCTTTTATAGCCCCAAGGCAGCTAGGAGCCGTTGGGAACAAATCTGGAAGGCCATCTTTGCCTTCTGTCTCGTGGCGCACCGGACAGTCCGGTGCACACCGGACACTGTCCGGTGCCCGATTTGTTTCCAAAAACAGCACTTCTGACCGTTGCTGGCTGCTCCAGATCTGCGCTCAGTTGGCGCACCGGACATGTCCGGTGCACACCGGACAGTCCGGTGTTCCTTCCCGACCGTTGGCCCGGCCACGTGTCGCGCGCTGATCGCGCGGCCGACCGTTGGCCCTAGCCGACCGTTGGCTCACCGGACAGTCCGGTGCACACCGGACAGTCCGGTGAATTTTAGCCGTACGCCGTCGGCGAATTCCCGAGAGCGGCCAGTTCGAGCCGAGGCAGCCTGGCGCACCGGACACTGTCCGGTGCACACCGGACAGTCCGGTGCTCCAGGCCGAGCTGGGTCTTGGCTGCACACAGCCAAGACTTTCTCCTCTTTTCTTTTCATCTCCTTTTCTGTTTCTAACACTTAGACAAATATATTAGTACACAAAACCAATGTACTAAGGATTAGAAACATACCTTTTCTCCATGATTTGTACTTTGTCCCATTTTACAATTAAGCACATGTGTTGGGCACTAAATCACCAAAATACTTAGAAATGGCCCAAGGGCACATTTCCCTTTCAACATTCCCTCTTCCACCTATCATCGACGCGTATGACGATGCTATAAGTACCGCTAGGGAGGTTTACGAGGAGGAAAGTATCGAACTGGCATCGACAGATATTGCTCTCAAGGACTCTCTTAACGAGGAACAATGGGTCGCCTATGATAAGATTATGTCTGTCGTTAACACTAATCAGGGTGGATTGTTCTTTGTGGATGGACCTGGTGGCACCGGGAAGACTTATCTATACAGAGTGCTGCTCGCGACGCTACGTAGCCAGGGCAAGATTGCAGTGGCAACGGCTACATCTGGTGTTGCGGCTTCCATAATGCCTGGAGGAAGAACCGCACATTCACGCTTCAAGATACCTCTCACTATTGACGATGGCGCTGTATGTAGCTTCACAAAGCAGAGTGGAACCGCAGAGTTGCTACGAAAATCATCTCTCATTATCTAGGACGAGGCTTCTATGACTAAGAGACAAGCCGTGGAGGCACTAGACAATAGCATGCGCGATATAATGGGTCGCCCCGGACTGCCATTCGGTGGTAAAACCATTGTCTTCGGTGGGGATTTTAGACAGGTCTTGCCTGTTATTCGTAAAGGGTCAAGGGCTCAAGTGGTCGCTTCTTCGCTACGGATGTCTTACCTATGGGAGTCTATGTCCCACTTAAAGCTTGTTAGCAATATGAGGGCAAAAAACGACCCTTGGTTTGCGGAGTATTTGCTACGCGTAGGTGGTGGAACTGAGGTCACAAATAGTGATGGTGACATCCGTCTTCCTGACGAGGTATGTGTGCCTTATAGTGGGAGTGACAATGATCTTGATAATCTAATAGACTTCGTTTTCCCAAATCTCAACGAAAATATGTCAGATTCCACCTACATTACTTCAAGGGCGATACTGTCAACGCGGAACGACTTGATGGATATGATAAATGCTAAGATGATCGATTGTTTTCAAGGGGAGCATATGGTGTACCATAGTTTCGATAGCGCCATGGATGATCCCCATAACTACTACCCACCTGAGTTCCTAAACACGCTGACACCTAATGGGCTGCCCCCGCATGTTTTGAAGCTCAAGATTGGGTGCCCTGTATATTGCTTCGGAATATAGACCCTGCGAATGGACTTTGCAATGGCACCAGGCTGGTGGTTCGTGGTTTCCAAAGAAATAGCATTGACGCAGAAATTGTACTGGGTCAGTACGCTGGAAAACGGATTTTCCTGCCCAGTATACCTCTGTGTCCCTCCGATGACGAGATATTCCCTTTCCAGTTCAAAAGAAAGCAGTTTCCTATACGGCTTAGTTTTGCAATGACAGTTAACAAAGCACAGGGTCAGACTATTCCCAATGTTGGCGTGTACTTGCCCGAACCAGTGTTCTCTCATGGCCAACTATATGTTGCTCTATCTAGAGCGACAGCCCGATCGAACATAAAGATCCTTGCCATCCCAGCCGTCGATGGGAAGAAGAGGTCGAGGAAGGGTGTAAGAAAGAATCCCACAGTAGATTGTGGGACATATACCAAGAACATCGTCTACAAGGAGGTTCTAACAAACTAGACCTAGGTAAGTCAAATCTCCCATAAAAAGATTTGTCTTTTTTGTTTTTCCATATACAAGTTGAATTTAAAGTTTATATTTTTTGTGATTAAGGACATCATAACTTATTCTAGAAAAATATGTTAAGAATTTTTTATCATTATTTTATATTTAGTTTTGTACCATTAAAGTTATTATCTTATATGATCCCTAACCTATCAAAATAATTATAAAAATATAATATATTTTTTCTAGGCTAAATTATAATTTAAACTAAAAACTTGGTTTGTACATAAAGAAATAAAAAGACAAAAAAATTAAGGGGTAAATTAAACCAACTCAAAAGAGTGTCGGGGTAAAATAAACTAAAAAATACTTTAGGGGGTTATGTGAATATTGTCCATAGGTGAGGGGAGTAACTTGGACTTTTTCCTTTAACAAATAACATGGAGATTGGTAGTCGATTATTTCTGCTGCATATCTTGCTAGCCATTTTCTTAATTATTTCCTCATAGCCTGTTTGTGTGCAGGGGGGTAAAAATATAATTAAATTTGAGGGTGATCATAATTCTCCAAGACCTCAATCATATTATGATTCAGTTTTTATATTCTTCTACAAATCTTTGCATCCTCCTCTACTGTCTGCAGCACGATCAAAGCTTCATATGGGAGCATTTAAAGTTGGTAACATAACCAATGAGGTAAATTAACTGAATACCTGATGCTACATTTCCGTAGCTATCTACACAAATAACCCCAACAGTATTCGTTATGTGATCTGTATTGTCTCCCATGAATGAATCAATAAATCATGTAAAATATTGTGGTAAACAACTTATGGTTTTTAGAAGACACATAAGATTGAACATTGGTGCTGTTGTTCAAATCATGTTATTCTGTAGTGAATCCTTTATTTGCAGCTCACGCTTGGGAATTTGGTTCTAATATTCCTTTGTTGGAAAAAAGACTGTTTTTGGCATGACAGCACTATCTGCAGTGGGCCTCGTAACAGGAGTTGTGGTTTATTATATTAATGTACCAGGGTTACATTGTGAGTAAACATGAATTGGATTGAGGAAAGATGGAGCATCCTCCAACCAAATACCATGCTGCTGTGGAGATTCTGAAAGGCATGCAATGGCAAAGAGTCCCAGGAAGTTTCTCACAGTAGCGAGGCCGACGATAATTTTAACATACCACAATAATTACAGAAATGGAGCAATTCGTTTTTTCCCACCGAACATTTACTTTAGATAAATAATATTCAGGGTCACAAGTCATACTTCTTGTTGAAGGATTATACTTAATTATCTCATGTTTCAGGTCTACTGGTTGATGTGTCCAAAACCTATGTTACCTATGCTATCAAATTTGTGAAACTGCATGATGTTGTAAGCGAATCTGCGCTGATAGAATTAGTCCTTGGCTAAATGCTCTCTATGTTCTGTTTAGTTATCCACCGTCTCTATGATTCTTCTTTCCACTGATGACACGACTAATGACTATTTGTTCTTGTAACTGGCATCACAGTGTAGCGGAAATCACCTTTCTGACTATGCAGTGTAGGGTTACCTTTCTGATTGGAAGACAAAGAAGGCTTGCAGCTATTTTTTCTTTGTGCCCATTTGTGAAGCTGTCGCTGGAGGCGAGATGAACTCATGTTACTGGTATTTTAACTGCTCCAGAACAGTTCCAACCTGTGATCTACTTAACCTGCATGCCTTGAAGAGATTTGGAGACCAAGCCAACAAGCACAGATCCAAGATGTTCAACAACAGGTAAGCATTATTTTTCCATCAAAGGTGCAATGTTTACACTAAACACGCGTAGCAGTTCTCCACACCGTCACTACATATGCTTGTGGTCCTATCTACCTGTTGGACATGGCTGCTGCAACCTAGATCGTTGCACAAGGTAAGGTTGAAGGTGCTCGCATACGATGATATCTTCATCATGTACTCACTCCATAAGCAAGCAGTACAAGTAGCACTGCATATTTTTTTCTTCTCTGATGCGCTATTGCCCTGCTCAAAACTTGCATGAAGTGCCCAGCCGCTGCTTCATCCTTTGACCTGCTGCTGCCCTTGCGCTCTCGTGCAGTGCCTCTTTCAGCAGCTCCTGGAATTTTCAAGGAATACATCCCACTCATCTGCACTCATATCCGACAGCCTGACAAAACACATACTTGATGGAAGTTGTTCATCGGCACTCCTGTTCATTGCACTTTTTGAGGCATTGCCACTATGGCCCATAGCTTTGCTAGGAACGCTGGTTATCATTATGTTCATTGCACTTTCAGAGGTGCAAAATCATTTGGTTTTCAACTGAAAACAAGTGGTCCTATATTGTTGTGGTTATGAAAGTTGAGGTACCGACAGAACATAATGATAACCGTAATCTTGAATGCAGTTTGCCCTGCATGAGTGATCATGATGTACAACAGCACAATGATGAGCCTGACTACATGGGTAAGTCGCATTGTGCAATTTCCATGTTCTTGTGAGGCGATTGATACGCGTTTCGGTGGTTTTTCATTATTTTCTTATCTTATATTACAAGCAGCATGGATGTTCCATCCCATCGTATTGTAGCCTTTCTATTTTAGTTTCGATGATGATGTATCAAAACATGCAAGCGGAAATTGGCGGTGTTAAAGGACATTTTGGAGAATTAATGCTTTGGCACTTAATCCATGGACGGAGGTAATATTTTTAATCTGATAGTGGCTATCATTTTTAGTCATTGTTATTAGTATTAACATTTAGCTACTCATTGTTTAAGGTTATGCCCATATTTAGTGCCTTTTATTGTACATGCTCAATGATTCAACCATCGTAATATATGCTATTCTGATCTACACAAGGATATCATCAATATTTCTAAGATGGGATTTTTATTTGCTATGCGTAATTTTTTACTCTACAAGTATGATTTATACCAATTTTTGTTAATCCTGTCGCAACGCACGGGCACATACCTATCACCATAATAAGTTTGCTATGACTGCATATAGATCGACCGAAGTTGGTTGGGTCTCCAGTTCTGAATGCAATCCAGTACTATGCATTGACAGTAAAGCCAGTTGGTGAGGCAATCCATTCAAATCTGAAGCAACTGGTAGTCATGCTTTCGAATTTTGTCGACACATACTAGGTAAAATTTTATGGTGTTCTCCCGCCTGCACCCTCTCATTCTGCCCCTATGGCCCAGTGACGTTTCTTGCATTACTCCTTCCGTCCAATAATAAGTGTCATTTGTCTAGAAGTTGAAGTTTTCTAAGTTTCATCAAATATATACAAGACAATACTAATATTTGTAAGGTGTAATAACTATCATTAGATTGGTTGCAAAATATACTTTTACAATAAACTTATTTGAAGATATAAATTTGATGTTATTTTTTATATACTTGGTCAATTTTAAAGAATTTTGACTCCTCCATAAGTGTGGTGTGCCCTTAAATCATGACAGAGGGAGTAGATTTTTTGATCACTGAATCATTTGTCAGTCTTCAGACTAAAGTCATGCTAAATCTACTCATATTGCTTGCGAAAAGTTTTAGTGGTAGCTGTTCCTTTTTTCCAGCAGATTATGTCTGGAGAGTGCAAATTGGTGCGCTCAGCAAGTTGCTGCGACTGCAGGGAAATCATGTGGAAGATAATGGAGCAAGTAAAGGCAGAATCTGATCAATGGACTGAGATGCAAGATATGTTGGAGCAGGTCAGGTTGGAGATGCAAGAGCTGTAGTCTGTAAAGTGTTCCCACCATTCATTTCAGTTAAGTGTTCCAACCAATATCGATCCAACCATTCATTTGAGTTAAGTGTTCCAACCATTCGTCCTTCATAGTCATTTCACTAACACTGTTTTTCCTGCTTGCAAGTTCGCATTGGTGCAATATACCTACTGTCTGGTTTTGGTGGCAGCATGTTGTCTGCACTCTTCCTACGGAACAACTACATCTCCGTTGGTGCTTCTGGAGCTCTATTTGGCCTGCTGGGATCCATGCTTTCTGAACTACTCATGAACTGGACTATATACTCCAACAAGGCCAGTATAAGCAATAAATGAATAACATTTTATTTTATCCAGTTGATTGATAATCGCTTAGCTCATCTACTTAATTTGCTCTTGCAGGCAGCAGCTATAATAACACTGTTGTTTATTATTGCACTCAATTTGGCTATTGGGATACTACCTCACGTTGACAACTTTGCTCACATTGGTGGATTCGCGACGGGTTTCCTCTTGGGTTTTGTTCTGTTGGCAAGGCCTCAATTTAGCTGGATGGAAAGTCATGAGTTGCCACACACTAACCAACCTCCCAAGTACAAAGCATACCAGTATATTTTGTGGGTTGTGGCACTCGTCTTGCTGTTAGTTGGGTAAGTAAATCCATATGGCTGGTTCAGTATATTTGTTGTAGACATGTCTTTATGCGTTTATTAAACATATATTGCAGAAAACGTGCTACAAGGATTCGTGATTCTGGACTAATGCTAAATTTTGGACGACCTATAAAGATGTTACTTGTTTTTGTGAAAGCTTGAAATAGCACTAATGTCAAAATTCTTGGGCCACAGGTTTGTGATTTCACTGGTGATGCTTTTCAAAGGGAAGAACGGGATGGCTGCCATTGGTGCCACTACTTGAACTTAAATTCGCTGGAAGATTGTATTTATATGTGCAACCATTAAAACGGTGTATGCTAATGTCCAATTCTGTTGTATTCTATTTTTCTATAAACTTGCAAGCTATTATTTGTATCATGGCCATTGTACACATGTATGCTTTTTTGTACGGTGCACTTGCATCTGTCTCTATTTCACTCGCTCACTTATCTGCTTTTTTATGCTTCTCTTTCGGATATACTATTGAACACATAGATAACCAGACATTTTGTCCAATATTTTTGCGTTGCAACGCACGGACACCTAACTAGATAGGCTTCCGAGCAAACTTTCTCCAGACCCACAAGGAAATATAAGATCCGATCAGATATGTATCGTGCTCATCCCAGCGTACTCCCATTGCAATGCACGGGCACGCACCTAGACCCACAAGGAAATATAAGATCCGTTCAGATATGTATCGTGCTCATTCCAGCGTACTCCCGTTGCAACGCACGGGCACGCACCTAGTCCTTCATTATTGTCAAAACTTGTTTGAATATTCGGTTTCGTTGAAAATTAAAATAGTTGGATTGGTTTTGAATGCTTTGCTATGATACATAGTTTGTCATGTTTTACACCGCTGATGCGTGGATGTGATTGGCGTGTTAGCCACCGTGTAATGACATGTATGTGGCTCAGTTATATATACTTCTAGAGGTTTAGTTTGTATTATCTTGTTTTTTAATAATGGAAAGCAGCGATCCGGCCTCTCCTTGGCCAATGGTTTACATCACCCATTTAAACAGGAACAGAAGACTGTAGACAAAGAACAAAACTACCAACCACCCAGATAACATCTAAACAGAGGCGAGCCTATTCATAAATCTCCAGCCAAAGCGAGCGAAAATCTGAATAGACGACGTCTCCAGACATCGACATGCTTTCTTTATTATGTCCTCTTCATCCCTTTATAATTGAGCCCAGAGTCTAAGCTAGTGCGTCATACGAAATATTACTCGCATATAAGTAACCAAAGGGGATTTATTAAAAACTAAATCACTCCTACTAGTCCAGACAGCCCATCATACTGTTGAAGCACCTGTAATTATTAGATTTATAGTTTTTGATGATATCTCTAGAAGCCATGAACCAAAAACATGTTTCACAGATCTAGGAGTAGTGAGGCCAAAACAACATTGAACGAGTGTCCACAAGAAACGAGCATAATGACACTTAAAAAATTGTGTCGAATAGATTCGTCTGAATCACAGAATGCACATTTTTTTATTTCCCTGCCAATTACGATTAGCTTGGTTACCTTTTGTTAAGCAAAACCTTTGAGTAAGTAGCACATAAAATCTTTATTTTCAATGGTACTTTAAGATTCCACAAAGCTTATGATAAAAAACCTTGACATTATTAATTAAAAATATACATGGACTTAACAGAAAATTACCTCGACGCCAGCAAATTCCATCTTTATTCCAATTTATTAAATTTTCCCCCACCGGAGATCTAAGAAAAGAAATTTGTAAAGGAACTCTATCAAAAACACTTGCAACCGTAGTACTCTTCCTACGAACAATGTTACATGAAGTGGGGTATTTAAATTTCAATGGTTGTCTACCTAGCCAAGTATCCTCCCAGAATCTAATCTACTTCCCATCCATTAGGAAGGAGGAACCACAACTAAAGAAAGAATCCTTCACTTTCACGAGACCTGACCAGAAATGTGAGTACTTCTGACAAAGTATGGGTTTTGAGGTATTTTCGTCTAAGCAAATTTTGTCAAAGACTTTCCTCATTTATTAGCAAGTTTTGAGGTATTTTAGTCTTGTGGAGCACGATCACCTGCCACGAGGGCACTTGTCCTATAGGCAATCAAAGAACAAGAAAAAGAAAGTAAATAAGCACTGGTTGGAAGATGGAGTCGAAGTTCTTGAAACCAAATAAATCAACTACATTGGCATTTCGAATACAAGAAGATAGGCGATTATCCAATTTGTATGCTTCAGGAAGTAGAAATCGCTAACTAAACAAAACCCAGTCTTCTTGGTGGCGACCAACGGTATAAGTAACATGGAAGAACGACCAAAGGGGTGTTGCGGTCATGCTCCAACCCAATGGACTATGGTGAGGCGTCCTTAGTGAACTCAACTTGATACATGGTCCATTAGACCAAAATAGGGTGTCGTATCACCATAGATAGAAAAGGGTCTCTATAGATAAAAGTCTATTACATCCCACTAGAAATAGATATGGATGTGAGCTTGGATCCACTTGAAAGTAGACTTGATAAGCTTACTTTGAAGTGCTTGAACGCCCCAATCAGAGTTCGTATGAAGTCACAGTGGCCGTCACAAATCCGTATTATCCTGTAGTCTAAATCTAGTACACGTAAGTCTTCATTTGTTATCCTTTCCATGATTCCTAAGCAAGAAAAGAGAACCCATGTCTCCATTGTCTAAATATAATGAACAAGAGCTTAAGAATGAACTTACCTAATGGTTTAGTTGATGAGCACTAGCATGAGTCATAAAACCAAGGGGTGTTAGTGCTAGTGTGGGTGTATAGATGGTGTTGATGTCCTCCTCATCCTCCAGTGACATGAGGCACCTGGAATGAGGTCAATCTGGTGCTCTATCCCTCGAAGCGGTGGCAGCTCCAAATGGTATGTCACTTGAAAACACATCAGAATACTCCTGCAAAATGTTAGCAACAGATGAAGGTAAAGAATGTTTCATTTCATGTAGGAGATAATTGGGTTAGAAAGCAACTAATTTACATCAAATTTATTAGTAAACAAGCATTCTCCCTTCAAAGTTATATCTCTTTTCTTTTCAAAAAAGATTTAGCATTGTTATTGTTCTCACTTATAGCACGACCCAGAGATTTGATCTTTTTATTTCTAGCAACATCATCATGCACAATAGCTTGAGGAGACATAGGATGCAACACAATTTGTTTATCACGGTATAGAAAAGAATACTGATTTGATCTACCATGATGTATAGAATCTCTATCAAATTACAAAGGTCGACCTAGTAGAATATTACAAGCTTGCATAGGAACCAAGTCACATTCAACAACGTCCTTGTGTGATATAATAGTAAAATTAATTCAGATAAGCCTTGTTACCTTTGCCTTACCACTGTTGTTCAACCATTGAATGTAATAGGGACGTGGGTGCAACTTTGTAGTAAGATCATGTCCAGCAGTTCACCAATATGGTCACCCAAAACACTGTTTTGCATTGTTTTATACTGTAGGCTACACTGTTCGTAGAGTGAAGTTTGAATATAGGTATGAGGATGGGTAAGCTGTTGGAGATAGCCTAAGTGCAAGCTTCTCTACCAGCTACCTACATCAATGATCATGTGACACGAACGATCTTTAACTACACACTTAGTTTAAAATATGATGTGTCGCTGATTTTGCTTGGTAATCTCTATTTGTTTTATAATGTTACTCAAAATATTCCTATTCACAGTCATTATGTGGGATAATAATGATTTTAGAGTAGCACATGTATTGATTGATGACCATGCTTCACCGATCATTTATATAGAGATATCAAACCAATAATGTGGACACATGATAAAATTTATGGTGCTAGATTGACTCACCTTGAGATGTTATTGTGATTGTTATGTTAAAAATGTTCCATCAAGTGTGCTTGAGTGGTAAACCTGCTAAGATCCTTAAACCTAAGACCATCATTGTTTCTTACTATATGTAGTGATGCATTTGAGGTTGTCAAATGCTATTATGTAACTATGTAGTTATAAAAGTAGTTCTCAGATATACCATGAAACATAGGATGGGATGTGGGAGATCAAGATAGAATTTGTCCCTCCTACATAATGAGAGACATATCTGTAGGCCTCTCAATATGGTTGAATTAAGAAAGTGCATGTCCATATGTCAATATGATTAAAGAGTTAGTCACAAGTTGTAATCAAATATAAGAAAAGGTGAAATATTGAGGTACTACAATGGTGGCATAAATCTTGCCTCAAGTTTGACGGATATAGTGTGGCCAAAGAATAAAGACGTGTATATCAAGATTTAGGTCTTTATGTGTATAATGGATTCAATATATGTTGCTAGACGTCACTATTGACTAATGGTTTAAAATAGTTTTTTATCATGACCGTCTACACATGTACCTAACAGGTCACGCTCTTAAGAGGTTGGAATAGTTTCACAGATGGTTGACTCTAGTGTAAATGGGAGATTATTGAATATATGACCAAAAGACAATGGACCAATCATGGTCCATGAGAATGCTAGCGGGTCTTTATGGTAAAATCACATTAGCAAAGGTATATATATATATACTAGGTGAGTGCCCGTGCGTTGCAACGGAACCGTATAATAACACGATAACTTATGTACATATAGTACTATGCACTGCGTTGCGATGGCACCCGAAAGAGGCAGGGGCACGAGGTCCTGCATGTCGAGGTCGGATGGAGATCCTCTGCTTACCTCTGAGTAGATCTTTGTCCTATAGGTTATGTACACAATCATATTAACTGTAAAACCTAATATGAACATGAATCCAAGTTTGAACCCAAGCGCCCCCAAAGTGCACCAAATAAAAAATCAGTAAACAAAGAAGCAAGCATTATAATTCCTAAAATGATTGCTCTGGGTATTATAGTGTTGTTGCAGCCATGATCAACGTCATTTTAAATAGATCTTGCAATAAATTCCACAATTGAGCTAAGTAGTGCTTGTTCGATGTGAGGAGGGGAGGGGAAGGCTTTAAAGCAAGGGGCAGTGATATCTTATCTAATGAAAGTTTATTCTGTTTTTATATTTATCAAGTTGAAGCTTGTCATGTTTCTAGGTGAGATGCAGAGAAGAAAATGGACTTATCTAATAAAAGTTTATTCTATTTTTATCTTTATCAAGTTAAAGCTTGTCATGTTGTTAGGTGAGATGCAAGGAAGATTAATAGATTAGCGTGCTTCACGCGTGACTTAGGATGATGGTCGAAAGTGGTGCTTTAAAGGAGTAGATATATGATGATGATATGAACATTCAAAGGGGGTGCTATATAGGAGAAGTGATGTTCAAAGCACCATACGACCAAAACTTATAATATACATGCATATCTGTTGTGATGTTCTTAGATAAAGTAGAAATATTTTTTTTCTTTTTGAAAGTTACCATTGATTGAATGGACCAAACTGTTTAGATATCTTATTACAAACAATCGAGTCAGCTACCATTGACCAATCACCAATGCACCTTGGTACCTTATTGCGAGCTACCACTATCTGACAGATTAGGCTTTTGAGAAACCAACAAGTCCAGCATGCCCTTGTTGAAGCGACCTGGATCCTCCAACAGAGGTGCATTGCCTGTCTTCTGTATGACCTCCAGTTTAGCGCTCCAGTTCAGAGGCCTAGCGACACAGCAATGTTTACACATGACAAATCAGTCGATATTACCTAGCATGGGCCGACGGAGTGATAGCCACCCATCTGTTTTTTTTAAATGGAGACTGTGAAGAAACCCTCGTGAGGAGTACCTATGAACTACAAACGCCTTCTCCACCGGGAACAGTTGGTCGTGGTCTCCCCATACAATCAGCACTTCCTGGTCTCCCCAAACAATCAACACTTCTTGTACAACACACCTCCATAGTGAAAGTTTCAGTCACAGGCTCAGAGACAGAGCAGAGGTTTAGTGTGAGACAACCTGCGTTTTTTTAACAGTACCTGAGATAGTGGTGTCGCTTGGAACTTCTCTGTTTCGACCGCAATCCCCTTCAAGAGATGAACGAGCTGCTCCCTGTTTTGCATGAAAGGTTTCTGACAGATGACAGGTAAAGAAAAAAGTTCAGTGCTAGGAGTACTTTAATGCTGAACTGGCTAGACCAGTGGACAGGCAACATCTATGGCAACATTTTAGGAGGTAATGAAACATGAAACTTAAGTTAGTATGTAATATCATTCTCACTTGTATTTCTATTCTATGGATGTAAATGGGGTTATCTCTATTAAAAACAGTCAAAACTGAAGGAAGTGTCAAGTTTAGGCATAAAAGATAGACCTGATGTCATATAATGGAGAAAAATATTTTCAGGGCCATAAACTAAAGGAGGTGTAGCAAATATGGAGTTTCAAAGGACTGATCTTTCGTCCGAAGATAATAGATAGACCAAAACTTAGAAGAACATGTTGACGAGTATTGTTTAAAACTTTAACTCAAGGCAAATGTAAGTTTCCAGTACGTCATTTTCTTAGGTTGGATAAATATGAACACTCTAAGATTAACATTAGTTTTCGTGGAATGTAGTATACGTTTGTTTCTTAAAAATAAGAGGTTGTACAAGTTTTTACCAGCACACTACCACTTCTCATCTTGGTTCAAATCTTCATCCTTATGATGTGTGTGCCACTGCCCACTAGTACCTAAAATAGCAGTGTGAAAAGGTGGGAATTCACGATCAAAACAACAAAAAAAGATAAAGAAGCTCTTGTGGTGAATTGAATTTTGTTTGTCTCAGAGATTTTTCTAATAGGCATAATTGAATCTTTCTTCTAAAAATAATCATAATTGATTGTCAAAAATCAAGGTAAGAACTCTGTAATAAAACGACTCGTTCGAGAGCATCTAGAACATCAGGACTTCATACATCACATGATATTGTACTTATCTGTGTAGACTGTGAACTGTGATGAAATAGCTGATTCAGCAGCAGAGAAATACAAAAGGCGATTAGCAGAAGATTCTAGAATACCTCTTTTTGTGCAAAGATTCGCCCTTTCCCACAACCTTCCCTGCTTTAAGCTAGTCTACAAAATGATGACATGTAAGTCAGGTTTCAATATTTTTTTTAGCATCCTAGGTGTGCTGCAGAATACACTATAAGATGATTCAAGACAAGATCCGATTAGTTTCACCATTTATTTGGAAATCTGGTTCCTTCAAACAATATTAGCACTTTCAGATTCACAAATGAACATCTATTATTGACGTATATTCACATACCTTTTATCAACAGGCGAGGTTGACTGAGAACGAGATCTAAATAACAACAGATATGAATCAGGGCTACCAGCCCACCACCACAACTAAGGGTGAGAGAGCAGGAACAAGTTTTATAAAAAAGAAAACAACAAGACACATGATGCCAAATTATCAGAACAATGTATGATAAGGGTATACTGTATCAGATTCAGACCTGGTGAGTCGAGCTGCAGCTCCTGCTTCCTGACTTCGTCCCCTAGCTGACAGCAATCCAAAGCCTGGAAACCAAGGGTAAGACATCGATCGATATTTCCACTATTTTCTTCCCAAAATGAACCAGATTGAGAAACAATAAAACCACTAAACAACAGTAGAAAATATCAATTATTCTCTGTTGTCATAGACAAAAAAACCCGTAAATCCTTATGTGTCCAATTAATTTCAATTCAAAAAAGGCAAAGAAAAAACAAACTAATCAGTGAGTATACCGCGTCTACCCTAATAGGTAGTACGTGCTAGAATGAACGAAGAGATACCTTTATATGAACAACAGTGAAACATTGCAAGATGTGACATCTCAGTTAAGTGTGTGGTTCTGAATTCTGGAAGCATCACAACCAGGCATGCATGACTGATCTACCATCACTTCATCATCAGGCTTAAACATAAAGCAACGAACGGTTAGAATATTTATCAGATATTGTACTCGTTGTGCAGTGTGCGCTTCATTAATCATGCATCTCCATCCAGTAAACAGAGAACACTTAAAAATCAAACTAAACAAAGATCAAACTAAAACAGAGATCAAATTAAAATAGAGATCAAACTGATACAAAACATGAATCGAGAGGCGAGCAAGATTATTAACAAAACAGAAAAGCAGCGAGAGATTATAACCACGAAAGAGACGTGCGAAATCCTGACCTGCTTCTTACGTGTGAGGTGCCAGATGTGCAAATACATGTTCTCGAGCTTGGTGATGCGCTCGTGGGCGTTGTGCATGGCGAAGACTTTGATCCATGTCTGGTGGAGCCTTGGAGGTCGCTCTCGTCGATGCCCTTGACCACCTCCTTGACGAAATAGTATTTGCACTGACCGCTACGTTTATAATAATATTTGCACTGACTGCTACATTTACAATCCGTTCACATCCTTTGTTAACTGAAATAAGGAAAACATGTGGGTTCACAACATTGGTACCATTTTATGAAAACTTGAGTGCCATTTATAAGAACAACACTTATATATTAAACAACTTTGATAGAGAAAATCTGGGAAATCGACAACCAGACAGTGTATGCTATAGGAATAAAAAAGGCTAGTGGACGAAAACACAAGATGATAGATATCAATAGATTATTCCTGTTATTTATGAAATTAAAGAAAACTATGAAGGAGTGTATATATAACTGCAGATTTTTCTATTCCATAAGAGTGAAAGATATATTACTGATTATGAACGGGACAGTTTGAAGACCACCTCTTCTGGACGAATGAACATGTTCATCCATATGAGTGTGCTCCATCTTTCACAAACATCATCTCTATGTTGTTTGATATTGTCCATAAAAGTTGTAATATATAGCAATATCGGATAATGGAGCTATCTTTAATGTTGACCGTTTGATAAAATAATAGACCCAATAATATAGTCACAAAATCCAAAAGATAGGAATAGATTCCAGAAGATAGAAAAAATATCACAGAAGGTATATAGTTCTACTTACAAAGAACTTGTAGGATGCCAGTTGTACACAAATTCAAATGATTTCTTCATCATCAGTAATTTAAAGAAAATCTAGCTATAGAGAAATGTACACGAACATTACCTATGGAATACAGATTATATGGTACCTATGCAAATTCCGTGTCATGATTTCATAGAAGTCTTCGCCAGCAGCACACATGTGAAGAAACATTGGCAGTTTTACTACTTCAGCCAACTCAAATTGTTTCTCAAAGTATCTAAATCAAAATAAATCACTCAAATGAATAGATTAAATGCCAATGTGTTTGCATAAGAGAACAAGATTGTATACTTCCTTTGTACATCTGCTAGATAGAACTGAAGTTTATCATAATCCGCACCACATTCACCACCAACAACGACCTGTAGAACCTGGAATTCATGTAAGATTGTTAGTGTTTTTCCCTGGGGTTGTAGAGAGTGGGAACTGAAATAACCACTGAGTGTCTCACTACAAAAACAACATATCTTCATATTTCAAAACTTAAACACCAGTTCAAATATAAGTGCATGTCCTTTTGTTGAAACTGTGGGTTGACAAGTAAATCATTGCACACTACTTCGCAAGCATAGATCGGGGTAATGATGTGTTTGCACCTGCCCTCTTGAACTATATTTCGTTCTTGTTTCTATTTCTCAAATAGGCATAATTGTTCATCATTTGCATTAAGTAAACATTGTAGATTACAAATACACCCAAGTAAATCTAGCTTGGTGCAAACACACCATTACCTCGATCTATGCTTGCGAAGTAAACATTGTAATGCCAATATCTAATCTATTTCTCTAAAGGAACTACTTGTCGACCTTCTTCATCCCACCTAAGCTCAATTTGAATTGCATCCTAATCTATTCGAAAATCCTAAATATACGAAATGGTAACAATTGAATTAAAACTACAAAACTAAGTTACAGACAACCAATATGATGACAGGAGTTGATTTGGGACCACACGAAGCGAGGGCGACCGGAGAAAGGGGCGGCAGCACTTCAAGGGGCACCGAAGGTGTGGTCAGGTCGACCACAGGCGAATGGGGATGGTGGAGGCTGGGACGGCGATGGAGACAGAGGTCTAGCGGCCTCCAAAGATATCGAGGTCCGACGGGAACAGGGACTCGACGGCGAGGTCGGGAGGAGCGCGACGCGGGGGCCTGCTGCTGCGCCGCCATCTTTGCCTCCGGCGTCGCCATTGTCGTCATGGAGCCCGTGGGCTCGGTCACCTCGAGGTCGCAAGCCGCAAGGACAGAGGCGAACCTCCGTGTGGCAATGGCCGGTGTAGATGGCGTGATGGCTACACAAGTGCGGATGATCGAGGGAGGAGGGTGCCCCCTATCCTTATCTAGGCAGAGGTTGCGGAGGGCGGCTACCGCGGCCGGGTCAGCAGGCATGTGGAGGTTGTTGGGAGGGATGCAGCTGGGGCATGCGGGGGAGAGGGCAGACGCGGCGTGCGAATGGCGATGGGAAAGGCACGGAATGGGAATGGAAATGGAAATGGAAATGACAGGGAATGGCATAACTGGGAATGACAGCCTACCCCTTACAGTTTTAATAAGTAGTAGAGATATGTTAAAATTGCAAGAACGGATTTCCTAAAATGGATGTAATATCACCCTTGTTAAATTACTGCAATGCTCCTTGTCTTATCCTACTGAAGTGTATTCCAAAAAAAGAGAGGATGCATTTGATAAGCAGCAGTAATACTAAGTCCATGAATTACCTAGTTATTACATGTTTCGTAGAAAATGCAGTGATAGTATGACGATATCAATAACTCATTGATAGATGATAGAGCACTCAAGAAATTCACTGACAGAAATTAGATTACATAGTAAGTCGCATTGAAATCATTGAATAGATTTAGTGGAGCTGTGCTAGAAACAAATGTATTTTGACTTACCTTGATTGGATATTTCACCTCTCCCTTGGCATTTGTAATCTTCACAGCTTGAACAGCTTCAACAACCTATAAGAACTCAATATCAGCACAAGTTTACAATGAATTGTTCAAAGCATGAAAGCAATGCTAACTGAAAGATAGTTGAAACCCCAACAGTTAGCTCCTGGGATAAACAAACTGTCAATCAGAAAGCACAAAAGAGCATAATTAAATATCTACGTTCTCTAGAAAACTATAGAAACACAAATCAAAGCACCAGTAAAGACACGTAGTATTGAGTAATATACATTAAATAAATATGATTAAAACAAATGAGAGGTAATTACTAGACACACCTGAATCAGATCCAGGTGTGGCAATTGGATTCAATGAGTACGATTCCAGAACAGCCAACAGCTTGTAATAATCAGAGAGCTCCTCCTGGAGCGCCGAGCAGAACAGCCAGCCAAGCTCGCATAGCTTGCGAACGAAATTTTGGGAAAGCCATATCAGATTGGCTTTCATAAGTTCGGATTCTGTATTTTCTGAACACGGGAGTACTCTAGTCGATTCGAATCACAAACAACCAAGTTCAGCGCTCATGCGGTTTGATCCGAACTTATGAAGGCTTCGGCGGCTCTGTACAGAATACGTGATGGGGAGAAGAAGCATACAAGGGAGCTAGGGCGCCAATGGGAGCGATTCGGGAAGCGGGGGAGCGGCGGGGATACTTACACCACGTAGACCTTGACCGCCATTGGAGAAGGGCCGGAGCTACTCGGATCTGAGATACAGAAAATTAGGGTTACAGTTTTTCGGATCTTGCAAAGAAGAGAATGGGACGAGAAAAAAATTCTCATAAGTTACCAGGGTTTCCGTTGCGGTCGGTCGGGAGAGGACGGCCGGGGCGCGGCCTGGGGCGTGCCGGTGGCGGTGCGGCGGCCCGCCGGAGGCCGGAGTTACAGCGCGACCGCGTGGGCCGAGACCGCGCGTGGGGACCGGGAGTTTCTCGTTGGAGAAAAGTAGGTGCGGCGAGGTGTGCGAGGTGGAGGTCGGCGGCGTAGGTGGAGCGTTTCGTGGATGTGGCTAACGGATCACGACGGACTCGAGTGGATGGGGAGGGGAACAGGGGCTCTTTGCTCGCGCGGCCCTTCCTCTTCCTCTTCTCAGCCGAAGGGTCCGCGTCCTCGTCCGCCAACCCAAAGTCATCCAGCCCGTCATCGCTGGGCATGCCTCCACCGCCGCTCTTCTTGAGAAGGTGCTTTCGGGGCTTGGAGGAGGACCCTGCCCCGCCGTCGTCGCCGTGGACGGGGGTTGGAGAGCGGTCGTGGGTCCAATCGCCGCCGTCGTCGAGGTCGTCATCGAGGTCTTCATACGGCTGATGCTCAGGGGAGGGTTCCCGTTCGTCGAGGTTCACGATCGGCTCGCCTTCGTCATCGTAGCTGGGAGAGTAGATCGAGGAGGGGAATCAAAGTGAGGCGTCGAAACCCTAGGAGATGCAGCGAGAGATAGGGGGCACAGAGCGGAGAGATACTTACTTGTCCCCCATGCTGACGACGGCGAGACGGGAAGCGAAACCCTACGCGAGGCGAGGAGAGAGACGAGCTAGAGCTGGAGCGGGAGGGGAGTGGAGGAGGTGGTGGAAGTGGTCGCGACGCGCACGGCCCGCGCTCGCTTGCGAAGCAGGGGGGAACGAGGGATGTGCCGTGGGGCTGCGGGGAGCCGGGAGAGAGGAGCAGTTGCGATCGACGGATGGAGGAGGCTTGAAGCAGAGGCGACGGGGCGAACGGTGATGATTTGACGCATATAGATGGACGGTACAGATTGGCTGAAGGCAGAACCAGGGGAGGCAGCCTACCCCTTAGAGCCTTAATAGGTAGTGTGTGTGTATATATATATATATATAACGGGTTAGCGTGCTAGAGAGGATCATGTGGGCCACCATCGCCTCTCTTCCTAGGATTGCGGCGGTCCAAAACACCAATGTCATTTCTCTCACTGCATGCTCGATACTAGCATACTGATGTCGTGACGTTCATCTCTTATGTGTGCATACCATGGAGACAACTATTGTTGTTGTCTCGGTATTGACCAGCAATAAATTTGAGGAGCACATGTGAACATGTTGTTGCTGCCTACCTGTATATGCGGACATACAACTACTACGGTATCAATGCGCTCTTCTTCCGTTGTGCTACACATCTATTGTTAGCAAATCGATAATATTTTTACTCGTATGTTATTTTAATTGAACGTAGCAGATGTGGGATACACATTTCCCTAAATTTATCTTTTGGAGGCATCTAAGACCTGCTCCCCTTCCTCTCGATCCTAGTGTACTTTGCTTTCTTTGTACCGTGCAGGATCGAAGGCGTTTATTGGCCGTTACATCTAAGGTTCATTGGTGTTAAGATCTTTTTGGCGGTAGTTTTGTTGTCGTTATCTTTTTCCTGAGGTGGTGTTGTTTTTTTGTTTAGTATACGCGCTCGACATGCTCCTGCTATTGGCTCACCGCTCACGAAAAAAGCACCACTTGATCGAAAAACTCGTGCATATATATCTGTCTCTCATGCTTGGCCAACATACCATGTGCATACAATTTGCACATGGAAAAAAACATTCGTAGGACTGAACCACATGCATCGTATCCATTCGGCGCAAATGCCTATTTGCTCATGTCAACTCACAGTTGTCAGGCCTACCGCTCATGTGCGTACAATTTACGAATAAATCCCATAAAAAAGCAAATACTAATAGGCTGGTAGCAGAACAGGACGACACAACCTCTTCACTCTTTCAGTTGTCCGTGCTTTACTATGGTTTTTATATATATCATATAAATAAGTATTAAGATATTTATTTAAATATAATTATTGCTTATTTTTAAACACTAAGGTATATGTGGTCTGGTGGTTAACCCCTAATTTCTAGAGCAATGGGTGTAGGTTCAAATGTTTGCTCTGTACTATTTTTTGATATAATTATTGATTATTGATTATTTCTAAACACTAAGGTAGGCGTGGGGTCCACAAGACAGTAGCCGAGAGAGCGTGTGTGGGGCGTGCGAGTGTCAGCGCCAAGGTGAAGCTGTGGTAGCTGCCCACATTAGGTTCTTAATAGAATATTATAGATTCACTACCGGAATCCGCGCTTTACCGAGTGCTTTTTGTCGGGCACTCGGCAAAGTCATACTCTCGGTAACAACCATGTTTACTAAGAGCAGGACGCTCGACATAGGAAGACACTTGGCAAAGACCGCTTTGTCGAGTGCCAAACACTCGGCGAATGGGACGCTCGGCAAAGGGCCGTCAGCAACCGTCTATAGCTCTCGGCAAAGGGTCGGCGAATGGGAAGCTACTTTGCCGAGTGTCTCAAGCACGACACTCGACAAAGTATATTTTTTATTTTTTGTCTTTTCCCAACCAAACTTTTTGTGGTTTGTTCCTACGCTATGGCACAATTATAAAAGTGTTTGCTATAACTATTAGATTTTGTTAGTTTCATTGAATTTTCTTGGATAATTCAGATTTGAACCGCAAGTCACTCGAAAAATATAAAACCGTGAATGCAAAAATGATATCCATGTTATCTAGCACAACTTGCGGCCGATTTAATGAGCAGACCAGAATTTTCGAGCAACATGCTCACTAAACATGATCGTGAACTTGCCATCTAGTTGTTTAAAAATAGTATAAAACACAAACAAAGTCAGAAAATCATGAAACTTGTCCACATGTCATGATATCATATGTAGAGGCTGTGATAAAAATTTGAGAACGTTTTGTGAAAGTTGTCACGCACTATGTGTAGAAACCTAAGTGTCCTACACATGAAATCATAGAGTTTCAATGTAGATCGGCTAGGATTCTACATTGAATGACTTAGAAATACTTGAAGGCAATGACATTAATAATGACCAACTTGCGCCTTCAGATGGTGTTGACTATGAAATGGTTGATAGTGATGATGAGACTTATGATCCAGCTAACCCCGACAAATATGAAGATTATTTTTAATTGATGATGTAATGCTATATTTTTTATTTCACACCTGTTTATAAATACATATTTTTTATATGTGCTTATTTGCTTACTCTTAATTGCAGGTTGTTGGACAAAGATGGTGGGCGGTGGGATGAGAATGAGGAGGGGGAGGAGGAGCACCCGTAGGATGACGGAGGAGGCACAGCAGGACGACGACATCCAGCAGTAGGTGGAGCAGCAGGCCGCTGTCGATACGGCGCAGTAGGACAATTACGATGCTTAGCAGTACACCTCAGGTTCTAGTGTCTCATGTTCGAGGAATGCCTACTTGCGAGGTCTCGCGAGTCTCCCTCAGCGTCCCATACGTTGTGATAGGCGACCAAAGATTCGACCCGATAGGGAGAGACACATAACTTTAGATGTTCTCGCTGCCTGTTCATATTATGTGTTCAAATTCATAATATAAACTAATACTTTTTATTTATCACTTGGACAGGTCTTGGAAGGTTGTGAAGAATACAGGGGGTCATGACCGCAACCCCAATGGTATCCTCGGTCTTCCATGCAGTGAACACTTACCTGGATTGGTCGAGTACGTCGAAGTGATGGACCTAGCCTACACCTTCGACAACTACATTGTCGCCCCCGATGCAGTAGACCGGGATGGCAGGGAATTCAACAACAAGGTCAAGCGGGTGAAGCAAGAGCTGTGGGTAAGTCTTATTATATTGTAAAATATGTCGCATTAGTTGCACATTCTTGAAATAATGTATGGATACATCGTCTTTGTATGCAGGATTTCTTCAGATGCAAGGTTGGATACGAGGCCAGGGCGGATGTGGTGGCCACCACAAGCTGTAAGAAGCTCGTCGTGGACATGCACTATGAGGCGCGAATCCATGCCATCATCAGCTACTAAGACTCCGTCCTTGGGGAGAAAGTGACAAAGCATGACGCCCAAACCATGTCGTTGACTAGGGACCAATACTTGCAAGTAAATACAACACTTTAATATTCGTGATAAAATTTGCTTAATTTTATCTTCTGATATGTAGTGTACTTGTTTTACTTTGTAGATGATTCCTTATTGGTGCGTGGTGCATCCTCAGTGATGGGAGCGGATGGTGGATATGTGGTGCTCGCTTGAGTGGGACGAGGTGCACAACGCTAGCTAGGAACGACGTCTGATAATGCAAGGTCCCTCCCACCACCAAGGCAGCCATAGCCTCGAAAAATATGCAGAAGCATGGGTATACCCTTTTTTATTTAGGTATATAACACTTGATTAGATAAGATTTCTAACCATCTCGTTAGTTTTCTTGCAGTCGGTGTCACATGGTGGCCAGCCTTGCTCCATCTTCTCGACTTACGTTGTGGACCACAAGGGCAAGACGATGTCCGACGTCACCTACAACCCGGATGACTGGCTCGAGGCGTATAGCAACCCCACCGTCTATAGCCGCCTAAGTGAGTACACTGCAATGTCACAATAGGTCCATGGGCCAGATTACGATCCGAGGGCCGAGGACATCGACAGAGACATCCTCATGAGGGTCGGAGGAGACAAGAGGCATGGACGGTACTAGATTGCCGACAGGGAAATCGACTCGTCCTCCACTCCCACTCTGTCTCAGGTGCGAGCAAGGAGCATGAGCTCGAGCCCAGCCATATGACCTTGGCAGGACAGCTCACATCATCACATATAGCAACTCCAGGTTAATGCTTCTGTAACTCGTCATTCCTTGAGTTATATACCTTCTGTTTGAGTTATTATAACATAGGAGTGAAATATTACAGGCACAGCTAAAAGAAGATAGAAGGGAACGACAGGAGATGAAGGCGACGATGATAGCGGAGCGGGAGGCGGAGCGGGAAGCCTGCTTGGCAGATCTGCAAAGGATGGCGGAGATGTTCCAGTACATGAAGCGCCTTGGCGCCGCACATGGTTTTGCTCCACCACCTCTATTGTTCCCTCCAGTTGACCCTGCTCGGTTCCATACTCCCGTGAGTATCAAAATTCTAGTACTGCATGATATATATTCATCTGGTATAACACATGCAATCTTTTCTCTGTGCAGGGACAATCTGGGGGCATCCAACAACCCTCATGGATCGCCCAGCCAATCGTCGCTCATCGCCGCTCCAGTCCAGCCGCCCACCTCGCTATGATCTTCTCTTAGCTTAGTGGTGATTGTGAGACTTGTGTGAGAAACTTGTCCTGAACTTATGTTTATGAAAAACTTATGTTTGAGAGTTGGTAATACTTATGTTGGTGAAACTTGGTACGAATATAGACATGTTTGTGAAAAACTTGCGAGATTTGTGGTTTTTGTGAAATATGTGGTCTCTATTATGTATGTGATAATTATGTGATATCTGTGATGTATATGTGATGATTATGTGATATATCTTTTGTTTGTTTGGATGGAATAGCAGAAAACAAATAAAAAAGGGGTATTCTGGTCACTTTGTCGAGTGTTACACTCGGCAAAGAGGTACTTCACCGAGTGTCAAGGTCATAGCACTCGACAAAGAAGACACACTTGGGCATCGGTAAAGCCTCTTTGCCGAGTATTGTGGTCTTGTCACTCGGCAAAGGAACTAACAAAGGGGCCCATTGGTAATCACTTTACCAAGTGCTAGTCCGGCGAACACTCGGCAAAGAGAGAGCCTTTGTCGAGTGCCACCTAATACTCTCGACAAAGGACCGGGTAAAGGGGCCCACGGGGAGCTTCTTTGTCGAGTATCAGTATAGTGGCACTCGACAAAGGGCACTCGGCAAAGACTTTGTCACCGTTACTTGGCGCAGTGACAACAACTTTTGTTTGGCGATTACCGGGTAAAGGGGCCCACGGGGAGCTTCTTTGCCGAGTGTCAGTATAGTGGCACTCGACAAAGGGCACTCGGCAAAGACTCTGTCACCGTTACTTGGCGCTGTGACAGCAACTTTTGTTTGGCGATTACCAGGTGACACTCGGCAAAGTCTTTGCCAAGTGCCCGATAAAAAGTACTCGGTAAAAAAGTCGTTGCTGATGTTCAGTTCGCCGAGCTTTCTTTGCCGAGTGTCACACTCGGCGAACAAAGCAGCTGTTTCCGGTAGAGATTAGCTAGGGTTTGTTTCAGTGATGATTCATATGGATAAGGACGGATCGAGTCGACCTATAGGGTATGGATTATATCTGTGTTTGTTTGGGATTATAATCTGCCCAGATTATATAATCCAACAACTTTTAAACTAATTGTTAGTTCAAAAGTTGTTGGATTATATAATATAGACATATTATAATCTTAAACAAACACTCCCTATGTATATGAGCAGCGTTTAAAGCTTAAATTAAAATAGGTCAACAGAGTTGGAACCTATTGATGAATGGTTGTGTGTGGATCATGCGATGACCTTGCTGTCAACATTGAGAAACGACATCTCTGGACATTATTGCTCGGCAAACTAGAAGATCACAACACTAGCTTCAATCTTTTTATACGTGTATATACGATATAGACAATAGAGATATACTATCTTTCTATATTTTATCTAATCTCTATAATTAAGATATATATATATATATATATATATATATATATATATATATATAGGGCAGGTATAACGGGAGCACTGGGCTTCCAATAGTTAAAGGAAGACCAGGCCGACCATCCCTGCAAACTGGTTCAACCAGCGCGCCCAACCAGGCTGTCGGGTGCGCCACCTGCCTCACGTCTGTTAGCACAAAAAAAGGAATGCATGCATGAGTCAAACACGATCCAATGCATGCGCATAAATTTAGGAAAGATATGTGCGGCAGTTTCTATTTTTAAATCCTTTATTTCCTCCATAAATTTAGGATCGCTGCAACAGCCATGCAGCTAGACGCGTAAGGACCATTTTATGATATATACTGAGACTAAATATGCTACACTGTGTAAATAATTATGCAATTCGATATACTGCGTAAAAATCTGTTACCAGCTGCATGCACACGAATTTATGATGAAAATAATGTGCAATGAAAGGAAATGAATTACACGCATAGAAACAAAAAATCGTATTTAATGTTTTATTTCCTTCATAAATATAAGATCTCTCCAACAGCCATGTAGCTAAACACATTAAATCTAGTCTATGATATATACTGATACAAATTATACTACATGATGTAGGTATTTATGCAATTCATTACACTGCGTAAAAAATCTGGCATGTTGTTCACTGGTGGACGCACCTCCGGGTTGGAGCGTAATAACCTTAAGTTTTGAGCATAAAATCCCTCAATTATAAGCGTATACTGAGCCAATGTGAGAGGTTGATAGCTCTAGTAGGTTGTTATTACGATCCTATTTTTATGGCATATCCAAAAAACATGGCAGTCGCATGCATGCGGTTATACAGATCCAAAAATTATGGCAAAATGCATGCATGAGTCAAACACGTTCCCTTGCATGCGCGTAAATTTAGGAAAGATATGTGTGACAGTTTCTATTTTAAATGCTTTATTTCCTACATAAATTTAGGATCGCTGCAACAGCAATACAGCTAGACTCGTAATTATTATTTTATGATATATAGTGATACTAAATATGCTACACTGTGTAGATAATTATGCAATTGGGTATACTGCATAAAAATCTGTTACCAGCTGCATGCACACGAATTTATGATGGAAAGAATATGCAATAAAAGGAAATGAATTGCATGCATAGAAACAAAAAATCGCATTTAATGTTTTATTTCCTTCATAAATATAGGATCTCTCCAACAGTCATGTAGCTAAACGCATTAGAACTAGTTTATGATGTATATTGAAACAAATTATACTACACGGTGTAGGTATTTATGCAATTCCTTACATTGCGTAAAAAAACTGGCATGTTGTTCACTGGTGGACGTATATCCGGGTGAAGCGTAAAAACCTTAAGTTTTGAGCATAAAATCCCTCAATTATAAGCGTAAATACCGAGTCAATGAGAGGTTGATAGCTCTAGTAGGTTGTTATTACGATCCTATTTTTATGACAGATCCTAAAAACATGGCAGCCGCATGCATGCGGTTTCTATTTTTATACAGATCCAAAAATTATGGCAAAATCGTGGGAGTTTTCATTGCATGCGCGCAAATTACGAACAACATAAATTAAGGAGTTGCCTTTCCAATGTGCATGCAGTAAACTGATATACGAACTTTGTGTTCAAGCATAAATTCGTACAGTTTTTAGCGTAAATAGTACATGTGGTAGGCATAAAACACAATAACCGAAAAGAAAATTGCGCCGGATCGGAGGATGTCACGCGTGATCATCGCTGCGCGCATCTCGCGCCTTCCGTGACGTCGCTCGCTCGAACATCGCGCCTCATGCGTCGCCGTCGCTACTCGCACGTCGACGGGCGTCGCTTGCTCGCCGGCCTTGGAAGTGCCACCTCCTCGGAGCTTCGGGGACGCCGCCGCTTGCCCGCACAAGGGCCCCGCTGCGGATCGAGGAACCTCCGCCACCGCGCGTCGAGGTAATGGAGTTGTGACCACCGGCCTAGGAACTGCCGCCACCGCACAAGGGCGCTGCCGCCGCTCGCCCTCTGGATCGGGGGCCGCCACCGCCAGCCTGGGAACCGCCGCCACCGCACAAGGGCGCTGCCGCCGCTCGCCCTCTGGATCGGGGGCCGCCATCGCCGGCCTGGGAACCGCCGCCACCGCATGTCGAGGTCGGAGAGCCGCGGCCACCGCAGTCACTAGCCGGGGTTCACCGCCACGCGCACTATCGGGCAACCGCTGTCGCTAATGAATCGAGATGGTACGTGAAAAACTGATCCCTAGCATTACAGATTTTCTTTTATAGACGTCTGGACCTGGTCCGGCTCGACCGGATTGTACTGTCTGGCCTGGGCTTCATTTAGTTATTGGAAGCCCAGAGCTCCTAATATACAATATATATATATATATATATATATATATATATATATATATATATATATATATATATATATTATCCATCGAGTCAATAAAGCTATACCTTTTAGATGAAATATGTCAACTCATGGCCTGTAAGCTTGACCTTAAGGCCATTCTAATGATTTCTACAGTACCCCCACCTTATCAAATGCGTGTGGAGTCCACCGAGGCCCACATCCGGATACAGGTCAACGCCCGTGGGCTTCTGCTACCCGCTAGAGTGAAACGCGCGGCGCGCCATTTCTTCTCTCTCTCTGTTGCCTCTGCATGCGCGTCTGGCTGGGGGTCAACGCACGGACACGTTAGAGTCGTTGCGCGTGCGCGAGCAGTGCACGCGGCGGCGTGTCTCCGGCAGCCGATCGATGCTCGAGTCGCCGGTGGTGCCACTCCGTCGCTGCTGTGTCTCTGTCTCCGTTTATTTTGTTCTCTCTGCAGGCAGCTGAGCCTTGACACTGATGGCGCTCAAGATGGTTACCAGTCTTTCTTCTTGATTGCAATTATATATGAGCCCTGATGTATATAGTCACAACTGCCAATAATGACCAAGTACATCACGTCAACGACTTGTAGCTAGGGAACGGATTACGGATAAAACATTTCTAGAATTAATATCTCCACCTGCTCACGTAAAGTTTACAAAGAATTTAAGCAGTGGGTGACGTACATAAATCTTTTTTTAATAGAGGGTTCCCATTTCTAATAGAGGTAGACAACATGATTAAAAACCGCTAACTTTGGTGGAAAACTGTAGAGCCCAAAAATTTGTATCAAAAAAAATAAGGTTATAAATAAATAAATATGTTTATAAGTGGGTATCTTGGGATTATGGAACCCTTGGGAGTTAATTGGTTTTCTCTTTTTTGTGCATATTTGATTAATGGAATTATATGGGTTAACATAACAAATAAATAAATAAATAAAATGCCTCTCATGATAAAGTTATTGTATTGTTGCACTTTGTATTCAAATTTGTGAAACAAGCTTAAGCTAAGAAAACTAGAATTTGAAAATGGAAATATAAAATAAAAGAGAAAAGAGAAGGAAGAAATTACTATGTGAATAAAAATAATTATATATATATATATATTATTCTTGTACAGATTTGAGATTGTATATTTTACTCAAAGGTGAAGTTCATAACAGATTTCAAATTCAAATTAGAGATTCAAATGAAAAGAAAATAAATCAAAAAGGAAAAAGGAAAATAAAAGAAAAAAAAGAATAAAACCCACCTGGGCTGGAATCCCCACAGTTCGGCCCAACTAACACCTGCACCGCGCCAGCCCACTCTACTCTCCTCTGGTTGAGACACTTCCAGGTGGGGCCCACTCGTCATAAGCCGCTCCCACTCACGCGTGCACCGAGAAACTGACCAATGGGCCACCCTCGTCAGCGCTCCCTCTATCGCGCTCGCTACTCCTCGCCGGTCACTGCTACGTGGGGCCACCAGGTCAGCACCTTCTTCCGCACCGAAACAGAACCCGCGGCGTTCTCCAACGGCATCGCGCCGGAATCGGAGGCTGAACCGGCCGACTTACTCTCGCCCAGACCATAAAAACGTGATCCCCGTCGGCCCTCGTTCATTGCGCCAACTCAGAGAAACCTCAATCCAATTTTACCGGTGAGTGCGGGGCGCAGCTGGCAAGGTTGCGGACCGCCGTGTGAGGACCGCCGCCGTCTGGCTTCCTCCGCGGCTACGGTCGGCTGTTGGGCGGATTCGTGAGTGCGGGCAGGAGCGGTGGACCTTGGCGCACGTGTTCATGGCCGAGTCAAGCTTCGTGGGCACCCTGGAGCTTCTGGCCGCGCTCACCAGTGCGGGCGGAAAAAAAAGGAAGCCGCCGCGGAAGTCACGCTAGGCAACCTCTCAACCCTCGGGTGTTGGACCGGGAGCATCATCGGACCATGGCGGTGGTGAAATCGGGCTCGCCTCGGCGAATCCTGGACCAGAGCACCGGGAATCGCTCGCCGTAGCAAGAGAGTCACCGCCGGGCCGCCGTTCGCTGTGAGCAGGGCGCTGTGCGACATGATCTGCGGTAAGAACTTCCCCATCCAGTTCGCCTCGTCCTCCTCGTCGTGTAGCACCGATCAATTTAGATCTAGGGGCACTAGTTCGGTAGATGACCGTACGCCGGTGTGCTCGCCGCCGTGCGTGGGTTTTGCGCCGCCGCTTTCCTTGGCCGTGGGGGAGAAGATGGGTCGCAACCACTGATCCGTAAACCGACGGCCACGATTGAGCGCTGAATACTCTCATCTGTGGCTAAATCTGAGCCCTTGGTCTGGATCGGGTGATCCAGATTGAATCGCGTCTTCATAAAATCCGCACCGTTGATTCAGGGATCTGCGGTGAAGAATGCGTACCGGTTCGATTAAAACACGATCTAATCTGGACCGTCTGAGTTAGATCGGGCGGTTGAGACTTCACGATACCCCTTCACCGTGTGTTGTTTACATATAAACCCTTGCAGTTCTGAGTTATTAACCCGCCGTCCTTGGGGTATTGTACATTGAGTCTAGGAATCTTTACCCACAAGCCCCTGCACTTCTCTATATTAGTGTGCCCAGTCCAAGGACTTAAAGAAATCAGATAAAAATGAATTAGAAAATGATTTTTATGCAAAAATAAATACTAGAACTTGTATTAATCATAGAAAATTCATATGATGTCCAAATTAGTTCATTTCAATTTCTATAATTCTATAATATTATTGTTTATCACATAATACCACTATTTTGACATGAATGTTGCAATAAAATTTATATCCTATTTATTCTTGTACAAAACACATAAAACCTGCAGAAATTCATAACTTAAAATATTTAACTCCAAATTGAGTCATTCCAGTTGCAATAATTTTGTATTAATATTGTCTATCAACTAGTAACACTGTTTAACTATGAAACTTGAATTAAAATTGTTCACTTGGATTAATCTATTCTAAGCACTAAATAATTTCGGAAATTCATAACTTGATAACCATAACTCCAAATTTAGTGATTCTTGTTCCTACGATCTCGTAGCAACGCGTAGATTATTATTATTCAGTTTGTACTCATGTTTGGTGTAATGTTAATTTTGCCTATACAATGCTTGTTTGAATTGCTACGACTAGCGTGAGGACACGAGTCACCTGAAGATCATCCTGGTACCTGGAATCTCAAGTCCCAGGCAAGTTGTGCCCTTGATCACTTCTTTTACTCACTCATGTTCTAATTAATCATAATGATCTGCATAGGTTAATTTTGATGGGACCCAATAGGATACCCCAGTTTGTCTATCTTTATACCTTGTTTACCACTGAACCTTCTGGGTAGTACTTGCTAGTGCTATATGTGGTTTTGGGTATGGAGATACATTATTCATGATTACACTTTTGTTATCAGTTGTTATTTACTGTTTATGATAAGATCATTATGTTAATTGGAACATGGAGAACCACCCGGAAAAACAGTGCTACCACAAGGGTGGAATGGGACGCCCTTGGCTGATTAATTAGGAAAGCTAGTGGAGGACTACCTTACCCGAAAGGGGCAAGGGCAGTAGGGGAGTGGTCAGTGTAGGGAGGCCCTCGGGAGGATTTTGCTGCGATGGCGGTCCTGCAAGGGATTCCTGCACTGGAACTTCCTATAAACTGTAGCGGGTTTTCTGAAGCTAGTGGAACTTTGTAAAGGCCTCGTAATGTTACCCTGCCTCGCCTCCTCGGTAGAGGTGTATGGGATTGGCCGTCTCTTGGCAGATGGGTAACATGACTTGTGGGTAAAGATGCGCAACCTCTGCAGAGTGTAAAACTGGTATACTAGCCGTGCTCACGGTCATGAGCAGCTCGGACACTCACATGATTAAATTATGGAACTTAAACTCAATTTGTCATATGCATTGCATCGCAGGTGAAGTTGTTACTTTTGTTCTACTATTTAATTGGGTTTGGTATTTACTTATACTTAGTAACTGCTAATAAAATTTTGACCAACTTTAAAAGCAATGCTCAGCTCTAACCATCTCCTTTGGTAAGCCTTACACTTCACGTGAGCTCCCACCTTTGGCGAGTTCATGCACATTATTCCCCACAACTTGTTGAGCGATGAACGTATGTGAGCTCACTCTTGCTGTCTCACACACCCCACAGGTCAAGAACAGGTACCACAGGATGAGGCGCATGGAGGATGCTGCGAGGTGTTCGTGAGAGGTCTAGGTCGTCGTCTCCCAGTCAACTTTGGGTTGCTGGACCGTTGTCTCCTTATAATGTAATTATTTATTTTGTATAGAACTCCTGTTATATATAAAGTTGTGACATTCGATCCTGTGCCACTATTCATCATATGTATGAGACTTGGTCCCAGCACACCTGGTGATTATGTTTAAGCCCGGGTTTTGGACCCCTAAAATCCGGGTGTTACAGAAGTGGTATCAGAGGAATGTTGACTGTAGGACGAAACCTAGATAGAACTGGATAACCCTTATCTACTACTCTGATTCTTTTCTATACTTTTCTTAATCTTTTCTCATCTAATTCCGCTTTACTCTGATTACTCTTACCTTTATTTTCCTTCTAAAGACAAACTTGGATTTCACACTTTGAAATCCTGTGCTTAAAGTGACTTTTAGGAATAGGAGACCTACTCTCAGGAACGAAAACAAAACTATTTTTATGGTTATCTATGCACTTGAATGTTTGTTCTTATGATATTTGTTTGATTTGGATTTTTGATTGAGTGTGATGGGTTGTGGAGTAATGTCCACAATTACATCTACATATACATATAGGCATACATATATAAAATTCATAAGATAATTAGACAACCTAGATTGTCCCCATTGGAACATATCTAGCTTAAGGAATTTATCTTATCCTAAAAAGCTCTCATTCTAACCAATTCATCTTATCTTAAAAGATTCTCTCTTATCTTAATAGATTCATCTTATCTTGAAGGATTCATCTTATCCTAACCACTTTACTTATCCCATCCTAATAGATCTAACTGACCTCAAAAGGTTCTGCCTTATCCTTATGGATTCATCTTGCCCTAATAAGCATATTTACCCCACCCTAGTAACAACCAAGATCTAATCCAAAGTAATTAGATATTATCTAGTCTAATCTAGTTATATCCAACCTAATCCAGATTCTATCTAATCTAATATGATCCAATCTAAAGTGAGTCATTTAATAGATTAGTTAGTACTAGTGAAATGGATTAGATCTCACTCCTATAAAAATGATTTAAGTTGAATTGGTGCCCTAGATTAACTTGACTATATACAACTATCTGATCATATGCAACTACCTTACCCATCCAATAGTTGCATAATCCCTCGGTGTTAACCTAATAGAGCTTCTGACCTACCTACACCATATACCCCATCCTATCTCAAAAGATTCTAACATATCCTAACAAGATATATCTTACCCTGATAAATCTATCTAACTTAAACTAGTCTAATCTAGATCATATCTAATTTAATATGGTCTAATCTAGTGTGAGTTACTTAATGCTGGTAGAAAGGATAAGGCCATACTCCTAAATCACTTAAGCCTAATTTGGAGACTTATATCAACTTGGTCATACACAACAACTCGACCTATATAACAAGTTACATAACTTACCCAATCAATAGAGTCTTAATGGATTGCAAAATCTATCAACCACCACCTAACATCAAACAAACTTTTGACCTACATCATGTAGTCTATCTCATCCATACCTATATTAACCATATTCCCCAGCCCAATAACATACACTAACTCCTAATCAATGAGACAAGACCGAAGAAGATGATCAACTTCATCAAGGGAGGATGAGCACCAACTCAAGTCTTCAAGGATCAAGTGAGGTCACCAAGATGAGTCAAGATCCACAATCTTGGATGGAGTCTTTCTTTACCCCACTCTTTCTTGCCCAAACCTATATAGGCTTTAAAAGATATCCTTTATCCTGCATAATAAAGTGTCTATAACCATATATACCTATGCTCTCCTAATAACTAACTAATAAAAAAAACTCTTGATTTTTGAACTAGCTAGAAACTGAAATCTAGACTACAAGCTAAATTTGTTGTATCATGTTCCTTACAAATCTCGAGGACGAGATTATTTTTAAGGGGGGTAGGATTTGTAGAGCCCAAAAATTTGTATCAAAAAAAAATAAGGTTATAAATAAATAAATATGTTTATAAGTGGGTATCTTGGGATTATGGAACCCTTGGGAGTTAATTGGTTTTCTCTTTTTTGTGCATATTTGATTAATGGAATTATATGGGTTAACATAACAAACAAATAAATAAATAAAATGCCTCTCATGATAAAGTTATTGTATTGTTGCACTTTGTATTCAAATTTGTGAAACAAGCTTAAGCTAAGAAAACTAGAATTTGAAAATGGAAATATAAAATAAAAGAGAAAAGAGAAGGAAGAAATTACTATGTGAATAAAAATAATTATATATATATATATTATTCTTGTACAGATTTGAGATTGTACATTTTACTCAAAGGTGAAGTTCATAACAGATTTCAAATTCAAATTAGAGATTCAAATGAAAAGAAAATAAATCAAAAAGGAAAAAGGAAAATAAAAGAAAAAAAAAGAATAAAACCCACCTGGGCTGGAATCCCCACAGTTCGGCCCAACTAACACCTGCACCGCGCCAGCCCACTCTACTCTCCTCTGGTTGAGACACTTCCAGGTGGGGCCCACTCGTCATAAGCCGCTCCCACTCACGCGTGCACCGAGAAACTGACCAATGGGCCACCCTCGTCAGCGCTCCCTCTATCGCGCTCGCTACTCCTCGCCGGTCACTGCTACGTGGGGCCACCAGGTCAGCACCTTCTTCCGCACCGAAACAGAACCCGCGGCGTTCTCCAACGGCATCGCGCCGGAATCGGAGGCTGAACCGGCCGACTTACTCTCGCCCAGACCATAAAAACGTGATCCCCGTCGGCCCTCGTTCATTGCGCCAACTCAGAGAAACCTCAATCCAATTTTACCGGTGAGTGCGGGGCGCAGCTGGCAAGGTTGCGGACCGCCGTGTGAGGACCGCCGCCGTCTGGCTTCCTCCGCGGCTACGGTCGGCTGTTGGGCGGATTCGTGAGTGCGGGCAGGAGCGGTGGACCTTGGCGCACGTGTTCATGGCCGAGTCAAGCTTCGTGGGCACCCTGGAGCTTCTGGCCGCGCTCACCAGTGCGGGCGGAAAAAAAAAGGAAGCCGCCGCGGAAGTCACGCTAGGCAACCTCTCAACCCTCGGGTGTTGGACCGGGAGCATCATCGGACCATGGCGGTGGTGAAATCGGGCTCGCCTCGGCGAATCCTGGACCAGAGCACCGGGAATCGCTCGCCGTAGCAAGAGAGTCACCGCCGGGCCGCCGTTCACTGTGAGCAGGGCGCTGTGCGACATGATCTGCGGTAAGAACTTCCCCATCCAGTTCGCCTCGTCCTCCTCGTCGTGTAGCACCGATCAATTTAGATCTAGGGGCACTAGTTCGGTAGATGACCGTACGCCGGTGTGCTCGCCGCCGTGCGTGGGTTTTGCGCCGCCGCTTTCCTTGGCCGTGGGGGAGAAGATGGGTCGCAACCACTGATCCGTAAACCGACGGCCACGATTGAGCGCTGAATACTCTCATCTGTGGCTAAATCTGAGCCCTTGGTCTGGATCGGGTGATCCAGATTGAATCGCGTCTTCATAAAATCCGCACCGTTGATTCAGGGATCTGCGGTGAAGAATGCGTACCGGTTCGATTAAAACACGATCTAATCTGGACCGTCTGAGTTAGATCGGGTGGTTGAGACTTCACGATACCCCTTCACCGTGCGTTGTTTACATATAAACCCTTGCAGTTCTGAGTTATTAACCCGCCGTCCTCGGGGTATTGTACATTGAGTCTAGGAATCTTTACCCACAAGCCCCTGCACTTCTCTATATTAGTGTGCCCAGTCCAAGGACTTAAAGAAATCAGATAAAAATGAATTAGAAAATGATTTTTATGCAAAAATAAATACTAGAACTTGTATTAATCATAGAAAATTCATATGATGTCCAAATTAGTTCATTTCAATTTCTATAATTCTATAATATTATTGTTTATCACATAATACCACTATTTTGACATGAATGTTGCAATAAAATTTATATCCTATTTATTCTTGTACAAAACACATAAAACCTGCAGAAATTCATAACTTAAAATATTTAACTCCAAATTGAGTCATTCCAGTTGCAATAATTTTGTATTAATATTGTCTATCAACTAGTAACACTGTTTAACTATGAAACTTGAATTAAAATTGTTCACTTGGATTAATCTATTCTAAGCACTAAATAATTTCGGAAATTCATAACTTGATAACCATAACTCCAAATTTAGTGATTCTTGTTCCTACGATCTCGTAGCAACGCGTAGATTATTATTATTCAGTTTGTACTCATGTTTGGTGTAATGTTAATTTTGCCTATACAATGCTTGTTTGAATTGCTACGACTAGCGTGAGGACACGAGTCACCTGAAGATCATCCTGGTACCTGGAATCTCAAGTCCCAGGCAAGTTGTGCCCTTGATCACTTATTTTACTCACTCATGTTCTAATTAATCATAATGATCTGCATAGGTTAATTTTGATGGGACCCAATAGGATACCCCAGTTTGTCTATCTTTATACCTTGTTTACCACTGAACCTTCTGGGTAGTACTTGCTAGTGCTATATGTGGTTTTGGGTATGGAGATACATTATTCATGATTACACTTTTGTTATCAGTTGTTATTTACTGTTTATGATAAGATCATTATGTTAATTGGAACATGGAGAACCACCCGGGAAAACAGTGCTACCACAAGGGTGGAATGGGACGCCCTTGGCTGATTAATTAGGAAAGCTAGTGGAGGACTACCTTACCCGAAAGGGGCAAGGGCAGTAGGGGAGTGGTCAGTGTAGGGAGGCCCTCGGGAGGATTTTGCTGCGATGGCGGTCCTGCAAGGGATTCCTGCACTGGAACTTCCTATAAACTGTAGCGGGTTTTCTGAAGCTAGTGGAACTTTGTAAAGGCCTCGTAGTGTTACCCTGCCTCGCCTCCTCGGTAGAGGTGTATGGGATTGGCCGTCTCTTGGCAGATGGGTAACATGACTTGTGGGTAAAGATGCGCAACCTCTGCAGAGTGTAAAACTGGTATACTAGCCGTGCTCACGGTCATGAGCAGCTCGGACACTCACATGATTAAATTATGGAACTTAAACTCAATTTGTCATATGCATTGCATCGCAGGTGAAGTTGTTACTTTTGTTCTACTATTTAACTGGGTTGGTATTTACTTATACTTAGTAACTGCTAATAAAATTTTGACCAACTTTAAAAGCAATGCTCAGCTCTAACCATCTCCTTTGGTAAGCCTTACACTTCACGTGAGCTCCCACCTTTGGCGAGTTCATGCACATTATTCCCCACAACTTGTTGAGCGATGAACGTATGTGAGCTCACTCTTGCTGTCTCACACACCCCACAGGTCAAGAACAGGTACCACAGGATGAGGCGCATGGAGGATGCTGCGAGGTGTTCGTGAGAGGTCTAGGTCGTCGTCTCCCAGTCAACTTTGGGTTGCTGGACCGTTGTCTCCTTATAATGTAATTATTTATTTTGTATAGAACTCCTGTTATATATAAAGTTGTGACATTCGATCCTGTGCCACTATTCATCATATGTATGAGACTTGGTCCCAGCACACCTGGTGATTATGTTTACGCCCGGGTTTTGGACCCCTAAAATCCGGGTGTTACAAAAACACCGTTGCTCAAGAACCATCTATAGGAATTAGTTTGCAGGAGAGAAATTTCATAAAATGAAGAACTGAGATTTTTCCCTTTATTTGAATCTTTTGAAACTTTAAGCTTGTTGGGAAGTAAGGGGTTTCGAGGGAATTGAGGGGGATACAATCACTTACTATTCAAAATTTGAGTAGTGATGGATTCTAGCCTCCTCAATCCCCTCTAAACCCCTTCTTCCCAAACTTAAACAATTTTATGTTATCCCTGGTCTTTTTAATGTTTACCTTTACATTCCTTTTAACAATTTTATTATCATTTAGACTTAGATCTAGATCTAGAGAAACATGATATTTCATTTTTTTTTGAACTTTGTTAGCTATTTAGACATGTTTTTTACTAACTTACTAAATGGCTCACATTAACTCTAGTCACTTTGTCAATATTACACTTTCTCCGTGATCTGTATGCCAAGACAATGCTATAATGCATAATCCATAAGTTTTTGACTTATTATATGCTTATTATTGATAAGTTTTTTACTTGAAGTTTTTTAGTGTCAAAAGTATTTGTTTTATGTTCACAAATTTGGAAATTCAAATTTAATTTAAAGCAATCTCGAATGGAGACACATTCGATACCAAAGTTCTAGCAGTCAACAAGATTCAAAACTTTGTAGTTGAAACCTTTTTATTTAAGTTCATTTAGTAGCCAAAATATATAGTACAAAAGATTATAAAATATTTGTAAAAAAAAGATAAAATTCCATATATACTCGCAAATTAGGAAGTGGTGTAGTTGTATGAAGCAAGCAGGTGTTCTTGTTGTGTCCTATATAGTGGGATTGCGTCTAGCTAGAGTTGGACTCAATTTTTTGGATTCTTTATACAAATTTTAGTGATTTGTTGTTAGAGGCGGATGATAGTACGTTTTGCAGTTTCATCCAGCCATAAGCCATTTGTCTTCCCACGACAAGAGAGTCCGTTGTGGACTTATGTTGCTGTCATTTTTTATAATCTTTTAGTATTCTTAGATTTTCCCTCCATCAAAAGCTTATTTTTGTAAGGTTGCGTGGCAATTTTTTATTGGGATATATATAATTGTTCCAGGACTAATTAAGTTGACCCAAGGGATGCTCATTTTGTTGAATAACTATTTGTGGATGTTCTTCATCAGTAAAGCTTCATTTTGTTTCTTTAGATTCAAGAACCCCATAGGCCCAGACCATCACCATTATTAGGTAAAATACCGGTTCTCAAGATGCTTTTGATGGCTTTCCATCATTAACTTCTGATTCTCTTCAATGCAATGTTTCCTGTATTTGTTAATTTGCTTGATCATAGGTGGTGACAAAGCTAGGGGTACATATGATGAAAGTTGGCATTGAAGAGAACACTATTGGTTAGCTCCAATCTACTAGCTTGAGAAAGGAAAGTGGAAAACTTGCAAGCTAGCCTTCTCTCACATCTATATTTATACCAAAAGGTAGAAAATTAAATCCTCAACTTTAGCTAGGCTTTGTGATTCCTAGTGGTAGCCGCAAGTATGTGAAAGGTAGAGATCCCGGCCTTTTCACACTTAAAGGTACGGTGTTGGCCATCCAGTTTTTCCTCAGATATATTTATTGGCGCCACCATAGACTTCTAATTAAAAGTTGATTTTGAGACCAGTACGTGGAGTGGAGGCATAGAATGAATTTAGCGAGGCTTTTTATATTGTAGTTCAGTAGAAGAACCGTGGAAGATCACTAGTACAGAGAAGCTCTATAGTGGCGGTCGTAAACCTATTTACAGTGGTGTTTTTCGTAACCGTCAGTGTTAGGGGCCAGTAGAAATTATCATTTTTACAGGCGGGTAATTGAGGTCCACCAGTAAAAATCGATTTTCACTGGCGGTTTTATTACACCGACCGCCAGTGAAAATCGATTTTCACTGGCGGTCGGTGTAATAAAACCGCCAGTGAAAATCATTTCCAGGAAACAAGAAACAGATTTTAAAAATAGCAAAAAAATGTTTTTATTAGGAGGCCTCGGCCCACCTGTCTGTCTCCATCGAAGTCGCAAGTCACGGCATTTTCTGTGCACTACGTGGTTGCTAGAAGTCGAACCTCTGACCTCACCCTCACGCGTACCCTCCTCTATCACTCCGTCTATGGCATGCTTTGTGTCTAGTTTGTAGTTTTGTTGCCTACATATTACAACCAAATGAGTGTAAATTGTTTGTTTGAGACCGTAAACGAATTCAAATAAAAAAGTTGTCAACTACAAAGTTGAATAGTTTTTGAAGTTCTACAACTTTTATTTTGACACTTTTTTCATCCGAGGTCGTTTGCAAAATTTGAATTTTAAATTTGACAAATTTAGATACAATTTTTGAGAGCCGAAATGATTTCAAATAAAAAAATTGTCAACTATAAAGTTTTATAACTTTCAGAGATCTACAACTTTTATTTTGGTGGTTTCATCATACGAGGTCGTTTGAAAAAACTCAAAAAATTAAAGATAAAAATGATTTCTAGTGGCGGTTCCTTAAGAAAACCGCCACTAGAAATTGATTTTTACAGACGGTTCCTTAAGAAAACCGCCACTAGAAATTGATTTTTACAGACGGTTCCTCATAAAAACCGCCACTAGAAATCATGGATTTCTACTGGCGGTTTTCTTAAGTAACCGCCTATAGAAATACGATTTCTAGTGACGGATTTCTTAAGAAACCACCACTAAAAATAACATAGGCGGTTCATAGCCGAATCCGCCTGTAAAAATGTATCGTACCGCAGGCTTTGAGCCTTTTTCTACTAGTGGATTGAACGATCCTATGTCGTCCTTTGCCCTTAATTATTAACCATTGATTCCAAGACAAAGATCGAGCAAGGGTGAAAGTAGCCCCCCACTGTCCAACTCACCTTTTTACAATGAATTATTTTTTCCTGGCACTTGATTCAACAGAAACAGCAGAAGTTTAAACGGGTTTGTACATGTGATCACGTATTTGAAATGGCTGCCGCTGTGCTTTCACTTTGCCCCTAGCCCTAGCGCGCGAACACACGGTGATGAGACTTTCCGAGCTAGCTTCCTAGCAGCAAGTATAAGGAGGGCGTCTCTGAGTTTTTTAGGAACCGGTGCAAAACATAAAAATAGACGCTATGATTTATAGTACATAGTGATACAAGTAGTTTAAAATGGGCTCTTAATATTTGATCTATTGTCATATGTTTATCCTCTCATATTATCTATTTTGAGGTTAAGAATTTGCCGATCATTTTACAAAATATCAAACAATATTTACCTTCTTAAATTAATTATATTCAAAAAACTCAAAAAATTGGGCCCCAGAAAGTTGGGGGCCTGTGCCGTCGCCCCAGATGCACTGGGCAGTAGACGGGCCCGAGTATAAGGAAGTGCACAGATAGAAATACATGGACACGTAGTCACGGCTCGTCCGAGACCACCTTCAGACGACAGGAGACGCAATCACTTCGAACGGCAGACGTAGTCACCTACAGACACAGTCATCTCGGGCGAGAGACACAGTCACGACTCGTCTGAGGCAACTCTCAGGCGAGAGACGCAGTCACGCCTTGCCCGAGGCCACCCTCGGACAAGAGATGCAGTAATGCATCGTCCGAGGCCAACCTCAGGCGGGAGGCACAGTCATGGCTCACCCGAGGCCACTCTCGTGCGGGAGACGCGGTCACGGCTCGCCAGAGACCAGCCTCGAGCGTGAGACGCAGTCACGGCTCGAGAGACGCAATCACCTCAGATGGGAGACGCAGTCACACCTCGCTCGAGGCCAGCCTCGAGCGTGAGAGGCAGTCACGGCTTGCTCGAGGCTACCCTCGGGCGAGAGACGCAGGTAGGGGTGCAAACGGATCAGATCGGAGCTGATAACGTCTTTTCCATAACCTAATCCTATTTTTGCCGTCGGATTCGAATCGGAACGGATATTATGCGGTTGTGGATATGAATATGGATATTTTATGATGTCGGAAATGGTGCGGAGTCGGAGCGGAAGCGTGGTGGAAGCGGATTTCAAAGGTAGGATATTACATGTATACATCTATTTTTTATAGCGATCGATAATTCATAAATTAAAGTTTAATAATTGACAACATAACTTAAATATAACTATAATAAATAACTAAGTAGGTAAATAATTGTAACACCTCAAATTCCTATTATGGGAGTTAGGATAATTCTCCAAAGGATCCGAACTAAAATACTTTTTTAAGATTGTTTTTGTTGTTGCCTTTAATAGTTGCATTTTTAGGTTAAGACTCCTACATGAACTAGTTATTCCTTTGGCAAGTCATATATTTTAAATTATCCTCTTAAGAAAATAATTTTATTTCTTAAAATACGTGTCCTTGTGGGTTCATTTAAAAGCATTTACTTAGTGGAATAAATCAATAAATAAATTGGGTGAACATTTCCATTACTAATGTACATCTAGAGGTATTTATTTAAATAAGAGAGATATAAATAAACTGAAATATTGCATCCATGCTGGAGATTTTTTTATTATGCATTAAATTGAATTCCTAAACCTTCAACTTAGATTTAAATTTGAATTGAAACAAAACAAAAGAATAAAGAAAAGGAAAAGGGAAAAGAAAACCCGATGCCTCGGTCAAGTCCTCCTTGTTGTGGCCCAGTTCCTTCCCCACCAACCTAGTTCTACCGCGGCCCACATACCGTTTTCAGCCTAGCTCATCTCGCGGTCGCGCTTACCATGGCGGGGGCTGACCTTGTGGTCCCGTATGTCAGCACCACACGAAGAGTTGTCATCCCGGCTTGAATCGCTGACGCGTGGGGTCGGTCACGATAACTCACAGTGCGTGCCTGCGCCTCAGAATCTGCACTGACCTATGGGCCTAATAGGTCATTGCCTCCTGCTCGCGTTGTGTTTTCTACGTCGCTGGGGTACGGGTCCCCCTGACAAATCCATCCCTCTCCTCTAAACAACCTCGCGGTCGCATCCTAGGAATCGCAGGCGCGGCTCAATCCAATCCTCGCCTAGGTTGTTCGGTCGTCTCAGGCTATAAATAGCGGTGCCATGACCCCTGGACCATCAACTCGCCGTGCCAATAATCATCATGAGCACTCCACCAGAGCGATGAGAGGTGGAGAGAGAAAGAGAGAGAGCTTGAGAGTCGTCGCACCTGAAACCTATCCTCACTCGCGTTTGGGGGTCGGTGGGTGGTGGAGGAGCTTCGCCAGAACATGAGGTGCATGGGCGAGGCATCACAGAACCTTGAGAACAATCGAAGCGCCATGAATTCCTCGTTGGAGAGGATCCTGCACCGTGGGACCGCCGCGATTGTTCCTCGCTGGTAGCGACGTTGGGCTCCCGAGGATTAGGCGCGTGGGTCTCCGGGGAGTGTGGAACGCAGGCGTGTCTCGCCTATAAGGGCATGACACTCGAGGAGGGCGAATCTTTCGTTGGTGACTAGACATCGTCGTGGAACCGCTATGGCGTGTGGACAGAGATACAGTCATCCCAAAACCAGGTATGGAAGCCACTATCGTGTTCGCCTCCTGTTCAGCTGCACGTAGAACACAATGGCATGGGCAAAAGGGCACTTGTGCGCTGATTCATCGCGCTCCGACGAGCTCACTGGCGGAGCTCCCGGCATCCTCTTCCTGTCTCCACCGGGAGGAGGGAGGCGAGCCAATAGCCGTCGGTCGCGGGACGGAGGGCTATGATTAGAGTTGGGCACCATTTTAGCCAGAGCAATTGAGGCCGTTAGATGCGATCCAGACGATATTGTTTAAATCTCAGTTCATAAAATCACAACCGCTGATCCTTGATCCAACGTCGGTCACTTCTTACCGGTTCAAAGGAACGATGGATCTAATATGTGCCATCAATTTAAGATCCAACGGCTCTGCGCGAGCGATACCCTTTCGGCCAGGGCCTTTTGAATATGAAACCCTGGGGATAGTTATAATGAACCCGCTGTCCCCTATCTGTAAGAAAGACTTACACCAAGGTCCTTGGTTTTTATAGGTTAACCCCTGGTAGTAATTTAAATATAAAATTTATACCCCTAAAACCTGTTTAATCCATATCTCATCCGTTTTAACTCTGATTTGACATGTTCAAGTTGCGTTAGTTCTGTATAAACATTTACTACGCAGTAACAACATTAACTGTATCATGTCACATATTTTTGTAATTAGGTATTTATTTATGTATTGTAGAATAATCTAACCAATCAAAGTAATATGTTTATAATTATAATTTGAATAGAAGATGATCTCTAACCAAGGTATGACTTATATTAAAGTTAATCTTTAATGTATATCTCATATGATTTATAATCTAGGACCTAGTATTAATTGTTTAATCATGTAGGCCTTCTCGGAACCACGTCTCTTCAACCATAACTCCAATTTTAGTCATTCTCGAACCTACGATCTCGTAGCAGCGCGTAGAATATTCTTACATTGTTTGTTTTCATGTTTGGTGTACTGTTATTTTTATGTACTCCTTGTCTATTTGTATGTATTGCTACGAGTAACAGCGAGGTAATAAGAAATCCGAAGACCAACTTGGTAAAGTACCCGAAATCTCAAGTCATAGGCAACTTTTGCCCTTGATCATTCTTCTTTACCCAATAATATTCCTGTTAATCATTATGATCTGCATATGTTAATTTTGATAGGACCCAATAGGTCACCCTAGTTTGTTCTTTGTTATACTTTGCTTACCACTGATTTTTTGTGTAGTATATGCTATTGCTCTATGTGGTTGGATGTTAAGATACACATTATTCATGATCATGCTATTTATTATCAATGAGTTGTTTATTGTTCATGATAAGATAATTATGTTAATTGGAACATGGAACGACCACCCGGGAAAATAGTGCAACCACAAGGGTGGTATGAGACGCTCTTGGCTGACTAATATGGAAAGCTATTGGAGAACTATCTTACCCGAAAGGGGCAAGGGCGGTAGGGGAGTTGTCGATATAGGGAGGTTCTCGGGCTGATCATGATACGATGGTTTTTCAGATGGGGGATTCCTATATTGCTCTCATAAGAAACCATAGCAGGTTTTCCGAAGCTACTGAAACTTTGTAAAGGCCTCGTAGTGCTACCTTGCCTTGTCTCCACGGCAGAGATGAATGAGAAGTCGTGATCCCTTGGCAAATGGGTAAAACGACTTGTGGGTAAAGATACACAACCTCTTCAAAGTGTAAAACTGGTATATTAGCCGTGCTCACTGTCATGAGCGGCTCAGATCCTCACATGATTAACTTATGGAATTAAACTTAATCTGTCATATGTATTGCATTATGGGTTTTATTATTAATTTTGATCTCTTACTTATTTGGGTTGGTATATCTACATATACTTAGTAATTGCTAATAAAACTTTGACCACCTTTAAAAGCAATGCTCAGTTTTAACCATATTCTTTGGTAAGCCTTACACTTCACATGAGCTCCCACCATAAGTAAGCTCATACACATTATTCCCCATAACTTGTTGAACGATGAACATATGTGAGCTCATCTTTGATGTATTCATATCCCCCAAGTCAAGGATAGGTACCACAAGATGAAGATCATGAAGGATGTCGTGATGAGTTCGAGAGAGGTCAAGACCGTCATCTCCTAGTCAACTATGGTTACGGAGGATCGTTGCCTTCATGTGATGTAAATATTTAGCTATTTTGTACAGAACTCCTATTATATAGAAAAGATGTGATATTCGTTTCTGTACCATGAGTCATCATATGTGTGAGACTTGATCCTAGCACATATTTGAGACGCACCTGGGTTTGCCCCTTAGATCTGGGTGTGAGAATAATAAATAGCATTGCATCACACACTATACAATGTGTGATCAGCTGATCACTAATTGATTTATGTTGGTCTGTTGTCTGTTGGGATGGGTGGCGATTGATTTCTTTCATGTATAGCATTTCATTTCTTGTTCTACCATATAGAAGTTTTAGTTTCATTTGGTCAATAATCAATCATTGTCAATTGACTCTCTGTCTCTCTTGTACTTGACAAACTAATCGGATATTATCCTATTTTAAGCATCGGATAATCTGCGTTCAAATATCGGATACTCCATATCCGTCGGATTTTGGTGATACTATATCCTACTCCACATCTGCACGTAGATCGGATTCGGATTATCCATATCCACATGGATATAATAACTCCACCATATCCGTATAATTAGGCGGATCGGATCGAATAATTATCCACATCACTTGCATCCCTAGACATAGGTTCTTATGACTGATATTTATAAAGGGCACTTCTTTGCAATCTCAATGGCTAATATTTTGTAGGTTCTTATGCCATGGAAATTCAACGGTTTAAATGAGGTAACCAGTCTACCATGCCGCTTCAAGAAATAATCGACAACAAACTTGAATATAGCTATAACAAATAACCAAGTAGGTAAATAATAAATAGCATTACGTCACACACTATACAATGTGTGATCGGCTGATCGCTGATTGATTTATGTTAGCCTATTGTCTATTGGGTTACGTTGGTGATTGATTTTTGTCGTGTATAGCGTTTCATTTCTTGTTCTATTGTATAAAAATTTTAGTTTTATTTGGTCAGTAATCAATCATTATTGATTGACTCTCGCTCTCTTGTACTTGACAAAACTAATCAGATATTACACTACAGGACACAGGCATTTTCGGCGGCCAGAAGCCACCGAAAATAAGGCCTTTGCCACCGAAAATAAGCTATTTTCGGCGGCTTTAGGCTTATTTTCGTCGGTTCCTGGCTGCCAGAAAAAATCAGCCGAAAATAAGCATTTATTTTCGGCGGCCAGGGACCGGCCACCGAAAATAGCTTATTTTTGGCGGCCAACGTACTAGTCGCTGAAAATAAGCCCTTATTTTTGGCGGCTAGGCTGCGCCGCCGAAAACAAGAGCCGCCGAAAACAGTAGATGCTTATTTTCGGCGGCCTCCGTTGGCCGCCGAAAATTAACATTTTCAGAGAAAAAATTGAAAAAATGCAAAAAAATAACAGCAATTTCATCAAAAGTATAAATACAATAGCAATTTCATCAACAGTATAATCACAATACAATGACAGAAACATTAAACCACATTGTATCACACTTCTTCACAACCACGTTGTAGTTTATCAACATCAAGTTCACAAATGGTTCACCACATCAGAGTTCACAAATAAAACATCACAGTTCATAAATAGTCCATTATAACATAATAACTCTCTCTAGAAGCGAATAACTCAAACCATCACATATCAGGGTCGTTGGAGTTGTGACCACTACCTCCAGAAGCGAAAAACTCATTGACGAAGTCGTGTAACGGGTTTGGATTCTAAAGAAAAAAGAAGACATTAATAACGACAGTGTTTACATGACCACTATTCAAACAAATTGTTTGTCAAACTAACCTCTCCTGTAGTAGCTCTCTCCCCTGCATAAGCTCCTCCTGGAGCTGGTATCACCGGTGGTGGCGTGTTGTGGCCCATGACCTCGGATCCCTACAAAATCAAGTTTAGTTAAGATTTGAAAGGTTAATACAAACGACAAGTCTTAACTAAATTGAAGCACCAGAGGTGGAGGTGGCGGAGCATGTAATCCCCACTGAGGCATTGGCGGCTGAAATTGAGGGAAAACAAATGGTTGCTGCTGTGCCTGCTCTGGAAACCAAGACTGTTGCAAATACAATATATTAGTTATAGTACCAATATCGACCATGTTGAGAATAAATAAGACACTCACATTCATTGCTTGCTGCGCCTGTGCGTTGTAAGCAGCCATGTACTCTGCTTGCTGTTGGAGGAATGTCATTTGTTGTTGCTGCAGCTCTTCATGAAACTTTTCTTGCTGCTCCCTCATAGCGTCGTCCATGCTAGATACAGAGCGCTGACTACGACTGCTACTAACACAACCCACCTGCGACGAAGATCCGCCACGAGAACGCAATTCCGTCGAATCGATCACACCGGTAAACATAGAATATCTTGAAAAACAAGAAAATTAGCTATTCGGTCATAGTTCCAATATTATTGAAAAAATTCACAAGTTAATACCGTCCATGCGCCTTTCCTCCAATAGAATGCACAACTTCAGCGTCGATGGTAGGCGCTCCTCGCCAATCGTAGTCTTCTCCATACTTCCTAACCCATCTCCTGCTCGTATGTCTCCTGCAATACAATATGAAGGTTCATCACACATGTAATGTATAGCTATATGGCAAGAAAACATTAATCCTAACAACAATTAACCATACACTCAATGGCCGCTTGACTACATAGCTCATCGGAGATTTCACTATTTTTCGCTCTATGCCCTCTCCTATAAACATCAATCGGGCTCGGGACAACTCCAGTTTGAGCCTCCTGCAAATATATGAGTTCAAACCGGTTTCATTTCTGAGTAAAACAGAATACTACATACTCACCATTCGCTTCGCCAACCGAATGTGTCCATCAGCCCCATAGGTATGGTTGACTATGACCTCATCACTGTCCTCGTCCTGCTGATGGCGCTGCCTATGTCGATTCCTGTTAGACTTCTCAATCCACTCTAGCGAAGCCCAAATCTCACACAAAGCCTTGTAAGCCTGCGACCGGTGTTCCATCCATGGAAGAGTTACCTGCATCTAAAGCATTATCTCAAAATTACATTCACATCTAAATGAGCTGCTAAATTAGATTTTTACCTCCATGTACTGGTCTACAGTCAAGTAGACATCCGAATATTGTCGAAAGTTGTTGATAGAATTCCCTCGGTGCTTCATGTACGCGTTCACAACCTGTAGACGAGCATTGGAAAATGCATCCCTGCACACCTTCTTCACATTTTTCTCTAATACTCGGTTTGCATGCTCTTGAGCCTTAGGTTCCACATGATAGCGTCTCTGTCCAACATCGAAAATAAATTTAGTTTGAAAACAGCTCATAAAATGTTAGTTTGAAACATTACTCTTACCCAAAAGTCATGCTTGACGGCGCCTTGAGCTGTTCCATATGTAGCATGTGGAGCTAGTGCGAAGTGCGACCAGCTAGTGCAAGGAACCACCACACCTTTTGGGTCGGTGAAAATTCCTGGATTATGTAGACGACAGAGGTTACCTAAGACTTGATTAACCTATCTATGGTGACCTCGGCCGTCAAAAGACGTGTCATCCCATTGGCTACATGACAAAACAAGGAAGTCATGTCATATATATAGTGTACAATAAACAAATAAGTAAGAACAAAGTGGCCAAACGTGAGTACCTATCACCAATCGGGATGATCAGTACCTGAGCTTCAGATTGTGCAGGCGCTGACTGAGGTAGGACAAAGTGGCCTTTCCTAGTGCCCCTTTGTCGAACGACAGGAGCCTCGGTGGTATCGTCATCCGCCTCAGCATCTATGCCCACGACCTCCTCCTCCTCATGGGCCTGCACCTCCTCCTCCTCATGGTGTTGCAGCTCCTCGTCCTCGTCCTCCTCTGCCTATGGACATGAAATAGAGACATGTAAGACACATTTATATATAAGTGACTGACAAATAAGATCAATTACATAAACATTTACATCGGTACTCCATTGTAGAGCGATAGGTGTATCACGCAGTTCTGGCCGGGCGTGTCTCAGCAACGCCTCCTGTCTGCTCTAGCTAGAAGAACTCCCTTGGAAAAGGGAACGTGCACCAGGGACTATCCTGCTAGCCGCATTAAGAAACCCCCTAGCAGTGTGCTTTGTTTTCCTACCACTTATCATGTTCAATAGAAAAACATTAAAGGTATTAGCTCCATAAAATTAAGTGAATTAATAAAAATCAAATAATACATCACATAAAATTAAATTATGCATTACACATCAAAATTCATCGGAATCACGATCAAGGAGTCTTCTTCGATCCAAAGCTAGCAATGTGGCTTTTTTGTTCCTTGGATTTCATTTTCGTTTCGGTGCAACACACTCATCAGCAGTGACATCGTTACGGTCTTCGACTAGTGAGTTCAGTGCAACACCCTCATCGATAGTAAAAGTGGTTAGCAATTCTTCTTCTTGATAAACATCATCGACATGTTCGTCTTTGAATTGATAACCAACAGTGCAAGGAGTATGTAAACGTTCCATAGGGTTCACCTTGTGAACTACCCACCATGCTTTAAACTTCAGATTTGGGTACGACATATAGTAGACCTACTCGCACTGGTGTGCAAGGATAAAATTATCATGGCCTTGAAGTCGTTCCTTGTGCTTTACTTCAGTTATGCCATATTGACTTTGTCTAATCCCATTATTGCTGTCAAACCAATCACATAGAAAGAATACTAATTTCAAAGTTTTGTTCCCTACAAAATTAAACTCTTGGATGTTTTTTGATGCCATAATAATTAGTTTCTCTTCCGAGTGCATCGAGTGCCCTAGTCAGAACTCCAGTGTTACGTGTTGCTGCACGAGGACGAGACTTTTCAAATTGGTCTGAACGAAAATAGAAGCCATTCACATCATATCGACCAAAGGTTGTACAAGTCACCGTGCCATAAGATAGTTGTCTCAAGTCCTCGTGTATGTTAGGAGACTTTGTGCATGCAAATAATATACAGTTAAAATGACTACCTCGCGTAAAAGGATAAATAACATCAAAGTAAGGAATATAAAGAGTTTACATGCTCCCTAAACCAGTCAACAAAATTAGGTCTTCCTTGCCTCCCATATCGTTGCATCGTATCTAGTTGTTTGCTTGTAGGCTGATGGGAATAAGTCCAATTTTCCTCGTCGAACTTACTATACGACAAATAAGTAATTAAATATGGCTCCTTGGTAAAGAAATTATGGGGCAAAATAAAGACTTACATGAAATATGGCTCCATCTCTTCCATATTCGAGTACATGTATAGCAATGCGGACATTCTTTCATCCATGCTAAGGTGGTAGAACGTGCCCTTACTAGTACTTGTGCCTCTCCATTGGAAATTGTTGAGATCACTGACAGGAGATTCCTCATCGACATTGTATCGCATGGTTGCAACATAGACATTATGTTCCTATACGAAATACACACTCGTGAAGTATGAAACCTCCTTTAGCAAAAAAGCTTCAGTGATGCATCCTTCTACTCTAGCCTTATTTCGAACCATGCATCGCAGGTTTTTGAGTGCACGTTCAATGTGATACATCCACCTATATTGTACAGGTCCACCAACCTTTGCCTCATATGGAATGTGAATAAGTAGATGCTCCATCAGATTGAAGAATCCAGGTGGGAATATTTTTTCTAGCTTGCATAACAACACTGGTATTTTTTTCTCCAACTTCTCCATCATATTTTTACTCATTTCTTTGGCACAGATCTGCCTGTAGAAATAACTTAGCTCAGCTATTGCTTGCCACATGGCGTCGGGCATGTAACCACGAAACATGACATGGATAATCCTCTCCATTAATATATGGAAGTCATGGCTCTTTAACCCAGTTAGTTTTCTCGTTTTCAAATTCACAGCTCTTTTCAAGCCCACAGCATAACCATCGGGAAATTTATTTTTTTCATCCATCTCATTACCGAGTTCTTGTCTTTAGAGGTAAGACAGAACAAGGCACGTGGCGGCTTGTCGTTGTCATTGAACACTTCGGTTGGTCGGTCACAAAGCATTGCTAGATCTCTTCGAGCTTTCAGATTGTCCTTTGTTTTTTCAAAATGCATGCAGGTGTGTATGAGGGCTTCAGCAACATTACTTTCTTGGTGCATGTCATCAATGTTGTGCACAAGAATCAATGACGATATATAAGGGAGCTCCCAGAGACCACGTATATGTGTCCAGTTGTGGTCCACTCCGAATCCTTCGTACTTGTCCCCCTTTTCATTTAGGACAAGGTTGTTTAGCTGAGCATATATTTCTGCTGCGTTAAGACGTTTAGGTGGTCCTTTGGTGACCACGATGTTCTTTATAAAGTTTTCTTATCGCTCCTAAAGGGGTGTTTCCTGGGCAACTAGCGTCGATGACAATCGAAGTAAGTTTATCTTTCCACCATGAGCAAGACGGAAGCAATCTGTATCTGAACCGCAATATGGACATGTCAATCTACCATGTTGTCGGCGTTCCGAGACCGGGGGGTCCCCGAGCCGACGAGTGAGTGTGCCGCGTGCCCCAGCCCAGATGGGTCGAGCGCGTGGGCGAGCGCGAAGGGGGGAGAGAGAGCGAGAGAGAGCGAGGTGGCCGGAGCCGGGTCGTGAGGGAGTCGGAGAATTCCCGCGGCCTTCGTGTTCGTCCCGCGCCCAGGTCGGGTGCGCTTGCAGTAGGGGGTTACAAGCGTCCGCGCGAGGTGAGGGGAGCGGGCGGCCCCGAGAGAGCGCCTGCCCCTGCCCTTCGTCCCCGCGAGGCCAACCTCCTCTAAGAAGGCCCTGGTCCTTCCTTTTATAGTCGTAAGGAGAGGATCCAGGTGTACAAAATGGGGGGTGTAGCAAGGTGCTACGTGTCTAGCGAGGGAGAGCTAGCGCCCTAAGTACATGCCAAGGTGGCAGCCAGAGAGATCTTGGCACCCTGTTGGTGTGGCGTCGTGGCTGTTGGAGGAGTAACAGAGCCGGACGGAGGGACAGCTGTCGGAGTGGCTGGGCCCTTGCTGACGTCCTCCTGCCTTCGTAAGGGAGCCGTGAGCCGCCGTCGTCATGGTCTAGCGGGGCGCCATCATTGCCTATCTGGCGTAGCTGGCCAGATGGGACGCCGGTCTTGTTCTCTGCGACCCAAGTCGGCTCAGGGCAGGGTGATGATGACGCTTCCTGTTGACGTGGCGGTCTTGTGTCCTAGGTCGGGCGTCGTGGAGGCTCCTCCGAAGTCGAGGTCGAGTCCGTCCTGCATGACAGAGGCCGAGCCCGAACCCCTGGGTCGGGCGAGGCGGAGGTCGTTCGGCAGAGGCCGAGGCGGAGTCCGAGCCCTGGGTCGGGCGAGGCGGAGTTCGTCGTCTTCCTGGGCCTTAGCCCGAGTCCGAGCCCTGGGTCGGGCGGAGCGGAGTTCGCCGTCTTCCGGGGCCTTAGCCCGAGTTCGAGCCCTGGGTCGGGCGGAGCGGAGTTTGCCGTCTTCCGGGGCCTTAGCCCGAGTCCGAGCCCTGGGTCGGGCGGAGCGGAGTTCGCCGTCTTCCGGGGCCTTAGCCCGAGTCCGAGCCCTGGGTCGGGCGGAGCGGAGTTCGCCGTCTTCCGGGGCCTTAGCCCGAGTCCGAGCCCTGGGTCGGGCGGAGCGGAGTTCGCCGTCTTCTGGGGCCTTATCCCGAGTCCGAGCCCTGGGTCGGGCGAGGCGGAGTTCGCCGTCTTCCGGGGCCTTAGCCCGAGTCCGAGCCCTGGGTCGGGTGGAGCTTCCTCTGGCGCTTTTGGCCAAGCCTGGCTACCCGTCAGTCTTACCTTTTGCGTTGAAGGCCCCAGGGATTTGGTCGGTTGGCGCGGTGATTTAGTCAGGGTTACTTCTTATCGAAGGCGGGGCCTCGGGCGAGCCGGTGATGCGTCTGCCGTGAAAGAGGAGGCCTCAGGCGAGACGGAGTCATCTTAGGGTCGGCTGCCCTCGCCCGAGGCTAGGCTCGGGCGTGGCGTGATCGAGTCACTCGTATGGACTGATCCCTGACTTAATCAAACCCATCAGGCCTCTGCAGCTTTATGCTGATGGGGGTTACCAGCTGAGAATTAGGCGTCTTGAGGGTACCCCTAATTATGGTCCCCGACAGTAGCCCCCGAGCCTCGAAGAGAGTGTTAACACTCGCTTGGAGGCTTGCGTCGCACTTTTTTGCAAGGGGACCAGCCTTTCTCGGTGGTACTTTGTTCCGGTGGGTGCGCGCGAGCGCACCCGCCGGGTGTAGCCCCCGAGGCCTCGGAGGAGTGGTTTCACTCCTTCGAGGTCTTAATGCCTTGCGTAATGCCTCGGCTGGTCTGGCGGTTCCCTCATGCGAGCAGGGCGTAGCCCAGGTGCACTGTCGGGGCCCAAGTTCTCGGGCTGGTATGTTGACGCTGTCAACGGTTTGGCCGGAGCCGGGTTTGCGAGAGCAGCCCCCGAGCCTCCGCACGGAGCGAGAGGACGATCAGGGACAGACTCGGCTTTTTTATATACGCCCCTACGTCGCCTTTCCGCAAGGAGGAGGGGGGAGTGCGCCATGTTACCCTCGATGGGCACCGAACATGGTGTCTCCGGTGAGCTGCAATCGGGTAATCCGAGTGGACGTCCGTGCCCCGTTCGTTGGGGGTCGGCTAGGGGCCCGGAGGCACGCCCAAAAGTACCTGCGGGTGATCTGCCGGACCCGGTCCCCTAGCGACGGGGTCCGAGGGCTCGTTGCCTCCCTCCGGTGGGATTCCGTTACAGAGTCGTTCCCGCTGGTCTCGGAAATGTCCTAGGGTACCTCGGGAGCGCAGCCCGAGCCTTGGTTATGTATCGAACTTACCCCTGGTCATCCCTCGCTCGGCGTCTGAGGCGACTGTGAACCCTTCGACAGGCCAGCCTTCGAACCCCTGATCAGTAGGGGGCACGGAGCCCGAGTAGCCTGAGGCGGTCGTGGGACCTTTCGGGGGCCGACCTTCGAACCCCTGACCAGTAGTGGGTGTCGGGCCCACGCGATCTGAGGCGGCTGTTGAACCCTTCGGGGGGCCAGCCTTCGAACCCCTGATCAGTAGGGAGGCTCGGAGCTTAGTTCCTTCACGGGGAAGGATCCCTTTGGGATTATCCCCCTTCTCGGTCCCTGTTGCAAGAGATAGAGAAAGAAGGAAAAGGGAAAAAGGATTCGAAATTGAACGTCGTGGCGTACCTTTTTCGGCGTGGTCGTTTTGGCGGAGGCGAAGCGTCGCCAGCTGCCCCTGCCAGAAACGTCACCTGTTCCGCCGCGGAGTTAATGCGCCGGGGTAAGCGGTCGGCGAGGCTGCCGTTGCGTGCGTGAGCCGTTCGAGGAACGGCTGTTTCGCTTCGCGTTTTTTGAACCCCGCGTCCGGTTCGGGCGGTACGTTGGAACCGTCTTGACCTTGGCCTTTATGTGCCCCGGAGAGGGTCCGGTGACGGTTCTCGACTTCGCTTCTCGCCTCCTTCTCAGGTTTTTTGCAGCCTGAGAGATCTAGCCAGGAAAAGGAAACCGCCCTCCCCTGTCCTTCACGCCGCCACCCCTTCTGCCTTGGCGATGGCTGACCGGGTGACCATCCTCCCGCCGCGCGACCCGTGGCCCTTCTCCACGGTGACGGCGGGTGATCTGGAGGACCTCGTCGGCGAGGGTTTGCTCCGCCCCCTCACCGATAAGGAGCGGCCGGAATGGATTCCTCCCGCGGGCGGAGTCGCTCCATCCCCTCCGCCGGGGTATGTCGTGAGCTTCATCTCCTTCCATGAGCGGGGATTTGGTGTGCCGTCGAGCCGCTTCATGCGGGCCATCCTGTTCCACTACGGGGTGGAACTGCACAACCTCACTCCCAACTCCATCGCGCAAGCCGCTATCTTTGTAGCGGTGTGCGAGGGGTATCTGGGGATCGCCCCCCATTGGGATTTGTGGACTCACCTCTTCTTTGCCGAGCTTTTTGCTTCGTCGACGGGGGAGAGGAAGGTCCGTGCGGCGGTGCGGGCCGGCGGCTGCACCCTCTTGCTGAGGCAGTCGCGGTCGTTGCAGTATATCCCTGCCGTCCTTTCATCCTCAAACAAGGGTTGGCAGCGCCGGTGGTTCTACCTCCGGAATGACGGAGGGTCGCTCCCGCCGTTCTCTCAGCGGGTTGTCACCGCCGCCCCCGACGCCTGGCGCCACGGGACTCCACACGAGAGGCAGAAGAAACTCGAACCTCTTCTCCAGGCCCTGAAGGCGTTGCGGGAGGAAGGGCTCACCGCCGCGGGAGTGGTTGCCGCCATCCACCGCCGGAGGGTGCTCCCCCTGGTGGAGCGGCGGTTGTCGCTTTGGGAGATGACCCAGGAGGCCGACTGGGAGGGGTCACGGATGTCCCCTGATCCTCTTCCCCACGATGCCCTCCACCGGCGGGTGTCGGCCGCGATGGGGAAGCCGGACCCCCACGCCTTCTCCCAGCCTCGAATGCGCCCCGACCAGGGGTGCGTCGCTCTGGTGAGTGTTCGTCCCTTCCTTCTTCACATACCGGGTTGCTTCTGATTCTCACTATCGGGTTTCTTTCTCCCCCCTTTTTAGGAGGTGGGGCGGCACAAACCCTCCCTGCCGCCGGTACCGGAGGACGCGGTAGGTCGGGCGGCGCGGCGGGTCGCCGCGGAGGAGGAGAAGAAGAAAAAGGATGCGGAGAAGGCCCGGGCCCGCAGGCGGAGGCGGGCTCGGGACGCCCTGGAGAAACGCCGTCGTCAGCAGGAGAGGGAAGGACTTCCCAGGGAGCTGTCGCCGGAGACGTCCGATGATGACGACGACGACGACGACGAAGAGGAGGAGGACGACATGGCCGCTCGTCTCGGCCTCAGCCCCGGCTTGGGATGTGGCCGGGAGTCGTCGAGTCAGCCCCCGAGCGGTCCTACGTCGTCGGTCCCTGGAGCCGAGGCGCCGGATCCCCGACCTGAGGGGCGGGGGCAACCCGAGAGGGTTCTTGACCCTTCGGCTAGAGGAGCCGACGCGACTCCAGGGGGCCGGGCCGAGGGGTCCGTTCCTCGGGTACCGTCGCCCGCGCCGGCGGCACGGGGGAGCGGTCCTCAGGTTGCCATGGCGGCGCCTGGGCAGTCCGCCTCCCGGGCCTCAGGGGCGTCCGAGGCGGGGGCAGCGCCGGGGCTGTTGGCGAGGCGGACCTCTGCGGTGGTTCCAGGAAGCGGGAGCCAAGAGACCTCCCCCCAGGCACCGTGGATCATGGTCCGGAGCGGGTAGGTACCTTGGAATGTCTCCGTCTCGGCGCTTCATTCATACGTCTGGGCCGTGATTTTCCCTTTCTTGTTTTTTCCAGCAAACGGAGCCATGGCCCTACCGACCTGGCGCCTCGGAAGGCCCTCAAGACGGCGTTGGTCCAGGCAGCTGGCGCCACCTCGGGCCCTGTCGCTCAGCCGACCCTTTCGCAGGGTGCTCCGCCGCACGGGGCTCAGGCGTCGCATGTTCCGGGGGAGCAGGTCCCCGAGGCAGGCTCCTCTGCCGAGGTGGCCATCGTGATCGGGGAGGCGGCCGGCGCCGGCGTGGTCCCGAGCTCGCCTGCCATGTCGGCCATGCCGGCGTCTGCCGCTACCGCAGTTGGCACCGTCCCAGTCGGAGAGCGTGCGGTTGCCGCCGGCGTCGAGACGGCCGCGGCGTCGGCGCCCGGGGCCTCGGAAGAGGTGGGCGCGGACGCGCAGTGCTCCCGGGCGGGCAGCAGCCTTGTCGCTGTGCGGCGGAGCCCCGAGGCCCGGGGCCAGTTGCTCCGATTCCGGACCCGCGAGGCTTCGGGCCCTATCTTCGTTCTTGACGACGAAGAGGAGGACCAGTCCTGGGACGAGCTCCGCAAGCGTGCGGAGGCGACAGTGGGGTTGCTCCGATCGTCGCTGGAGGTTCTCTGTGGGGATGTCCCCAAAATCCTTCAGGTATTGGTTTCAGGCATACCTTCTCGCTTCTGCGAGCGAGGCGTTTGTCGTGATGTCTTGCTTTCCCTTCCAGGATCTGACGGACCGGAGCGCTGCCAAGTCGTCGTTCATCCGCCGCGAGGCCGACGTCTGGGGCTCGCTGCGGTCCCTGAGGACTTCGCTCGCCGGGGCTACCGCGCGCCTTTCTCAGCAGGACGCTAAGATAGCGGACCTCCAGTTGCTCTGCGCTGACCTGAGGGCCGAGGCGGCGGCAGCGCGCACGGAGGTGCTACAACAGCGGTCGGAGCTCGCCCAGGTTGCCGAGGAGCGGGACCAAACTCGGGGCCGGGCCGCCGAGGCTGAAAACCGGGCCAAGACCCTCGTGGCCGATCTGGCCGCGGCCCAGGTCGCGGCCTCGGAGCAATGCGTCCGAGCCGGAGGTGCGCCCCGTCCGTCCTCGGTTCTCGTTCTTGCCCGTTTCTTTCGCTTGAGTTTGAAGTCTTTCTTTCGGTTGTTCGCAGAGCTCGAGTCTGCTCTTGACGAGTCTGCCAAAGCGCTCGCCGAGGCGCTCGCTGGAGCTGCTGAGCAGAGGGAGGTCGATCTCGCGGCCATGTCCGAGGCCGTCTCGGAGGTCTATCGGAAACTCGGTCCCGGCGACGTCCCTTCAGGAAGCTCTCCCCAAAGCCGCCTTCAAGCCCTAGGTGATTACGCGCGCGGTAAAGTCCGCGGGGCGCTACACCACGGCGTCAGGCGGGCCTTCGCCGTGCTCGCTTCCCACTACGTCGTGGACTTGGAGCGGGTCAGTGAGGGGTACTGCCTTCCTGACGAAGACGAGGCGGCCCTGGCGGAAGTTCAGCGGCTCGACGCGGTCGCTGCGGGTCCGAGCGCGGCGCTGGCGACCGTCTTCGAAGCGGAGATTCTTCCTCCTGCGCCGCCGCCGGAAGCGGAGGCGGACCTTACCGACGGCGGGGGTGGAGTTGAGGGCGCGGCGCCTGCCCGAGGCGACGCCTGATTTTTGTTGGGACAATTTCTGTTGGATGTGTGATTTGCCGCGGCCACCGAGGCCTGGACATTTTACTTCTCTTCCGTGAAGTCATGCTCCTTTTCGTTTCGATTTTCGCGCCTGGTCCGTAGTGCCGACAACAGGGTGATTTCCCGAGCTGGGTCCTTTTTCGTGGCAGGCGACGAGTGAGGTGTCCCTAGCCCGGAGGCATGGGTGTTCCCCAGCTCAGTCGGTCTCGCCATTTACTCGTACCCAAGTTCGCTCCTCGGGACCCTGCTTCTGACGCATCCGGGAGAACGCAAAAAAACCCTTCTTGACCGAAAAAAAGAGTTTCTTCAACGCGGAACGGTACGTCCAAACTCGACGAGAGGGGTTCCCCCTTTTTAGCCCCCGAGGGAGGGTCGGGCTCTGCCGGGGCGAGGCCGACCCTTCCTTGATGACTGATTCTTATGTGTGAGTGGGGAAAGGGCGCAGCCCCCGGGCGTCGTTCGCGCAGAGGCTGTTTGGCGAGTCAGGCTCCTGCCCAGATATCCGGCGAGTGCTCGGTGACATCCCTCGGTATGCCGGGCATGCCCGAGGGACCCCACGCAAAAATGTCGACGTTTGCGCGAGGAAAGTCGACGAGTACTGCTTCTTATTTGGGACCGAGCCCAGAACCGATCCGGACATGCTTGGAGGCATCGCCACTGGGGTCGAGGGGGACGGCCTTAACCGTCTCCGCTGGCTCGAAGTTGCCGGCATGTCGCTTCACGTCCGGCACCTCTCGGGAGAGGCTTTCTAGGTCGGCAATGAGGGCCTCGGACTCGGCGAGGGCCTCGGCGTACTCCACGCACTCCACATCGCATTCGAATGCGTGTTTGTACGTGGGGCCGACGGTGATGACCCCGTTGGGGCCCGGCATCTTGAGCTTCAGGTAGGTGTAGTTGGGGATGGCCATGAACTTCGCGTAGCATGGCCTTCCCAACACTGCGTGGTAGGTTCCTCGGAACCCGACCACCTCGAACGTCAAAGTCTCCCTTCGGAAGTTGGAGGGTGTTCCGAAGCAGACAGGGAGGTCGAGCTGTCCGAGGGGCTGGACGCGCTTCCCGGGGATGATCCCGTGGAAGGGCACAGCGCCTGCTCGGACGGATGACAGATCGACGCGCAGGAGCCTGAGGGTCTCAGCGTAGATGATGTTGAGGCAGCTGCCCCCATCCATCAAGACCTTGGTGAGCCTGACGTCGCCGATGACGGGGTCGACGACGAGCGGGTACTTCCCCGGGCTCGGCACGTGGTCGGGGTGGTCGTCCTGGTCGAAGGTGATGGGCTTGTCGGACCAGTCTAGGTAGACTGGCGCTGCCACCTTCACCGAGCAGACCTCCCGACGCTCTTGCTTACGATGCCGAGCCGAGGGATTCGCCGCATGCCCTCCGTAGATCATGAAGCAGTCGCGGACCTCTGGGAACTCTCCTGCTTGGCGATCCTCCCTTTTGTCGTCGTCGCGGGCCTTGCCACCCTCTGCGGGTGGCCCGGCCCTGTGGAAGTGGCGCCGAAGCATGACGCACTCCTCGAGGGTGTGCTTGACGGGCCCCTGATGGTAGGGGCACGTCTCCTTGAGAGCCTTGTCGAAGAGGTTGGCGCCTCCGGGGGGCTTCCGAGGGTTCTTGTGCTCGGCGGCGGCGACAAGGTCTGCATCGGGAACGTCGCGTTTCGCTTGCGACTTCCTCCTGCCTTTCTTCTTGGCGCCGCGCGGAGTAGACGCCTCGGGAGCATCTTCCGACGGGCGGCCCTGGGGCTGCTTGTCCTTTCGGAAGATGGCCTCTACCGCCTCCTGGCCGGAGGCGAACTTGGTGGCGATGTCCATCAGCTCGCTCGCCCTGGTGGGGGTCTTGCGACCCAACTTGCTCACCAGGTCACGGCAGGTGGTGCCGGCGAGGAACGCGCCGATGACATCGGAGTCGGTGACGTTGGGCAGCTCGGTGCGCTGCTTCGAGAACCGCCGGATGTAGTCCCGGAGAGACTCTCCCGGCAGTTGCCGACAGCTTCGGAGGTCCCAGGAATTCCCGGGGCGCACGTACGTGCCCTGGAAGTTGCCGGCGAAAGCCTGGACCAGATCTTCCCAGTTGGAAATCTGCCCCGGAGGCAGGTGCTCCAACCAGGCACGAGCGGTGTCGGAGAGGAACAGGGGGAGGTTGCGGATGATGAGGTTGTCATCGTCCGTCCCACCCAGTTGACAGGCCAGGCGGTAGTCCGCAAGCCACAATTCCGGTCTCGTTTCCCCCGAGTACTTTGTGATAGTAGTCGGGGGTCGGAATCGGGGCGGAAACGGCGCCCGCCGAATGGCTCGGCTAAAGACCTGCGGACCGGGTGGTTCGGGCGAGGGACTCCGATCCTCCCCGCTGTCGTAGCGTCCCCCACGCCTGGGGTGATAGCCTCGGCGCACCCTTTCGTCGAGGCGTGCCCGACGGTCGCGATGAGGGTGCTCGTCGCCGAGGCGGCCCGGGGCCGCAGGTGCGGTGTTGCGCGTGCGCCCGGTGTAGACCGAGGCTTCCCGCGTGAGTCGGGAAGTCGCGGCACGAGGTTCCGAGGGGTACCCCTGCCTTCGGGAGGCAGAGCTTTCGGCCCGCCGGGCCGCAGCGCCTTCCAGGAGATGCTTGAGTTCTCCCTGGATTCGCCGACCCTCGGTGGTTGATGACTCCGGCATCGCGCGGAGGAGCATCGCTGCGGCGGCCAGGTCCTGACCGGTTCCGCCGGATGCGGGTGGCGGTCTGTCCCTGGCATCGTTGGTGATGCGGTGCTGGAGACCTTGGGGCAGGTGACGTATTCCCCCGGCCGGGGGCTGGCTCGCCCATACCTGCCCGATGTTCTGGCGGATTGCCTCGAGCGCTCCCGCTCCCTCATCGAGCCCGGCCTGCGCCCCGCGGACTTGCTTGAGCTGTGGGTCGTGACCCCCCGCCGGAATGGGGACCACAGCTAGCTCCCGCGGGATGTCGGCGCGAGGCGCTGGCCTAGGGGGATCACCATCCTCCGGCATGCCGAGACAGCCGCCTCCGGAGGGATCCCCTAGCTCGATGTGGAAACATTCGCGGCTCGGGCCGCGGTCCTTGTCGTCAAGGCTGCGGCTGCCGTCGGAACAGTCGGAGAGGCAGTAGTCACATGCGGTCATGAAGTCCCGCATGGCACTAGGGTTGCCAGATCCGGAGAAATCCCAGCAGATGCTGGGGTCGTCATCTTCCTCGGACCCAGAGGGTCCGTAGGTCGAGACACCCGTCAATCGGTCCCAAGGCGACCGCACACGAAACCCCAGAGAGGTTGCACTCGCCTCAACGTGAGCGCTCGCCAAAGCGAGGTCGCCAGGCGGGCTGAGGTCGAGTCGAAATGACGAAAGATGGGTAGCAGTCGGTACCTTTTTGTCGACGAGGAGCGATGAAGTCACGTCGGGGGCTGATCGCGCCGTCGTCCTGGGTGCGAGGGCGACGTCCTGCAGGCCCTCCGTGAGCGTGCTGGCGTCGTCCACCTGCTCGGGGTCGACGTGTTGCGGGGGGATGCTGCTCGCCTTTGCCTCGAACGCGAGGGCGACGCTTGGCGTGTCCTCCGTTGGGGCGCCGGGGATGTCGATTTGCTCGACAGCCGTCGGAGCGCGGCCTCCCGCTCGGCCCTGGTTGCCCCGCCTCCTCCTCCTCCGATGGCAAGGGAGAGGATGGGGCGAGCTCGAAAGTTGTCCTTCCCCCACGCGGGAAAGGCGTCGTCGATTCCGCCGCCGGCGGGCGGGCTGTCCGCCACCATTGTCGCTGTCGCGCGGCGGTGGAAGGAGTATCATGTCGTAGTTGCCGTCGAAGGACATGAACTCGAGACTCCCGAAACGGAGCACCGTCCCGGGTTTGAAGAGGTCGTTGGAGACTGCCCATCTGGAGCTTGACGGGAAACTGCTCGTCAACACGCAGCAAGCCCCTACCTGGCGCGCCAACTGTCGGCGTTCCGAGACCGGGGGGTCCCCGAGCCGACGAGTGAGTGTGCCGCGTGCCCCAGCCTAGATGGGTCGAGCGCGTGGGCGAGCGCGAAGGGGGGAGAGATAGCGAGAGAGAGCAAGGTGGCCGGAGCCGGGTCGTGAGGGAGTCGGAGAATTCCCGCGGCCTTCGTGTTCGTCCCGCGCCCAGGTCGGGTGCGCTTGCAGTAGGGGGTTACAAGCGTCCACGCGAGGTGAGGGTAGCGGGCGGCCCCGAGAGAGCGCCTGCCCCTGCCCTTCGTCCCCGCGAGGCCAACCTCCTCTAAGAAGGCCCTGGTCCTTCCTTTTATAGTCGTAAGGAGAGGATCCAGGTGTACAAAATGGGGGTGTAGCAAGGTGCTACGTGTCTAGCGAGGGAGAGCTAGCGCCCTAAGTACATGCCAAGGTGGCAGCCAGAGAGATCTTGGCACCCTGTTGGTGTGGCGTCGTGGCTGTTGGAGGAGTAACGGAGCCGGACGGAGGGACAGCTGTCGGAGTGGCTGGGCCCTTGCTGACGTCCTCCTGCCTTCGTAAGGGAGCCGTGAGCCGCCGTCGTCATGGTCTAGCGGGGCACCATCATTGCCTATCTGGCGTAGCTGGCCAGATGGGACGCCGGTCTTGTTCTCTGCGACCCAAGTCGGCTCAGGGCAGGGTGATGATGACGCTTCCTGTTGACGTGGCGGTCTTGTGTCCTAGGTCGGGCGTCGTGGAGGCTCCTCCGAAGTCGAGGTCGAGTCCGTCCTGCATGACAGAGGCCGAGCCCGAACCCCTGGGTCGGGCGAGGCGGAGGTCGTTCAGCAGAGGCCGAGGCGGAGTCCGAGCCCTGGGTCGGGCGAGGCGGAGTTCGTCGTCTTCCTGGGCCTTAGCCCGAGTCCGAGCCCTGGGTCGGGCGGAGCGGAGTTCGCCGTCTTCCGGGGCCTTAGCCCGAGTCCGAGCCCTGGGTCGGGCGGAGCGGAGTTCGCCGTCTTCCGGGGCCTTAGCCCGAGTCCGAGCCCTGGGTCGGGCGGAGCGGAGTTCGCCGTCTTCCGGGGCCTTAGCCCGAGTCCGAGCCCTGGGTCGGGCGGAGCGGAGTTCGCCGTCTTCCGGGGCCTTAGCCCGAGTCCGAGCCCTGGGTCGGGCGGAGCGGAGTTCGCCGTCTTCCGGGGCCTTATCCCGAGTCCGAGCCCTGGGTCGGGCGAGGCGGAGTTCGCCGTCTTCCGGGGCCTTAGCCCGAGTCCGAGCCCTGGGTCGGGCGGAGCTTCCTCTGGCGCTTTTGGCCAAGCCTGGCTACCCGTCAGTCTTACCTTTTGCGTTGAAGGCCCCAGGGATTTGGTCGGTTGGCGCGGTGATTTAGTCAGGGTTACTTCTTATCGAAGGCGGGGCCTCGGGCGAGCCGGTGATGCGTCTGCCGTGAAAGAGGAGGCCTCAGGCGAGACGGAGTCATCTTAGGGTCGGCTGCCCTCGCCCGAGGCTAGGCTCGGGCGTGGCGTGATCGAGTCACTCGTATGGACTGATCCCTGACTTAATCAAACCCATCAGGCCTCTGCAGCTTTATGCTGATGGGGGTTACCAGCTGAGAATTAGGCGTCTTGAGGGTACCCCTAATTATGGTCCCCGACACATGTGTACTCCAATCGGTAAAAATAGCATACGCCATGAAGTCATGCACCGACCACAAATACGCAACTCAAAGTTTGAATATCTGTTTTTTGAAAACATCGTATGCTTCAACTCCTTTCCAAAGCTCCTTCAACTCTTCAATCAAGGGTTTTAACATGACATTGAGGTTCTTTCCAGGATAGTCTAGGCCAGGAATGATTAAGCAAAGAAATATAAATTCATATTTCATACAAAGAGAAGGTGGAAGGTTGTATGGAATAACAAAGATGGGCCAACATGAGTATGATGATGCCATTTGACCAAAAGGTGTGAAGTCATCGGTCGCGAGGCCGATTCGAACATTCCTCAGATCAGCTGCAAAGTCTGGATCAAACGTGTCGAGAGCCTTCCAAGCATCCCCATCTGAAGGGTGCACGATTAGGTCATCGTTGTCATGGACACCTTCTTTGTGCCATCGCATGTGCATAGCGGTTTTTTAGATAGAAACAACCGTTTCACTCGAGGAGTTAGTGGCAAGTAGCGGAGCTGCTTATGTGCAACATCTATCATCACCTTGTCACCCTCATCATTAACAACTTCCACAAATCTAGATTGTCCACATTTCAGACATTTTTTCTCTTCCGCATGCTCCTTCATGAAAAGCATACAATTATTTTTGCAGACATCAATCTATTCATAATCCATACCGAGACCTTTGATAATTGTTTTTGAATGGTACATGTCTTTAGGCAACTTATTGGGCTTTGGGAGCACATCTCCTAATAACTTTAAAATCTCATTGTAACAATTGTTCGAGTAAAAAATACTTGGACTTAATGGCCATGAGACGAGTCACAAAAGCGAGTATACTCACATCTGTGTGTTCATGCAACGGCTCTTCAGAGTCTTTTAGTAGTTTAAAAAATCTGGAAACCTCTGGTGTGGCAGGATCCTTGGAGCTTAGGTTTAATTCTAGACGTAGCGAATCTAGCATCTCATGCATCGCATCATCGCCAGCCCAATCATTGTTCTCCTCCTCTTCTACATTCCGGTTGGGTACTACCTCACCATGATGTTCTCACACCTCATATCCGGGCATAAATCCAAACTGGCAAAGATCTAGGCTAACTCTTTCCTTACTAAGAAATATACTGTTTTTGTGAAGGGCATCTGATAGTGCCGGTTAATGACAAGAAGAATACGTGGTCCACAAAATCTTTGGTCTTGGCTACCCAATCATCAGAATGACGTCCATTCCTACTCCAACCATTGTACATCCATGCACGATCTTTAGCCATGCCTGAGACTGTTAAACCGAACCATATCTTGAAAACATTATTTAACTTCGTCAAGGGTATCGGTCCTACATGTATAGGTAAGGATAGGTTCTAAACCCACATCAAGCTAGCAGGACCAGAAAAAATTTTGGCAGCATAACCTCGCTGCCACTAAACAATATAAGAATGAACCACATATAACACATATACCACATATGCAAAACCCTAAACCACATATACCACATATACAATATGCCTCGAACTAAACAATAATACTAATCACACGCACTAATCAACAAACACATATACCACCAATACATTAATGAACCACATATACCACATATGCCTTCCCTAAACATATAACACATATACAATATGCCTCGAACTAAATAATAATATTAATCAAACACACTGATCAACAAACACAATTACAAAAATATACTAATTTCGACGGCAATTAAATAAAAGGCCATCGAAAATACAAAATAAAATATGCAAAAAAATAACCTTAATGAAGTCAAGGTCGATGGGAGCCGAGGACGACGGCGGACGACGGGACGGGGCAGAGCGCGGTGTGGCCGGCGGGGGGCGGCGCGACGGAGCGGCGGGCCGATGGTGGACCAAGCGGCGGCGGACGCGAGACGAGAGAGAGAAGAAACAGAGAACAGAGAAGAAGGAAGAAGGAACCGGACGTTTTAAATACTTAATTTTCGGCGGACAGGGCGTGGCCACCGAAAATAAGCAGGTATTTTCGACGGCTGTGTCAGAAGCCGCCGAAAATAAGCGTATTTTCGGCGGCCTGCTCCTGCTGCCGAAAATACCTGCTTATTTTCGGCGGCCACATCCTGGCCACCAAAAATAAATACGGCCGCCGAAAATGGTATACAGTGCTTTTGTATTATCCTATTTTAAGCATCGGATAATCCACGTTCAAATATCGAATACTCCATATCCATCGAATTTTGGTGATACTATATCCTACTCGCATCCGCGCGTAGATCGGATTCGGATTATCCATATCTGCGTGGATATGATAACTCCTCCACCATATTCGTATAATTAGGCGGATCGGATAATTATCCACACCACTTGCACCCCTAGACGCATGTTCCTATGACTGATATTTATAAAGGACACTTTTTTGCAATCCGAATGACTGATATTTTGCAGGTTCTAATGCCATGAAAATTCAACGGTTTAAATAAGGTAACCAGTCTATCATGCCGCTTCAAGAACATATAGATATATACATGTAATAAGCATTTCACGAATAGTTTGTGTTCCGTTGCAACCCATGAGCACCGTACTAGTATATAGTACAAGATTATAAAATATTTGTAAAAAAGATAGAATTCTATATATACTCGTGCGCAATGAGGAAGTGATGTAGTGGTATGAAGGTGTTGTTGCTGTGTCCTAGATAGTGGGATTGAGTTGAGTCTAGAGCCGTACTTTATTTTTTTGGTTTTTTTATATAAATTTTAGTGATTTTTGGTTAAAGGCGGACGATAGTAGCTTTGCTGTTTCATCCAACCATTTGTCTTTTCCCGGCCGGAATAGACAAGGGAGTCCGTTGTGGACCTATGTTGCTGTCAAGTTCTTTTATAATCTTTTAGTATATATTCTTAGATATTTTCCCTCCATCAAAAGCTTCTTTTCATAAGATCGCCTGCTGCGTGCCAAGTTTTCACTAGGATACAATTTTTCCGAACTTGGTTGATCCAAGGGAAATTAAAGTGGGACACTTGCAAGCGCAAGCCTTCTTTCAATCTATTTATATTTATTACCAAAAGGCAGAAAATCCTCAACTTTAGCTACAGGCTTTCGTGATTCGATCCTAGTGCGCTACGTAGCCCCAAACATGTGAATAAAGGTAGAGAGCTAGCTAGCCCTTTCACATTCAAAGGTTTTGGCCAAGTCACTACACTATTATTTGCAATTCAGTGGAACCCGGCTCTGGAAGATTTCAACGATCCTACACGTCGACCCTTTGCCCTTATCAACCGTTGATTCCAAGACAAAGATCGATCGAGCAAAGGTGAAAGTAGCCCCACCCCCTGTCCAACTCTCGTCTTTTTACAATCATTGTTCGGTTATTATTATCTTGTATGGATTAGATGAGATTTAAAAAAAAATTATAAAAGATTTCGACTCAATTCTACCCAATTCGCATGGATTTAGAGCAAAACGAACAAACAATAAATTGTTTTTCCCCTGGCACTCGAGTATTCGACAGAAACAGCAGAAGTTAAAACGGGTTTATTTTGTACATGTGATCACGTACGTATTTGAATGAAATGGCTGCCGCTGTGTGCTTTCACTTTGCCCCACTAGCGCGCGCGCGCCCACACACACACGGTGATGTGACTTTCCCAGCTTCCTAGCACTGAGGATAAAGGCCGAAGTGCACAGGTAGAAAGTAGCATTTTTTTATATATATAAAACATGACAGAAAGTAGAAAGATCATCGGCAAAAGAATTAACGAAGGGGACTCCAACAAAGCGATAGCTAGGTAATTAAAGGGGTAACAAGACAACGAAGTGCATGCGGGCGTACGCGTGGCACAGTCGTCGGACGGACGACGACCCGTATACAAATAAAGCTGATGGGATGGATGGAACCCCAGTTGATGAGGCAATTAATTAGAGAGGCTGTGATTAATTTGATATCTCAAAAGCGCGCGTGCCTCGCTTTTTTGAATGGTCAAAAAGTTTGCCTCTCGCCTCTCTCTCCCGGAATTTGCACGCGCGCAACGCAAGTAGCACGTGCGGTGGTGGTCCATATATGTTGGAGGGTCTTGCTCCATCAGCTGACAGCAGTGCAGTCGTCGTTGGCCACTTGCAACTGCTAGTTCGTTCGATCTTACCACCGAGATATAGCCAATGACCCACGCGTCCGCGTCGATTTTGAATAGCTCGAAGTCCCGATGGAAGCCAGTAAGCCACTGCCCGCAGTCGCGGACATGCATGCATGCAGCATGCTGCTAGAGCCTTCACCTCACAACAGTAAAAGATAAAATTTTCGACGTGGACAAGGTGGACAGAGGCGAGGGTGCGCCGGTGCGGGCTGGCCGGGGTATCTAGAGACAAACGATGAGGGCGCGGGCTTGGACTCGCTGGAGAGGACGGCGGAGTACGTGTGTGCTCGAGGCGGGCGGCAGCGGGTGCTCCGAGGCGGCTGACGATGTCAGTGTCCATGGAGGACTCGGAAGGATGTTGAACGGAGAAATGGATCATGGGACGGCGCCCAAGAGAGTCCAGTGAGTGAGACGGCCCAACATCCGTTATTCGGAAGATAAGTGGTCCAAGTGAATTTGGAGCCCAAAGTGGCCCTGTAATCACGTATGTGTAATAAGGTGACTTGGCCGAGGGGAAAGAGGGCAGACCACGAACAGAACTGAGAAACGGAACACGGGCGGCGGCGATCAGTTTGACGCTGGCCAGAGTGAAACTGTGAGCGTGACCTCGTGAGCCTAACATTTGGTATTCGGAGCAAGGCTGGAGCCCACGCACGACTACTTCACTAGAGCTCAGGCGAAGGGCGAAGCAATGGCGCCGCCGCGAAACGAAGACCCAATGGCGCAGATCATGGCTAAAATTGAGGAAGGTAACAAGGAGACCCATCGGCGTATGGGAGACCGTCCAAGCCTCCCTGGCAACAGTTGAGGCGACGATGAAAGGCATGATGAAGGAACAAGGTGAATTCCGGAAATGGCGACCGGAGGTGGAGATGAAGGTCACGGAGGTGGCAAAGGCGTTGAATCTCAAATTATACTTGAGTATTGAAAATCGAGGACCGAATTTTGAAAAAAAAACCAAGTATTTTCTTAGAAAAGAAAATAATAGAAAAGTTTCCTATTCAACTAAATGAATATGTATTTTATTAAATGATGCACCATAAGCATTTATTTACATGAATAACCAAGTTTGAAGTAACTTTAATTCTTGTTCCACAATCAAAATACCATTTTCCTAAAAAGAAAGGAATAATATGAGTGTGTCTCATATTTCAAACATTTAATCAGTTAAAATAGATATATATCTATTGTTTCATAGTTGATTTGGAGTATGTAGTAAAAATTTGAATTCGAAAATAAAAGAGAAAAAAATAGAAGAGAAAAAAGAGAGGAATAAAAAAAGAAAATATATAATAAAATAAACATAAATCTAATCCTTTAAAAAAGTAGTATTTTTATTTGTACAGAAAACCTAGGGGCAGTTTTCAAATCAAATTTGAATAAAAGTATCAAATTTGAAACCTAGGAAGAAATTCAAATAGAATAAAAAAAGAAGAGAATTAAACCTAACTGGGCCGCCAGGGGTGGATTTTTGCCCATTTAGCCACTGCTGTCGTGCACATGTCTTGCGCCACTTCACTGACGTGTGGGGCCACGAAGGACAGCCTCACAGTCACTTGGCCAGGTGCACGCTGCGGCTTTGGGGTGGGACCCACCGATCAGGTTATCTGCTTCCTCTTCCCGTTGTCGCCCGTCAGGAGTGGCGCCGCTGAATTAATCCCCTTCTTCCCCGCGCGTGGCTCGAAGTCTGTTGCAACTAACCAGATCTCTCGCCTGTCGTGCTAATCGCTTGCGGGCCAACTTCTCTGGACCCGGAACCTCGTAGCCGTATAAAACCGGGCCGTCCCTTTCGTTCCCGTCGCGTCCGCCATTAACGAAGCAAAGAAATTTGAGTGATGTTGCTGTCGAGGATCTTCACACTCCTCGACAGATTGACCATAATCGGTGTCAGGAAGCTTCTCTTGCCCGTCCCGCGCCTGTGCGTGGCCTCATTGGGCGGAAATTGTCTTTCTAGCTCGGCCAATCGCTCAACCAGAGCAATGGCTCGTCCGCGGAGGGACCCACTGCCGCAAACCCATTTCCCTGCCCCTCTTCATCGGTAAAGAATCTCCTACTGTAATTGCCTCATTCTGTGAATCGTTTAACATTTATGGGATTTAACTATGGGGCACATGGGCGCGTGAAGGGGTCACTCCGGCGGGTCGGTGCCATAGGAGTCGCGACACGCTTGGGGCAAGTTCCTAGGTGTGCCTTTAGGGATCGTGTGGGGGTTACTGGGATTGGGGTCGACAGGGCTTCGTTTGCAGGGCATCGAGGCCGGGGTCCGTGTGCAGGTCGAGGTTTTGCGTGCACCGGTGAGTTGTCGGGGCGGTGCTCTTCTTCCGCCGCCATGTCATGCAGTCGGGAGCTGGGAGATGCATGGAGTCCATTGATCTGATGATCAACGGTTGCTTGTGGGAGGTGAAGTAGATGGGTCCCTAACCGTAGATCTCGGCAAGAAGGGTTACGATTAGAATAAGAATACCAATTTGTGGGATGTGATCCGAGCCATTGATCTTTGATCTAGTGGTTACGAGTGCGCACCAGTTCAGTATTGAGTCTGGAGCGGTGGATTGTGATCCGAGGGCTGCGGTAGTGTCCTGCCTCGGATCTAATCTAGGACGTTTAATTTAGATCCTACGACTCAGCTTGATCTGTACCCCTTCGCGGGTACGTTTTACTTAAGAGCCCTCAAATTTTAATGGAATAAACCCGCAGTCCTCCACGGGTTGCGGTCTGAGTCTTGTGGAAAATTATAGATGAGCCCCTGTCTTTTATAGAAATTGGGGCGCAGTCCAGGAATTAAATAAAACAGGAAAAAGAGATTTAGAAATCGATTTTGATTATAAAAATAATTGTAAAACTTGTATAATTCATAGAAAATTTATATGAACTCCAAATTGATCCATTCCAGTTCCTATAATTTTGTAATATTATTGTTCATCATATAATGCCACTGTTTTAACATGAAATCTATACTAGAATTGATTACTCAATTAATTTTGTAGCAAGCACACACGAACTTCGGAAATCCATAACTGCTTCATTTTAAATCCGAATTGAACCGTTCTAGTTGTGTTAGTTTCGTATAGGTATTTGCTACGCAGTGACGACATTTATTATACCATGTCTCATTATTTTATAATTATATATGTACTTAACTTATATTGGTTAGTCTTGTTAAACTACTTATCATATTAATTTACTGGAATAATATCTATGGTCAATTTATAACTTAGATTAAAGTTGAGATAATTATTTATAGAATAATTTCTCATATGATCTATACTAACTAATTTATAATATAAGTTTAATATTTAAATCACGTAGAGCTTTTATAAACCATAACTCCTTCACCTTAACTCCGATCTTAGTGGTTCTCGAAACCGCGATCTCGTAGCGACGCGTAGATCATTATTATTCAGTTTGTACCTATATTTGGTGTGATGTTGATTTTATCTATACCATATTTGTTGGTATTGCTATGACTAGCGTGAGGTTTCGAGGATCCAAAGAATCATCCTGGTAACTGGAATATCAAGTACCAGGCAAGTTGTGTCCTTGATCCACTTTTATTACCCAATAATGTTCTTTAATATCACTTATCCATGCATAGGTTTAATTTTGATGGGACCCAATAGGTCACCCTAGTCTGTTTATCCTGTTTACCTTGTTTACCCTTGATTCACTTGGGTAGTTATGCTATTGTATTATATGGTTTTGGGATAATATTTCATTACATCCATGTTCCTATTATTCTGCTATGTTATTTATGTTCATGATAAGATCATTATGTTAATTGGAACATGGAGCAACCACCCGGGAAAACAGTGCTACCACAAGGGTTTAATGGGACGCCCTTGGCTGATTAACTAGGAAAGCTAGTGGATGACTACCTTACCCGAAAGGGGCAAGAGCAGTAGGGGAGTGGTCAGTGTAGGGAGGTCCTTGGGTTGATGTAACACCCGGATTTTAGGGGTCCAAAACCCGGGGTTAACATAAACACCAGGTATGCTGGGACCAAGTCTCATACATATGATGTATAGTGGCACAGGATCGAATGTCACAATTTTATATATAACAGAAGTTCTATACAAAATAAATAATTACATTATAAGGAGACAACGGTCCAGCAACCCCAAAGTTGACTGGGAGACGACGACCTAGACCACTCACGAACTCTTCGCAGCATCCTCCATGAGCATCATCCTGCAGTACCTGTTCTTGACCTGTGGTGTATGTGAGACAGCAAGAGTGAGCTCACATACGTTCATCGCTCAACAAGTTGTGGGGAATAATGTGCATGAACTCACCAAAGGTGGGAGCTCACATAAAGTGTAAGGCTTACCAAAGAAGATGGTTAGAGCTGAGCATTGCTTTTAAAGTTGGTCAAAATTTTATTAGCAGTTACTAAGTATAAGTAAATACCAAACCCAATTAAGTAATAGAACAAAAGTAACCACATCACCTGCAATGCAATGCATATGACAAATTGAATTTAGTTCCATAGTTAATCATGTGAGTGTCCGAGCTGCTCATGACCGTGAGCACGGCTAGTATACCAGTTTTACACTCTGCAGAGGTTGCGCATCTTTACCCACAAGTCGTGTTACCCATCTGCCAAGGGGTCATGAATCCCATTCACCTCTACCAAGGAAGCGAGGCAGGGTAACACTACGAGGCCTTTACAAAGTTCCACTAGCTTCCGAAAACCCGCTACAGTTTATAGGAAGATCCAGTGCAGGAATCCCTTGCAGGACCGCCATCGCAGCAAAATCCTCCCGAGGGCCTCCCTACACTGACCTCTCCCCTACTGCCCTTGCCCCTTTCGGGTAAGGTAGTCTTCCACTAGCTTTCCTAATTAATCAGCCAAGGGCATCCCATACTACCCTTGTGGTAGCACTGTTTTCCCGGGTGGTTCTCCATGTTCCAATTAACATAATGATCTCAACATGAACCATAAATAACGACTGATAACAAAAGTATAATCATGAATAGTAAGGTGTATCTCCATACCCAAAACCACATATAGCACTAGCAAGTACTACCCAGAAAGATCAGTGGTAAACAAGGTATAAAGATAGACAAACTAGGGTATCCTATTGGGTCCCATCAAAATTAACCTATGCAGATCATTATGATTAATTAGAACATGAGTAGGTAAAAAGAAGTGATCAAGGGCACAACTTGCCTGGGCCTTGAGATCCAGGTACCAGGATGATTTCTTCAGATCCTCGTGACCTCACTGCTAGTCGTAGCAATACAAACATACATGGTATAGGCAAAATTAACATTACACCAAACATATATGCAAAATACATATTAATAATCTACATATTAAAATAAGATCACAGGAAAAAGAATTATTAATTTTGGAGTTGTAGAATTCAAGTTATGAATTTCCTAAGATTTAAGGTGATTATAATATGATTAAATGATAAATAAATTTTCTGACAGAGTTCATGTCAAAACAGTGATTCTAAATGGTAGAGAATATTATTACAAAATTTTAGGAATTGGAATGACTCAATTTGGAGCTAAAATGAATTAGTTATGAATTAATTAAGTTTCAAGATTTATTTTAACACTAAAAATCATTTTCTAAATCATTTTCTATGATTTTCTTATTCACTGGACCGGGCCTCAAATAACAGAAAAGTGCAGGGGCCTTCTTCCCCTCCAACGGAGCCGAGCTGGGGAGCGCTCATGCTCACGGCGGCCACCACGTCGGAGCTCCCCAATTCTACCTCCCCGGCCACCGGATTCAGCTAAATTCGTGCGCAAAACGAAATTGAGGACGGGGTGATCCGATAGGAGGTACCTTAGGACAGATAGCGACGGCGGGGAGAGTCGACCACGGCACGGGGCGGAATTCGCCCACCGCACGAAGTCCGGTGAGAAATTCCGAGGCGCCGGAGCACGATTCGTCCACGAAGAGTAGCTGACCACCCTTCCCGAGACCGGGCGAACTCAATTGGACACTCGACGTGGGTACGGCCGCGTTGAGCACGATATCCAAGTGCGGCGGCAACTATGGGTTCTCTTCCTAGCGGCGGCACTCTCCCAATGGCGGCGAGGCGACGAGATCACAGGGGGCAGGTTTTATACCCCGAGCGGTGCGCAGGAGTCGGGAGGGTTGGTGCAACGATGGCGCAATGACCGCGGAGTCCGCGCGGAGCTCACGGCGGCGGATTTGCCGCGATTCTGTTGGAGCTTGCGGCCGGGGAAGATGACAAGTAGGGCCCACCCGCCATACTCAGCGATTCCCACGGAGTGAATGAGTTATGGCCTGCCAGCAGGGCCCGCATGGCAGTCGCACCGGGCGTGCGTGCGTGCGCAGTGAGGCGCCGGCCAGTGGGGCCCGCCTGTAAGTGACTGATCGCGTGGGAGAAGAGGTGGGCTGACGCGCAGTGTCAACCCCAGGTGGGCCGAAATGGGGAGAGTTGGCCCAGTTAGGGTTTTTCTCTTTTTCCTTTTTATTTTCTATTTCTTTTCTTCATTTTCAAATCCAATTTGAATTTCAAGTTTGAGTTCAAACTTTGTGAATATCTTGTCCTCAGTTTGAAAGGTATAATTTAATAATATAAGTGTGAAGGATGTTTATTCTGAATTTTATTTTATTTTATGTAGTATTTTTCTTAGTTCTCCCTTTTTCTTTTTATTTTCTTTTTCTTTTCATTTGAATCTCTAATTTGAATTTGAAATCTGTTATGAATTTCACCTTTGAGTCAAATGTACAATCTCAAATCTGTACAAGAATAATATATATATATATATTATAAATATTTTTATTCACATAGTAATTTCTTCCTTCTCTTTTCTCTTTTATTTTATATTTCCATTTTCAAATTCTAGTTTTCTTAGCTTAAGCTTGTTCCACAAATTTGAATACAAGGTGCAACAATACAATAACTTTATCATGAGAGGCATTTTATTTATTTATTTATTTGTTATGTTAACCCACATAATTCCATTAATCAAATATGCACAAAGAAGAGAAAACCAATTATCTCCCAAGGGTTCCATAATCCCAAGATACCCACTTATAAACATATTTATTTATTTATAACCTTATTTTTCTTTGATACAAATTTTTTTGGGCTCTACAAATCCTACCCCCCTTAAAAATAATCTCGTCCTCGAGATTTGTAATAAAAAGGAACATATGCACAAACAAAGAAATCTCAGCATGAGGTATAATTCTTTAACAAAACATTGGGTCAATAGACCTTTATTATTTCTTCTAAAATATTATCATGTTACTAACTAAAGTAACACCTAGATCTTACAAATCATCATAATTTATATCTATGTAGCTTGGTGAAGCTGGTGGTGGTGGGGGTTGCTGTTGTTGTCTCTCCAACCGTGCTTGTCTTATTTCTTGGCGGGCCTGACGTATTTCCTCGCGTTGTTGCCTTATCTGATTCTGCATCTCGGTCACCATGTCTGTTAACTGTTGTATTACCAGTCTTTGGGTAGCAACCACTTGATTGTTGTCAACAGGTGGAGGATTTGGAGGGTTCATTTTCTGTTTGTTGTTATGTGATAATCTTTCCTTTCCTGGTATTAACCATGAAAGTTAGAAGTATATGGTAATAGTTTTGCAAAGGAAATTATTCAATAAGCGGAATGAATAAGCTAGTAGCTGGTCATAATTCTGAAGATTCTTTAGTAGGGCTTGGTCTTTGTTTTATGTCCAGATTGGGGTAACCAATCATATAAGGTGAATATCCAAGGGTAAGATAGAATTAGTCAAGATGAGAGATATATATGGGTGAGATAGACTACAAGATGTAGGTTAAAAGTTTGTTTGTTATTAGGTGGGAATAGAAAGGTCATACTATTCATTATGGCACTATGGGTTGGGTTAGCTTATGGTTGAATTGATCCAATGTGTTAATACATGGCTAGTGGGGTCTAATCTCTTCTACTAGTGTCATTAATCTGTTTAAGTGGACCACATTAAGTTAGATAACATTAGACCACACTGGATCAGGTCACATTAGGTAAGATAAGATCTAGATTAAATTGGATATGACTAGGTTAGACTAATTTAGGTTAGATAGGTCCAATAGGGTAGGATAAATATTATTAGGATATGTTAGAATCTTTAGAAGTTAGTTAGATTTATTAGGACCGGATAAAATCTTTTTAAGGTAAGATGAATCTATTAAGGTAATAGAATATCCTTTAAAATAAGATGGATCTATTACACAAGATTGAATCTAGGTTAGATTGGTATGACTAGTTGGACTAAATAAGATCTAATTGAGTTGTATTAGATCATGGTTGTTTACTTAGGGTGGATAAGTATGCTTATTAGGATAAGATGGATCCATAAAGATAAGATAGAATCTTTTAAGACTAGTTGGATCTATTAGGATGAGATACAATCTTTTCAAGATAAGATGAGTATCTTTTAAGATGAGATGGATCTATTAAGATAAGAGAGGGTCTTTTAAGATAAGATGAATTGGTTAGAATGAGATCTTTTTAGTGACAAGATAAATTTCTTAAGCTAGATATGTTCCAATGGGGACAATCTAGGTTGTCTAGTTATTTTATAATTATATTTTTTATACCTATGTGTATATGCAGATGCAATTGTGGACATCACTCCACAACCCATCACACTCAATCAAAGATCCAAATCAAACAAGTATCATAAGAACAAACATTCAAGTTCATAGATATCTATAAAAATAGTTTTGTTTTTTTGTTCCTAAGAATGGGTTTCCTATTTCTAAAGTCACTTTAGGCACAGGATTTCAAAGTGTGAAATCCAAGTTTGTCTTTAGAAGGAAAATAAAGGTAAGAATAATCAGAGTAAAGCGGAAATAGATGAGAAAAGATTAAGAAAAGTTTAGAAAGAATCAGAGTAGCAGAGGTAAGTGAATAATGGTTGTCCAGTTCTATCTAGGTTTCGTCCTACAGTCAACATTCCTCTGATACCACTTCTGTAACACCCGGATTTTAGGGGTCCAAAACCCGGGGTTAACATAAACACCAGGTATGCTGGGACCAAGTCTCATACATATGATGTATAGTGGCACAGGATCGAATGTCACAATTTTATATATAACAGAAGTTCTATACAAAATAAATAATTACATTATAAGGAGACAACGGTCCAGCAACCCCAAAGTTGACTGGGAGACGACGACCTAGACCACTCACGAACTCTTCGCAGCATCCTCCATGAGCATCATCCTGCAGTACCTGTTCTTGACCTGTGGTGTATGTGAGACAGCAAGAGTGAGCTCACATACGTTCATCGCTCAACAAGTTGTGGGGAATAATGTGCATGAACTCACCAAAGGTGGGAGCTCACATAAAGTGTAAGGCTTACCAAAGAAGATGGTTAGAGCTGAGCATTGCTTTTAAAGTTGGTCAAAATTTTATTAGCAGTTACTAAGTATAAGTAAATACCAAACCCAATTAAGTAATAGAACAAAAGTAACCACATCACCTGCAATGCAATGCATATGACAAATTGAATTTAGTTCCATAGTTAATCATGTGAGTGTCCGAGCTGCTCATGACCGTGAGCACGGCTAGTATACCAGTTTTACACTCTGCAGAGGTTGCGCATCTTTACCCACAAGTCGTGTTACCCATCTGCCAAGGGGTCATGAATCCCATTCACCTCTACCAAGGAAGCGAGGCAGGGTAACACTACGAGGCCTTTACAAAGTTCCACTAGCTTCCGAAAACCCGCTACAGTTTATAGGAAGATCCAGTGCAGGAATCCCTTGCAGGACCGCCATCGCAGCAAAATCCTCCCGAGGGCCTCCCTACACTGACCTCTCCCCTACTGCCCTTGCCCCTTTCGGGTAAGGTAGTCTTCCACTAGCTTTCCTAATTAATCAGCCAAGGGCATCCCATACTACCCTTGTGGTAGCACTGTTTTCCCGGGTGGTTCTCCATGTTCCAATTAACATAATGATCTCAACATGAACCATAAATAACGACTGATAACAAAAGTATAATCATGAATAGTAAGGTGTATCTCCATACCCAAAACCACATATAGCACTAGCAAGTACTACCCAGAAAGATCAGTGGTAAACAAGGTATAAAGATAGACAAACTAGGGTATCCTATTGGGTCCCATCAAAATTAACCTATGCAGATCATTATGATTAATTAGAACATGAGTAGGTAAAAAGAAGTGATCAAGGGCACAACTTGCCTGGGCCTTGAGATCCAGGTACCAGGATGATTTCTTCAGATCCTCGTGACCTCACTGCTAGTCGTAGCAATACAAACATACATGGTATAGGCAAAATTAACATTACACCAAACATATATGCAAAATACATATTAATAATCTACATATTAAAATAAGATCACAGGAAAAAGAATTATTAATTTTGGAGTTGTAGAATTCAAGTTATGAATTTCCTAAGATTTAAGGTGATTATAATATGATTAAATGATAAATAAATTTTCTGACAGAGTTCATGTCAAAACAGTGATTCTAAATGGTAGAGAATATTATTACAAAATTTTAGGAATTGGAATGACTCAATTTGGAGCTAAAATGAATTAGTTATGAATTAATTAAGTTTCAAGATTTATTTTAACACTAAAAATCATTTTCTAAATCATTTTCTATGATTTTCTTATTCACTGGACCGGGCCTCAAATAACAGAAAAGTGCAGGGGCCTTCTTCCCCTCCAACGGAGCCGAGCTGGGGAGCGCTCATGCTCACGGCGGCCACCACGTCGGAGCTCCCCAATTCTACCTCCCCGGCCACCGGATTCAGCTAAATTCGTGCGCAAAACGAAATTGAGGACGGGGTGATCCGATAGGAGGTACCTTAGGACAGATAGCGACGGCGGGGAGAGTCGACCACGGCACGGGGCGGAATTCGCCCACCGCACGAAGTCCGGTGAGAAATTCCGAGGCGCCGGAGCACGATTCGTCCACGAAGAGTAGCTGACCACCCTTCCCGAGACCGGGCGAACTCAATTGGACACTCGACGTGGGTACAGCCGCGTTGAGCACGATATCCAAGTGCGGCGGCAACTATGGGTTCTCTTCCTAGCGGCGGCACTCTCCCAATGGCGGCGAGGCGACGAGATCACAGGGGGCAGGTTTTATACCCCGAGCGGTGCGCAGGAGTCGGGAGGGTTGGTGCAACGATGGCGCAATGACCGCGGAGTCCGCGCGGAGCTCACGGCGGCGGATTTGCCGCGATTCTGTTGGAGCTTGCGGCCGGGGAAGATGACAAGTAGGGCCCACCCGCCATACTCAGCGATTCCCACGGAGTGAATGAGTTATGGCCTGCCAGCAGGGCCCGCATGGCAGTCGCACCGGGCGTGCGTGCGTGCGCAGTGAGGCGCCGGCCAGTGGGGCCCGCCTGTAAGTGACTGATCGCGTGGGAGAAGAGGTGGGCTGACGCGCAGTGTCAACCCCAGGTGGGCCGAAATGGGGAGAGTTGGCCCAGTTAGGGTTTTTCTCTTTTTCCTTTTTATTTTCTATTTCTTTTCTTCATTTTCAAATCCAATTTGAATTTCAAGTTTGAGTTCAAACTTTGTGAATATCTTGTCCTCAGTTTGAAAGGTATAATTTAATAATATAAGTGTGAAGGATGTTTATTCTGAATTTTATTTTATTTTATGTAGTATTTTTCTTAGTTCTCCCTTTTTCTTTTTATTTTCTTTTTCTTTTCATTTGAATCTCTAATTTGAATTTGAAATCTGTTATGAATTTCACCTTTGAGTCAAATGTACAATCTCAAATCTGTACAAGAATAATATATATATATATATTATAAATATTTTTATTCACATAGTAATTTCTTCCTTCTCTTTTCTCTTTTATTTTATATTTCCATTTTCAAATTCTAGTTTTCTTAGCTTAAGCTTGTTCCACAAATTTGAATACAAGGTGCAACAATACAATAACTTTATCATGAGAGGCATTTTATTTATTTATTTATTTGTTATGTTAACCCACATAATTCCATTAATCAAATATGCACAAAGAAGAGAAAACCAATTATCTCCCAAGGGTTCCATAATCCCAAGATACCCACTTATAAACATATTTATTTATTTATAACCTTATTTTTCTTTGATACAAATTTTTTTGGGCTCTACAGTTGATTTTGCTGCGATGGCGGTCAGGCGAGGGATTCCTGCACTGGAGCTTCCTATAAACTGTAGCGGGTTTTCTGAAGCTAGTGGAACTTTGTAAAGGCCTCGTAGTGTTACCCTGCCTCGCTTCCTTGGTAGAGGTGTATGGGATTCATGACCCCTTGGTAGATGGGTAACATGACTTGTGGGTAAAGATGCACAACCTCTGTAGAGTGTAAAACTGGTATATTAGTCGTGCTCACGGTCATGAGCGGCTCGGACCCTCACATGATTAAACTATGGAACTTAAATTCAATTTGTCATTTGCATTGCATGGGATTTGTTATTAATTCTGTTCTATTATTTATTATGGTTTGGTATTCACTTACATTTAGTAACTGCTAATAAAATTTGAGCAACTTATTAAAAGCAATGCTCAGCTTTAACCCCTATTGTTGATCAGCCTTACACATCACATGAACTCCCACCTTTGGTGAGTTCATGCACATTATTCCCCACAACTTGTTGAGCGATGAACATGTGTGAGCTCACCCTTGCTGTCTCACACCCCCCACAGGAGAAGAACAGGTGGCTCAAGAGGAGCCAAGTATCGAGGAGTTTGATTCGATCTAGGTGGTGTCTCCTAGTTGACTTTCTGGTGCCAAGGATGGACTTTAGATCATGTTATATTTATCTTTTATTTTGTAAGACTTCCACTATGTAATAAGTACTCTGATTTTATTGTGACATTTATCTCTATACACTCTGTTATTATATATGTTGTCTTCTTTGGCGCATGTATGAGATCCACCCGGCTTTGTCCCTAAGCCTGGGGTGTTACACATCGTCATCGACGGAGCCCCTTCCTGATGGGAAACAAACGAAGAAGGGTGTGCCGCGATCTTCGTTCAACTGGAGATCCCGCTGGTCGACGCGATGAACGGGCAATTTCGCCACCGCTTTGCTAAAAACCACCGAAGGCCGGGTGTTGAGGAGAATCTCCAAACACCCGCTCCGGTCGGAGGTATGCCAATCCCTCCTGAGACCTTTACTCCGTTCTTCGATTGGGGGTCATTAGGCAGGAACTCAATAGCCAATTAGTCACAGATGAGTGGCCCAACTATGCCTAATATGGTATTCCCTATTTTTGATGGATCCAACCCAAAGCTCTGGAAGCACAGATGCGAGACCTATTTTGATTTCTATGCTGTGCCTTTTGAAAAATGTGTTAGAATTGCTACTATGCATTTTGAGGGTCCTGCCATGTATTGGGTTCAGTCTATGGAGCACAGAATCAGGGAACTGAGTTGGGAAGTGCTCTGTGCTACGCTGAACACTAGGTTTGGTAGAGATCAGCATAACCTACTTATTAGACACTTCTACCACATCCACCAAACCAACTCAGTAGCTGAATATGTGTCACACCCGGCTTTAAGGGACAAAGCCAGGTGCATCTCATACATGCGCCAAGAAGACAACATATATAATAACAGAGTGTATAGAGATAAATGTCATAAAACATCAGAGTATTTATTACATAGCGGAAGACTTATTACAAAATAAAAGATAAAAGTAAAACGAACAAAGGATCGTCGGCCCCAATGTCAACTAAGAAACGCCACCTAGATCAGATCATACTCCTCGCCTTGTGGCTCCTCCTGAACCACCTGCTCTTCTCCTGTGGGGGGTGTGAGACAGCAAGGGTGAGCTCACACATGATCATAGCTCAACAAGTTGTGGGGAACCAGTGGACATAAACTCACAAAGGTGTGAGTTCATGTGATGTGTAAGGCTAATCAATGATAGGGGTTAAAGCTGAGCATTGCTTTTAAGTAGTTGGTCAAAATTTTATTAGCAGTTACTAAGTGTAAGTAAATACCAAACCATAAGTAAAGTAATAATAGAACAAAATTAATAACAAACCCATGCAATGCAAATGACAAAATTGAATTTAAGTTCCATAATTTAAACATCAGAGAGTCCTGAGCCGCTCATGACCGTGAGCTTGGCTAGTATACCAGTTTTACACTCTGCAGAGGTTGTACCCTTTACCCACAAGTCATGTTACCCATCTGCCAAGGGGTCGCGAATCCCATACACCTCTACCTAGGAAGCGCGGCAGGGCAACACTACGAGGCCTTTACAAAGTTCCACTAGCTTCCGAAAACCCGCTACAGTTTATAGGAAGTTCCAATGCAGGGTTCTCGGCTGACTGCCATCGCAGCAAAATCAACCAAGGACCTCCATACACTGACCACTCCCCTACTGCCCTTGCCCCTTTCGGGTAAGGTAGTCTTCCACTAGCTTTCCTAATTAGTCAGCCAAGGGCGTCCCATTAAACCCTTGTGGTGGCACGTGGTTCTCAAGTTAAGCTCTATGTTCCAATTAACATTAATGAACTTGACATGAACATAAACAGAATAACAAGAATAATTGGAACATAGATATAATAAATGATTATCCCAAAACCATGTAAAGCAATAGCAAACTACCCAAGTGATTCAGGGGTAAACAAGGTAATGAGATAAACAAATCTAGGGTGACCTATTGGGTCCCATCAAAATTATCCTATGCATGGATGAGTGATATTAAAGAACATTATTAGGTAAAAAGTGGTCAAGGGCACAACTTGCCTTTAATGAGCTCCTGCTCAGCTACTTCAACCTGCTGCTCACCAGGATCCTCGGTCACGGGCTCTTCTACTCGCCACAATACAAACAAGCACAGTGTATATAGAGAAATTAACATTACACCAAACATATAAATAAAATACACAGTAATAATCTACACATTAAAATAAAATTCTAGGAACAGGAATCACAATTTTTGGAGTTATAGAATTTAAGTTATGGATTTTCAAAGGTTTCATGTGCTTTAAATAAGATTAAGTGTGAGATTAATTTCTTACTGTTGTCATGCTAAAACAGAGACACTAAGTGCTAGGGAATAAAATTACAAAATTTTAGAAAGTGGAATGGATTAATTTGGAGCAAGTATGAATTTTCTATGAATTATTGAAGATTTAGCACTTATTTTTGTATTAAAAATACATTTTCTAATTCATTTACTCATTTTAAAACAGCACTGGACTGGGCCTTCATTTATGAGAACAGCAGGGGCCCAGGTGCAAAAGATCCTACGACTCAGAACACTATGCAGTAGGACGGCGGGTTTATTTCAATGAAACCGAGGGGCCAAAGTGTAAATCCGCGCCCGCGAAGGGGTATGCAGCGCCTGGGATCGTCCGATTAGAGATTGACGCATAGGATTAAATCCACTCCCTATGCGAATAGGTATGCACCGCTGACCATTGGATCAACGATCGAACGGCGCCGGTTTAATGAATCCTAAAGCGATGTCCATCGTCCGATCCTAAACGAACACCCAAGATCCCACCGCGAACCGGTACGCCACGGTGTGATCCTGGCCGACCCGCGATCATCCAACGGCGCACATACTAACTTCCCAGGATCTAATCATGAACGTTGGTTAAGATCCAACGGTCACCAATCCAACACCCCCCAACAGACCAAGCCGACGGCGGCGCCGCCCCGCACGTACGACGGGGCTCGCCGGAGCATGACGACCGATGCCCAAATCGCCGCCCCATTCCCATCTGGTTGAAGCTACTCGATCCCGGAATCCACGATGACCTGCGTGGGGCCCTAATCACTGTGCTCGACTACCGCGAGCACTGTGCCCACGGATTCCCTCGCCCCGCGGCGGCGCCATGAAGTCCGATGAGAAATTCCACTCCACCGACGACCCCACCCTTCTAATACACTGGTGCAACGAGTTGCGGGTATCAAGGCAAGGGATACGGCGGCAGATTACCTGTGAATTGATCCGAGGCGAGCCCTATCCGCGAGGGCAGGCGACACCGCAGCAGCAGCCGACCCCCGACGACGAATTCACACGCCGCCGACCGCCCACGAACGAAGCTGCGCAGTTGAACACGTTCTGCGCACGACAACTTTGCCAACGACTCCGTGCTTCGAAGCTCAACGGCGACAGCGGCGATGTCCGGGGGCTTGCAGCGGCGATTCCTCCCCTCCTGCGCACAATTATGGCTATGGTAGTCGAACCTACGAAGAGGGCAGAGAAGGGGAAACCAGCTGACCAGCTTATAGCCTCCACGGGGTTGAGCCGGGCTCCCTAGTATCCCGCGGCAAGGAGCGGAAGTGGTTGGGCAGGCCCGGAAGCGCCGGCGAAAGACCCGGTTCGTGCATCCCGTGGGTGAGGATAGAGCCGACGATAGGGGCCCACAGTCAGCGGCTAACAGAGGGGGCACGCGATGGGCAGCTGATGCGTGGGGTAGGGGTGTCGGCGCCCGCGACGTATTGAATCCTTGAGGCTGACACGCTGGCCCCGCTTGACAGCGACTCAAGCAGAACGACGAGAGTGGCCTGTTGGGCTGCGCGGAAGTAATTCAGAAGTGGGCCGAAAACTGGTCTGCGGCCCAGGTAAGGTCTCATTCTCTTTTTCTTTTATTTTCTACTTTTCTTTTCTCTCTTTTCAAATTCCATTTGAATTCAAATTTAATTCAAATTTTTTTGGGGCTCATTATTACAAATTATTTATGAGATTAAATATACCAATCTTTATGATTCTAATTTATTGTCTATATTTTTATATCATCTCTCTTCTTCCATTTTCAAAACCCTAATTTCAATCTAGGGTATAATTTAACTTCTAGTATTTATTAACTTATTATCCTTATTATTATTATTATTGTTATTATTTCATTTGATGCACAAACATATAAACTCCACATGATGCATTTTCTTTTATTTTGGTATTCATTGGTTTTAATTAATCACTCTCAATTATCTGTGTACTCTTTTTCTTTTATGATGCAAATAAGGCACATAACATAAGGAAATCACCATATAAGGCTTTTATACACTTTTGAGTATTACAAATCCTACCCCCTTAAAAATAATCTCGTCCTCGAGATTTAAGAAGATCTAGGGAAAAGGTGGGGAAAATCTATGCGAAGCTCTTCTTCTCTTTCCCAAGTTGCTTCATCTTCTCCGTGGTGACTCCATTGGACTTTGCACATCTTTATCACCTTATTTCTCGTAACCCGAGTCAAAGTATCGAAAATCTTGATCGGGTACTCCGTGTAAGTCAAATCACCTTGAACACTGAGCTCTTCCATTGGTAACTGTTCCTCGGGAACACGGAGACACTTCTTCAGTTGAGATACGTGGAACACATTATGCACATCCGATAGACTATCCGGTAACTCGAGTTGGTATGCCATCTCCCCAACTCTTCTAAAGATCAAGAATGGTCCAATGTAGCGAGGGGACAATTTGCCCTTAACTTTGAATCTCCTCATTCCATGAAGTGGTGACACCTTGAGATACACATAATCTCCTTCTTCAAATTCCAGTGGTCTTCTTCTATTATCAGCATAGCTCTTCTGTCTGGTTTGAGCTACCCTCAAATTTTCTCGAATTATACGGACTTGTTCTTCTGCTTCTTGAATCAATTCAGGCCCAAAGAATTGTCTTTCTCCAGTCTGATCCCAATACAAGGGAGTCCTGCACTTTCTCCCATACAAAGCTTCAAATGGTGACATCTTCAGACTGGCCTGATAACTATTATTATATGAGAACTCAGCATAAGGTAGACTCTTATCCCAACTTCCTCCATGCTGAAGGGCACATGCTCTCAACATATCCTCCAATACTTGATTAGTCCTTTCAGTCTGTCCATCAGTCTGAGGGTGATAAGCTGTACTAAAATTCAACTTCGTACTCATATTCTCATGAAAGCTTCTCCAAAATCTTGAAGTAAACTGCGAACCCCGATCAGACACGATCTTCTTTGGCACTCCATGCAAACACACAATCCGAGCCATATATAACTCTGCTAGCTGAGAACCTTTATATGTAGTCTTCATAGGAATAAAGTGAGCCACTTTAGTCAATCTATCCACAATCACCCATATAGCATCATATCCTTTCTGGGTGCGAGGCAATCCAGTAATGAAATCCATACCAATCTCTTCCCATTTCCACTCGGGTATCTTCAGTGGATGCAGTAGTCCAGCTGGCCTCTGGTGTTCAGCCTTAACTCTTTGACATACATCGCACATAGCCACATGTGCAGCTACATCTCTTTTCAATACATACCACCAATATTTCCGTTTCAAATCCTGATACATCTTGGTACTACCAGGATGAATAGAATAATCCGAGTCATGGGCCTCCTTTAAAATAGTCTCCCGAAGGCTTTTAATATCAGGGACACACATCCTGTCCTTGAACCATACAGTGCCCTGCTCATCTTCCGTGAATTCTGGAACTCGACCTTCAGTAATCAGATCCTTAATCTCTTTTATTTTAGCATCACCAATTTGTCCTTTGCGGATCTCTTGCTCCAAAGTAGGTTCCACATCAATAGTAACTCCCTCAGTATGAGCAACTATCCCCAGGTTAAGTCTCCTGAAGTCCTCAACAATCTCATCATGTAGCTGGGCAACAATAGCTGATTGAACATGCTCCTTTCGACTCAAGGCATCTGCAACCAAATTTGCCTTGCCTAGGTGGTAATGAATCTCCAAATCATAATCCTTAATAAGCTCCAACCAACGGCGTTGCCTAAGGTTGAGATCCTTTTGAGTGAATATATACTTCAGACTCTTATGATCCGTATATACTTGGCACTTGGTCCCCATGATATAATGTCTCCAAATCTTAAGCGCATGCACAACGGCTGCCAATTCCAAGTCATGAGTGGGGTAGTTCAATTCATGTTTCCGCAACTGACGAGAAGCATAGGCAATCACATGTCCTTCTTGCATGAGCACACATCCTAAGCCTTGGCCACATGCATCACAATAGATATCAAATCCTTTCTGTAGGTCTGGCATAACCAATACTGGTGGCGACATCAACCTCTTTTTCAATTGATCAAAGCTGTCTTGGCACTTCTCGTCCCACTTAAATTCTCTTCCTTTCTCCAAAAGTGAAGTCATAGGCTTAGCAATCTTAGAAAATCCTTCAATAAATCTCCGATAATATCCTGCTAATCCCAAGAAACTCCAAATCTCAGTAACTGTAGTGGGTACTCTCCATTCCATTATCTCCTTAACCTTAGCAGGATCCACTGCTATTCCTCCATTAGAAATAATATGTCCAAGGAATGGTACCTTATCAATCCAAAACTCGCACTTGCTGAACTTGGCATATAGCTGGTTATCTCGAATCTTCTGTAGCACCAACCTCAGATGTTCCTCATGATCGCTATCATTCTGAGAATAAATAAGAATATCGTCGATGAATACCACGACGAATCTGTCCAAATACTCCATAAACACCTTATTCATCAAGTTCATAAAATAAGCTGGTGCATTGGTTAATCCAAACGACATAACAGTAAACTCATATAATCCATATCGAGTCGAGAAAGCCGTCTTGGGAATATCCGATTGTCTAATCCTCATCTGATGGTAACCAGATCGGAGATCGATCTTCGAAAATACTCTTGCTCCTCTCATTTGATCAAACAAATCCTCAATGCGGGGCAACGGATACTTGTTCTTCACCGTAACATCATTAAGAGATCTATAATCCACACACATCCGCTGCGATCCATCCTTCTTCTGTACAAACAAAACCGGTGCTCCCCAAGGTGAGGAACTCGGACGAATGTACCCAACCTCTTATAACTCAGTTAACTGCTTCTTAAGTTCCTTCAACTCCTCTACGGACATCCTATATGGTCGTTTAGAAATAGGGGCAGTTCCAGGTAAGAGGTCAATAACAAACTCAACTTCTCTATCAGGTGGCATCCCTGGTAGCTCCTCTGGAAAGACATCCGGAAAATCTCTAACCACCCGGATGTTGTCACCAACAAACTCCTCAGGTATAAAGAACATTGCACGCATGGGTGAGGAGGTTACTGCAATATTAACTTGAAATCTTTCTCCTTTAGTGGTAGTGAGTTCTACGGTACCTCTACCACATGCTATAACGGCCTTTGCCTTTCTTAGCCATGACATACCAAGGATCAGATCTATACTGCTTGACTCTAATATTATAGCAGTAGCTCCAAATTCTCTACCCATAATGGTCAATGTCAATCTACGTGTCATTTGATTCGCCTCAACAGGCCCTTTAGGTGTAATTACTATCATGGGTTTTCTCATATTTAGCAGTGGTATTTCATTTGTGTTGGCATATCTAGCAGACATGAATGAATGTGTAGCACCAGAATCAAATAATATGGTTGCAGGAATTGCATTACCATAAAACATACCAAGTACGAGGTCCCCTCCATCCGGAGTAGCATCAATACTGACTTGATTAACCTTGGAATAGAATATCCCTTGCCAGATCCTGGAGTTTGCTGCCTGTTTTGAACTGGAGTAGTAGCAATCCTCTGTGGGCAGACATTTGCATAGTGACCAGCCTTCCCACACTTGAAACAAGTAGTGCCGGGACTCTGTCCTGAAAACTTTGTCGGGGTGCCAGAAGGGGTAGCCTGCCGAGGAGGTGGAGTCCTCAGTGGTGATTGCTGAACTGGGCGCGGTCCTCCTGGTCGAGTCGGTGTACCCTGTGGTGAACTGTAGCGAGGACGAACACTGCTGCTTCCTTGTCCTTGAGATATAGCCTTTCTCTTCAAATCTCCCAGCTGAACACGCTTGTGTTCAATAGCCAGGGCCTTATCCAGCAGTCTCTGAAATGATGGAAATGTGTGTGCCACTAGAGCATACTGCAGTGGTCCATTAAGTCCTTCAATAAAATGCTCCTGCTTCCTCTCGTCTTCAGCAACTTCTTCAGGGGCATATCTGGATAACTGAATAAACTTGTCGCGGTACTCGCTGACTGACATACTTCCTTGCTTCAGCGACAGAAACTCCTTCTTCTTGATATTTATCATACCAGCTGGAATATGGTAGTTCCTGAATTGTGTACTGAACTCTGCCCAAGTAATAGTATCAGCAGCATCGTGGGCAGCCATATAAGAATCCCACCAGTCAGCAGCAGGACCTGTCAGACGTCCAGAAACATATAAAACCTTCTCCCGGTCAGTGCATTGTGCAATATTCAGCATCTTCTCAACGGACTTCAGCCAATCATCCGTGTCTAGTGGATCAGGTGAGCTTGCAAATGTAGGTGGCTTATGACTCATGAACTCTCTATGCTTATCTCGGGGTGGAACTGGTGGTGGTGGTGGAGGCAGTGGCACTTGTTGTTGCTGCTGCTGTTGTTGAAGTTGTTGTTGCAGCTGCTGTTGTTGTGCCCTCCTTTCCTGGCGTATCTCATCTCGCTCTTGGCGCAACTCCTGGCGTATATCTTCTCTTTCCTGACGCATCTCCTGGCGTTCTTGCTGCATCTAGGCACACATATCAGCCATAGTGTCTGCCATTTGCTGCATCACCGCCATCTAAGCAGCAACCAGTGGGTCAACTCCGCCTGGTGGAGGATTAGGAGGATTCATCTCTGCAAGCTGTGGCTGAGGTTGTCTATATATCCATCGAGTGTGTTGGTTAGGAGGCAAATCAATTCCACCACCCCGCCTGGTATTGACCATCTGAGTTAGATACATATGGTAAGAGAGAGCAGTAGACAAGGCAGGTATTTACAAAACAGGTTACTTTGGGGAATTTTTATTAGCTAAGCAGATTAATATTTTACCGACCATAGCTAATTCATTACCTTATGGTGGTACATACTAAGATGTCCATCTATAATAATTCAATCATTCAAAGAAGCAAATCAGACATTGATCATCAGAACAATCAACCAACATTTTTAAAATAAAGAAAATAGTTTTAAATTTTTTTAGGTCCCCTATCTCTTAAAAAGATCATAATGGTAGGATTCCAAGGTGTGAATTCCATCTTGTCTTAGAGTAAATAAAAGATAAGATTAATCAGAGTAGAAAAGCAAAAGGGGAGATAAGACCAAGATGAGATAAGTATAGAATGAATCAGAATAAGGTAAGTAGAGAAGGGTTTTATCCATTTCTATCTAGGTTTCGTCCTACAGTCAACATTTCCCTCTGATACCACTTCTGTCACACCCGGCTTTAAGGAACAAAGCCAGGTGCATCTCATACATGCGCCAAGAAGACAACATATATAATAACAGAGTGTATAGAGATAAATGTCATAAAACATCAGAGTATTTATTACATAGCGGAAGACTTATTACAAAATAAAAGATAAAAGTAAAACGAACTAAGGATCGTCGGCGCTAATGTCAACTGAGAAACGCCACCTAGATCAGATCATACTCCTCGCCTTGTGGCTCCTCCAGAACCACCTGCTCTTCTCCTGTGGGGGGTGTGAGACAGCAAGGGTGAGCTCACACATGATCATAGCTCAACAAGTTGTGGGGAACCAGTGGACATAAACTCACAAAGGTGTGAGTTCATGTGATGTGTAAGGCTAATCAATGATAGGGGTTAAAGCTGAGCATTGCTTTTAAGTAGTTGGTCAAAATTTTATTAGCAGTTACTAAGTGTAAGTAAATACCAAACCATAAGTAAAGTAATAGAACAAAATTAATAACAAACCCATGCAATGCAAATGACAAAATTGAATTTAAGTTCCATAATTTAAACATCAGAGAGTCCTAAGCCGTTCATGACCGTGAGCTCGGCTAGTATACCAGTTTTACACTCTGCAGAGGTTGTACCCTTTACCCACAAGTCATGTTACCCATCTGCCAAGGGGTCGCGAATCCCATACAACTCTACCTAGGAAGCGCGGCAGGGCAACACTACGAGGCCTTTACAAAGTTCCACTAGCTTCCGAAAACCCGCTACAGTTTATAGGAAGTTCCAATGCAGGGTTCTCGACTGACTGCCATCGCAGCAAAATCAACCAAGGACCTCCCTACACTGACCACGCCCCTACTGCCCTTGCCCCTTTCGGGTAAGGTAGTCTTCCACTAGCTTTCCTAATTAGTCAGCCAAGGGCGTCCCATTAAACCCTTGTGGTGGCACGTGGTTCTCAAGTTAAGCTCTATGTTCCAATTAACATTAATGAACTTGACATGAACATAAACAGAATAACAAGAATAATTGGAACATAGATATAATAAATGATTATCCCAAAACCATGTAAAGCAATAGCAAACTACCCAAGTGATTCAGGGGTAAACAAGGTAATGAGATAAACAAATCTAGGGTGACCTATTGGGTCCCATCAAAATTATCCTATGCATGGATGAGTGATATTAAAGAACATTATTAGGTAAAAAGTGGTCAAGGGCACAACTTGCCTTTAATGAGCTCCTGCTCAGCTACTTCAACCTGCTGCTCACCAGGATCCTCGGTCACGGGCTCTTCTACTCGCCACAATACAAACAAGCACAGTGTATATAGAGAAATTAACATTACACCAAACATATAAATAAAATACACAGTAATAATCTACACATTAAAATAAAATTCTAGGAACAGGAATCACAATTTTTGGAGTTATAGAATTTAAGTTATGGATTTTCAAAGGTTTCATGTGCTTTAAATAAGATTAAGTGTGAGATTAATTTCTTACTGTTGTCATGCTAAAACAGAGACACTAAGTGCTAGGGAATAAAATTACAAAATTTTAGAAAGTGGAATGGATTAATTTGGAGCAAGTATGAATTTTCTATGAATTATTGAAGATTTAGCACTTATTTTTGTATTAAAAATACATTTTCTAATTCATTTACTCATTTTAAAACAGCACTGGATTGGGCCTTCATTTATGAGAACAGCAGGGGCCCAGGTGCAAAAGATCCTACGACTCAGAACACTATGCAGTAGGACGACGGGTTTATTTCAATGAAACCGAGGGGCCAAAGTGTAAATCCGCGCCCGCGAAGGGGTATGCAGCTGTCACACCCGGTTTTTAGAAGGCAAACCGAATGCGAACCATGTACGTGCCAGGATCAGTTATTCACGTACACAGCAGTTACATAACATGGACATCATCACACAGTGCTCAAATAGTATTAAAAGGGAAATAATAGTCGATTACATCATACGTCTGAGACGTCCATATGGTTCTTACAATAAATCAAAGTGCGAAAACGAAACGTAGATAACGCGGCCTTCACAGGCAGCCGACTGGGGGGTTGCCGCTAACCCACACCTAGAACTCGTCGTAGTCTTGGAACTCCTGGAAGTCTCCTTCCACAGCTTCATCTTCTCCTGAGCAGTGGTTGCAATGCTGACAACCTGGGGGGGGGTTTGATGTGTAGAGCAAGGGTGAGTACACATCAACATACTCAGCAAGCATCCCGTTTGGCTGTAGTGGACTAGCTTTATGTGGGGATAAGTCAAGCAGTTGCTTTTAGTTGGTCAGGTTATTACTTACTAGTAGAGAGCCAGGTTTTAACATTAACCCAAGTTATTAGCCCAATGTATCCTTTCCAAACGGAAAGAATACCACTTACCAATACCATAATCATAATCAGAACCATCAATCTCATTGCCACCTGTACCAAAGCATCTCTGATCAAGTATCACTAATCTCTGGAGCTCCCTTGGCCGCTCATAACCGCGAGCACGGCTGATATATCAGTTTCATAACACTCTGCAGAGGTTGTGCACTTTACCCATAAGCCGTGATTCCCTCTCTAGCCCGGGCTTGCAAGACCCTTATTCACTCCCAAGGTGAATGGCTAGGGATTCACTACGAAGCCTTTACAAAGATTCCCCGGGGCTGTAGCCACCCGTTAGGTTTCCTAAATGTACCGCACTCCTCCCCAAGGGACAAATCAACCTTGGCAGAGCGAGCCGCATACACCGAGCCCCATTGACGGCACGACGGCTAAGCGATCTACACTTCGGTTCCTCCAATTATTCAGCTAAGGGCGTCCCATTCCACCCTCATGGTTGCACTGTTTTCCTGGGCGATCATCCATTGAACAGGTCCTTACGGAGAGGCACTCGAGAAACCGCTCGAGTCCCCTTGAAGGTCACAAATATAATCATAGATAAGAAGGGAAAACAGCGTATCATAGATAATCACATCATGTTCATTGATTAGAGTTGAGCAATAGCATCAGACTAAGCAGTAATAATCCGACCCAAATAGGTAAACAAGGACATGGATAACAAAAGCTAGTCAATCCTTAGGCATAAATGTGTAATGCGGGAGGTGAATTAAAGAATGAATAGGACAGAGATAGGTCAAAGGACACTTGCCTCCACCAACCGACTGCTGCTCAGGGGCTTCTCCTGCGAATTCCTCGGGCTCTTCGACCGGATCGTTCTCTATGCGAGCGCAAACATACATACATCCACATATTTAATACAAAAGAACAGTACACCATACCAGGGAACAAGTAAAGTGAATATGCATCAAGTATGACATTCGATATCGCATTTGTTATGGTTAGAAAGAAACGGGGAAAGGTCTCGCAGGGGGGGGGTTAAAGCTTATGCACTAATGATTAGTTACAATTGGTTCTTAACAAAAGAATTCTGTTATATGCACTAATGGAAACCTAATCATTTTTAGTTGATCAACATTGAGTGAGATAAACAATTAATTACGTGAATCAACTAGCGTAACGGAATTTTAAATTGAGCTTCCTATTCCAATAACATGAACAATGATTAGCCTACCTAAAATAAAATAACTATGATCACAGAAAGTAAAATAAAAAAAATAAAATAAAATAAAATAAAAAAAATAAAAGGGGGGGGGGGGGCGGTTGAACCGGCCCTGGGGGCGGTTGAACCGGCCGGCGCAGGGGCGGGGGCGCGGCCAGGCGGGCGGCCAGGGCGCGGCCAGGCGGGCGGCCAGGGCGCGGCCGGGGCGCGGCTGGGGGCACGGCTGGGGCGTGGCTGGGGGCGCGGCTGGGCGCGGCCAGGCGCGCGGCCAGGGCGCGGCCGGGGCGCGGCTGGGGCCGGCCGAGGGCGGCCAGGGCGCAGCCAGGGCGCGGCCGGGCGGCCGGGCGGCCGGGGGGCGCGGCCAGGGGGCGGCCAGGGGCGGCCAAGGGCGGCCAGGCAGCCAGGCGGCTGGGCCGGCCAAGGAGAGAGGAGGGGAGAGGGGAGAGGGAGGGAGGAGGGAGGAGGGGGAGGGAGGGCTCACCGGGGACGGGCGAGCGACGGCGAGGGGCGGCGGTTGGGCCGGTGGCCAGGGGGCGGCCGAGCAGGGGGTAGGGGGCAGCGGCGGCTAGGGTGGGGAGAGGGAGAATGGGAGGGAGAGAGAGAGGGTTGGGGGAAAAGGGGAGGGGGTGGGGGCGGTTGGGCCAATTGGGCCCAAAGGGGGCGCGCAGGGGGGCGGCTGGGCTGGCCAGGGACGGCCCACGACGCGGGAGAGAGAGAAAAAGAGAGGAGAGAGAGAAAGAAAAAAAAGAAAGAAAAGGTTTTCTCCTTATTTTCGAAATCCGATCTTCATAGATGAATGCATTTGCACTTTCAAACAATCAAAGAATGCATAGTTCGTCATGGTGCATCAAACAACATAAAACAGTTTTAGGGTTTTTTCTTTACACGGGAATTCCAAACCGAATCCCGCTAACTTTGGAAAAGATCAAGGTCTAGCGAGGGGAAAAAGAAAAAGAAAAGGTAACGCCCGAATTTGGCGAGTGAAGAAAAGAAAAAAAAATTCAACTGCAAAATTCGGGGCGTTACAAACCTATCCCCCTTAAAAGAATCTCGCCCTCGAGATTCAGGGCTGGCTAGCAAAGAGCTCTGGGTACTTAGCCATCAGATCATCTTCATGCTCCCAGGTTGCTTCTTCCTCAGAGTGGTGATTCCATCTGACTTTGCACATTCTGATGGTCTTCCTTCGGGTGACTCTATCTGCAATCTCAAGGATCTGAGCTGGCTTCTCAACATAGGTCAAGTCTTCCTGGACTTCCGGACCTTCCACTGGCAACTGCTCTTCTGGCACACGCAAGCACTTCTTCAACTGAGACACATGAAAGACATCATGCACGGCAGACAAATTCTCTGGCAAACTGAGCTGATAGGCCACTTCTCCACGCTTTGAGAGGATTCGATACGGACCAATGTAGCGGGGTGCTAGCTTGCCCTTCACTCCGAACCTTCTGACTCCTCTGATCGGTGACACTTTCAGATAGACAAAGTCTCCGACTTCAAAATTCAGCTCTCTTCTTCTTGTGTCTGCATAGCTTCGCTGCCTTGATTGCGCTATCTTCAGATTCTCTCGGACCATCTTGATGTTCTCTTCGGCTTCAAGCAGAATGTCTGGCCCAAACACTTGCTTCTCTCCAGGCTGATCCCATTGCAACGGAGTTCTACAACTCCTTCCATAGAGCGCTTGAAATGGTGACATCTTCAAACTGGCCTGGTAACTGTTGTTATAGGAAAACTCTGCATAGGGCAATCGCTTATCCCATCCAGACTGATCTTGCAACGCACAGGCTCTCAACATGTCTTCGAGAATTTGATTGGTCCTTTCGGTCTGACCATCTGTCTGCGGGTGATAAGCTGAACTGAAATTCAGATGTGTGCCCAAGGCTTCATGCAACTGCTGCCAGAAATGAGAGGTGAACTGCGTTCCTCTGTCTGACACTATCTTCTTTGGCACACCATGAAGACAAACGATCCGAGACATATACAACTCTGCCAATACTGCACTGTTGTAGCTGGTCTTGACAGGTATGAAGTGGGCTGACTTGGTCAAACGGTCCACCACTACCCAAATGGAATCGTAGCCGGCTCGAGTGTGAGGCAATCCGACTATGAAATCCATACCGATTTCATCCCATTTCCACTGAGGGATCTGCAACGGTTGCAACAATCCAGCAGGTCTCTGGTGTTCGGCCTTAATTCTTCGGCAACTATCGCACATAGCCACGTGCTCTGCGATTTCCCTCTTCATTCCGTACCACCAGAATTTCTTCTTCAGATCCTGATACATCTTCTCACTGCCAGGGTGAATCGAATAAGCTGTCTCATGAGCTTCCTTGAGAATCAACTCCCGAATGGACTGGACATTGGGAACACACAAGCGGTCTTTGAACCATACCACACCTTCAGCATCTTCTCGAAAATCTTTGCCTTTGCCTTCCGAAATCAGTCGCCGAATCTCACTGATCTTCTCATCATTCTTCTGCGCTTCTTTGATTTCGCGCTCCAAGGTAGGTTCCAATTCAACTGAGACTCCTCGCGAATTGTTCAGAAATCCGAGACTCAACCTGTCAAACTCTTTGGCCAACTCATAAGGCATCGGACGAGCGACCATCAGATTGACTTGACTCTTTCTGCTCAAAGCATCTGCCACTACGTTTGCTTTGCCTGGATGGTAATGAATCTCCAACTCATAATCTTTGATCAACTCTAACCATCTTCGTTGCCTCATGTTCAATTCTGACTGAGTGAATATGTACTTCAGACTCTTGTGGTCTATGTAAACATCGCATTTCTGTCCATACAGATAGTGCCTCCATGTCTTCAGTGCGTGAACCACTGCTGCCAACTCTAGGTCATGGATTGGGTAATTCTTCTCATGAACCTTCAGCTGTCGGGACGAGTAAGCCACAACTCTTCCCTCTTGCATCAACACGCATCCCAAACCTGTGTAACAAGCATCACAATACACATAGAAGGGCTTGTGCACATCAGGCAAGACTAGGACAGGCGCTGTTGTCAACTTCTCTTTCAGCGCTTCGAAGGCCTCTTGACATTTCTGGGTCCACTTGAACTCAACTTTGTTGCCTAGCAACACTGTCATTGGTTTCGCAATCTTCGAAAACCCTTCAATGAATCGCCGATAATATCCGGCCATTCCAATGAAGCTCTTAATTCCTCGAGCATCCGTTGGCGCTTTCCAGTTCAAAATGTCTGCCACTTTCTTCGGATCCACAGCCAATCCTTCCTTGTTGATTATGTGACCCAAGAACAGGACTTCACTGATCCAGAACTCACACTTGCTCAACTTTGCATACAACTGGTGCTCTCGCAATCTCTGCAATACCATCCTCAAATGATCTGCATGCTCTTCGTCATTTTGAGAATAAATCAGAATGTCATCAATGAATACCACCACAAACTTATCGAGATAATCCATGAATACACTGTTCATCAGATTCATAAAGAACGCTGGTGCATTGGTCAAACCAAAAGACATCACTGTGAACTCATACAAACCATACTTGGTAATGAATGCCGTCTTCGGAATGTCCGAAGGTCGGATCCTGAGCTGATGATAACCTGACCTCAGATCTATCTTGGAGAACACACTGGCTCCTCTCAACTGGTCAAACAGATCTTCTATTCTGGGCAAGGGATACTTGTTCTTGATCGTGACTTCATTCAAAGCTCGATAATCGATACACATCCTTTTGGTGCCATCTTTCTTTTCCACAAATAGGACAGGGGCGGCCCAAGGCGAGGTGCTTGGCCGGATGTAACCTTTCTCTGACAGCTCATCAATCTGCTTCTTAAGCTCAACCAACTCTGGTCCGAATATTCTGTAAGCTCTCTTAAAGATGGGGGCGGTTCCAGGAAGAAGCTCTATAGCGAATTCAACTTTCCGCTCTGGTGGCATACCCGGTAAATCCTTTGGAAACACATATGGGAATTCAGACACAACCTTGATACTCTCAATTGGGTCTGCTTCACTGCTATCGACAGCCATCTGATAACAACTTCCTCTCTTCGGCTCAGGCGGGACTAACTCGGTCACCACTTCCTCTCCTAGTGGGGACACCAACTTGATTGTCCTTTTATCACAACTGATAACTGCCTGATACTTATCTAGCCAATTCATCCCTAGGATGACATCTATTCCCTGAGTACCCATTACTATAAGGTTAGCGGGAAACGCTATCCCCCTTATTTCCACACTTACATTCAAACATATGCTATCGGCTCGAATTCTACCACCGGCTGAGTCAATTTGAATGGGGGTTGACATGGTAGTAATTGGAAGATTATGTGCTTCTACCCATGATGCAGTAATAAAAGAATGCGTTGCTCCAGTATCAAATAACACTTCTGCAATATGGGAATCGACTGGGAACATACCTACTATCATGCCGGGAGTCTCCTGAACTGCTTCAGCCTCCAAGTGATTCAGTCTCCCATGATTATAGCGCGGTTGAGAGCGGTTGCCTGCTCCAGGCTGAGACACATTCTGCTTCGCTGGGGCATTGGGGCCTGACTGCTGCTGGGCTGCCTTCTTCGGACATTGCATCACCCAGTGGCCTTGCTCTCCACAGTGGAAACATGCTCTGTTTCCAACCTGAGCTGGTGCTGCCTGACTGTTCTGCTGAGTTGCGAGGGCAGGAAGACGAGGTGTCTGCTGATTCTGCCTCTGAAACTGACCTCCTCCTGACTGATTGCTCTGACGGTTCTGGTATTGATGCTGAGGGTGCTGCCTTTGGAACTGCTGATACTGCTGACGCTGCTGAGGTGGACGCTGGTTCTGCCTGAACTGCTGAGGTTGATTACCTGAAAAACGAGGACGGCTGCTGCTTCCAGGCTGGGGTCCACTGATCTTGCGCTTACGATCCTCCATCTCCTTACGCTTCCTTTCTGTCATGATTGCTCTGTCAATCAGGTGCTGGAATGTCGGGAAGGTATGATTCATCAGTTGGTACTGAAGAGGGTCAACCAAGCCTCTCAAGAAACGGTACTGTTGCTTGGCGTCGGTGTTGATATCTTCAGGAGCATAGCGAGACAACTGCAGAAACCTGTCTCGATACTCACTGACAGATGATGACCCTTGCTTAAGGGCCAGGAACTCCTCCTTCTTCACTGTCATCAGACCTGCGGGAACATGGTACTGACGAAAGCTACCTCTGAATTCTTCCCAGGTGATGGTGTCGGGGTCGGCATGGGTGGCGAGGTAAGACTCCCACCATGATTGGGCTGCTCCTCTCAACAGACGGGGACCATACAAGACTTTCTCCCTGTCATCACACTGAGCGGTATGCAACTCCCGCTCCACAGTGCGCAGCCAATCTTCAGCATCCATGGGGTCAGAAGAGTGAGCGAACGTTGGGGGATGACCTCTCATGAATTCAGCACGCTTGTCTCTGGGCATCTGAGGCATCTGAGGCTGGGGTGGTGCCTGCTGCTGCTGAATGGCGGCCAGAGTCTGACCGATGGCCTGAACTGCCTGAGTCTGCATCAGAAACATCTGCTCGATCGACATCGGGGGCGGGGGCGGCAGCTGCTGCTGCTGGGGCGCCTCATCCTGCGGAGCGGCTTGCTCCTGCTGAGCACGCCTTCCTCCTCTGCGCCTGTTCTCTGACATCTGCAGAACGCAACCACACATCAGAACTGATCTGGCAAATCTTGCAGCATAAGAAAAGAGTATAGAATTCTCCAACAGCACTGAACAGATGAGCATCTTCACTGATCTCCAACACAGACCACACAGCTTCTCAGATAAAGAGGAAAGTAGAATAAAGGTTTTCCCAACTATATAACTAACTCCATTAACATAATAGGTAAACCAAAATGCAGGGGATACCCACACTCTGGTGACAATCATTACAAAGATCCAAACCAAACATAGTTCATCATGACAAACATAAATGCACAGGATATAGCAAACTACCCTGTCTAACTAAGACTAACTAAGACTGAGATTAACGCTAAGACTGAAGCTTCTATGTATATATATATTTCGTATTAATTACAAGATCCAACTCTAACGATCTATGGTCCTAGATTTATCTTGGTCTTGCAGTCGGGATTGCCATAAGACTGGAGTCCACGCCGAGGTGAGCGGTACGGGTGCTGAGTCCCGACGGGAGCGGGGGAACCATCATCCAAGTGACGACGTTCCGCGCGCTCAGCCCGCAGCAGGGCGATCTCAGCACGAGCCCTACTCAGCTCGTCTAATGCATGGTCCAGCTCCGTGTTTAGCACGGCGGCTAGGTTGACTGTGCTGCTGAACCTAGGATTGTCTTCACCAGCAGGTGAAACAATCACGCCTCCTGTGCTGCCAGATGGACGGCGGGGGTAATACTTCAGGTCGAGACCGTCAGCTACCCCACCGAGAACCGAGCAGTAGTGCGAAAGCGCACGCCGTGCAGCATCCTGCATGGCTGCCTCAGCTGAGTCCCGCTCAGAGATAGAATAGTGCTCTGAGCAAGCCTCCGCGCCCTGGAGACTGTTCTCCGGACGGCGCACCAAGCAGGTCGCCTCCCAGCGGTCCGGGTAGACCCCGCGACTATGCTGGTAGACCACACAGCGATACTCGATGGACCAAGTACGCCGGTCAAGTGCCCGACGTAGCAGGGTGTCGAGCGCGTCGTGGAAGTGACACCCGCGAGCAGCGTCCCGAGTGATGGGTCGAGCAACCCATCCTTCCGGCTCATGGTCAGCAGAGAGGTCGATGTCGTGGCTCAAGCTGTCGTCGCCACCTCCGTTGTCTGGATCTCCTCCAACAGCTACTCCAGAAGCTGGGGCGCCCAGTGGTGGTGCAGGGGGCGCCTCCAGGGGAAGCACAGGAGAGCAGCTCCTCACAGACTCTATCTCCTGCTGGAGCGAGAAAGAAGAGCCCTGCTGCTCCTGTCGTCGACGTTCCTGCTCCTCATGCAGGCGGTGGTGCAGTCTCTCCAAGTGGCTGGACTGTCCGGCCACGGGACGGCGAAGCGGACGCTCAGCAAGGCGGGAGGGTAAGAAGGGGATGACGGACTTTCGTGCAGTGTGTCTAAGTCGAGCCATCTACAAAAGACATCGCAAGCAAAAGGGTGAGAACAGAATTAATATGACCAGCAAGTAATGAATCATAAATAAATGAAGGATTAGAATAAAACATAATTTTCAGCAAGGTATAATATATAGTAGAACATAGGTTCGGTCGGTATGACCAACTTTTGAAGGGGTACCAAAGTCAAGGCAGGGACAGAGGTCTATAATCCTTAGAACGACCATTCTACTCTAGGTTAGCGGTCCTACAGTCAGCACTTATGTCACACCCGGTTTTTAGAAGGCAAACCGAATGCGAACCATGTACGTGCCAGGATCAGTTATTCACGTACACAGCAGTTACATAACATGGACATCATCACACAGTGCTCAAATAGTATTAAAAGGGAAATAATAGTCGATTACATCATACGTCTGAGACGTCCATATGGTTCTTACAATAAATCAAAGTGCGAAAACGAAATGTAGATAACGCGGCCTTCACAGGCAGCCGACTGGGGGGTTGCCGCTAACCCACACCTAGAACTCGTCGTAGTCTTGGAACTCCTGGAAGTCTCCTTCCACAGCTTCATCTTCTCCTGAGCAGTGGTTGCAATGCTGACAACCTGGGGGGGGGTTTGGTGTGTAGAGCAAGGGTGAGTACACATCAACATACTCAGCAAGCATCCCGTTTGGCTGTAGTGGACTAGCTTTATGTGGGGATAAGTCAAGCAGTTGCTTTTAGTTGGTCAGGTTATTACTTACTAGTAGAGAGCCAGGTTTTAACATTAACCCAAGTTATTAGCCCAATGTATCCTTTCCAAACAGAAAGAATACCACTTACCAATACCATAATCATAATCAGAACCATCAATCTCATTGCCACCTGTACCAAAGCATCTCTGATCAAGTATCACTAATCTCTGGAGCTCCCTTGGCCGCTCATAACCGCGAGCACGGCTGATATATCAGTTTCATAACACTCTGCAGAGGTTGTGCACTTTACCCATAAGCCGTGATTCCCTCTCTAGCCCGGGCTTGCAAGACCCTTATTCACTCCCAAGGTGAATGGCTAGGGATTCACTACGAAGCCTTTACAAAGATTCCCCGGGGTTGTAGCCACCCGTTAGGTTTCCTAAATGTACCGCACTCCTCCCCAAGGGACAAATCAACCTTGGCAGAGCGAGCCGCATACACCGAGCCCCATTGACGGCACGACGGCTAAGCGATCTACACCCCGGTTCCTCCAATTATTCAGCTAAGGGCGTCCCATTCCACCCTCATGGTTGCACTGTTTTCCCGGGCGGTCATCCATTGAACAGGTCCTTACGGAGAGGCACTCGAGAAACCGCTCGAATCCCCTTGAAGGTCACAAATATAATCATAGATAAGAAGGGAAAACAACGTATCATAGATAATCACATCATGTTCATTGATTAGAGTTGAGCAATAGCATCAGACTAAGCAGTAATAATCCGACCCAAATAGGTAAACAAGGACATGGATAACAAAAGCTAGTCAATCCTTAGGCATAAATGTGTAATGCGGGAGGTGAATTAAAGAATGAATAGGACAGAGATAGGTCAAAGGACACTTGCCTCCACCAACCAACTGCTGCTCAGGGGCTTCTCCTGCGAATTCCTCGGGCTCTTCGACCGGATCGTTCTCTATGCGAGCGCAAACATACATACATCCACATATTTAATACAAAAGAACAGTACACCATACCAGGGAACAAGTAAAGTGAATATGCATCAAGTATGACATTCGATATCGCATTTGTTATGGTTAGAAAGAAACGGGGAAAGGTCTCGCAGGGGGGGGGTTAAAGCTTATGCACTAATGATTAGTTACAATTGGTTCTTAACAAAAGAATTCTGTTATATGCACTAATGGAAACCTAGTCATTTTTAGTTGATCAACATTGAGTGAGATAAACAATTAATTACGTGAATCAACTAGCGTAACGGAATTTTAAATTGAGCTTCCTATTCCAATAACATGAACAATGATTAGCCTACCTAAAATAAAATAACTATGATCACAGAAAGTAAAATAAAATAAATAAAATAAAATAAAATAAAAAAAAATAAAAAAGGGGGGGCGGTTGAACCGGCCGGCGCAGGGGCGGGGGCGCGGCCAGGCGGGCGGCCAGGGCGCGGCCAGGGCGGCCAGGGCACGGCCGGGGCGCGGCTGGGGGCGCGGCTGGGCGCGGCCAGGCGCGCGGCCAGGCGGCCAGGGCGCGGCCGGGGCGCGGCTGGGGCCGGCCAAGGGCGGCCAGGGCGCGGCCAGGGCGCGGCCGGGCGGCCGGGCGGCCGGGCGGCCGGGGGGAGCGGCCAGGGGGCGGCCAGGGGGCGGCCAGGGGCGGCCAGGGGCGGCCAAGGGCGGCCAGGCGGCCAGGCGGCTGGGCCGGCCAAGGAGAGAGGAGGGGAGAGGGGAGAGGGAGGGAGGAGGGAGGAGGGGGAGGGAGGGCTCACCGGGGACGGGCGAGCGACGACGAGGGGCGGCGGTTGGGCCGGCGGCCAGGGGGCGGCCGAGCAGGGGGTAGGGGGCGGCGGCGGCTAGGGTGGGGAGAGGGAGAATGGGAGGGAGAGAGAGAGGGTTGGGGGAAAAGGGGAGGGGGTGGGGGCGGTTGGGCCAATTGGGCCCAAAGGGGGCGCGCAGGGGGGCGGCTGGGCCGGCCAGGGACGGCCCACGGCGCGGGAGAGAGAGAAAAAGAGAGGAGAGAGAGAAAGAGAAAAAAAAGAAAGAAAAGGTTTTCTCCTTATTTTCGAAATCCGATCTTCCTAGATGAATGCATTTGCACTTTCAAACAATCAAAGAATGCATAGTTCGGCATGGTGCATCAAACAACATAAAACAGTTTTAGGGTTTTTCTTTACACGGGAATTCCAAATCGAATCCCGCTAACTTTGGAAAAGATCAAGGTCTAGCGAGGGGAAAAAGAAAAAGAAAAGGTAACGACCGAATTTGGCGAGTGAAGAAAAGAAAAAAAAATTCAACTGCAAAATTCGGGGCGTTACAGCAGCGCCTGGGATCGTCCGATTAGAGATTGACGCATAGGATTAGATCCACTCCCTATGCGAACAGGTATGCACCGCTGACCATTGGATCAACGATCGAACGGCGCCGGTTTAATGAATCCTAAAGCGATGTCCATCGTCCGATCCTAAACGAACACCTAAGATCCCACCGCGAACCGGTACGCCACGGTGTGATCCTGGCCGACCGCGATCATCCAACGGCGCACATACTAACTTCCCAGGATCTAATCGTGAACGTTGGTTAAGATCCAACTGTCACCAATCCAACACCCCCCAACAGACCAAGCCGACGGCGGCGCCGCCCCGCACGCACGACGGGGCTCGCCGGAGCACGACGACCGATGCCCAAATCACCGCCCCATTCCCATCTGGTTGAAGCTACTCGATCCTGGAATCCACGATGATCTGCGTGGGGCCCTAATCACTGCGCTCGACTACCGCGAGCACTGTGCCCACGGATTCCCTCGCCCCGCGGCGGCGCCATGAAGTCCGATGAGAAATTCCAGTCCACCGCCGACCCCACCATTCTAATACACTGGTGCAACGAGTTGCGGGTATCAAGGCAAGGGATACGGCGGCAGATTACCTGTGAATTGATCCGAGGCGAGCCCTGTCCGCGAGGGCAGGCGACACCGCAGCAGCAGCCGACCCCCGACGACGAATTCACACGCCGCCGACCGCCCACGAACGAAGCTGCGCAGTTGAACACGTTCTGCGCACGGCAACTTTGCCACTGACTCCGTGCTTCGAAGCTCAACGGCGACAGCGGCGATGTCCGGGGGCTTGCAGCGGCGATTCCTCCCCTCCTGCGCACAGTTTTGGCTATGGTAGTCGAACCTACGAAGAGGGCAGAGAAGGGGAAACCAGCTGACCAGCTTATAGCCTCCACGGGGTTGAGCCGGGCTCCCTAGTATCCCGCGGCAAGGAGCGGAAGTGGTTGGGCAGGCCCGGAAGCGCCGGCGAAAGACCCGGTTCGTGCATCCCGTGGGTGAGGATAGAGCCGACGATAGGGGCCCACAGTCAGTGGCTAACAGAGGGGGCACGCGATGGGCAGCTGATGCGTGGGGTAGGGGTGTCGGCGCCCGTGACGTATTGAATCCTTGAGGCTGACATGCTGGCCCCGCTTGACAGCGACTCAAGCAGAACGGCGAGAGTGGCCTGTTGGGCTGCGCGAAAGTAATTCAGAAGTGGGCCGAAAATTGGTCTGCGGCCCAGGTAAGTTCTCATTCTCTTTTTCTTTTATTTTCTACTTTTCTTTTCTCTATTTTCAAATTCCATTTGAATTCAAATTTAATTCAAATTTTTTTGGGGCTCATTATTACAAATTATTTATGAGATTAAATATACCAATCTTTATGATTCTAATTTATTGTCTATATTTTTATATCATCTCTCTTCTTCCATTTTCAAAACCCTAATTTCAATCTAGGGTATAATTTAACTTCTAGTATTTATTAACTTATTATCCTTATTATTATTATTGTTATTATTTCATTTGATGCACAAACATATAAACTCCACATGATGCATTTTCTTTTATTTTGGTATTCATTGGTTTTAATTAATCACTCTCAATTATCTGTGTACTCTTTTTCTTTTATGATGCAAATAAGGCACATAACATAAGGAAATCACCATATAAGGCTTTTATACACTTTTGAGTATTACAATATGTAGAACAATTTGACCAGCTTATGCATCAATTATTAGCCCATGAGAACCACCTCACTTCCACTATGATCACTGGTTGGTTTGTAGATGGGTTGAAAGACGAGATTAAAAGTGCTGTAATTATTCAGCGTCCATCCGATTGGGATACTGCTTGTTCCCTGGCTTTATTGCAGGAGGATGTGCTGCTACACTCAGGGCAAAGAGATGGTCGAAGAACTGAATTTGGTGCTTATTCCAGCCGACCGTCAGTTAAGCTAGCACATATGCCACTACCCTTACCACCATTGGGGGGCAACAGGGCGGTGAGCAATACTGAAGAATGTCGAGGCCATGGACCACAACAAGGCAGAAAAGATGAGGGCAAGCTATCAGCTGTGAAGGCGTACAGAAGGGCTAAAGGGCTGTGTTTCAAGTGTGGGGACAAATGGAGCTATGCACACCGCTGCTTAACTAATGTTCCTCTGTACTTGGTGGAAGAAATGTGGGAATTGGTTGTCAATGAAGAGGAGAGGCTAGAGGACTGTATTGTGGATAGTAAAGAACCTAATGAAGACAGTGTGCTAGCGTTGTCTGCTGCTGCTACTAGGGGTGGTGAGGGCAGCAGGACTATCAAACTTTGGGCTTCAGTTTATTGTCAAGAATTGCTGGTGCTAGTGGATTCAGGCAGCTCTGCTAGTTTCCTGGGAAGTCACTTGATGAATGTCTTACCAGGGATTCAACTGTTGACCAAGCCAATGCAAGTTAAAGTAGCAGATGGAGGAATTCTTTGGAGCCAACACTGGTTGCCAAACTGCAAATGGTTGTGTGGAGGCACCACTTTTACAACAAATTTCAAATTCATTGCTCTAGGGGGGGTTACGACATGATTCTTGGCATGGACTAGCTGGAACGCCACTGTCCCATGTCAGTTCACTGGGCTGCAAAATGGATGAAGTTTGATTATGATAAGAAGAGAGTTCACCTACAGGGTGTGTTACCAAAGGTTCAGACCTGTTACAGCCTGAATGGGGAATAGTTGGGTTTTATGATAAAGCAAGAGGCAGTGCAGCATTGGTTGGAATTGCAGACTGTAACTGAATTGACGGTTGAAACTACCCCAGAAGCTGTGTAGCAGCTACTTGAACAATATTAGCATTTGTTTCTCTGGCCAGACAGCCTGCCACCGAAAAGATAGGTTGACCACGCCATCGGATTGTTACCTAGAGCACAACCATTTAGGCTTTGACCGTATCGGTACACCCCTCAGCAGAAGGACGAGATAGAGAAACAAGTCAAGGAGATGCTAGACAGTGGTGTGATTCAACACAGTACCAGTCCTTTTGCATCTCCCATACTCCTAGTCAAGAAAAAAGATGGGGAGTGGCGTCTATGTGTGGACTACGGGAGACTAAATGCTCATACTATAAAGAATAGATATCCAATGCCCATTTTCGATGAAATCATCGATGAGCTTGGGGGTGCAGCTATTTTCTCAAAACTTGACCATCGCTCGGGGTTTCATCAGATACATCTGAAAGAAGGCGATGAGTACAAGACCGTGTTTGAAACGCACCATGGTCACTTCGAGTATCGAGTAATGCCATTTGGTTTGACTAGAGCACATGCAACTTTTTAGAACTTCATGAACAAACTGTTGGCACCACTACTTCGGAAGTGTGTCGTGGTATTCCTAGACGATGTTTTGGTGTATAGTGCCAACCTAGATGACCATGTTAAGCATCTAAGGCAAGTATTTGAGTTTCTCAGTCAACAACAGTTATATCTGAAACAATCCAAATGCTTGTTTTCTCAAACACAACTAGAATTTTTGGGACATATTGTAAGTGCTACTGGAGTAACTACAGATCCCAAAAAAGTGGAAGTAATCCAGAACTAGCCTACACCTACATGTGTGAAGGAGGTGAGGAGTTTTCTAGGCATGGCCGGTTATTATAGGAAATTCGTGGCACACTTTGGTATAATCAGCAAGCCCCTCACAACGCTATTAAGGACGGACACCCTATTTGTGTGGACCGAGCTGGCAGACCAGTCTTTCAAGGCACTGAAGATAGCCTTAGCCCAAGCTCTAGTTTTAGCTATTCTAGACTTTACTAAGCCATTCATCATTGAAACTGATGCTAGTGGGGGTGGAGTGGGAGCAGTTCTGCAGCAAGGAGGACATCCCATTGCCTATATTAGTAGGTCTTTGGGTCAAAAAAACTTGGGATTGTCTACCTATGAAAAGGAATGCATGGCCATACTATTTGCTGTGGAGCAATGGAGACCATACTTGCAACATGGAGACTTTATTATTCAGACTGACCACCAAAGCTTGACCCATCTAGACGATCAGAGACTGTCAACACAGTGGCAGCAGAAGGCCTTGACAAAATTGTTGGGATTGCAGTTTCGTATTCAGTACAGGCAAGGTTGTGAAAATCGAGTTGCAGACGCACTGTCTCGGCGTCCGAATATGGCCCAAGATGATACTAATACACAGCTCAACACAGTTTCGACATTAGTTGTGGTTCCGAACTGGTTACGACAAGTTACTCAGGGGTATGAAAATGACTCGATAGCAAAATAACTATTGGTCAGTTTGGCCATGGGGGAAAAGCAGAAACATTATACACTCACTAATGGTGTAATTCGTTACAAAGGCAGAATCTAGTTGGGCAACAATTAAGTGGTTCAACAAATGATAATGACAGCACTACACGACAGTGCCATAGGAGGACACTCCGGTTTTCCAGTCACATACAGAAGAGTTAAAGCTAATTTCACTTGGCCGGGTATGAAGAAACATATACATGAATTTGTGAGTTCGTGCCAAATCTGTCAACAAGCCAAACCAGAAAGAGTCAAATACCCCGGGTTACTACTGCCCCTGCCAGTCCCAGAACAAACCTGACAAACTGTAAGCATGGACTTCATTTCTAGACTACCTCCTTCTAGCAAGGGCAATTGCATTTTGGTGGTGGTAGACAAGTTCTCGAAGTATGCCCATTTCCTACCTCTATTGCATCCTTTCACAGCTTTAACAGTGGCTAAGGTTTATCTATCAGAGGTGTACGGATTGCATGGGCTACCTGCTGCTATCATATCCGATCAGGACCCCATTTTCACTAGTAAGTTGTGGCAAGAGCTCTTCCGCTTAACAGGAACCCAATTGTGTCTCAGCAGCTCCTACCACCCACAAACAGATGGACAAACCGAAAGGGTTAACCAGTGTCTAGAAACATAACTACGCTGTTTTGTACACTCTTGTCCGAAGCAATGGCCCACCTGGTTACCACTTGCTGAATTCTGGTATAACAACTGCTATCATTCATCGCTAGACAGGTCTCCATTTGAGGTTCTTTATGGGCATACACCAACACAGTTGGGACTGTTACCAACTGACCGATGCACCGTGCCAGACTTGCAGCAGTACCTAGAGGACAGGCAACACATGCAACAACAAGTGTGTATGCATCTCTAGCGGGCACAAGAGCGCATGAAGAAGCAAGCTGACCGGGGGCGTACGGAGCGTCAGTTTTCTGTGGGAGACAAAGTTTTTCTCAAGCTGCAACCATATTGCCAGTCCTCGATAACTGAACATCTCAACCAAAATTTGTCTTTTCATTTCTTTGGACCTTGCACAGTGATTAGGCAAATCAATCCAGTGGCGTATGAGCTCCAGTTACCACCTGGAAGTGCGGTGCATCCAATCTTCCATATCTCCCAATTCAAGGCGGTGATCCATCCTCGTACACCGGTGAGCTCATTGTTACCTAATCTTCCTCACAACCTTTAGGTACCCGAAGTTGTCCTCGACACCAGGCTTCGTCGTCGGGCAGGCAAAGTAAAAACACAGCTATTGATTAAGTGGAGTGGTTGGCATCCATCACTAGCTACGTGGGAGGAAGAAAGCGACGTACGCGGAGGTTTCCTCGCGCTCCAGCTAGGGGTCAAGTTGGTTTTGAAGGGAGGGAAAATGTCAGCGTCCATGAAGAAGGAGCGGGAAGGATGTTGAATGGAGAAATGGATCACGGGACGGCGCCCAGGAGAGCCCAGCGAGTGAGACGGCCCAACATCCGTTATTCGGAAGATGAGTGGTCCAAAGTGAATTTGGAGCCTAAAGTGGCCCTGTAATCACGTATGTGTAATAAGGTGACTTGGCCGAGGGGAAAGAGGGCAGACCATGAACAGAATTGAGAAACTGAACACGGCTGTGACGGCGGCGGCGATCAGTTTGACGCTGGCCAGAGTGAAACTGTGAGCGTGACCTCGTGAGCCTAACAGACGAGTTGGGGGCAGGCGCGCCTGGTAGGCCTGTGGCAGGGCACAGGCCAAGCCAGGGCGGCCCTCGGCAACGGTGGCGAGGTGCGGTGGTGGCGGCGACGAGAAACCGAGGGAGAGAACGCGCGGCGCGCAGGTATGAGTTTGTGTAGAAAATTGAAACGTCGTTCGATGCCGTTACCTAAAAAAGCATGATCTCCGACGGATATAATAACGACCGTCGAAGATAACGTTTAATTCCAACAACTGTCAATATCGCCATCGGCGATAATGGTTACTTCCGACGGCAGTTATCTCCGACGGCCAACCTATACCGTCGAACATAAGGAAACTTTCGACGATTTCTTATAAAACGTCAGACATTGTGTGGCCATCTGATGTTTATCGTTTTACTGTTGTGCCTTTTCCAATGGCGCTGGGTGGCCCGGGAGCAAGACCGGATGTATAGCCGGATCTTCAGCTCTCGCCTTTATCAATAGTAGACTTCCGTTGATTGATTCAGCTGGCGGGACTGGATTGAAGGAAGGAGTGGTCACCAAGACGAGCTTTTGATCCACGTCCATCGATTCTTCCTTGCAGCTGTGGGCGCAACGACTCTCACCACGTGGCGCGCGCACACCACCGCATGGAGGTGGAGGGGTCGGGGGATGTTGGGAGGCTGTACTCCACCGACTGTCACTGGCTCACTGCTCACAGTCGCACCAGCAATAGATGAATGAGGAGCAGGCAACACAGCTGAACTTGGGTTCTGCGAGGCGAGATTGAGCTGAATATATATATATATATACTATATGTATTTAGAGCCCTGGGCTCTATTTAGCTAAAGAAAGCCCCAGCCAAATATGAACGCACGTGCATTCACAGCCGACCGACTTTTCAGATTCCATATATATACTGACGTGCTCCTCCATTAGTTCCTTTTCTCCCGGTCTCAGTTTCCATAACCGCAAAACCCCAACCTCGCCGCGCGACTCCGGGAATCTCCGCCAACTCAACCATCCCTGACGACTCCGCTCCCCTCGCCGCTTGCTATCGATCCAGTCGCAATCGGTAGTTGAGCGACGCCTCCTTGGTGTCCCCAATCCGCGCTCCAATATTCCCGCCGCTGCGTCAGGAGACGGGAGTCCAGACCGGAGAAAACCCCTGTTTCTCCGCCGACGCGTCTGCTTCCTCGCTCTCCGCCGACCCGCCTGCTTCCACGTTCTCCGCCATCTTCCACATTCGCCACCGTCAACGGGTACCTCTCCAACTGGTAGCCCTTCCCCAACCATCTACGATGTGTTCTTCCCATCCCTAGCTCGCGCACATTTCATTGGATCGACTTCGACCGTCAACAAATGTGTTCTTTTTTGTTCATACTGCATTGTAAGGATTACGGCGAGGGTGAAAAATATTTATGCAGTTGATTTAATACATTTACACACATTTACACAGTTGGTTACGCACATTTACACAGTTAGTTACGCACATTAGAATACATGTTTATGCATATCAGTTAAAGTTTTTTTTCATAGATGATGTTCAATTGGTAATTGAGTGGTCAGCTAGTTGTTTTTGTGACTGCATACATTTATTTATTCCATTATTTTATAGTTAATACATTACTGTTTACAGCATGTATTGTTTTATTGAATCATATCCAGTTTTTTATTATTATAAAACAGACATTATTTATTACACTAGTTCACAGTTAATACAGCTTGTTTATAGCAAGTTTTGTTTTGCTCAAACATATTCAGTTTATTATGATTATAAAATAGGGCAGAAAATGTATGCAAGTGATTGTTGTAAAGAAGCAGTCAATTAGTTGTTTTTGGTAGAGTATATTTTTTTATTCAGAATTTATTATCTGGTTAGTGATATGCAATCATTTATGTATTCATTAGTCTATAGTTAATACATTAATGTTTTACTGCAAGCTTTCTTTTTTTTGAAACATATTGAGATTTTTATGATTGTATAACAGGCCAGAACATGTATGCAACTAGTTGTTTTTCATGTATGTAACTGTATGCAGCTGTGTTTTTTTTCATGTATGCAACTTTTTGCAAAATGTGTTTCATGTATGCAACTGTATGCAACTGTATGCAACATATTCAGTTTTTTGACTGTAGAACAGGAAAGAACATGTATGCAACTGTGTTTCATGTATGCAATTGTATGCAACTTTATGCAACATATTCAGATTTTTATGATTGTAGATCAGGTCAGAATATGTATGCAACTGTGTTTAGTAAATGAGCGGTCAACTAGTTGTTTTTCATAGAGTATATTATTTATATAAAATTTCATATATGTTTAGTGCATACATTTATGTATTTCAGATGATTATAGCTAATACATTATTGGTTACAGCAAGGTCTGTTTTTATTGAAACATATTCAGTTTTTCCTTATGATTGAACATGTCAGTATATGTTTGCAAATATAAATAGAGAACAGTATATTCAGATGTTTATTGAGACATTATTATTGCCATGCAAAATTTATACAAAGTGCTTTTATGCTTGGTATTTAAAACAAATAGGTTCATTGATTCAATCATACCACACAATAAATACATATGCATATCCAACAGTTTAATTTTTACAATATTGTGTATTATGTATGCAGCTTTTAATTTAAAAAAATGAAGCACGTGGACCGTCCTCCAAATAACCCCAAACGTATAACAATTCAGTCAAGCCAGGAGTGTTTCAGTGTTGACATTCCGTCCGCAGAACAGTCTAATCCATGTCCAGAAGTTGGAAATCCTCCAAATGTTGACAGTCAAAATTTGATCAATGAAACAGTACAGCTTGATTCTGATGAAGATGAGTTCATGCCAGCTCTGAAGAAGCGTAATGTTTCTGAAAGCCATACAAGAGTTTTAAGAAAAGTTGTGACAAAGAGGATTAAACATGAGGAGCTACCCCGACAGGTTAGTGTTATGCATACCCTACAAACAATTTCATATTTGTAAGGTTTTGAATATTTTTTTTGATAATAACAAAATTATTTCATGTTTTATATTGTGTAACAGAGGCTCAATGTGAGGTGCAACCCTCAAGATGTCATTGCAAGCATTAACATTTTGAATGAAAGACAACGTGAGGCTATAAGACGTAAAGGTTTCTCTAACATTCTTGATATGATAGTAGATGCGCTGTGTAGTAGATCACACCTTCAATGGTTGATGGACAAGCTGGATCCCAAGGACATGACAATTCGTCCTGGTCTAGGAAAGGAACTAAAGATCACAAAGGACATTGTTCATCTTATCCTTGGTGTACCAAATCATGGCGGTGGTAAACCATTGGGGATTGACGAAGCAGTTGCAGCAAGCAACTTGAGGGCAGAGCTTGGTTTGGCTAAAGACGAGTTCAATGTGACATTTCTACAGGATCATTTAAGGAAAGGCGAGGATGATGACCTTACAATCAGATGTTTCTTCCTCATTTTATTCAACCGTCTGTTGTTTCCAACTGCTAGCTGGGGCATAACATATCATGAGGTGCTTCTGACAGAAGAAATGCACCGTTTCCATGAGACCGACTGGTGCCAGTTGATTTTTAATGATCTCTGTGAAGCTGCGAAGAAGTGGCACAACCGAATCACCACAAATGTCTCCACGACTATATACGGATGCTCCACTGTTGTCCTTGTAAGTATAGTGTTTATCCTTATGTACATTTATTGCATTTTTGGTTGCTCACTGTGGGTAATTATGTAACATGTTTTATGATGTTGGTTACGTTTACTTACATAGCTATTGAACATTGTAATTCTTTTATGTAGTTGTATTACTTGGATCACCTACATGCAGCCGCTGCCCCTCAAAATAAGATTGGCACACCTCGCATTAAATTCTTTGATAAGAATATCATAAAAGCTTTGACCAAAGCTGACAAGAGGAAGGTACGCTATGGGGCTGAACCTTTTGGACATTGTGAAGTAAGTTATTCATATTTACACAGTTGGTTACGCACATTTACACAGTTGGTTACGCACATTCACTTTAATTTTATTTTTAGTTCCGAAGCTCGACTGAGACATGCTATTCAGTTGGACCTAAGTTCGATCGCCAATCTGAGGCAAGTTTATGATGTAATATATACATAGTTTATGAATATTTATGGAACAAATGGAACAGGAAGGTGGACATGGATTCTTATTAATTTTGCTGAACAACCAGCCGGAGTGCAGGACCAACATTTTTGATGCACCGCGCCCTGCCCCAACGCCTCGGCCCACTTTTAACATCCAACTTCCATCGATCAAAGAGATGATGTCAAGTAAGATCAACGATCTCCCACCTCGTCATCGATCTAAATTCACAGACATTCTTGCTGCATATGACTTGGAGGTTGACAAGTCATGCATAGCCATAAAAGACAGCATTGACAAAATTATTGAGAAGCAATACGACATAGCAGACAAGTTTATAGAGTTGATCAATGAGGTACTACGTGCCGAGTCTAATAATTTAGAAAACGAGACAGATGAGCCACAACATCCGAGGAATTCGGCTGATTCAGCAGGTCAGTCATACAATTATCCCTTGTCATTTATTTAGAACCTTTAACTGTCTACATGTGCATACGGTTTTTTTATACGTACAGTTAACAATATTTGTTTTTTTCAAGTATACGCAGCAACATTTGATCTATAATGCAAGTTTTGACATATATTATTTTCAATATAATTGTGTACAAGGACACACTGTTCATGCCACCCAACCCACACCCGATATGCCATCCCAAGCTTCGTAGCTCGAGACCCAGCTGGGTGGTACTCAGTTTGAAGAAATTCATGAAAGACAACAGCATATCCGTAGAGTGCTGGAGACTTGTCCCGACGAATCGGATGTTGTTACAGGTCAACAGGTAATATATCCAACTCCAATACCTTTTTTACTCATCATACGTACATTGTTTGCATATTACTTTTTAGCAGTATACGAACCACACTTTTTTGTCAACAGGATTTCTGTTTTGATGTTCGAAACAATATTTTGAGGAACACAAATATCACACCTCAAACCACACCAGCTTGCACCCGCTTGCCGAAATTTGACGTGACACCGCAAAAAAATGTTTGTTAGCAGTTCATGTCTCATGTTATAATTCCATTTTACGATACATACTACATAATTATACTAATCATATACATTTGTGTAGAGAGGTGAAATGGCAACAGAGGAAATGGAACACAATGACAGTGGGCCAGTTTTTTATCAGACCCCAACTCCTCATGTTAGTATAATAACATACATCTTATATAATGCATTTATGCCATTAAACTAATTATTCTAATGTTCAAACACTTATAACCAGGTTCCATCTCAGGATGATACACTGAAAGGGACAACAATTTCTGGAACTGATCCACTCCTTACAGAGCTTGAGTGCGTTCGTTCTCTGTGGGATTTACTCTGTTCCAAGGACATTGACCAAAGCAGGTACATGTTACACAAATTATGAATACCGTATTTATAAGTTTGGTTCATTTATGCAATATGAATATATAACTATGTTCATCATACAGGGTTGTCATAGGTTACGGTGAATATAGTGCAAACTGTATCGATATTTATGAATCTTTCGCAGAGGGCAAATGTCTTGAGAATGTCTTCATGCAGTGTTTCATTGAGTGTGTTCGTGATGATTCCAAAAATCATCGTCGAACTATGACATCTAACAGATTAGTACTTGATGTCAATGTTGGGGTAGGTTCTTCTTCACAGTTATTGTAACTATACACAGAATATACTTACACACTCTATTTTTGTTTTTTTAGGCTCTGTTAAATTTTGAAGAGCAGGAACGTCATAGCAAGAATCCTCAGTCGTTTGATCAAAATGTGTTACAGAATTGCTTGCACAACACATTGCCTCCTTTGGTAAATCTGGATAAATGCAAGTCGGTAAGCCTCAGTAACATTTTGTTCCCTGGTTCATTAGCATATTAACTGTACCTTTTAATCATCATGACATTGTAACAACAACATGTAACCTATTTTTACTTTTCTCATCAACAGATATTGGTACCTATGCTTAGTAGGGGACATTGGACACTGTATGTAATCAACCTACACCATCGGTGTATACACATTTTAGATTCGAATCCGTATGGTATAGAACTTGGTGGCACCACATGGAAGGACTACCATTATGACCCAATCTATTTAGGTGGAAGGAAATTCCCATGGGGGTTATAATGAGTAGGCTGAGCAAAGCGTTACAACATGTTTGCCCCAATGCAGCCTTCCCTAAATATGGTAATTTTCCAATGGATATGCCATCTAATTGCCCAACAATGAGAACAGGGTCAAATGATTGTGGCTTTTTTTGTAATGAGTTACATGAAGTTTTATGATCACATTGCAGGTGTCATAACTTCTTTCAATCAACTAGTAAGTGATTATGCTAACTCTTTTACATTCCGGTTGCCATCATTGTACATGTTAGCTATATACGTGTATAATGCATGCTATGCTTTTATTGCAGGACAATTCCCAAGACCTACGTGCTCATGCCCTTCATCAACTCACATTCCATCGCATGAACAAGGCGCTACCACTTCCATTAGATATCCAGAGATTTATGTTTGCACGCAAGTAGTTAACTATGTGTCAGAACTAAGCAATGGTGTGGGCAATGTATCGTACTGTGGTATTTTGGCCATGATTGTTAGTTAACAATGTTAGGAAGCTTCCTTATATGTGCTGTTTTAGAACAATTGTTATGCTACTTTGTCTTAGGTTGTTACACAGGTACTTTATGTGAACATTAGTTGGTTGGATACTTATGGTTATGCTGCGATGATGTGAACATCAGATGTTTTCACTTCTGTGGGCTTAAATATGATCTTTTTATATGTTATGAAGATCTTATATGAATACCTCATTTCTTAATATTACGATCAGTTCATTTAAGTTTATACTTTTTTGGTTAATATGTATATAAACTTATTGGTATCCCTATCATTTTTATACTATTTATTATACTGTTATTCTCGAATCATATTGCGCATCCACCACATTACTGTTCATATAATTTACGTATTATACGATTATCATACAGGTTATATACGATGTTTCCTACTTCAAATTATGCTACATTAGTAAGCAATATACGCTATATTTATTAGATTTCAACAACCATCTGTATATAAATCATTTGTCACTCATGCAATTTTTATTGCAAAAAACAGATTATTCGTATCACATATAACAGACTACTCACTGCCTGACTCACTGCTATCGAAATCAACAGACTAATTACTGGTCATATAGTTTACGTATTATACGATCATCATACAGGTTATATACGATGTTTTCTACTTCCAATTATGCAACATTATTAAGAAATATACGCTATATTTATTAGATTTCAACAGCCACCTGTATATAAATCATTTGTCACTCATGCAATGTTTATTGCAAAAAACAAATTATTCGTATCACATACAACAGACTAATCACTGTCTGACTCACTGCTATCGAAATCAATTGCGTGTTTTTTTGATGTTGTTGTCTCATTCCAATCAGGAGCTTTACTTCCACCCTTGTTCCTAGATCCAGGAGGTCGTCCTCTCTTACGTCCAGCAAGGCTAGCCAACCATAATCTATTTTCCTCCATTGACAAACATGTCCTACTGTTGTGACCATCAGCAATTCCACACTTCTGGCATTTCTTGGTCATTTTCTTTGTACCTTTTGCTCCCAATTTAATAACCTTTTGTTCACTTCCCTTTATTGTTCTTCCTTTGGGTTTTGAGTTATTTGGTCTTGCTAAGCTTATCCCATCGACTGCAAAATCCAGTTTCTGCAATTCAAAAGTAAATATTTCTTAGCATATAATATTATGCAGTCCAACATTCAGTATAATACCATTATTACCTTTCTGGCATGATCATTTTGTTCATTGTCACCACTCTCATTCATATTTGCGTGATCCTGCAAATTAACCTGTACCTGCCAACACATTTTAAGCTCAATCATAAGCCAATAACTCAAACCTATAAATCATTTATATGTATAACCACAAATCAATATAGTTGTTAAAGATATTACCTCTTCTAATGGACGTATCAGTATAAGTATTTGAACATTGTCCACACCCCGTTCAAGTATATTAGATACGTCTTGAATTTCCTGAAAAATTGGTTGAAAGCTCAGTATACATCATTTACAAATAAACATTCACAACAATATGATCAAAACCTTGTTATTCCTTTCATTGAATTCACCATCCTTTTCGATGTCTCTATTGTCTTCATCATCGTCCTGAGATTTTATTGTTTCATACCTCATCAATATATTATGATGAATAATATGTTACAAAATACATATTAAAACATTACATACCTGTATACCATCTCCTCCACTAGTTCCACATGTCTCCTCAACTTCTATATCTGTCTCCAAACGCGAAAGTACCTCGAGAAGCTCATCCATTACTGCTAGGGCTCTATCATTTCCTGCTTTGGATAAACTAGCATGATGCACTACTTTCATTGCCTTTTTTAGCAACATCTTCTGTCTATATGATTTTGTTTCTCCATCCTTCCCCTTCAAATTCCTATCATCTCTTGAAAACGGAACATCTTGCCTTGCAGAGTAGGTGTATCTTTGTAAAATGTATTCCTTCGGTATCCGTTCAATCTAAAGATGCATAAACACGCGTAGTACATGTGCACATAATAGCCCTATAAAAACAATAACGATCATAAGAATTTTGTATATATGTTTTCAATGTATATATTTACTATTTAGTACTCCATACCTGTATGTTCCCAATGTTTGCATTCACAAGTATACTTTCCTGCATCTTCATCAGCTGTCACTTTGAATTGGTGTTGTCCCCACACAATTTTATTCGATCTTGTTGTATGTTGCACTACGCAATCATTTGCACCCCCTTCTTCGTCATGCATTATCTTGAATGCAGTTGCATATTTCAAAGATTCCTGGAATTTATTCATCACAGCCCTTGTGTATGCTCTTGCAACCCTTATCTCAAACATATATAGCGTGTTCGTTTCCTTTTGACCCTGTGGCATATATAATGCAAATTAGATGACACTTATATTAAGGTATAAATATACACCATAACAATTTATCCTCACCATGCTTCCCACTGCTTCTTTTGACTCTTTCATCTTTCTACTGTGTAGAAGCTTCATCATTTGCTTGGCGAATTGATGAAGCGGAGTGTTTGCATCGACATGTGCACTTTTCACAAGCCTGTTCATGCTTTCACTACGCTGTGTAGACAACATTAGACCACAATAATGATTCTTGAAAAAAGCAGGCACCCAATCCTTACATATTCCATACATCTTATTGAGAGTAATGTTATCGTGCAGATGGAAATCTTCAAGTAGCATTGACCATGCAGTCTCAAACTCCAACTCAGTCAAAGGATGATGTACTATAGATTGGAACCGTGTCTTAAAGTCCATTTCCTCAAACCTTGCATATAACTCGTTTAGAAAAGACATATACCTATTTTGCACATGCCATAGACACAATCGATGTATTGTGTGTGGGAAAACCCTCTCGAGTGCTACTGGCATTGCAGGATCTTGATCTGTAATCATATATGACAAAATTGTATGAATCTTATTCCATGTTATAAAGAAAATAAGATCAAATTTAAGACATATTTTATGTATATACATTTCCATCATTATTATCAGTCGTACCTGTCAGCATCACTTGTGGCCATTCGGCATATTTTGAAGGCGTTGAATACCCATTCAAATGTATCAACAGTTTCATCCCCCAACAATGCGAAAGCAAATATAGTGCAATGGAGGTGGTGATTTGAACCAACAAACATACCTAGTGGTTTTTCATACAGATTAGTCTTATGTGTTGTGTCAAATGTAACTGCATCACCAAAATCCATGTAATTCTCTTGCTGGCTTGCATGTGACCAAAATATGCTCAAAATCTTTCCTTCTTTATCCAATTGGAAGTCAGAGAAAAATTGTGGATTATCCTTTTTGCATGATGCAAAAAAAGATAGTAGCTTTGCCACATCATTTGCATTTCTTTCTCGTTGCTTTGCATTTTTCCTGAAATTATTGTCAACATTTAGCATTAGGCGAAACCAACATTTTGCAAATTTCAATTCTGAATAACAATCTAAACATATTATAAACTTACAGGTTATACATGTCCTGTGCTGTTACAGGCACACTCTCAGGACCACCGTGCATTTCTGATACATAATCCATAATACAATGTTGCGGGATTCGACTCTCCTGCATTGAACTTATGAACTCCATGTATTCAGGATCATGCGTCTTGTTGCATTGTAATTGATTCTTTTTGGTATCCTTCTTAAAAAATTCATGATTATGATCCAAGTGCAACAGATCAATATGCACTGATATAACCGTCTCTTTTGCATCATCATAATTTTTTTAAGTTTCATACCGGCCTTGCATTGTGTCCGCTTCGAGCTGGTATTACATACTTTTGGGTTTGATATTCCCCTTACTGCACTCTTGCCTTCCATCGAGCAATTCAACCACTTACAATTTTTTCGTTCCCTATACTTTTTCAATGGAAATCCAACTTCATACGCATACCTACTATAAAATTTATATGCTTCATCCACACCACTGAATGTCATACCAACTTTAGGTACCAACCTCGGATCAATTGAAACTTCCTGTGCAAAAAAATAAAATATATATGTATGTTCATAGATTCCATAACTTGTATCATGTATGGTGTCCTTGAAAGGGAAATGTGCCCTTGGGCCATTTCTAAGTATTTTGGTGATTGAGTGCCAACACAAGTGCTTTTGTGCTAATCTATGCAAAGTGGTGGACAAAGTGAAAATCATGTTAAAAGGTATGTTTCTAGACTTAGTACATTGTTTTATGGACTAATGTATTGTGTCTAAGTGCTGGAAACAGAAAAAATCAAGTTGGAGAAGAGATGGCTAAGTTCAGCCAAAGTCTGCTCAGTCTGGGTGCACCGGACAGTGTCCGGTGGTGCACCGGACAGTGTCCGGTGCGCCAGGCTGGCTCGGACGAACAGGCTGCTCTCGGGACTTCAACGGCGGTGTACGACTATAATTCACCGGACTGTCCGATGGTGCACCGGACTGTCCGATGAGCCGTTCACAGGCGAACTCATCGCTCTCGGGAAACCATCACCGGCGTACGGCTAAAATTCACCGGTCTGTCCGGTGGTGCACTGGACTGTCCGGTGAGTCAACAGTCAGCCGGGGCAACGGTCGGCCGAGGATTCCGCGCGTGACGCGTGGCCGAGCCAACGGTCACATTGGTGCACCGGACTGTCTGGTGTGCACTGGACAGTGTTCGGTGTGCCAATGGCTCTGAGACTCCAACGGTCGGCTTTGCCAAATAAGGAAAGCAATCTGCACCGGACAGTGAACAGTGGATGTCCGGTGGTGCACCAGACTGTCCGGTGCGCCAGTCGACAGAAGGCAAGATCTGCCTTCCAGGAATGTTCTCAACGGCTCCTAGCTGCCTTGGGGCTATAAAAGGGACCCCTAGGCGCATGGAGGAGAACACCAAGCATTCTTACAACATTCCTAAGCACCAAGACCTCGATTCCGCGCATTTGTTTCGTTGTGATAGCATATAGAGCTCTAGTGGAGTTGTGAACTCATTGGGTTGTGTTGCGAGCTCTTGTTGTGACTTGTGTGCGTGGTGACACTCCGATTTTTGTGTCTTGTGTGCGTTGCTAATCCCTCTCTTGCTCCGTGCTTCTTTGTGAACTTCAAGTGTAAGGGCGAGAGGCTCCAAGTTGTGGAGATTCCTCACAAACGGGATTAAGAAAAGCAAGCAAAACACCGTGGTATTCAAGTGGGTCTTTGGACCGCTTGAGAGGGGTTGATTGCAACCCTCGTCCGTTGGGACGCCACAACATGGAGTAGGCAAGCGTTGGTCTTGGTCGAACCACGGGATAACCACCGTGCCATCTCTGTGATTGATCTCTTGTTGGTTATTGTGTTTTGTTGAAGACTCCTCTCTAGCCACTTGGCGGTTATTGCGCTAACACTTAACCAAGTTTTTGTGGCCTAAGTTTTAATTGTTACAGGATCACCTATTCACCGCCCCCTCTAGGTGCTCTCAATTGGTATCGGAGCCGTTCTCTTCGCAAAGGGACTAATCGCCCGAAGAGATGGATCCTAAGGGGAAGGGAATCGTGATCAACGATAAAGAGAAGGAATCCTTCGTCAACGAGCCGAAGGATGACAAGCCTATCGACTCGGGCTCGGGTCACAGACGCAAAGATGGGAAGAAGAAGAAAACGAGACGCATCAAGGAGATCGTCTACTACGACGACAGCGATGAGTCTACTTCTTCCCAAAAGGACGACGACCACAACGACTACGAGAGAAGGAAACCGGTTAATTCGAACTTTTCTTTTGACTACTCTCGTATTCCACAAAGTTCAAATTCACATTTGCTCTCCATTCCACTTGGCAAACCTCCTCACTTTGATGGAGAGGACTACGGATTTTGGAGCCACAAAATGCGTAGTCACCTATTCTCTCTCCATCCAAGCATATGGGAGATTGTTGAGAATGGAATGAAGTTTGATAGCTCGGATAGTCCTATTTTTATTAATGAACAGATTCATAGAAATGCACAAGCCACTACTGTGTTGTTAGCATCCTTGTGCAGGGACGAGTACCATAAAGTGAGCGGCTTGGACAATGCCAAGCAGATCTGGGACACCCTCAAGATTTCTCATGAGGGGAATGACGTCACCTTGCTCACCAAGATGGAGTTGGTGGAGGGAGAGCTTGGACGATTCGCGATGATAAGGGGCGAGGAGCCAACCCAAACATACAACCGGCTCAAGACCCTTATCAACAAAATAAGGAGCTACGGAAGCACGCGATGGACGGACCACGACGTCGTCCGACTGATGTGTAATACTCAAAATTGTATACCAAGAATATTAGAGAGATCTCCTCAATTTTGTGTGTCTCATTTGCATCATAAAAAGAGCATACATAAAATCAGGGATGATTAAATTAAACCAATAATGCTAAAATAAAAGAAAGTGCATTGTGTTGGAGTTTTATATGTTTGTGCATTAAATAAAACAATGAGGATAAAAATGATAATAATTATTTAAGGTTTGATTAAACCCTAAAGTTGAAAAATAGGGTTTTGAAAATGAGAAGAAGAGAAAGGATATAAAAATATAAATAATATAATTATATATTTTTTTAAAACTGGAATTTTTGACTTCACAAATGTAAAGGGGATTAATGTAGCACGAGCTTGAATTTATGTTTGAATTCAAATTGGAATTCAAATTGAACTTGGAAGTATAGAAAAGAGAATAAAAAAAAAGAAAGAAAAGAATAAAATCAACCTAGCCTAAATGGGCTTCGGAACCCCAATTCGGCCCAGTAGCCAGAAACCACCCCGCGCGGCCGACTACTGTAGCCCCGCGCGCGCTGCTCCTCAGCCGGATCGGACAGGCGGGCCCACATGTCGGTACCATTGTACGCGCGTGTCTGGGCTGACCGGTGGACCTCTGTGGTCAGGCGCACGGCAGGTCACCGCGATGTGGGACCCATTGGTCAGTGACGTCCCGCGTGGAACTCGTCTTCAACCTCCCGAGAATATCGCGATGCGCCCCGATCTTGCGTTCACCTCGGCGGGAGGATTGAACCACCGTTCCGCTTTCCTCTCTCTCTCGCTGCGTGGACTCTCCAGTCCATAAGACGTGGGCACGACCCCCTTCTTTCCCCGTAAACCGCTCTCCAAGTCATCCACTGCCCCACCGCGCGCCGTGTAGAGGGATACAGCCGCCGCAGGTGAACTAGGGACTACCGTCGCTCGGGTGGAACTTGTAGGTGGGAGATAGCTTCGCACTCCCTGGTGGGTCGTCTGAGTCTTAGGATTAGTTACACCTAGGCCCCTGAGTTTTCTGAAAAATGAGGCCCAGTCCAGAGACGTTTAAAAACAGAGAAATAATATTAGAAATTCATTTTTAATACAAAAACAAATCTAGAAACTTGTAAAATTCATAGAAATTCCATTTTTGGTCCAAATTGAACCATTCCAATTTCTAAAATTTTGTAATAATATTCTTTATCATTTAGTATCACTGTTTTGACATGAACTCAGTTAGAAAATTAATTTATCATCTAATCCTATTTTAATCACATTAAACCTTAGGAAATTCATAACTTGAAATCTATACCTCCAAATTTAGTGATTCCAGTTCCTATGATTTCATTTTAATGTGTAGATTTTTACTGTATATTTTATTCATCTGTTTGGTGTGATGTTGATTTTGGCTATACTATGTATGTATTGTGTTGATGCGAGTAGACGAGCAAGCCACTGTGGAAACTGAGGTTCAGCAAGTAGAGATAGCTGAGCAGGAGCTCATTGAATGCAAGTTGTGCCCTTGATCACTTACTTTTCCTAGCCATGTTCTTATTAATTTTAATGATCTGCATAGGTTAATTTTGACGGGATCCTTTATGTTACCCCAGTTTTGGTTATCTTTATACCATGTTCATCCCTGAAATATTTTTGGGTAGTACCTGCTATTGCTTTATGTGGATTGGGTATGGAGATACACTATTCATGATTATTCTGTTATTATCTTGTTATTATTACTGTTCATGTTAAGATCATTAAATTAATGGGAACATGGAGCGACCACCCGGGAAAACAGTGCTACCACAAGGGTTTAATGGGACGCCCTTGACTGATTAACTAGGAAAGCTAGTGGAGGTCTTCCTTACCCGAAAGGGGCAAGGGCAGTAGGGGAGTGGTCAGTGTAGGGAGGTCCTTGGTTGATTTTGCTGCGATGGCGGTCAGGCAAGAACCCTGCACTGGAGCTTCCTATAAACTGTAGCGGGATTTCTGAAGCTAGTGGAACTTTGTAAAGGCCTCGTAGTGTTACCCTGCCTCGCCTCCTCGGTAGAGGTGTATGGGATTGGCCGTCTCTTGGCAGATGGGTAACATGACTTGTGGGTAAAGATGTGCAACCTCTGCAGAGTGTAAAACTAGTATACTAGCCGTGCTCACGGTCATGAGCGGCTCAACTTAAATTTAATTTGACATTTGCATCGCATTTGGGATTATTTTATTATTACTTCATTATTATTAAGGTTTGGTATTTACTTACACTTAGTAATTGCTAATAAAATTTTGACCAACTTATAAAAGCAATGCTCAGCCTCAGCCTTTATTTCATTGATCAGCCTTACACTTCATGAACTCCCACCTTTGGTGAGTTCATGCCATATTATTCCCCACGAATTGTTGAGCTATGAACGTATGTGAGCTCACTCTTGCTGTCTCATAACCCCCCCCACAGGAGAAGAACAGGTGGTCAAAGAGGAGCCGCCTAACACTGAGGCATTCGACTTGATCTAGGTGGCGTTTCTCAGTCGACATTGGCGCCGACGATCCTTAGTTCGTTTTATATTTATCTTTATTTTGTAATAAGTCTTCCGCTATGTAATAAATACTCTGATGTTTTATGACATTTATCTCTATACACTCTGTTATTATATATGTTGTCTTCTTGGCGCATGTATGAGATGCACCCGGCTTTGTCCTTAAAGCCCGGGTGTTACAGAAGTGGTATCAGAGGAATGTTGACTGTAGGACGAAACCTAGATAGAAATGGACAAAACCCTTACCTACTTATCTTATTCTGATTCATTCTATACTTACCATACTCTGATTCTTTCTACACTCATCTTGATCCTGTCTCACCTTCTACTGTTCTAACGCTGATCATTCTTACCTTTTCTACTCTTAGACAAGATGGATTTCACACCTTGGAATCCCTACCCCTATGACATTTTTAAGAGATAGGAAGCCTAAGACAAAATTAAAACTATTTTCTCTATTAAAAATGTTGGTTGATTGTTCTGATGATCAATGCCTGATTTGCTTCTTTGATTGATTGAAATATTATATATGGACATCTTAGCATGTGCCAGCATAAGGTAATAAATTAGCTATGGTAGGTAAAACATTAAACTGCTTAGCTAATAAATCCCCCAAAGTAACATGATTCGTAATTACTGCCTTGTATACTGCTCTCTCTTACCGTATGTATCTAACTCAGATGGTCAATACCAGGAGGGGTGGTGGAATTGATTTGCCTCCTAATCGACACACTCGAAGGATATATAGACAACCTCAGCCATAGCCAGCAGGGATGAATCCTCCTAATCCTCCACCAGGCGGAGTTGATCCACTGGTTGCAGCTCAGATGGCGGTGATGCAGCAAATGGCGGACACTATGGCTGATATGCGTGCCCAGATGCAGCAAGAACGCCAGGAGATGCGTCAGGAAAGAGAAGATATACGCCAGGAGTTGCGCCAGGAGAGAGAGGAGATACGTCAGGAAAGGAGGGCACAACAACAGCAGCTGCAACAACAAATGCAACAGCAACAACAGCAGCAACAGCAGCAACAAGTACCACTTCCTCCACCACCACCACCAGTTCCACCCCGAGACAAGCATAGAGAGTTCATGAGTCATAAGCCACCTACATTTGCAAGCTCACCTGATCCACTGGACGCGGATGATTGGCTGAAGTCCGTTGAGAAGATGCTGAATATTGCACAGTGCACGGACCGGGAGAAGGTTTTATATGCTTCAGGACGTCTGACTGGTCCTGCTGCTGACTGGTGGGATTCTTATACTACTGCCCATGATGCTGCTGATACTATTACTTGGGCAGAGTTCAGTACACAGTTCAGGAACTACCATATTCCAGCTGGTATGATAAAGATCAAGAAGAAGGAGTTTCTGTCATTGAAGCAAGGCAACATGTCAGTCAGCGAGTACAGAGACAAATTTATTCAGCTGTCGAGATATGCTCCGGAGGAAGTTGCTGAGGATGAGAGGAAGCAGGAGCACTTCATTGAAGGACTTAATGGACCCTTGCAGTATGCACTGGTTGCACACACCTTTCCATCATTTCAGAGGCTACTGGATAAGGCTCTTGCTATTGAACACAAGCGTGTTCAACTGGGTGATTTGAAGAGGAAGGCTATCTCACAAGGACAGGGTAGCAGCAGTGTTCGTCCTCGCTACAGTTCACCACAGGGTACACCGACTCGACCAGGAGGACCGCGCCCAGTTTAGCAATCACCACTGAGGACTCCACCTCCTCGACAGGCTACCCCCACTGGCACCCTGACGAAGTTTGCAGGACAGAGTCCAGGCACTACGTGTTTCAAGTGTGGGAAGGCTGGTCATTATGCAAATGTCTGCCCACAGAGGATTGCTACTACTCCAGTTCAGAACAAGCAACAGACCCCTGGCAAGGGATATTCTATAGCCAGGGTGAATCAAGTCAGCGTTGATGATACTCCTGATGGTGGTGACATCGTACTTGGTATGTTTTATGTTAATGCAATTCCTGCAACAATATTATTTGATTCTGGTGCTACACATTCATTCATGTCTGCTAGATATGCCAACACAAATGAAATACCACTGCTAAATATGAGAAAACCCATGATAGTAATTACACCTAAAGGGCCTGTTGAGGCGAATCAAATGACACGTAGATTGACATTGACCATTATGGGTAGAGAATTTGGAGCTACTGCTATAATATTATAGTCAAGCAGTATAGATCTGATCCTTGGTATGTCATGGCTAAGAAAGGCAAAGGCCGTTATAGCATGTGGTAGAGGTACCGTAGAGCTCACTACCACTAAAGGAGAAAGATTTCAAGTTAATATTGCAGTAACCTCCTCATCCATGCGTGCAATGTTCTTTATGCCTGAGGAGTTTGTTGGTGACAACATCCGGGTGGTTAGAGATTTTCCAGATGTCTTTCCAGAGGAGTTACCAGGGATGCCACCTGATAGAGAAGTTGAGTTTGTTATTGATCTCTTACCTGGAACCGCCCCTATTTCTAAACGGCCATATAGAATGTCCGTAGAGGAGTTGAAGGAACTTAAGAAGCAGTTAACTGAGTTACAGGAGGCGGGGTATATTCGTCCGAGTTCCTCACCTTGGGGAGCACCGGTCTTGTTTGTACAGAAGAAGGATGGATCGCAGCAGATGTGTGTGGATTATAGATCTCTTAATGATGTTACAGTGAAGAACAAGTATCCGTTGCCCCGTATTGAGGATTTATTTGATCAGATGAGAGGTGCTAGAGTATTCTTGAAGATTGATCTCCGATTCGGTTACCATCAGATGAGGATTAGACCATCGGATATTCCTAAGACAGCATTCTCAACCCGATATGGATTATATGAGTTTACTGTTATGTCATTTGGATTAACCAATGCACCCGCATATTTCATGAATTTGATGAATAAGGTGTTTATGGAGTATTTGGACAGATTTGTCGTGGTGTTCATCGACGACATTCTTATCTATTCTAAGAATGAAAGTGATCATGAACAACATCTAAGGTTGGTGCTACAGAGGCTGCGAGATAATCAACTCTACGCTAAGTTCAGCAAGTGCGAGTTTTGGATTGACAAGGTGCCATTCCTTGGTCATATTATTTCTAATGGAGGAATAGCAGTGGATCCTGCTAAAGTGAAGGAGATAATGGAGTGGAGAGTGCCCACTACAGTTACTGAGATTCGGAGTTTCTTGGGACTCGCAGGATATTATCGGAGGTTTATTGAAGGGTTCTCTAAGATTGCCAAGCCTATGACCTCGCTTTTGGAGAAAGGAAGAGAATTCAAGTGGGATGAGAAATGCCAAAAAAGCTTTGATCAATTGAAGGAGAGACTAATGTCGCCACCAGTATTGATTATGCCAGATCTGCAGAAGGGATTTGACATTTACTGTGATGCATGTGGCCAGGGACTTGGATGTGTGCTTATGCAAGAAGGTCATGTGATCGCCTATGCATCTCGTCAGTTGCGGAAACATGAATTGAACTACCCCACTCATGACTTGGAATTGGCTGCCGTTGTGCATGCACTTAAGATTTGGAGACACTACATCATGGGAACTAAGTGCCAAGTATATACGGATCATAAGAGTTTGAAGTACATATTCACTCAGAAGGATCTCAACCTTAGGCAACGCCGTTGGTTGGAGCTTATTAAGGATTATGATTTGGAAATTCATTACCACCCAGGCAAGGCAAATTTGGTTGCAGATGCCTTGAGTCGAAAGGAGCATGTTCACTCCGCTTTCGTTGTCCAGCTACCTGATGAATTAGCAAAAGATTTTGAGAGACTCAACCTGGGAATTGTTACACATACAGAAGGAGTGACCATTGAATTGGAACTTACCTTGGAACAAGAGATTCGTAAAGGTCAGATTGGTGATGCTAAGATTCAGGAGATCAAGGATCCGATAACAGAGGGTAGAGGCCCAGAGTTCACAGAGGATGAGCAGGGCACAATATGGTTCAAGAATCGGATCTGTGTTCCCGATATTGATAGTCTTCGGGAAACTATATTGAAGGAAGCACATGACTCAATTTATTCTATCCATCCTAGAAGTACTAAGATGTATCAGGATTTGAAGCAAAAGTATTGGTGCTATGGACTAAAGAGAGATGTGGCTGCACATGTGGCTATGTGCGATGTGTGCCAAAGAGTTAAGGCTGAACACCAGAGGCCAGCCGGACTACTGCATCCACTGAAGATACCTGAGTTGAAATGGGAAGAGATTGGCATGGACTTCATTGTTGGATTACCCCGCACATCTGCTGGATATGATTCGATATGGGTGATTGTGGACAGGCTAACTAAGGTAGCCCACTTTATTCCGGTGAAGACCACTTATTCAGGAGCCAAGTTGGCAGAGTTGTACATGGCACGGATTGTATGTCTACATGGTGTGCCAAAGAAGATTGTGTCAGACCGGGGATCACAGTTTACTTCTCGGTATTGGAAGAAGTTGCACGAGTCATTGGATACAAGATTAAATTTTAGTTCGGCTTACCATCCACAGACTGATGGGCAAACTGAGAGGACTAACCAGGTGCTAGAAGATATGTTAAGAGCTTGTGCCCTTAAGCATGGTGGTAGTTGGGATAAGAGTCTACCGTATGCGGAGTTCTCATATAATAATAGCTATCAGGCCAGTTTGAAGATGTCACCGTTTGAGGCTTTGTATGGCAGAAAGTGCAGGACTCCATTATATTGGGATCAAACTAGTGAAAGGCAGTTATTTGGACCGGAGATTATAAAAGAAGCAGAGGAACAAGTCCAGCAAATAAGGGAGAATTTGAGAACTGCGCAGTCAAGATAGAAAAGCTATGCTGATACCCGGAGGAGACTGCTTGAGTTTAAGGAGGGTGATTATGTCTATTTGAAGGTGTCACCACTCCGGGGTATGAGAAGATTCAAAGTCAAAGGAAAGTTGTCCCCTCGCTTTATTGGACCCTTCTTAATCTTAAAGCGAGTGGGAGAAGTAGCATACCAAATTGAGTTACCGGATCATCTCGCGGATGTTCATGATGTATTCCATGTATCTCAGCTGAAGAAATGTCTCAGGGTACCTGAGGAACAAATACCAATGGAAGACCTTAGTGTTCAAGAAGATTTGACTTATGCTGAGTACCCCATCAAGATTCTAGATACACTGACTCGTGTCACGAGGAATAAGGTTATAAAGATGTGCAAAGTGCAATGGAGCCACCACGGTGAAGATGAAGCAACTTGGGAAAGAGAAGAAGAGCTTCGTATAGATTTTCTCCACCTTTTCCCTAGATCTTCTTAAATCTCGAGGATGAGATTATTTTTAAGGGGGGTAGGATTTGTAATACTCAAAATTGTATACCAAGAATATTAGAGAGATCTCCTCAATTTTGTGTGTCTCATTTGCATCATAAAAAGAGCATACATAAAATCAGGGATGATTAAATTAAACCAATAATGCTAAAATAAAAGAAAGTGCATTGTGTCGGAGTTTTATATGTTTGTGCATTAAATAAAACAATGAGGATAAAAATGATAATAATTATTTAAGGTTTGATTAAACCCTAAAGTTGAAAAATAGGGTTTTGAAAATGAGAAGAAGAGAAAGGATATAAAAATATAAATAATATAATTATATTTTTTTTAAAACTGGAATTTTTGACTTCACAAATGTAAAGGGGATTAATGTAGCACGAGCTTGAATTTATGTTTGAATTCAAATTGGAATTCAAATTGAACTTGGAAGTATAGAAAAGAGAATAAAAAAAAGAAAGAAAAGAATAAAATCAACCTAGCCTAAATGGGCTTCGGAACCCCAATTCGGCCCAGTAGCCAGAAACCACCCCGCGCGGCCGACTACTGTTGCCCCGCGCGCGCTGCTCCTCAGCCGGATCGGACAGGCGGGCCCACATGTCGGTACCATTGTACGCGTGTGTCTGGGCTGACCGGTGGACCTTCGTGGTCAGGCGCACGGCAGGTCACCGCGATGTGGGACCCATTGGTCAGTGACGTCCCGCGTGGAACTCGTCTTCAACCTCCCGAGAATATCGCGATGCGCCCCGATCTTGCGTTCACCTCGGCGGGAGGATTGAACCACTGTTCCGCTTTCCTCTCTCTCTCGCTGCGTGGACTCTCCAGTCCATAAGACATGGGCACGACCCCCTTCTTTCCCCGTAAACCGCTCTCCAAGTCATCCACTGCCCCACCGCGCGTCGTGTAGAGGGATACAACTGCCGCGGGTGAACTAGGGACTACCGTCGCTCGGGTGGAACTTGTAGGGGGGAGATAGCTTCGCACTCCCTGGTGGGTCGTCTGAGTCTTAGGATTAGTTACACTTAGGCCCCTGAGTTTTCTGAAAAATGAGGCCCAGTCCAGAGACGTTTAAAAACAGAGAAATAATATTAGAAATTCATTTTTAATACAAAAACAAATCTAGAAACTTGTAAAATTCATAGAAATTCCATTTTTGGTCCAAATTGAACCATTCCAATTTCTAAAATTTTGTAATAATATTCTTTATCATTTAGTATCACTGTTTTGACATGAACTCAGTTAGAAAATTAATTTATCATCTAATCCTATTTTAATCACATTAAACCTTAGGAAATTCATAACTTGAAATCTATAACTCCAAATTTAGTGATTCCAGTTCCTATGATTTCATTTTAATGTGTAGATTTTTACTGTATATTTTATTCATCTGTTTGGTGTGATGTTGATTTTGGCTATACTATGTATGTATTGTGTTGATGCGAGTAGACGAGCAAGCCACTGTGGAAACTGAGGTTCGGCAAGTAGAGATAGCTGAGCAGGAGCTCATTGAAGGCTTATTAATTTTAATGATCTGCATAGGTTAATTTTGACGGGATCCTTTATGTTACCCCAGTTTTGGTTATCTTTATACCTTGTTCATCCCTGAAATATTTTTGGGTAGTACCTGCTATTGCTTTATGTGGATTGGGTATGGAGATACACTATTCATGATTATTCTGTTATTATCTTGTTATTATTATTGTTCATGTTAAGATCATTAAATTAATGGGAACATGGAGTGACCACCCGGGAAAACAGTGCTACCACAAGGGTTTAATGGGACGCCCTTGGCTGATTAACTAGGAAAGCTAGTGGAGGTCTTCCTTACCCGAAAGGGGCAAGGGCAGTAGGGGAGTGGTCAGTGTAGGGAGGTCCTTGGTTGATTTTGCTGCGATGGCGGTCAGGCAAGAACCCTGCACTGGAGCTTCCTATAAACTGTAGCGGGATTTCTGAAGCTAGTGGAACTTTGTAAAGGTCTCGTAGTGTTACCCTGCCTCGCCTCCTCGGTAGAGGTGTATGGGATTGGCCGTCTCTTGGCAGATGGGTAACATGACTTGTGGGTAAAGATGCGCAACCTCTGCAGAGTGTAAAACTAGTATACTAGCCGTGCTCACGGTCATGAGCGGCTCGGACCCTCACATGATTAATTATGGAACTTAAATTTAATTTGACATTTGCATCGCATTTGGGATTATTTTATTATTACTTCATTATTATTAAGGTTTGGTATTTACTTACACTTAGTAATTGCTAATAAAATTTTGACCAACTTATAAAAGCAATGCTCAGCCTCAGCCTTTATTTCATTGATCAGCCTTACACTTCATGAACTCCCACCTTTGGTGAGTTCATGCCATATTATTCCCCATGACTTGTTGAGCTATGAACGTATGTGAGCTCACTCTTGCTGTCTCACAACCCCCCCCCCACAGGAGAAGAACAGGTGGTCGAAGAGGAGCAGCCTAACACTGAGGCATTCGACTTGATCTAGGTGGCGTTTCTCAGTCGACATTGGCGCCGACGATCCTTAGTTCGTTTTATATTTATCTTTATTTTGTAATAAGTCTTCCGCTATGTAATAAATACTCTGATGTTTTATGACATTTATCTCTATACACTCTGTTATTATATATGTTGTCTTCTTGGCGCATGTATGAGATGCACCCGGCTTTGTCCTTAAAGCCCGGGTGTTACATGATGCTAAGGTCCTTTACCGTTCTTGATCCTCATTTGGTGAATAATATTCGTGAGAATCCCAGGTACACCAAAATGTCGCCTGAAGAAGTCCTTGAAAAATTCGTAAGCGGGCGAATGATGATCAAGGAGGCGAGGTACGTGGACGACGCACAGAATGGTCCAATCAATGAGCCTCAACCCGTTGCTCTCAAGGCAACGAGAAGCAAGGAGACGTTACCTAGCAAGGTGGCGCAAGTTGAGGCGGCAGGTCTAAATGATGAGGAAATGGCCCTCATCATCAAGCGCTTCAAGACGGCGCTTAAAGGTCGCAAGGGACAGCCAAGCAAGACCAAGACGAAGGGGAAGCGCTCATGCTTCAAATGTGGTAACCTTGGTCATTTTATTGCTAACTGTCCCGATAATGAAAGTGACCAGGAAAAAGGGAACAAGAGAGAGAAGAAGAAGAATTACAAGAAGGCCAAGGGCGAGGCACACATCGGAAAGGAGTGGGATTCGGATTGCTCCTCCTCCGACTCCGACAATGAAGGACTCGCCGCCACCGCTTTCAACAAGTCATCCCTCTTCCCCAACGAACATCACACATGCCTCATGGCAAAGGAGAAGAAGGTATGTACTCGAGACAATACTACTTATGATTCTTCTAGTGATGATGAGTCTAGCGATGAGGAAATAAATTACTCTAGCTTGTTTAAGGGCCTAGATAGAACCAAGGTAGATAAAATTAATGAATTGATTGATGCCTTGAATGATAAGAATAGGCTTTTAGAAAAACAAGAGGATTTGTTGTATGAAGAACATGACAAATTTGTAGAAGCACAAAAATCTCATGCTTTAGAAGTTAAAAGAAATGAAATGCTTTCTTGTGAATTATCTTCTTGCCATGAGACAATTTCTAGCTTAAGGAGCATTAACAATGATTTAAATGCTAAATTAGAAGTAGCAAATAAATCTAATTCTTGTGTAGAACATGTTATGATTTGCACTAGGTGTAAAGATTTTGATATTGATGCTTGTAGAGAACACCTAGTTTCAATTTCTAGATTAAATGATGAAGTAGCTAGTCTTAATGACCAACTTAAGACTAGCAAAAGTGATTTCGATAAGCTAAAATTTGCAAGGGATGCCTACACGATTGGTAGACACCTCTCAATTAAGGATGGACTTGGCTTCAAGAGGGAAGCCAAGGACTTAACAAGCCATAAGGCTCCCATCTCCACCAAGGAGAAAGGGAAGGCCCCTATGGCTAGTAGTGCTAAAAAGAACCATGCTTTTATGTATCATGACAAAAGACAATATAGAAATGCTTATAGGAGTTATAATGCATTCGATTCTCATGCCATGTTTGCTTCTAGTTCTTCCTATGTGCATGATAGAAATGTTGGTAGGAAAAATATTGTTCATAATATGCCTAGGAGAAATGTTGTTAATGTTCCTAGGAAAGTTAATGAACCATCTACAATATATCATGCTTGCAATGCTTCATTTGCCATTTGTAGAAAGGGTAAGAAGGTATTGGCTAGGAAGTTAGGGGCCAAATGCAAGGGTGACAAAACTTGCATTTGGGTCTCTAAGACAATTGTGACTAACCTTATAGGACCCAACAAGAGTTGGGTACCTAAGACCCAAGCCTAAATTTGCCTTGCGGGTTTATGCATCCAGGGGTTCAAGCTGGATTATCGACAGCGGATGCACAAACCATATGACGGGGGAGAAGAAGATGTTCACCTCCTACGTCAAAAATAAGGATTCCCAAGATTCAATAATATTCGGTGATGGGAACCAAGGCAAGGTAAAAGGGTTAGGTAAAATTGCTATTTCATCCGAACACTCTATCTCTAATGTGTTTTTAGTAGAGTCTCTTGGATATAATTTGTTGTCTGTCAGTCAACTATGCAAAATGGGATATAATTGTCTATTTACAAATATAGATGTGTCTGTCTTTAGAAGATGTGATGGTTCACTAGCTTTTAAGGGTGTACTAGACGGCAAACTTTATTTGGTTCATTTTGCAAAAGAAGAGGCCGGTCTAGATCCATGCTTAATGGCTAAGACTTGCATGGGCTGGTTGTGGCATCGCCGCTTAGCACATGTGGGGATGAAGAACCTCCACAAGCTTCTAAAGGGAGAACACGTGATAGGTCTAACTAATGTACATTTCGAAAAAGATAGACCTTGTGCAGCTTGTCAAGCAGGGAAACAAGTAAGAGGCTCTCATCACACCAAAAATGTGATGACAACATCAAGACCCTTGGAGATGCTTCATATGGATCTCTTCGGACCCATCGCCTATCTGAGTATAGGAGGAAGTAAGTATGGTCTTGTTATAGTTGATGATTTTTCCCGCTTCACTTGGGTATTCTTTTTGCAGGATAAAACTGAAACCCAAAGGACCCTCAAGCGCTTCCTCAGGAGAGCTCAAAATGAGTTTGAGCTCAAGGTGAAGAAGATAAGGAGCGACAATGGGTCCGAATTCAAGAATCTTCAAGTGGAGGAGTTCCTTGAGGAGGAGGGGATCAAGCACGAGTTCTCCGCTCCCTACACACCTCAGCGAAATGGTGTGGTAGAGAGGAAAAACAGGACGAGCACGGGGTGGTGACAAGGAACAAGGCTCGACTTGTGGCAAAAGGTTATGCCCAAGTCGCAGGTTTGGACTTTGAGGAGACGTTCGCTCCTGTGGCTAGGCTAGAATCAATTCGTATTTTGCTAGCATATGCCGCTCACCATTCTTTCAGGTTGTACCAAATGGATGTGAAGAGCGCTTTCCTCAACGGGCCGATCAAAGAGGAGGTGTACGTGGAGCAACCCCCTGGCTTCGAGGATGAATGGTACCCCGACCACGTGTGTAAGCTCTCTAAGGCGCTCTATGGACTTAAGCAAGCCCCAAGAGCATGGTATGAATGCCTTAGAGACTTTTTAATTGCTAATGCTTTCAAGGTTGGGAAAGCCGATCCAACTCTTTTCACTAAGACTTGCGATGGTGATCTTTTTGTATGCCAAATTTATGTCGATGACATAATATTTGGTTCTACTAACCAAAAGTCTTGTGAAGAGTTTAGCAGGGTGATGACGCAGAAATTCGAGATGTCGATGATGGGCGAGTTGAACTACTTCCTTGGGTTCCAAGTGAAGCAACTCAAGGACGGCACCTTCATCTCCCAAACGAAGTACACGCAAGATTTGTTAAAGCGGTTTGGGATGAAGGACGCCAAGCCCGCAAAGACTCCGATGGGAACCGACGGACACACCGACCTCAACAAAGGAGGTAAGTCCGTTGATCAAAAGGCATACCGGTCTATGATAGGGTCTTTACTTTATTTGTGTGCTAGTAGACCGGATATTATGCTTAGCGTATGCATGTGTGCTAGATTTCAATCCGATCCTAAGGAGTGTCACTTAGTGGCTGTGAAGCGAATTCTAAGATATTTAGTCGCTACGCCTTGCTTCGGGATCTGGTATCCAAAGGGGTCTAACTTTGACTTGATTGGATATTCAGATTCCGACTATGCTGGATGTAAGGTCGATAGGAAGAGTACATCGGGGACGTGCCAATTCTTAGGAAGGTCCCTGGTGTCTTGGAACTCTAAGAAACAAACTTCCGTTGCCCTATCCACCGCTGAAGCCGAGTACGTTGCCACAGGACAGTGTTGTGCGCAACTACTTTGGATGAGGCAAACCCTCTGGGACTTTGGCTACAATCTGAGCAAAGTCCCACTCCTATGTGACAATGAGAGTGCTATCCGAATAGCGGAAAATCCTGTTGAGCACAGCCGCACAAAGCACATTGACATCCTGCATCACTTTTTGAGAGACCACCAGCAAAAGGGAGATATCGAAGTGTTTCATGTTAGCACCGAGAACCAGCTAGCCGATATCTTCACTAAGCCTTTAGATGAAAAGACCTTTTGCAGGCTGCGTAGTGAGCTAAATTTCCTAGATTCGCGGAACTTGGATTGATTTATAGCATACATGTGTTTATGCCTTTGATCATGTTCCTTATGCATTTTGTTGCTTACTATGGTGCTCAAGTTGTACAATCTCTCCCCGGACCTCACAAGTCCTTGTGCAAGTGATGCACATATTTAGGGGGAGTTGTGCTACAACTTGACCCTTTGAGACTAACCATATGCTTGAGTTTGCTTGTTTTAGTCTCAAAGGAGGTTTGAAAGGGAAGAGGTGGACTTGGACCATGATAGACTTCCACTGCACTCCGATGAGAGGGTAACTTATTCCAAGTTCATCTCATGTACTCTTATTGCCTTTGTATTCTTATTTGAAGATCTTGGTGAGGCAATGGGGCTAAAGGGCCAAGATTGATCCCATTTTGGTGCTTGATGCCAAAGGGGGAGAAAATAAAGGCCAAAGCAATAGATGGATCAGCTACCACTTGAGAAATTTTGAAAATAGTAGATTAGAGCTTTTGGTTTGTCAAAACTCTTTTATTGTCTCTTATGTCAAAAGTTGGCCTCTTGTGGGGAGAAGTGTTGATTATGGGAAAAAGGGGGAGTTTTTGAAAACCTTGATCAAATTTCGTTGGAATACCTCTCTTTTTGTCTCTACAAGTGGATTTGAGTTAGAGATAGGAATTTGAGTTTGATTTGCAAAAACAAACCAAGTGGTGGCATAGAGTGATCCATATATGTCAAATAGGATTCAAAACAACCTTGAGTTTTCATTTGCATTGATATTGCACGTATTCTAGTTGCTTTATGTTGTGTTGGCATAAATCACCAAAAAGGGGAGATTGAAAGGGAAATGTGCCCTTGGGCCATTTCTAAGTATTTTGGTGATTGAGTGCCAACACAAGTGCTTTTGTGCTAATCTATGCAAAGTGGTGGACAAAGTGAAAATCATGTTAAAAGATATGTTTCTAGACTTAGTACATTGTTTTATGGACTAATGTATTGTGTCTAAGTGCTGGAAACAGAAAAAATCGAGTTGGAGAAGAGATGGCTAAGTTCAGCCAAAGTCTGCTCAGTCTGGGTTCACCGGACTGTCCGGTGGTGCACCGGACAGTGTCCGGTGCGCCAGGCTGGCTCTGGCGAACAGGCTGCTCTCGGGACTTCGACGGCGGTGTACGGCTATAATTCACCAGACTGTCCGGTGGTGCACCGGACTGTCCGGTGAGCCGTTCACAGGCGAACTCGTCGCTCTCGGGAAACCATCACCGGCGTATGGCTAAAATTCACCGGTCTGTTCGGTGGTGCACCGGACTGTCCGGTGAGTCAACAGTCAGCCGGGGCAACGGTCGGCCGAGGATTCCGCGCGTGACGCGTGGCCGAGCCAACGGTCACATTGGTGCACCGGACTGTCCGGTGTGCACCGGACAGTGTTCGGTGTGCCAACGGCTCTCAGACTCCAACGGTCGGCTTCGCCAAATAAGGAAAGCAATCTGCACCGGACAGTGAACAGTGGATGTCCGGTGGTGCACCGGACTGTCCGGTGCACCAGTCGACAGAAGGCAAGATCTGCCTTCCAGGAATGTTCTCAACGGCTCCTAGCTGCCTTGGGGCTATAAAAGGGACCCTAGGCGCATGGAGGAGAACATCAAGCATTCTTACAACATTCCTAAGCACCAAGACCTCGATTCCACGCATTTGTTTCATTGTGATAGCATATAGAGCTCTAGTGGAGTTGTGAACTCATTGGGTTGTGTTGCGAGCTTGTCGGGGACCATAATTAGGGGTACCCTCAAGACGCCTAATTCTCAGCTGGTAACCCCCATCAGCATAAAGCTGCAAAGGCCTGATGGGTTTGATTAAGTCAGGGATCAGTCCATACGAGTGACTCGATCACGCCATGCCCGAGCCTAGCCTCGGGCGAGGGCAACCGACCCTAAGATGACTCCGTCTCGCCTGAGGTCTCCTCTTTCACGGCAGACGCATCACCGGCTCGCCCGAGGCCCCGCCTTCGATAAGAAGTAACCCTGACTAAATCACCGCGCCAACCGACCAAGTCACCGGGGCGTTTAACGCAAAAGGTAAGACCGACGGGCGACCAGACTTCGCCAGAGGTGCCATAGGAGGCTCTGCCCGACCCAGGGCTCGGACTCGGGCTAAGGCCCCGGAAGACGGCGAACTCCGCTCCGCCCGACCCAGGGCTCGGACTCGGGCTAAGGCCCCGGAAGACGGCGAACTCCGCTCCGCCCGACCCAGGGCTCGGACTCGGGCTAAGGCCCCGGAAGACGGCGAACTCCGCTCCGCCCGACCCAGGGCTCGGACTCGGGCTAAGGCCCCGGAAGACGGCGAACTCCGCTCCGCCCGACCCAGGGCTCGGACTCGGGCTAAGGCCCCGGAAGACGACGACCTCCGCCTCGCCCGACCCAGGGCTCGGATTCCGCCTCGGCCTCTGCCGAACGACCTCCGCCTCGCCCGACCCAGGGCTCGGACTCCGCCTCTGTCTTGCAGGACGGACTCGACCTCGACTTCGGAGGAGCCTCCACGGCGCCCGACCTAGGACGCAAGACCGCCACGTCAACAGGAAGCGTCATCATCACCCTGCCCCGAGCCGACTTGGGTCGCAGAGAACAAGACCGGCGTCCCATCCGGCCGGCTACGCCAGATAGGCAATGATGGCGCCCCGCCAGACCATGACGACGACGGCTCTCAGCTCCCTTACGAAAGCAGGAGGACGTCAGCAAGGGCCCAGCCACTCCGACAGCTGTCCCCCCGTCCGGCTCCGTTACACCTCCAACAGCCACGACGCCACACCAACAGGGTGCCAAGATCTCTCCGGCTGCCACCTGGGCATGTACTTAGGGCGCTAGCTCTCCCTCGCTAGACACGTAGCACCTTGCTACACCCCCATTTTGTACACCTGGAACCTCTCCTTACGACTATAAAAGGAAGGACCAGGGCCTTCTTAGAGAAGGTTGGCCTCGCGGGGACGAAGGGCAGGGGCAGGCGCTCTCTCGGGGCCGCTCGCTCCCCTCACCTCGCGCGGACGCTTGTAACCCCCTACTGCAAGCGCACCCGACCTGGGCGCGGGACGAACACGAAGGCCGCGGGAATTCTCCGACTCCCTCACGACCCGGCTCCGGCCACCGACCTCTCGCTCTCGCTCTCTCCCCCCTTCGCGCTCGCCCACGCGCTCGACCCATCTGGGCTGGGGCACGCGGCACACTCACTCGTCGGCTCGGGGACCCCCCGGTCTCGGAACGCCGACAGTTGGCGCGCCAGGTAGGGGCCTGCTGCGTGTTGACGAGCAGTTTCCCGTCAAGCTCCAGATGGGCAGTCTCCAACGACCTCTTCAACCCGGATCGGTGCTCCATTTCGGGAGTCTCGAGTTCATGTCTCTCGACAGCGACCACGACATGGTACTCCTTCCACCGCCGCGCGACAGCGACAATGGTGGCGGACAGCCCGCCCGCCGGCGACGGAATCGACGACGTCTTTCCCGCGTGGGGGAAGGACAACTTCCGAGCTCGCCCCATCCTCTCCCTCGCCATCGGAGGAGGAGGAGGCGGGGCAACCAGGGCCGAGCGGGAGGCCGCGCTCCGACGGCTGTCGAGCAAATCGACATCCCCGGCGCCCCGACGGAGGACACGCCAAGCGTCGCCCTCGCGTTCGAGGCAAAGGCGAGCAGCATCCCCCCGCAGCACGTCGACTCCGAGCAGGTGGACGACGCCAGCACGCTCGTGAAGGGCCTGCAGGACGTCGCCCTCATACCCAAGACGACGGCGCGATCTGCCCCCGACGCGACTTCATCGCTCCTCGTCGACAAAAAGGTACCGACTGCTCCCCATCTTTCGTCATTTCGACTCGGCCTCAGCCCGCCTGGCGACCTCGCTTTGGCGGGCGCTCACATTGAGGCGAGTGCAACCTCTCTGGGGTTTCGTGTGCGGTTTCCTTGGGACCGATTGACGGGTGTCTCGACCTACGGACCCTCTGGGTCCGAGGAAGATGACGACCCCAGCATCTGCTGGGATTTCTCCGGATCTGGCAACCCTAGTGCCATGCGGGACTTCATGACCGCATGTGACTACTGCCTCTCTGACTGTTCCGACGGCAGCCGCAGCCTTGGCGACAAGGACTGCGGCCCGAGCCGCGAATGTTTCCACGTCGAGCTAGGGGATCCCTCCGGAGGCGGCTGTCTCGGCATGCCGGAGGACGGTGATCCCCCTAGGCCAGCGCCTCGCGCCGACATCCCGCGGGAGCTAGCTGTGGTCCCCGTTCCGGCGGGGGGTCACGACCCACAGCTCAAGCAAGTCCGCGGGGCGCAGGCCGGGCTCGATGAGGGAGCAGGAGCGCTCGAGGCAATCCGCCAGAACATCGGGCAGGTATGGGCGAGCCAGCCCCCGGCCGGAGGAATACGTCACCTGCCCCAAGGTCTCCAGCACCGCATCGCCAACGATGCCAGGGACAGACCGCCACCCGCATCCGGCGGAACCGGTCAGGACCTGGCCGCTGCAGCGATGCTCCTCCGCGCGATGCCGGAGTCATCAACCACCGAGGGTCGGCGAATCCAGGGAGAACTCAAGCATCTCCTGGAAGGCGCTGCGGCCCGGCGGGCCGAGAGCTCTGCCTCCCGAAGGCAGGGATACCCCTCGGAACCTCGTGCCGCGACTTCCCGACTCACGCGGGAAGCCTCGGTCTTCACCGGACGCACGCGCAACACCGCGCCTGCGGCCCCGGGCCACCTCGGCGACGAGCACCCTCATCGTGACCGTCGGGCACGCCTCGACGAAAGGGTGCGCCGAGGCTACCACCCCAGGCGTGGGGGACGTTACGACAGCGGGGAGGATCGGAGTCCCTCGCCCGAACCACCCGGTCCGCAGGTCTTTAGCCGAGCCATTCGGCGGGCGCCGTTTCCGCCCCGATTCCGACCCCCAACTACTATCACGAAGTACTCGGGGGAAACGAGACCGGAATTGTGGCTTGCGGACTACCGCCTGGCCTGTCAACTGGGTGGGACGGACGATGACAACCTCATCATCCGAAACCTCCCCCTGTTCCTCTCCGACACCGCTCGTGCCTGGTTGGAGCACCTGCCTCCGGGGCAGATTTCCAACTGGGAAGATCTGGTCCAGGCTTTCGCCGGCAACTTCCAGGGCACGTACGTGCGCCCCGGGAATTCCTGGGACCTCCGAAGCTGTCGGCAACTGCCGGGAGAGTCTCTCCGGGACTACATCCGGCGGTTCTCGAAGCAGCGCACCGAGCTGCCCAACATCACCGACTCTGATGTCATCGGCGCGTTCCTCGCCGGCACCACCTGCCGTGACCTGGTGAGCAAGTTGGGTCGCAAGACCCCCACCAGGGCGAGCGAGCTGATGGACATCGCCACCAAGTTCGCCTCCGGCCAGGAGGCAGTAGAGGCCATCTTCCGAAAGGACAAGCAGCCCCAGGGCCGCCCGTCGGAAGATGCTCCCGAGGCGTCTGCTCCGCGCGGCGCCAAGAAGAAAGGCAGGAGGAAGTCGCAAGCGAAACGCGACGTTCCCGATGCAGACCTTGTCGCCGCCGCCGAGCACAAGAACCCTCGGAAGCCCCCCGGAGGTGCTAACCTCTTCGACAAGGCACTCAAGGAGACGTGCCCCTATCATCAGGGGCCTGTCAAGCACACCCTCGAGGAATGCGTCATGCTTCGGCGCCACTTCCACAGGGCCGGGCCACCCGCAGAGGGTGGCAGGGCTCGCGACGACGACAAAAGGGAGGACCGCCAAGCAGGAGAGTTCCCAGAGGTCCGCGACTGCTTCATGATCTACAGAGGGCATGCGGCGAATGCCTCGGCTCGGCATCGTAAGCAAGAGCGTCGGGAGGTCTGCTCGGTGAAGGTGGCGGCGCCAGTCTACCTAGACTGGTCCGACAAGCCCATCACCTTCGACCGGGACGACCACCCCGACCACGTGCCGAGCCCGGGGAAGTACCCGCTCGTCGTCGACCCCGTCATCGGCGACGTCAGGCTCACCAAGGTCTTGATGGATGGGGGCAGCTGCCTCAACATCATCTACGCCGAGACCCTCAGGCTCCTGCGCGTCGATCTGTCATCCGTCCGAGCAGGCGCTGCGCCCTTCCATGGGATCATTCCCGGGAAGCGCGTCCAGCCCCTCGGACAGCTCGACCTCCCTGTCTGCTTCGGAACACCCTCCAACTTCCGAAGGGAGACTTTGACGTTCGAGGTGGTCGGGTTCCGAGGAACCTACCACGCAGTGTTGGGGAGGCCATGCTACGCGAAGTTCATGGCCATCCCCAACTACACCTACCTGAAGCTCAAGATGCCGGGCCCCAACGGGGTCATCACCGTCGGCCCCACGTACGAACACGCATTCGAATGCGATGTGGAGTGCGTGGAGTACGCCGAGGCCCTCGCCGAGTCCGAGGCCCTCATTGCCGACCTGGAAAGCCTCTCCCGAGAGGTGCCGGACGTGAAGCGACATGCCGGCAACTTCGAGCCAGCGGAGACGGTCAAGGCCGTCCCTCTCGACCCCAGTGGCGACGCCTCCAAGCATGTCCGGATCAGTTCTAGGCTCGGTCCCAAATAAGAAGCAGTACTCGTCGACTTTCCTCGCGCAAACGTTGACATTTTTGCGTGGGGTCCCTCGGGCATGCCCGGCATGCCGAGAGATGTCACCGAGCACTCGCCGGATATCTGGGCAGGAGCCTGACTCGCCAAACGGCCTCTGCGCGAACGACGCTCGGGGGCTGCGCCCTTTCCCTACTCACACATAAGAATCAGTCATCAAGGGAGAGTCGGCCTCGCCCCGGCAGAGCCCGACCCTCCCTCGGGGGCTAAAAAGGGGGAACCCCTCTCGTCGAGTTTGGACGGACGTACCGTTCCACGTCAGAAAAACTCTTTTTTCGGTCAAGAAGGGTTTTTTTGCGTTCTCCCGGATGCGTCAGAAGCAGGGTCCTGAGGAGCGAACTTGGGTACGAGTAAATGGCGAGACCGACTGAGCTGGGGAACACCTATGCCTCCGGGCTAGGGACACCTCACTCGTCGCCTGCCACGAAAAAGGACCCAGCTCGGGAAATCACCCTGTTATCGACACTACGAGCCAGGCGCGAAAATCGAAACGAAAAAGAGCATGACTTCACGGAAGAGAAGTAAAATGTCCAGGCCTCGGTGGCCGCGGCAAACCACACATCCAACAGAAATTGTCCCAACAAAAATCAGGCGTCGCCTCGGGCAGGAGCCGCGCCCTCAACTCCACCCCCGCCGTCGGTAAGGTTCACCTCCGCTTCCGGCGGCGGCGCAGGAGGAAGAATCTCCGCTTCGAAGGCGGTCGCCAGCACCGCGCTCGGACCCACAGCGACCGCGTCGAGCCGCTGAACCTCCGCCAGGGCCGCCTCGTCTTCGTCAGGCAGGCAGTACCCCTCGCTGACCCGCTCCAAGTCCACGACGTAGTGGGAAGCAAGCACGGCGAAGGCCCGCCTGACGCCGTGGTGCAGCGCCCCATGGACTTTACCGCGCGCGTAATCACCTAGGGCTTGAAGACGGCTTTGGGGAGAGCTTCCTGAAGGGACGTCGCCGGGACCGAGTTTCCGATAGACCTCCGAGACGGCCTCGGACATGGCCGCGAGATCGGCCTCCCTCTGCTCAGCAGCCCCATCGAGCGCCTCGGCAAGCGCCTTGGCAGACTCGTCGAGGGCAGACTCGAGCTCTGCGAACAACCAGAAGAAAGACCTCAAACACAAGCAGAAGAAACGGACAAGATCGAGAACCGAGGACGGTCGAGCCATACCTCCGGCTCGGACGCGCTGCTCCGAGGCTGCGACTTGGGCTGCGGCCAGATCGGCCGCAAGGATCTCGGCCCGGCTCTCGGCCTCGGCAGCCTGGCCCCGAGTTTGGTCCCGCTCTTCGGCAACCTGGGCGAGCTCCGACCGCAGTTGTAGCACCTCCGTGCGCGCTGCCGCCGCCTAGGCCTTCAGGTCAGCGCAGAGCAACTGGAGGTCCGCTATCTTAGCGTCCTGCTGAGAAAGGCGCGCGGTAGCCCCGGCGAGCGAAGTCCTCAGGGACCGCAGCGAGCCCCAGACGACGGCCTCGCGACGAATGAACGACGACTTGGCAGCGCTCCGGTCCGTCAGATCCTGGAAAGGGAAGCAAGATATCACGACGAGCGCCTCACTCGCAGAAGCAAGAAGGTATGCCCGAAACCATTACCTGAAGGATTTTGGGGACGTCCCCGCAGAGAACCTCCAGCGACGATCGGAGCAACCCCACTGTCGCCTCCGCACGCTTGCGGAGCTCGTCCCAGGACTGGTCCTCCTCTTCATCGTCAAGAACGAAGATAGGCCCGAAGCCTCGCGGGTCCGGAATCGGAGCAACTGGCCCCGGGCCTCGGGGCTCCGCCGCATAGCGACAAGGCTGCCGCCCGCCCGGGAGCACTGCGCGTCCGCGCCCACCTCTTCCGAGGCCCCGAGCGCCGACGCCGCGGCTGTCTCGACGCCGGCGGCAACCGCACGCTCTCCGACTGGGACGGTGCCAACTGCGGTAGCGGCAGACGCCGGCATGGCCGACATGGCAGGCGAGATCGGGACCGCGCCGGCGCCGGCCGCCTCCCCGATCACGATGGCTACCTCGGCAGAGGAGCCCGCCTCGGCGACCTGCTCCCCCGGAACATGCGACGCCTGAGCCCCGTGCGGCGGAGCACCCTGCGAAAGGGTCGGCTGAGCGGCAGGGCCCGAGGTGGCGCCAGCTGCTTGGACCAACGCCGTCTTGAGGGCCTTCCGAGGCGCCAGGTCAGTAGGGCCATGGCTCCGTTTGCTGGAGAAAACAAGAAAGGGAAAATCACGGCCCAGACATATGAATGAAGCGCCGGGACGGGGACATTCCAAGGTACCTACCCGCTCCGGACCATGATCCACGGTGTCTGGGGGGAGGTCTCTTGGCTCCCGCTTCCTGGAACCACCGCCGAGGTCCGCCTCGCCAACAGCCCCGGCGCCGCCCTCGCCTCGGACGCCCCTGAGGCCCGAGAGGCGGACTGCCCAGGCGCCGCCGCGGCAACCTGAGGATCGCTCCCCCATGCTGCCGGCGCGGGCGACGGATCCCGAGGAACGGACCCCTCGGCCCGGCTCCCTGGAGTCACGTCAGCTCCTCCAGCCGAGGGGTCAAGAACCCTCTCGGGTTGCCCCCACCCCTCAGGTCTGGGACCGGACGCCTCGGCTCCAGGGACCGACGATGTAGGCCCGCTCGAGGGCTGACTCGACGGCTCCCGGCCACACCCCAAGCCAGGGCTAAGACCGAGACGGGTGGCCATGTCGTCCTCCTCCTCTTCGTCGTCGTCGTCGTCGGCATCGTCGGACGTCTCCGGCGACAGCTCCCTGGGAAGTCCTTCCCTCTCCTGCTGGCGACGGCGTTTCTCCAGGGCATCCCGAGCCCGCCTCCGCCTGCGGGCCCGGGCCTTCTCCGCATCCTTTTTCTTCTTCTCCTCCTCCGCGGCGACCCGCCGCGCCGCCCGACCTACCGCGTCCTCCGGGACCGGCGGCAGGGAGGGTTTGTGCCGCCCCACCTCCTAAAAAGGGGGGAGAGAGAAACCCGATAGGGAGAATCAGAAGCAACCCGGTATGTGAAGAAGGAAGGGACGAACACTCACCAGAGCGACGCACCCCTGGTCGGGGCGCATTCGAGGCTGGGAGAAGGCGTGGGAGTCCGGCTTCCCCATCGCGGCCGACACCCGCCGGTGGAGGGCGTCATAGGGAAGAGGATCAGGGGACATCCGTGACCCCTCCCAGTCGGCCTCCTGGGTCATCTCCCAAAGCGACAACCGCCGCTCCGCCAGGGGGAGCACCCTCCGGCGGTGGATGGCGGCAACCACTCCCGCGGCGGTGAGCCCTTCCTCCCGCAACGCCTTCATGGCCTGGAGAAGAGGTTCGAGTTTCTTCTGCCTCTCGTGTGGAGTCCCGTGGCGCCAGGCGTCGGGGGCGGCGGTGACAACCCGCTGAGAGAACGGCGGGAGCGACCCTCCGTCATTCCGGAGGTAGAACCACCGGTGCTGCCAACCCTTGTTTGAGGATGAAAGGACGGCAGGGATATACTGCAACGACCGCGACTGCCTCAGCAAGAGGGTGCAGCCGCCGGCCCGCACCGCCGCACGGACCTTCCTCTCCCCCGTCGACGAAGCAAAAAGCTCGGCAAAGAAGAGGTGAGTCCACAAATCCCAATGGGGGGCGATCCCCAGATACCCCTCGCACACCGCTACAAAGGTAGCGGCTTGCGCGATGGAGTTGGGAGTGAGGTTGTGCAGTTCCACCCCGTAGTGGAACAGGATGGCCCGCATGAAGCGGCTCGACGGCACACCAAATCCCCGCTCATGGAAGGAGATGAAGCTCACGACATACCCCGGCGGAGGGGATGGAGCGACTCCGCCCGCGGGAGGAATCCATTCCGGCCGCTCCTTATCGGTGAGGGGGCGGAGCAAACCCTCGCCGACGAGGTCCTCCAGATCACCCGCCGTCACCGTGGAGAAGGGCCACGGGTCGCGCGGCGGGAGGATGGTCACCCGGTCAGCCATCGCCAAGGCAGAAGGGGTGGCGGCGTGAAGGACAGGGGAGGGCGGTTTCCTTTTCCTGGCTAGATCTCTCAGGCTGCAAAAAACCTGAGAAGGAGGCGAGAAGTGGAGTCGAGGACCGTCACCGGACCCTCTCCGGGGCACATAAAGGCCAAGGTCAAGACGGTTCCAACGTACCGCCCGAACCGGACGCGGGGTTCAAAAAACGCGAAGCGAAACAGCCGTTCCTCGAACGGCTCGCCCACGCAACGGCAGCCTCGCCGACCGCTTACCCCGGCGCATTAACTCCGCGGCAGAACAGGTGACGTTTCTGGCAGGGGCAGCTGGCGACGCTTCGCCTCCGCCAAAACGACCACGCCGAAAAAGGTACGCCACGACGTTCAATTTCGAATCCTTTTTCCCTTTTCCTTCTTTCTCCATCTCTTGCAACAGGGACCGAGAAGGGGGATAACCCCAAAGGGATCCTTCCCCGTGAAGGAACTAGGCTCCGAGCCTGCCTACTGATCAGGGGTTCGAAGGCTGGCCCCCCGAGGGGTTCAACAGCCGCCTCAGATCGCGTGGGCCCGACACCCACTACTGGTCAGGGGTTCGAAGGTCGGCCTCCCGAAAGGTTCCATGACCGCCTCAGGCTACTCGGGCTCCGTGCCCCCTACTGATCAGGGGTTCGAAGGCTGGCCTGTCGAAGGGTTCACAGTCGCCTCAGACGCCGAGCGAGGGATGACCAGGGGTACGTTCGATACATAACCAAGGCTCGGGCTGCGCTCCCGAGGTACCCTAGGACATTTCCGAGACCAGCGGGAACGACTCTGTAACGGAATCCCATCGGAGGGAGGCAACGAGCCCTCGGACCCCGTCGCCAGGGGACCGGGTCCGGCAGATCACCCGCAGGTACTTTTGGGCGTGCCTCCGGGCCCCTAGCCGACCCCCAATGAATGGGGCACGGACGTCCACTCGGATTACCCGATTGCAGCTCACCGGAGACACCATGTTCGGTGCCCATCGAGGGTAACATGGCGCACTCCCCCCCTCCTCCTTGCGGAAAGGCGACGTAGGGGCGTATATAAAAAAGCCGAGTCTGTCCCTGATCGTCCTCTCGCTCCGTGCGGAGGCTCGAGGGCTGCTCTCGCAAACCCGGCTCCGGCCAAACCGTTGACAGCGTCAACATACCAGCCCGAGAACTTGGGCCCCGACAGTGCACCTGGGCTACGCCCTGCTCGCATGAGGGAACCGCCAGACCAGCCGAGGCATTACGCAAGGCATTAAGACCTCGAAGGAGTGAAACCACTCCTCCGAGGCCTCGGGGGCTACACCCGGCGGGTGCGCTCGCGCGCACCCACCGGAACAAAGTACCTCCGAGAAAGGCTGGTCCCCTTGCAAAAAAGTGCGACGCAAGCCTCCAAGCGAGTGTTAACACTCTCTTCGAGGCTCGGGGGCTACTGTCGGGGACCATAATTAGGGGTACCCTCAAGACGCCTAATTCTCAGCTGGTAACCCCCATCAGCATAAAGCTGCAAAGGCCTGATGGGTTTGATTAAGTCAGGGATCAGTCCATACGAGTGACTCGATCACGCCACGCCCGAGCCTAGCCTCGGGCGAGGGCAGCCGACCCTAAGATGACTCCGTCTCGCCTGAGGTCTCCTCTTTCACGGCAGACGCATCACCGGCTCGCCCGAGGCCCCGCCTTCGATAAGAAGTAACCCTGACTAAATCACCGCGCCAATCGACCAAGTCACCGGGGCGTTTAACGCAAAAGGTAAGACCGACGGGCGACCAGACTTCGCCAGAGGTGCCATAGGAGGCTCTGCCCGACCCAGGGCTCGGACTCGGGCTAAGGCCCCGGAAGACGGCGAACTCCGCTCCGCCCGACCCAGGGCTCGGACTTGGGCTAAGGCCCCGGAAGACGGCAAACTCCGCTCCGCCTGACCCAGGGCTCGGACTCGGGCTAAGGCCCCGGAAGACGGCGAACTCCGCTCCGCCCGACCCAGGGCTCGGACTCGGGCTAAGGCCCCGGAAGACGGCGAACTCCGCTCCGCCCGACCCAGGGCTCGGACTCGGGCTAAGGCCCCGGAAGACGACGACCTCCGCCTCGCCCGACCCAGGGCTCGGATTCCGCCTCGGCCTCTGCCGAACGACCTCCGCCTCGCCCGACCCAGGGCTCGGACTCCGCCTCTGTCTTGCAGGACGGACTCAACCTCGACTTCGGAGGAGCCTCCACGGCGCCCGACCTAGGACGCAAGACCGCCACGTCAACAGGAAGCGTCATCATCACCCTGCCCCGAGCCGACTTGGGTCGCAGAGAACAAGACCGGCGTCCCATCCGGCCGGCTACGCCAGATAGGCAATGATGGCGCCCCGCCAGACCAAGACGACGACGGCTCTCAGCTCCCTTACGAAAGCAGGAGGACGTCAGTAAGGGCCCAGCCACTCCGACAGCTGTCCCCCCGTCCGGCTCCGTTACACCTCCAACAGCCACGACGCCACACCAACAGGGTGCCAAGATCTCTCCGGCTGCCACCTGGGCATGTACTTAGGGCGCTAGCTCTCCCTCGCTAGACACGTAGCACCTTGCTACACCCCCATTTTGTACACCTGGAACCTCTCCTTACGACTATAAAAGGAAGGACCAGGGCCTTCTTAGAGAAGGTTGGCCTCGCGGGGACGAAGGGCAGGGGCAGGCGCTCTCTCGGGGCCGCTCGCTCCCCTCACCTCGCGCGGACGCTTGTAACCCCCTACTGCAAGCGCACCCGACCTGGGCGCGGGACGAACACGAAGGCCGCGGGAATTCTCCGACTCCCTCACGACCTGGCTCCGGCCACCGACCTCTCGCTCTTGCTCTCTCCCCCCTTCGCGCTCGCCCACGCGCTCGACCCATCTGGGCTGGGGCACGCGGCACACTCACTCGTCGGCTCGGGGACCCCCCGGTCTCGGAACGCCGACAGAGCTCTTGTTGCGACTTGTGTGCGTGGTGACACTCTGATTTTTGTGTCTTGTGTGCGTTGCTAATCCCTCCCTTGCTCCGTGCTTCTTTGTGAACTTCAAGTGTAAGGGCGAGAGGCTCCAAGTTGTGGAGATTCCTCGCAAACGGGATTAAGAAAAGCAAGCAAAACACCGTGGTATTCAAGTGGGTCTTTGGACCGCTTGAGAGGGGTTGATTGCAACCCTCGTCCGTTGGGATGCCACAACGTGGAGTAGGCAAGCGTTGGTCTTGGCCGAACCATGGGATAACCACCGTGCCATCTCTGTGATTGATCTCTTGTTGGTTATTGTGTTTTGTTGAAGACTCCTCTCTAGCCACTTGGCGGTTATTGCGCTAACACTTAACCAAGTTTTTGTGGCCTAAGTTTTAATTGTTACAGGATCACCTATTCACCCCCCTCTAGGTGCTCTCAGTCCTACATAATTTTACATCGTATGCACAATATAACATTTTTCACACCATCTAGCTGCATTCTATCGTATACAATTTAACCTACAATACTGAAAATCCAAATTAGTTAAATAGTACTTACATGTCTCTGCAGAATCACTGGTGTGTCCTGTTCATGCTCACCAATAGTATGCATAGTATTAAGGTGCTGTCCTTCTTGATTTACTGTCATCCTCGATGCCTCAAATGTGGTCTGATCATCAACCCCCGGGGCCCTCGAAGCTGCTGGTGGAGTAATTGCCTCTACAACAATAGCTGTTTGCATATGCGCACTTGCATCTGAGGTAAACTGGTTCCCTCCTTGTTGTTCTTCCTGCACCATTGTTACGATATCCAAGCATGGATTTGTTCGATGAACTGATGTCGGCATCGTATACTCACTAATTGACTCGTTACCCCATGGCGCCGCCATCTTCCAGATCAGATTACGCCCTTCAGCCAGCCACGCCCTAACAAATGATTCGTATTGTTTACCTTTTTTGGAAGCTTATGAATATTTCCTCTTGACCATGCACATATCCATTATCGTGGACGCGATATTCACGATGCATATCCTTTATCCGTTGAATTCTAGGATCGTGGGCGCGCTGATCATGGGCGTAACAGCCATTTATGCAATTTATACATAGGTTTATGATATCGTAATTGTCTGTTTAAATGCGCTTCCCCAATTTTCGGGTTACATGTCACCGGCCCACGTTCGGAAAAATGGCACACGTTTGGTTACGCATTTTTGTACTAACTATTATACTTGCGTAAATGCAGTGCAGAAATGCGGGCCGCCTGGATCGGCCCATTCGGTGCGACCAGGCTCGGCTCGTCTACGTAACCTGGCCGGGGCTCCTCGCACCTATCTGAAGCCTAGGGCTTCCATTACCATCAGCATATATATATATACTAGGTGAGTGTCCGTGCGTTGCAACGGGATCATATAATACTAATAAAAATATATATATATAACACGGAATGACAGGTTAACTTTGCAGCCTTAATAATTAGTAGAGATTTTACTAATGAAATTACACGGAGCCCAAAAGAGTAAAATTTATTGAAATTATATGGAGAAGGGGGTCACATATAGACGGTGTGCACATAAAGGTGAGATGAAGCGGGACGTCTCGCACGACGCGTATGGACACCGAGGAAAGCGACGACACGACACCGCGCAACATGCTGATGAGGAACTTGAGCGGGGAGGAGGTCTGGACCTTGAAGACGACTGGGAGGGATGTGTGCAGGGAGCGGAGGCAGAGGTCGACACGACACTTGGAGTTGGCTTGAAGTCTATCACCACTTCATCCTCCTCTACCTCCACGAGAATCACTCCCTCCTCCTGCAAGAATCACCCGCTCCGCCTCATATCTATAAATAATTTAAGGAAATGACTGGACTGAATCAAACAAAGAGAAACAAAAGATAAGAGAGATTTTCGCTCACCAGACAAGGATACCAACAACACTCATGCAGTGTTTCCTCCTAGGTAACAGGTCAATTGTACGATACTGGATAGTTACAACAACCTGAAAATCATTGATAAGTCATATGTATATACAGCGGATCTTGGTAACAAACCACATGCTCCCATGAATTCAACTTGTGTTGCTTAACTTAAAAGGGTTGTAGGTGCTCAGTTCTGGCTCTGCTAGACCCATAAACCAGAAACTATTTCTTAGGATCTTTGATCTTTAGATGACAGGAAACAAAACAAAAAAGTTACTGGGTGGACATTAACAGAACCTTCTCAAATGTGGCATCAAAACGTGTAATAAGTCGGATAGAATTCTCCTCATTCTCTGGGGGCATAGTTTTTAAATGGTAAATCTTGCCAGTCACACAGGATCCGGCCGTCTTCTAACACATTTGTAGATTAGAACATCATCAAGAACCTGAATTCAACAAAAAAATCGGAATAGAAGGGGATAAAGGCATCTGTGGCTACACTGCCCCAAAAGAAAGTTATTTGTATTACTGTGTAACACAATGTCAGGTAAGAGCAGGAGAACAATAAAAGCATGGTACTATGTTCTCACTCGATTAAAATTATAGTTTTTCTACAAAAAAAATGCATAATATATCCACAGATGCATACATGACACTACTTGTCGGGGACCATAATTAGGGGTACCCCCAAGACTCCTAAACTCGGCTGGTAACCACCATCAGCACAAAGCTGCAAAGGCCTGATGGGCGCAATTCAGGTCAAAGGCTCCGACCACTCAAGGGACACGATCTCGCCTCGCCCGAGCCCAGCCTCGGGCAGGAACAGTAGACCAAGGCAGATTCACGCCTCGCCCGAGGGCATCCTCAAGTAACGGGCGCACCTTCGACTCGCCCGAGGCCCAGCTCGGGCAGGCTTCGCAGTGAAGCAACCTTGGCCAGATTGCCACACCAACTGACTGCATCATAGGAGCATTCAATGCAAGGATCGCCTGACACCTTATCCTGACGCGCGCTCCTCAGTCGACAAGGCCGAAGTGACCGCAGTCACTTCGCCCCTTCACTGACTGACCTGACAGGAAAACAGCGCCGCCTGCACTGCTCCGACTACTGTGCCACCCGCCAGGGTGAGGCTGACAGCAGCCAAGTCCAGCCTTGAGCGCCATAGGAAGCTCCGCCTCGCCCGACCCCAGGGCTCGGACTCAACCTCGACCCCGAAAGACAGTCTCCGCCTCGCCCGACCCCAGGGCTCGGACTCAACCTCGACCCCAGAAGACGGTCTCCGCCTTGCCCGACCCCAGGGCTCGGACTCAACCTCGACCCCGGAAGACGGTCTACGCCTCGCCCGACCCCAGGGCTCGGACTCAACCTCGACCCCGGAAGACGGTCTCTGCCTCGCCCGACCCCAGGGCTCGGACTCAGCCTCGACCCCAGACGACGGTCTCCGCCTCGTCCGACCCTAGGGCTCGGACTCAGCCTCAACCTTGGAGGAACCTCTGCCTCGCCCGACCTTGGGCTCGGGCCGACCACGTCGCAGGGGGGTACATCATTACCCTACCCCTAGCTAGCTCAGGCTACGGGGAACAAGACCGGCGTCCCATCTGGCTCACCCCAGTAAAACAAGTAATGATGACACCCCGCGTGCTCCATGACGACGGCGGTTCTCAGCCCCCTACGGAAGCAAGGAGACGTCAGCAAGGTCCCGACAGCCCTGACAGCTGTGCTTCTATAGGGTTTAAGCGCTCCTCCGACGGCCACGACATCACATGAACAGGGCACCAACACCTCTCCGACAGCCACGTCGGCATGTACATAGGACTCTGGCTCCTCTCTGCCGGACACGTTAGCACACTGCTACACCCCCCATTGTACACCTGGGCCCTCTCCTTACGTCTATAAAAGGAAGGTCTAGGGCCCTCATACGAAAAGGTGGCCGCGCGGGAGGACGGGCTGACGAGCAGGCTCTCTCTCTCTCCCTCGCAAACGCTTGTAACCCCCTACTGCAAGCGCATCCGCCCTTGGCGCAGGACAACACGAGCCGCGGTTCCCCTCACTGTTTTCCCCTTGTGTTCCATCTCGCAACGACCCATCTGGGCTAGGACACGCAGCGACAATTTACTCGTCGGTCCAGGGACCCCCCAGGGTCGAAACGCCGACAGTTGGCGCGCCAGGTAGGGGACCTGCTGCGTGTTGACGAACACTTCCCGTCAAGCTCCAGATGGATAGTCTCCAGTAACCTCTCTAGCCCGGGACGCTGCTCCGTTTCGGGAGTCTCGAGTTCATGTCCCTCGACAGCAGCTACGACATGGTACTCGTTCCTCCGCCACGCGACAACGATAATGGCGGCCGTTAGCCCGCCCGCCGGTGGCAGAATCGACGACGTCTTTCCCGCGTGGCGGAAGAACAACATCCGAGACTGTCCCGTCACCTTCCCCGTCGACGGAGGAGGAGGCGGGGCAACCATGGCCAAGCAGGAGGCGGCACCTCGTCGGCTACCGAGCGAGTCGAAGATGCTGGTGCCCCAGCGGGGGACACGTCGGGCGTCGACCTCGCGTCTGAGACGAAGACGGGCGTCGTTTCTCGCAACACGCCAACCCCAAGCGGACGAATGACGCCAGCACGCTTGCGAAGGACCTACTGGGCGTTAGCCTCGTACCTGAGATAACGGTGCAGTCCATCTCCGATGCGACTCCGTCGCCATCTGTCGATCAAGAGGTACCGTCCGTTTTCCACCCTTTGCCTTTTAGATTCAGCTTCGACCCACCAAGCGACCCCGCTTCGGTGGACGCTTTCATAAAGGCATATCCGAACCTTCCGGGGTATCATATGTGGTCAACCTGGGACCGATTGACGGTCGTCTCGACCTATGGGCCCCCGGGTTCCGAGGAAGACGACGAGCCCGACTATGGTTGGGATTTCTCTGAGCTCGGGAACCCCAGTGCCATGCGGGACTTCATGACCGCATGTGACTACTGCCTCTCCGATTGCTCCGATGATAGCCACAGCCTCAACAACGAGGACTGTGGCCCAAGTCGTGAATGTTTCCACATCGATCTAGGGGGTCTCGACGAAGGCAACCACCTTGGTATGCCGGAGGGCGGCGATCCCCCTAGGCCTGCGCCTCGCGTTGACATCCTTCGGGAGCTAGCTGTGGTCCCAGTCCCTGCGGGGGGTCAGGACGCACAGCTCGAGCAAATCCGTGAGATGCAGGCCAGGCTTGACGAGGAAGTAGGACAACTTGTGCAGCTCTGGCAGAACATCGGGCAGGAGTGGGCAGGCCGAGCACCAGCCGGAGAAGCGCGTCATCTGCCCCAGGACGTCCAACACCGCATCGCTGACGATGCTAGGGCAAGGCAGACCCCGGCTTCCAGTGGGGTCGGCCAGAACCTGGCTGCAGCAGCAATACTACTCCAAGCGATGCCGGAACCATCCACCACTAAGGGACGGCATATCCAGGGAGAACTCAAGAATCTCCTGGAGGATGCCGCGGTCCGACGGGCTGAAAGCTCTGCCTCTCGAAGGTAGGGGTACCCCCCGGAGCATCGCGCCGCGACTTCCCATTTCATGCGGGAAGCCTCGGTCCACACCGGGTGCACGCGGGACACAGCGCCTGCGGCCCCGGGTCGCCTCGGCAACGAGCACCATCGCCGCGACCGTCGAGCCCACCTCGACGAAAAGGTGCGCCGAGGCTACCACCCCAGGCGTGGGGGGCGCTACGATAGCGGGGAGGATCGGAGCCCCTCACCCGAACCACCCGGTCCGCAAGCTTTCAGCCGGGCCATACGACGGGCACCGTTCCCGACCTGGTTCCGGACACCGACTACCATCACCAAGTACTCGGGGGAAACAAAGCCGAAACTGTGGCTCGTGGACTACCGGCTGGCCTGCCAGCTGGGCGGAACGGACGATGACAACCTCATCATCCGCAACCTCCCCCTGTTCCTCTCCGATGCCGCCCGAGCCTGGCTTGAGCATTTGCCTCCTGCACAGATCTCCAACTGGGACGACCTGGTCAAAGCCTTCGCCGGAAACTTCCAGGGCACATACGTGCGCCCTGTGAACTCCTGGGATCTCCAAAGCTGCCGCCAGCAGCCGGGAGAATCCCTGCGGGACTACATCCGGCGATTTTTGAAGCAGCGCACTGAGCTGCCCAACATCACCGACTCAGATGTCATCAGCGCGTTCCTCGCCGGCACCACTTGCCGCGACCTGGTGAGCAAGCTGGGTTGCAAGACTCCCACCAGGGCGAGCGAGCTGATGGACATCGCCACCAAGTTCGCCTCTGGCCAGGAGGCGGTCGAGGCCATCTTCCGGAAGGACAAGCAGCCTCAGGGACGCTAGCAGAAAGACGTCCCTGAGGCATCTGCCCAGCGCAGCACGAAGAAGAAGGGCAAGAAGAAGTTGCAAACAAAACGTGACGCCGCCGACGCAGATCTTGTTGCCGCTGCCGAACACAGGAACCCCCAGAAGCCTCCCGGAGGGGACAACCTGTTCGATAAGATGCTCAAGGAGTCGTGCCCCTATCATCAGGGTCCCGTCAAGCACACCCTTGAGGAGTGCGTCATGCTTCGGCGCTACTTCCACAAGGCCGGGCCACCGGTGGAAGGTGGCAAAGCCCCCGACAACGACAAGAAGGAAGGCCACAAGGCAGAGGAGTTCCCCGAGGTCCATGACTGCTTCATGATCTACGGTGGGCGGGTGGCAAACGCCTCATCTCGGCACCGCAAGCAGGAGCGCCGGGAGGTCTGCTCGGTGAAGGTGGCGGCGCCAGTCTACCTAGACTGGTCTGACAAGCCCATCACATTCGACCAAGGCGACCACCCCGACCGCGTGCCGAGCCCGGGGAAGTACCCGCTCGTTGTCGATCCCGTCATCGGCAACGTCAGGCTTACCAAGGTCCTCATGGACGGAGGCAGCAGCCTCAACATCATCTACGCCGAGACCCTCAGGCTCTTGCAGATCGATTTGTCCACGATCCGGGCCGGTGCAACGCCCTTTCACGGGATCATCCCCGGGAAGCGCGTCCAACCCCTTGCGCAACTCGATCTGCCCGTCTGCTTCGGGACTCCGTCCAACTTCCGAAAGGAAACCCTCACATTCGAGGTGGCCGGGTTCCGAGGAACCTACCACGCAGTGCTGGGGAGACCATGCTACACCAAGTTCATGGTCGTCCCCAACTACACCTACCTCAAGCTCAAGATGTCGGGCCCCAACGGGGTCATCACCGTCGGATCCACATACCGACACGCGTACGAATGCAACGTGGAGTGTGTGGAGTACGCTGAGGCCCTCGCCGAGTCCGAGGCCCTCATCGCCGACCTGGAGAGCCTCTCCAAGGAGGTGCCAGATGCGAAACGCCACACCGGCAACTTCGAGCCAGTAGGGCGGTTAAGTCCGTCCCTCTCGACCCCAGCAACGACGCCTCCAAGCAAGTACGGATTGGCTCCGAGCTCGACCCCAAATAGGAAGCAGTGCTCGTCGACTTTATCCGCGCAAATGCCGAGGTTTTTGCGTGGAGTCCCTCGGAGAAGCCTGGCATACCGAGGGATGTCACCGAGCACTCGCTGGATATCTGAGCTGGAGCCCAACCCGTGAAGCAGCCTCTGCGCCGATTCGACGAAGAAAAGCGTAGAGCCATAGGCGAGGAGATCCACAAGCTGATGGTTGCAGGGTTCATCAAAGAGGTATTCCATCCTGAATGGCTAGCCAACCCTGTGCTTGTGAAAAAGAAAGGTGGGAAATGGCAGATGTGTGTAGACTACACTGGTCTAAACAAAGCATGTCCGAAGGTTCCCTACCATCTGCCTCGCATCAATCAAATCGTGGATTCCACTGTTGGGTGTGAAACCCTGTCATTCCTTGATGCCTACTCAGGGTATCACCAAATCAAGATGAAGGAGTCCGACCAGCTCACGACTTCTTTCATCACACCCTTTGGCATGTACTGCTATATTACTATGCCATTCGGTTTAAGGAATGCAGGCGCGACATACCAAAGGTGCATGAACCACGTGTTCGGACAGCACATTGGCTGAACGGTCGAGGCTTACGTCGATGACATCGTAGTCAAGACAAGGAAAGCCTCCGACCTCCTCTTCGACCTTGAAACGACATTCAAGTGTCTCAAAGCGAAAGGCGTAAAACTCAATCCCGAGAAGTGTGTCTTCGGAGTCCCCCGAGGCATGCTCCTGGGGTTCATCGTCTCCGAGCGGGGCATCGAGGCCAACCCGGAGAAAATCGCGGCCATCACCAACATGGGGCCTATCAAGGACTTGAAAGGAGTACAGAGGGTCATGGGATGCCCTGCGGCTCTGAGCCGCTTCATCTCGCGCCTCGGCGAAAGAGGCCTGCCCCTGTACCGCCTTTTAAGGAAGACCGAGCACTTCACTTGGACCCCCGAGGCCGATAAAGCCCTCGGGAACTTGAAGGCGCTCCTTACAAGCGCACCCATCCTGGTGCCCCCCGCTGTGGAGAAGCTCTCCTGATCTACGTAGCTGCAACCACTCAGGTGGTCAGCGCCACGATCGTAGTCGAGAGACGAGAAGAAGGGCATGCATTGCTCGTCTAGAGGCCGGTCTACTTCATCAGTGAGGTACTGTCCAAGACCAAAATCCGCTACCCGCAAATTCAGAAGCTACTGTACGCGGTAATTCTGACGCGGCGAAAGTTGCGACACTACTTCGAGTCTCATCCGGTGACTGTGGTGTCATCCTTCCCCCTGGGGGAGATCATCCAGTGCCGAGAGGCCTCGGGTAGGATTGCAAAGTGGGCGGTGGAGATCATGGGCGAGACAATCTCGTTCGCCCCTCGGAAGGCCATCAAATCCCAAGTCTTGGTGGATTTCGTGGCAGAATGGGTCGACACCCAGCTTCCAGCAGCTCCGATCCAACCGGAACTCTGGACCATGTTTTTCGATGGGTCGCTGATGAAAACAGGAGCGGGCACGGGCCTGCTCTTCATCTCACCCCTCGGGAAGCACCTCCGCTACGTGCTGCGCCTCCATTTCCCAGCGTCCAACAACGTGGCTGAGTACGAGGCTCTGGTTAACCGGTTGCGCATCGCCATCGAGCTAGGGGTTCGACTCCTCGACGCTCTTGGTGACTTGCAGCTTGTCATCGACCAAGTCATGAAGAACTCCCACTGCCGCGACCCGAAGATGGAAGCCTACTGCGACGAGGTTCGGCGCCTAGAAGACAAGTTCTACGGGCTCGAGCTCAACCATGTCGTCCGACGGTACAACGAGACTGCGGACGAGCTGGCTAAAATAGCCTCAGGGCGGACAACGGTCCCCCCAGACGTCTTCTCCCGAGACCTACATCAACCCTCCGTCAAGACCGACGACACGCCCAAGCCCGAGAAGGCCTCGGCCCTGCTCGAGGCACCCTCGGCTCAGCCCGAGGCACCCTCGGCTCAGCCTGAGGCACCCTCGGTCGCCGAGGGTGAGGCACTGCCCATCGAGGAGGGCAGAATGGGGTCCTGCCTAATCGAAACTGGCAGACTCCGTACCTAAAATATCTCCACCGAGGAGAGCTACCCCTCGACGGAACCGAGGCTTGGCGATTGGCGCGGCGCGCCAAGTCGTTCGTCTTGCTGGGTGACGGAAAGGAGCTCTACCACCACAGCCCCTCAGGCATCCTCCAGTGATGCATATCCATCGCCGAAGGTCAGGAGTTATTGCAAGAAATACACTCGAGGGCTTGCGGTCACCACGCAGCGCCTCGAGCCCTCGTTGGAAACGCCTTCCGACAAGGTTTCTACTGGCCAATCGCGGTGGCCGACGCCACTAGGATTGTACGCACCTGCCAAGGGTGTCAATTCTACGCAAGGCAGACCCACCTGCCCGCTCAAGCTCTGCAAACAATACCCATCACCTGGTCGTTTGCTGTGTGGGGTTTGGACCTCGTCGGTCCCTTGCAGAAGGCACCCGGGGGCTTCACGCACCTGCTGGTCGCTATCGACAAATTCTCCAAGTGGATTGAGGTCCGACCCCTAAACAGCATCAGGTCCGAACAGGCGGTGGCGTTCTTCACCAACATCATCCATCGCTTTGGAGTCCCGAACTCCATCATCACCGACAACGGCACCCAGTTCACCGGCAGGAAGTTCCTAGACTTCTGCGAGGACCACCACATCCCGGTGGACTGGGCCGCCGTAGCTCACCCCATGACGAATGGGCAGGTAGAGCATGCCAACGGCATGATTCTACAGGGACTCAAGCCGAGGATCTACAACGACCTCAACAAGTTCGGCAGGCGATGGATGAAGGAACTCCCCTCGATGGTCTGGAGTGTGAGGACGACGCCAAGCCAAGCCACGGACTTCACGCCGTTTTTTCTAGTCTATGGGGCCGAGGCTATCTTGCCCACAGACTTAGAATACGGCTCCCCGAGGATGAGGGCATACAATGCCCGAAGCGACCAGACCAACTGAGAAGACTCACTGGACCAGCTGGAAGAGGCTCGGGACATGGCCTTACTACACTCGGCGCTGTATCAGCAGTCCCTGCGACGCTACCACACCCGAGGGGTTTGGTCCCGAGACCTCCAGGTGGGTGACTTGGTGCTTCGGCTATGACAAGACGCCCGAGGGCACCACAAGCTCACGCCTCCCGGGGAAGGGCCATTCATCATCGCCAAGACTTTGAAGCCTGGAACATACAAGCTGGCCAACAGTCAAGGCGAGGTCTATAGCAACGCTTCGAACATCCGACAGCTACGTCGCTTCTACCCTTAAGATGTTTTCAAGTCGTTCATATACCTCGTTTACATACACAAGTAAAGTCTAACCATCAAGGAAGGGTCAGCCTTGCCTCGGCAAAGCCCGACCCTCCCTCGGGGGCTAGAAGGGGGAACCCCCTCTGCGTCAAAATTTTCCTCGGAAAAAGTCTTTCGGCCGGAACATCTTTCGTGCTTTTCGACTACATCGATAGTGGGATCCTGAAAACGACGGAGTACACGTAAGCGGCAAGGCCGACCGAGCCGAGGGACTCCTATGCCTCCGGGATACGGATTCCTCACTCATCACCTTCTGCGATAAGTAACTCACGCTCGAATAAGCGATTCTGCTAACCGAACAAGTCTTAACGCTCGAAAACTTCTCTGCCGAAACGATTTTTCGTGCCTTCTCGACTATATCGATAATAGAATCCCGCGGATGAGCAAGAGTACATGTAAGAGGTGAAGGTCGACCGAGCCGAGGGACTCCTACGCCTCCGGGATACGGATACCTCACTCATCACCTTCCGCGATAAGTAATTCTTGCTCGGATAAATGATTCTGCTACCGACAAGCAAGTCCTGATACTCAAAACAAGAGGAAAAGAAACGCAGCTTTAAAACACGACAATGACATGTTTGGGCCTCGGCGGCCGCAAAAAACATACGCACACTACAGATAAACTGTTCCCACAGGTTCAGACATCAATATGGGAGTAGCAGCACCCTCGGCATCGTCTCCACCTTCGGCGGAATCCAACCCTGTAACACCCCTGGTGTTACTGTAACTAAAACTTGAGCATGGCATCATAAGCATTGGCATTGTATATGTTTGATATACCTAGAGTGCATTCACTAGGCAAAAATTTCAATCAAGTTGTATTGTTTAAGTATCTTTGCAAATAGGACCCTGGATAGGGGACCTAACCCTAAACAGGGATTGAAGGGGTAAGACCTAACCCAATATGAGAAAACCTAAAGGCTTTAGGGAAGAGTCATAAAATGTCCCCAAAAACAAAGTGGAATCACATTTATGCCCCTGGGATACCAAAAATCTCAATTAGAACCCTCGAAAACCCTAAAACCAAAACCTAGGGGCCTATGTGCAAAATTAGTCCACTTTTGGACTAAAGTGCAAAAACCAAGTAAAATAAGTATTTTAAGTCATTTGGTTCACAAATATGTGGACTTGAAAGCCAAACATTGGATTTTGGACTTAAATGCAAAATGGACCCCAATGAGGATTCTATCCTAAGTCTGAAAATTCAGAGTGTTGGCTCAACTTTGGAGCCCTGTATCTTTTGAAATATAGGGTTTTTGCCCAAAGTGACCACAACAAGTTTGTAGCCCAATTATAGGAGAACAACTTTGTTTAAGGATTCAAGCCATGATCTTATGAGAAATTGGGAGAAAAACCCAATCAAAGATGGACTATAAGACTGGTTGAGGTCTGAAATTCAGAATGACAGTGTTTTGAGATGAACTTTGAGCTTGATTTTGAAGGGGATCCAGTGACTTTTTGTGAGAACACATCGTAGCAAAGTTATAGTTGGATTATAGCACTACAACTTTGCTATAGATCACTGGTTGTGTTGCCACTTGAAAATCAGAGAAAAAGCGGCTTAAACTTGCTCTGTAAGGCTGTCTGAAATGAGCTCTGATGGTACAGTAGTCAAAATGGATCAGGATGCCAGCATCGCGTGCTCGCCGCCGGTGACCCTCCCCCGCGCAAGGATTCGCGCCGCCGCGTTAAGATTAACGCTCACCGGTAACCGGATAACGCTGCGGGGTAGAAAGATCGTCGTCGCCGTCGAGCTGGAAGCCACCCCGGTCAGCCGCAATACTCCTCCCCTTGCTCACCGCCGTGAATAAAGCTGCTCACCGTCGTCGTGCCCTCGCCATTGTCCACCGCGTGTCCCAACCTCACCATCATGTCGCCGTGGCTCCCTCTAAACTCCCCGTCGACCACCGGAGTTACTGCCACGCCGGTGAATGCGTGTTCGATGCGCCAGCATTCCTCCTCACTTCCGACCGCCGCACATTAACGTCCGAATTCACGGTCACCGCCAAAGGGCCCTATAAATTGAAGCCCCCGCTAGCTTCGCAAGATCATCCTCCACCCAGCCCCCGCTAATCGCTTGCAATCCTTCGCTAGAAATCGCGAATTTTGGATTCGCCCCAAATCCACTCTCCGCCACCGTAAACCCAATCTCACCGCGGCCAGCTCTTTCCAGGTTAATTCATTGCTCCCTCTTCCTTGTTTAAGCACTCTGGTAACTCTGTGATGCTCGCCAAGCCATCAATTTGAACTGGGATGCCCCCAATCGTCAGGAACGCGGCGATCTAGCCGCCTTGTTCTCGGTCACCGTGGCTAGAGCTCCTTAGTTGATCATTAGTCAAATTGAGTGAGGGGAAATGCTCCTTAGAGGTAGAATCGGGTGTAAACTAAAGATTAGCGTCGGTCTTTGCCCCCTCCGGCCGGTATAGCTCGCCGGATTTCAGCTATCGTGCGGAGCGCCGTCGTGGATCTGACCGTGTGAAGAAATAGAAACCCAAGGGGCTATTTGCAAACAGTCAGTGACTCAGTAAACAGTAACCAGACCTGTTTCCGGTTAGACAGAAACCCCGAGGGTGTCTTCGCAAAACGGCCAGCGCGGGCGCGCTTCTGCCGGGTCTGGGCCGGCTGGGCTAGATTCAGCCCAATACTATTGGGTGTTTTCCTTTTTCTTTTTCAGGAGAACTTTAGAAATATATAGAAAAATGTAGGAAAATGGTAAAATTGTGAAACTAATTTTCCTAGTCTTATTATTTTCCCTAGAATTTAATAAAAATAGTTTCATGATTTTTAGGATGAATTAAGGAATTTTTAGGCATTTAAAGTAGTTCAAAGTAGTAGTTTTGGATTTTTAAAAGATAAGTGGTAAGCCCAAAAATGCTCAAAATTTTTATATGAGTTCCTCATATTATTTAAAAGCCTTGGGTAGAATTTGGGTTGATTTGGACATTGTTTGATCACCAAACCCCAAAACACCCCCCTGCCCTATGAACTTCTTTACTGACTCCGGAAACCCTAGGTTCTCGGAGTACCGTGAAGGAAAGTTGTATTCAAGACCTAGATAATAAGTTTATATTATCTTTGCACCCTCATGAGCATCCCATAGCATCCATTCTTATACATATATATGGTTATATTAGAACACGAAGAAGAAGAGGAAGTCACCGAAGAAAGGACACCACCCCCCTCAGATTCTCAAGCAGGCAACTGCTTCTACTTTGATATTTGCGGATCCGAGCCAGACTCACCTGTTAACAAAGGCAAGCCCCGGTGCATTTGCCACCTTCCTTGAAGTTTTTAAAATCCTTCTCACTTGCTTGATGCATTAGGTGATAGGAGTTGATTGCTAAAACAATTCCTGCATTACCTTCCTTGGATTTGATTACCTTCCTTGAAATCCCTATTTTACAAAAGATTTTTGATGCTTAGCCTTGCTTTAGAAAAACAAAATGTTTTGTTTTTACAAAAGCTGATGTGGCAAAAAGTGGGAGGGTTGTTTTCAAAATAAAACTTGATGGTGAATCCATCATGGCCGTGATGGATTCAACATCAGAAAAGATGTACCTCTGCCAGGTACCAACCTCTGGGGTTAAAAGATTAAGCTGAGACCGGGCGGGTGACTTGCATGAGAAAGAGAGTCTCGGTGTAGTGTCTCCGTCTGAGTCGATTAAGGGCCGTCTCGATGTAAGCCTGCTGACCGAGGACCCTTTAACTAGTCACATGCCTCGTCATGGGTAAGCCTTGCCTCGGGCAGACTAAGGCCAGAATAAGATAACACGAAATGGGTGTGGAGCGGTGGCAAGAGTAGCGTGTACCCTCCGTGGCAAGAGGCTGGACGGTGGTGTATCTGTGCTCTCGGTTTGCGTGAACCTGATCTGGTCTTAAGAAACTCGGTGGCGGGTTGACATATGCAAGGGTTAAGTGCTACATATGTCGTGTGATCGGAGATCCTCAGCTGAGTATAATCGATTCGGATCGCCGTACCTCCGCGGTTATGGAGACTTGGCCACTGACTTACACGTAGCAATCCAGTGAAGTTGAAGGGTTGATAAGAAAATTGGCTAGTGCAGGCAAAGTGATTGATCTAGGGTAGAAAGAACTCTAGCTGTAGGTAATTTTACTTAACCTGACAATAAAATTGGATTTTAAGGATCCACTCGTAGTAAGCTTTTCTGCAAAACAGAGTCTTTGATTCTTGATAAGCCACTCCTTGAATGCCTCTAGCCAGCATACCCTTGAGAGTCTTTTCCTTAGTCGGGTAAGACTTGCTGAGTAATTCCATACTCAGGGTTTATCCCCTTGTTGTTTTTAGGTGAGGAAGCAGCAGAGTTCTGTTGCTTCTGTACCAAGGTGGTTCCTAATGAAGATAAGCAAGAATGAAGTGCGGGAGGAAAGGTTCCTCCATTAAGACTTTTTGTGTGATAGCTGTCGGGAGGAGTTTTTACCTCCCTTGGTATGTGTAATAATAATACTCTGCACTCGTTATATATTCCTGGTCTGTAATAAACAACGTGATCTTACTTTTTAATAAATGTAAGCTTATGCAATCGCTTCCGCATTTCTTTATCTCCGATGTTCTGTAATGTCTGCATGACGGGTGAGACGTTCCTGGAAAGGTAAGGAAAGATACCGAGCTTGTCAAGTAGTTCAGGGGCACCTATAGGGCTGTCTGAGGTCCGTTGGACAAGGACAACTGTAGGTGGGCCTAATTACTTGGGAGGTTCCGTCACAGCTGGTATCGGAGCGTAGCCCTTCTTGACAGATATTATTGTGACATCTTCAAAAGGATTTTCTAAGACTTATCTAGAAAATTGCTTCTCTTCTTACCTAAGTATTTCTGAAGAGTTTATTTCAAGGACCAAATAGGAAGAGTGCAATGTATAGAATGTTGAATCGACTAAGGTTGATTCTGTACTTATTCATGCATCATGCTAAGAATTATACTAATAAATTTCCCCCTTAGCAAATGTCGCCACGTACAAGGAAAACGGCACGTAAGCATACTGGACCCATTGGTGTGCCTCGGCATCAACTTGCCCCACGAGAGCAAGAGCCAAACAGCAGTAGCGGGAGCAACGATCCTATTGGTGATCTCGAAGCTCGCGTGAATCATCTCCAAGCGGAGTTACAACGCAGGACTAATCTATGGGTTGCAGACGGTGACCGGATAAATGATTTAAGAAGTTACATCCGCACCCTGCAAGATCAACTAGCTGACCGAGATTTGGCACTTGACTGGGCAGTACAATCTCGCTCAGTAGCTTTAGCTAAGGAAGCGAAGGCTCGAGCACGAGTCAACGAACTTAGCGTTGCTGTTGATAACTTGCAGGTATATTGCAATACTTTACATGAAGAAGTTCATGTACTGTATTCGCAATTACACCCAAATGTCCCTGCGGATCCCGTCAGGTCTGAAGCCGGAACCTCGCACACTGCGGGCGAAGCGCTTGGTGGCGAGTTAGACCTTTTTAGGCCCCCTCCTTCTTTAAGGCTGGTCGACGTATGGTCTCCCACCCCTGACGATGAAGCTACCAAGAATAAGCAGGAGTAGTAGTGTAGCTTGTAGAAGTAGAGATAGTAAGTTGTATAATAGGTTGAACTTTTGTATAATGGGTAATGTATCCTGTTATGTAATATCGAGTTTGTATCATTACTTTTTATAGTAATGTAAAATGGAAGGCTTCTTTGGCATTTTGTATTTATTTCAAATGTTCTTTGCCTCAGATGCCGACCAGGACTCAAGGACAGGACGCAGCAGGAACCTCTGGGGGAAGGGATGTCACCCCAAATCCACCTCCGGTTCCACCCACGTTGGCCGAGGCGATTGCCGCCTTGGTAAATGCCACCGCAGACAATACCCGCTTCCTTAGGGAAATGGCGGGTCAATAGCAGTTCCAGCAACAGGCAGGAAGGGGTTATCAGCAAGGCCCCCGTGAAACCACCTATCTAGACTTCTCGGAAACCCGTCCACCCCTATTCGTCAAGGCAGAGGACCCGTTGGAAGCCGACGAGTGGATACGGGTTATTGAACAAAAGTTTGGTCTTCTTCGTTGTTCAGAAACGCAGAAGCCATTATTCGCAGCGCAACAACTACGTGGCCCTGCCAGTACCTGGTGGGGAAACTTTGTGGCTATTCAACCTGTCAACCATCAAATCACCTGGGAAGAATTTAAAGCAGCCTTCCGTGAGCACTATATGTCGGCGTTTCGAGACCGGGGGGTCCCTGAGCCGACGAGTGAGTGTGCCGCGTGCCCCAGCCCAGATGGGTCGAGCGCGTGGGCGAGCGCGAAGGGGGGAGAGCGAGGTGGCCGGAGCCGGGTCGTGATGAGGGAGGCGGAGATCCCACGGCCTTCGTGTTCGTCCCGCGCCCAGGTCGGGTGCGCTTGCAGTAGGGGGTTACAAGCGTCCACGCGGGTGAGGGGAGCGAGCGGCCCCGAGAGAGCGCCTGCCCCTGCCCTCGTTCCCGCGGGGCCAACCTTCTCTAAGAAGGCCCTGGTCTTTCCTTTTATAGGCGCAAGGAGAAGATCTAGGTGTACAATGGGGGTGTAGCAGAGTACTACGTGTCTAGCAGGGAAGAGCTAGCGCCCTAGGTACACGCTAAGGTGGCGGCCGGAGAGATCTTGGCACCCAGTCGGTGTGGTGTCGTGGCTGTTGGTGGAGCAACGAAGCCTGGTGGAGGGACAACTGTCGAAGTGGTTGGGCCCTTGCTGACGTCCCCCTGCTTTCGTAAGGGAGCTGGGAGCCGCCGTCGTCATGGGCCTAGCGGGGCGCCATCATTGCCTATCTGGCGGAGTTGGCCAGATGGGACGCCGGTCTTGTTCTCTGCGGCCCGAGTCGGCTCGGGGCAGGGTGATGATGGCGCTTCCTGTTGACGTGGCGGACTTGTGTCCTAGGTCGGGTGACGTGGAGGCTCCTCCGAAGCCGAAGTCGAGTCTGTCCTGCATGGCCGAGGCCGAGCCCGAGCCCCTGGGTCGGGCGAGGCGGAGGTCGTTCGGCAGAGGCCGGGGCGGAGTCCGAGCCCTGGGTCGGGCGGAGCGGAGTTCGTCGTCTTCTGGGGCCTTAGCCCGAGTCCGAGCCCTGGGTCGGGCGGAGCGGAGTTCGCCGTCTTCCGGGGCCTTAGCCCGAGTCCGAGCCCTGGGTCGGGCGGAGCGGAGTTCGCCGTCTTCTGGGGCCTTAGCCCGAGTCCGAGCCCTGGGTCGGGCGGAGCGGAGTTCGCCGTCTTCCGGGGCCTTAGCCCGAGTCCGAGCCCTGGGTCGGGCGGAGCGGAGTTCGTCGTCTTCTGGGGCCTTAGCCCGAGTCCGAGCCCTGGGTCAGGCGGAGCGGAGTTCGCCGTCTTCCGGGGCCTTAGCCCGAGTCCGAGCCCTGGGTCGGGCGGAGCTTCCTATGGCGCCCTCGGCAAGGCCTGGCTGCCCGTCAGTCTCACTCTTTGCGTTAAATGCCCCCGTGACTTGGTCGGTTGGCGCGGCGATTTAGTCAGGGTTGCTTCTTATTGAAGGCAAGGCCTCGGGCGAGCCGGAGATGCGTCTGCCGTGAAAAGGGGGCCTCGGGCGAGACGGAAATACCTCAGGGTCGGCTGCCCTTGTCTGAGGCTAGGCTCGGGCGAGGCGTGATCGAGTCGCTCGTATGGACTAATCCCTTACTTAATCGCACCCATCAGGCCTCTGCAGCTTTATGCTGATGGGGGTTACCAGCTGAGAATTAGGCGTCTTGAGGGTACCCCTAATTATGGTCCCCGACAGTAGCCCCCGAGCCTCGAAGGGAGTGTTAGCACTCGCTTGGAGGCTTTCGTCGCACTCTTTTGCAAGGGGACCAGCCTTTCCCGGTTGCACTTTGTTCCGGTGGGTGCGCGCGAGCGCACCCGCCGGGTGTAGCCCCCGAGGCCTCGGAGGAGTGGTTTCACTCCTTCGAGGTCTTAATGCCTGGCGTAATGCTTCGGCCGGTCTGGCGGTTCCCTCATGCGAACAGGCCGTAGCCCGGGTGCACTGTCGGGGCCCAAGTTCTCGGGCTGGTATGTTGACGCTGTCAACGGTTTGGCCGGAACCGGGTTTGCGAGAGCAGCCCCCGATCCTCCGCACAGGGCGAGAGGGCGATCAGGGACAGACTCGGCTTTTTTACATACGCCCCTACGTCGCCTTTCCGCAAGGAGGAGGGGGGGAGAGCGCCATGTTACCCTCGATGGGCACCGAACATGGTGTCTCCGGTGAGCTGCAATCGGGTAATCCGAGTGGACGTCCGTGCCCCGTTCGTTGGGGGTCGGCTAGGGGCCCGGAGGCATGCCCAAAAGTACCTGCGGGTGATCTGCCGGACCCAGTCCCCTGGCGACGGGGTCCGAGGGCTCGATGCCTCCCTCCAATGGGATTCCGTTACAGGATCGTTCCCGCTGGTCTCGGAAATGTCCTAGGGTACCTCGGGAGCGCAGCCCGAGCCTTGGTTATGTATCGAACGTACCCCTGGTCATCCCTCGCTCGGTGTCTGAGGCGACTGTGAACCCTTCGGGGGCCAGCCTTCGAACCCCTGATCAGTAATGGGCGCGGAGCCCGAGTAGCCTGAGGCGGTCATGGAACCTTTTGGGAGGCCGACCTTCGAACCTCTGACCAGTAGTGGGTGTCGGGCCCACGCGATCTGAGGCGGCTGTTGAACCCTTCGGGGGGCCAGCCTTCGAACCCCTGATCAGTAAGGAGGCTCGGAGCCTAATTCCTTCACGGGGAAGGATCCCTTTGGGGGTATCCCCTTTCCCGGTCCCTGTTGCAAGAGATAGAGAAAGAGGAAAAAGGAAAAAAGGATACGAATTTGAACGATGTGGCGTACCTTTTTTGGTGTGGTCGTTTTGGCGAAGGCGAAACGTTGCCAGCTGCTCCTGCCAGAAGCGCCGCCTGTCCAGCCGCGGAGTTAATGCGCCGAGGCGAGTAGTTGGCGGGGCTGCCGTTGCGCGTGCGCGAGCCGTTCGAGGAATGGATCACGGGCGCGTCGTCTCCACGCCGTGAGAGGGGGTTCTCTTGCTGCCTCCGGATGGAATGTGAGCTTGGCTGACGGCGCGACCGCTGCTCCCGCGTGCCTGCCACCATCATTACTGCCGACCCACTTTTGACCGCGTTTGAACGCTGCGTCAGGCTGGCGCTGCTGGGTCGCGCGCCGGGTCACCTCGGGTCGCGGTATCGGTTCCGCAATCGAGGAGGTGCGGTGGTGGCGCAAGTGGTATAGTTGCTTGCATGCAGCATCCGGCGCGCCGGTCGCGCGACGCGTGGGCTTAGGCCTCCGCGCTGGCGGGTTAGGAGTCGGAGAGGCGCGGCCACTTGGCGCGGTTGCATGCCGCCTGCATGGCTGCCTGCCCCTTTCGCCCGTTGGCCTGGGCAAAAGCGGAGGGTCGCTTGTAACTGCTGGGTGGTTGCGTGCGCTGTGCGCGGCGGTTTGGCTTCTTCTGCTCGGAGCCGATCTTGTATGACATGCGGGACCCAGCCCCCGCGCCACAAGGGAGGGCTTTGGAGGCGTGCTGGAGAAGACTCGGCCCGCGACGGTTGGGGGCGCAAGCAGGGAGAGTCGCCTTTAAAAGGAGGGCGACCCCTTCCGTAAGGCGACCATGCCTTCTTCCTCCCTCATGCATCGTGTCTTTCCACCTTTCAAGCCCCCGGATGGGGGAAACCGCCGTCTTTTCGCCCCCTTCATCGGAGAAACGCAACTCCGTGGGAGTTGGTACCTTTCAGCCATCGTTTGGCTCCAAGGATTTTCATCAGGCAGCCCGGTTGCTCCCCTCCGCTGGGGGTCACCCGAGACGGTGACCACCAGCTCCTGGGTGGGGAGGGGCAAACCGGACTGCGATCTAGGTCCCACCCTCAGCTTCAAGGATGTTCATCATCCTCGCTGGGGTGGGTGCTGGACTGAGCCGGCGCTCTACCTCCCGCACGGGTTCGTGGGTCATCCTCTCCCACGACGTTCGAGGGAGAGGGCGCTCACTGGCCCTGGGGCGGCCCGGACTTCGACAACGTGGGATGGATCGGCGGCGGACGTCGTCACCTCCAGCGTGTCGGGTCCGCTGGCTCGGCTCCGGCGGCCCCTTCTGTTGGGGGGCGGCTGCCGCGCCGTGTACACGGGAGGCCCACCCTAGACGCCGCGCGCCGCTAGGGCGGCGCTCGTGTTCTGGGGTGGTCCTGCCTTTACACCAGGGCGGCGCCCTTACGCGGAGGCCGGTGCCCCACTCATCTGGGAGGATTTGAGTGGGGATCTGCCGGAGGGATGATGGCTCCTGCCGTCAGTGTCGAGGCGGAGGCGGCTCGAGAAGTCTCCGTCGCCGGCGGGATCACCGCCACCATCCGCGCTTTGGGCCTCCGGCTCTTTGTACTTGTCCTCGCCCCTCGAGTGGCGTCATGGGCGAGGGCAAGACTGCAGCAGTGCCTACCCCTGAGGCCTGCGCTGCTGCAGTCCGGCCATCCGAAGTGGGGGCCGTTGTCGTCGTAGTCAGAGCGGGCGGCGGCGAGCCGCCCATCAGTCCTCTGTAGCCCCGCAGGCCCGCCCCTATCGAGTGGGGTTGTTCGTACCTGCGGAGGGGGGAACCGGAGTTCCGTTTGTAATGGCACTTCGAGTGCCGGGTTTTTTGTTCATTTCGGCTTTCGGGGCCTGAACATGTATGTAACTTCGGCACGGGGCCGTGTTTTTTCCTCATTTTTGAGCACTAAGACTCGCCTGTTGTTTGTCTGAACCGCTTTACCAAGCATGAGTCGCCCCGTGTCAAGGTGACGAGTGAGGTATCCGTATCCCGGAGGCGTAGGAGTCCCTCGGCTCGGTCGGCCCTGCTGTCCGGGGCTCCTCCGGCTTAGTTAAAGAGACCCCTCGGCCGCTCTTCGTCGAGCCGAGGCCAGGGGTAGCAATATCAGCTTGAGCAGAGGCGGAGTTGGCTTGAGAATAAAACCTGGTTGGCCGGAACCTAGCCAGGTTGTCCGTTGGCTGGATCGACGTCGGAGTTGATTAGCCGAGGCTTCGAACCGGGCTGGCGCCCTTGGAAGATGGTGGGCTGAGGCCCCAGGGGTGACCGGCTGAGCCGCCTGCTCGGGCCGGGTTCTCGGAGAAGTCCCTGGCAGTGATTGCTCGGGCGTGGTGATGACGTCGTCTTCGGAGCAGAGACCCTCGGACCGCATCGCCGTCCGAGGCTAGGTCGGGCCTCGCCGAAGGTGCCGTCGACGCTGAGGGAGTTGCTGCCCCCTTCCAGCGTCAAGACTCAAGCCTGCAGGATCAGATTGTCTTGTAGTGTGTGCTTTGTGCGGCCGTCGAGGCCGGAACACACACCCTTGTTGCGTGTTAAAGCTGCGTCTCTCTTCCTCTTGTTTCGAGTATCTGGACTTTTTGTCGGTAACAGGGATGTTTGTGCGAGCGAAAGTTGCTTCTCGCGGAAGGTGAGGAGTGAGGTATCCGTATCCCGGAGGCGTGGGAGTTCCTCGGCTCGGTCGACCTTGCCGCTTACGCGCACTTTTACTCGTCCATGAGGCCCTATCGCCGACTTGGTCGAGAAGACTCGAAAAATCGCTTCGACAGAAGGGCTTCCGTACGTAGGGACTTGTTCGATCCGCGGAGTCACCTTATCCGAACGCGAGTTACTTATCGCAGAAGGTGATGAGTGAGGTATCCGTATCCCGGAGGCGTAGGAGTCCCTCGGCTCGGTCAGCCTTGACTGCTTACGTGTACCCCGTCGTTTCCAGGACCCACTTTTCGAAGTAGTCAAAAAGCACGAAAGACATTCTGGTAAAAGAGATTTTCTGTTCGAGGAAAATTTCGACGCAGAGGGGGTTTCCCCCCTTTTAGCCCCAGAGGTAGGGTCGGGCTTTGCCGAGGCGAGGCCGACCCTTCCTTGTTGACTAAACTTTGTGGGGGTGCGAGGTATATGAACAACTTGGAAACATCTTAAGGGTAGAAACGACGTAGCTGTTGGATGTTCCAAGCGTTGCCGTAGACCTCGCCTTGACTGTTAGCCAGCTTGAACGTTCCGGGCTTCAGAACTTTGGCGATGACGAATGGCCCCTCCTAGGGGGGCGTGAGCTTGTGCCTCCCTCGGGCATCTTGCCGCAGCCGAAGCACCAGGTCGCCCACCTGGAGGTCTCGGGGTCGTACCCCTCGGGCGTCGTAGCGTCGCAGGGACTGCTGATACCGCGCCGAGTGTAGTAAGGCCCTGTCCCGAGCCTCTTCCAGCTGGTCCAGCGAGTCCTCTCGGCTAGCTTGGTTGCTTTGATCGTCGTAGGCTCTCGTCCTCGGGGAGCCGTATTCCAGGTCCGTGGGCAAGACGGCCTCGGCCCCGTAGACTAGGAAGAACGGTGTGAAACCCGTGGCTCGGCTCGGCGTCGTCCTCAGGCTCCAGACCACCGAGGGGAGTTCCTTCATCCATCGCTTGCCGAACCTGTTTAGATTATTGTAAATCCGAGGCTTGAGCCCTTGTAGAATCATGCCGTTGGCACGCTCTACTTGCCCATTCGACATGGGATGAGCTACGGCAGCCCAGTCCACCCGGATGCTGTGGTTCTCGCAAAAATCCAAGATTTTTTTGCCGGTGAACTGGGTGCCGTTGTCGGTGATGATGGAGTTCGGGACCCCAAAGCGGTGGATGATGTTGGTGAAGAACGCCACCGCCTGCTCGGACCTGATGCTGTTCAGGGGTCGGACCTCGATCCACTTGGAGAATTTGTCAACGGCGACCAGCAGGTGCGTGTAGCCCCCGGGTGCCTTCTGCAGAGGGCCGACGAGGTCCAGACCCCACACAGCGAAGGGCCAGGTGATGGGTATCGTCTGCAGAGCCTGAGCGGGCAGGTGGGTCTGCTTCGCATAGAATTGGCACCCTTCGCAGGTGCGGACGATTCTAGTGGCGTCAGCCACCGCCGTCGGCCAGTAGAAGCCTTGCCGGAAAGCGTTCCCAACAAGGGCTCGAGGCGCTGCGTGATGGCCGCAAGCCCCCGAGTGTATCTCTTGCAGGAGTTCCTGACCTTCGGCGATGGAGATGCACCGCTGGAGGATGCCCGAGGGGCTGCGGTGGTAAAGCTCCTTCTCATCGCCCAGCAAGACGAACGACTTGGCGCGTCGCGCTACCCGTCGTGCCTCGGCCTGGTCGAGGGGTAGTTCTCCTCGGTGGAGATATTGCAGGTACGGGGCCTGCCAATCTCGATCAGGCGTGACCCCGCTCCGCTCCTCTTCGATGCGCAGCGCCTCGTCCTCGGGGGCCGAGGGTTCCTTGGGTTGAACCGAGGATGGCTCGGGCTGGGCCGAGGTCTCCTCGGACGGGGCCGAGGGCGCCTCAGGCTCGGGCGTGTCGCTGATCTTGACGGAGGGTTGGTGCAGATCCCGGGAGAAGACGTCCGGGGGAACTGTCGTTCGCCCCGAGGCTATCTTTGCCAGCTCGTCCGCAGTCTCGTTGTAGCGCCGGGCGATGTGGTTAAGCTCGAGCCCGTAGAACTTGTCTTCTAGGCATCGAACCTCATCACAATAGGCCTCCATCTTCGGGTCGCGGCAGTGGGAATTCTTCATGACTTGGTCGATGACGAGCTGCGAGTCGCCGCGAGCGTCGAGGCGTCGGACCCCTAGCTCGATGGCGATCCGCAATCCGTTGATCAGAGCTTCGTACTCAGCCACATTGTTGGACGCCGGGAAATGGAGGCGTAGCACGTAGCGCAGGTGTTTCCCGAGGGGCGAAACGAAGAGCAGGCCTGCGCCGGCTCCCGTCTTCATCAGCGACCCGTCAAAAAACATGGTCCAAAGCTCCGGTTGGATCGGAGCCGTCGGCAACTGTGTGTCGACCCATTCGGCTACGAAGTCCGCCAGTACCTGGGACTTGATGGCCTTCCGAGGGGCGAACGAGATTGTCTCACCCATAATTTCCACCGCCCACTTTGCGATCCGTCCCGAGGCCTCTCGGCACTGGATGATCTCCCCCAGGGGGAAGGACGACACCACAGTTACCGGATGAGACTCGAAGTAATGCCGCAACTTTCGCCTCGTCAGGATCACTGCATACAGCAGCTTCTGAACTTGTGGGTAGCGGATCTTGGTCTCGGACAGCACCTCGCTGACGAAGTAAACTGGCCTCTGAATGGGCAGTGCATGCCCCTCTTCTTGCCTTTCGACCACGATCGCGGCGCTAACCACCTGAGTGGTAGCGGCGACGTAGACCAAGAGGGCTTCTCCATCTGCTGGGGGTACTAAGACGGGCGCCTGGGTGAGGAGCGCCTTCAGGTTCCCGAGAGCTTCCTCGGCCTCGGGAGTCCAAGTGAAGCACTCGGCCTTCCTTAAGAGACGGTATAGAGGCAGGCCTCTTTCGCCGAGGCGCGAGATGAAATGGCTCAAAGTCGCGAGACATCCCATGACCCTCTGTACGCCTTTTAAGTCCTTGATGGGCCCCATGCTGGTGATGGCCGCGATCTTCTCCGGGTTGGCTTCGATGCCCCGCTCGGAGACGATGAATCCCAGGAGCATGCCTCGGGGCACCCCGAAGACGCACTTCTCAGGATTGAGCTTGACGCCCTTCGCCTTGAGACACCGGAATGTCACCTCGAGGTTGGAGAGGAGGTCGGAGGCTTTCCTTGTCTTGACTACGATGTCATCGACGTAGGCCTCGACCGTGCGACCAATGTGTTCGCCGAACACATGGTTCATGCACCGCTGGTAGGTTGCACCCGCGTTCCTCAAACCGAACGGCATGGTGACATAACAGTACATGCCAAAGGGCGTGATGAAAGAAGTCGCGAGCTGGTCGGACTCTTTCATCTTGATTTGATGATACCCTGAGTAGGCATCGAGGAATGACAGGGTTTCGCACCCAGCAGTGGAATCCACGATTTGGTCGATGCGAGGTAGAGGGTAGGGAACCTTCGGACATGCTTTGTTGAGACCAGTGTAGTCTACACACATTCGCCATTTCCCCCCTTTCTTCCTCACTAGCACAGGGTTGGCAAGCCATTCGGGATGGAATACCTCTTTGATGAACCCTGCTGCCATCAGCTTGTGGATCTCCTCGCCTATCACCCTGCGCCTTTCCTCGTCGAATCGGCGCAGAGGCTGTCTGACCGGTCGGGCTCCGGCCCGAATATCCAGCGAGTGCTCGGCGACATCCCTCGGTATGCCGGGCATGTCCGAGGGACTCCACGCAAAGACGTCGGTGTTTGCGCGGAGAAAGTCGACGAGCACTGCTTCCTATTTGGGGTCGAGCCCGGAACCGATCCGGATCTGCTTGGAGGTGTCACCACTAGGGTCGAGAGGGACGGCCTTAACCGTCTCCACTGGCTCGAAGTTGCCGGCATGTCGCTTCACGTCCGGCACCTCTCGGGAGAGGTTTTCCAGGTCGGCGATGAGGGCCTCGGACTCGGCGAGGGCCTCGGCGTACTCCACGCACTCCACATCGCATTCGAACGCGTGTTTGTACGTGGGGCCGACGGTGATGACCCCGTTGGGGCCCGGCATCTTGAGCTTCAGATAGGTGTAGTTGGGGATGGCCATGAACTTCGCGTAGCACGGCCTCCCCAACACTGCGTGGTAGGTTCCTCGGAACCCGACCACCGCGAATGTCAAAGTCTCCCTTCGGAAGTTGGAGGGTGTTCCGAAGCAGACAGGAAGGTCGAGCTGTCCGAGGGGCTGGACGCGCCTCCCGGGAATGATCCCGTGGAAGGGCGCAGCGCCTGCTCGGACGGAGGACAGATCGACGCGCAGGAGCCTGAGGGTCTCGGCGTAGATGATATTGAGGCAGCTGCCCCCATCCATCAGGACCTTGGTGAGCCTGACGTCGCCGATGATGGGATCGACGACGAGCGGGTACTTCCCCGGGCTCGGCACGTGGTCGGGGTGGTCATCTTGGTCGAAGGTGATGGGCTTGTCGGACTAGTCTAGGTAGACTGGCGCCGCCACCTTCACCGAGCAGACCTCCCGATGCTCTCGCTTGCGATGCCGAGCCGAGGCATTCGCCGCATGCCCTCCGCAGATCATGAAGCAGTCGCGGACCTCGGGGAACTCTCCTGCTTGGTGATCTTCCTTTTTGTCATCGTTGCGGGCCCTGCCACCCTCTGCGGGTGGCCCGGCCCTGTGGAAGTGGCGCCGAAGCATGACGCACTCCTCGAGGGTATGCTTGACGGGCCCCTGATGGTAAGGGCACGCTTCCTTGAGCATCTTGTCGAAGAGATTGGCACCTCCGGGGGGCTTCCGAGGGTTCTTGGACTCGGCGGCGGCGACAAGGTCTGCGTCGGCAGCATCGCGTTTCGCTTGCGACTTCCTCCTGCCTTTCTTCTTGGCGCCGCGCGGAGTAGACGCCTCGGGAGCATCTTCCGACGGGCGGCCCTGGGGCTGCTTGTCCTTTCGGAAGATGGCTTCGACCGCCTCCTGGCCAGAGGCGAACTTGGTGGCGATGTCCATCAGCTCGCTCGCCCTGGTGGGGGTCTTGCGACCCAACTTGCTCACCAGGTCACGGCAAGTGGTGCCGGCAAGGAACGCGCCGATGACATCAGAGTCGGTGATGTTAGGCAGCTCGGTGCGCTGCTTCGAGAACCGCCGGATGTAGTCCCGAAGAGACTCTCCCGGCTGTTGCCGACAGCTCCGGAGGTCCCAGGAATTCCCGGGGCGCACGTACGTGCCCTAGAAGTTGCCGGCGAAAGCTTGGACCAAATCCTCCCAGTTGGAAATCTGCCCCGGAGGCAGGTGCTCCAACCAAGCGCGAGCGGTGTCGGAGAGGAACAGGGGGAGGTTGCGGATGATGAGGTTGTCGTCGTCCGTTCAACCCAGCTGACAGGCCAGGCGGTAGTCCGCGAGCCACAATTCCGGTCTTGTTTCCCCCGAGTACTTTGTGATAGTAGTCGGGGGTCGGAATCGGGTCAGAAACGGCGCCCGCCGAATGGCCCGGCTGAAGACCTGCGGACCGGGTGGTTCGGGCGAGGGACTCCGATCCTCCCCGCTGTCGTAGCGTCCCCCACGCCTGGGGTGATAGCCTCGGCGCACCCTTTCGTCGAGGCGGGCCCGACGGTCGCGATGAGGGTGCTCGTCGCCGTGGTGACCCGGGGCCGCAGGCGCGGTGTTGCGCGTGCGCCCGGTGTAGACCGAGGCTTCCCGCATGAGTCGGGAAGTCGCGGCACGAGGTTCCGAGGGGTACCCCTGCCTTCGGGAGGCAGAGCTCTCGGCCCGCCGGGCCGCAGCGCCTTCCAGGAGATGCTTGAGCTCTCCCTGGATTCGCCGACCCTCGGTGGTTGATGACTCCGGCATTGCGCGGAGGAGCATCGCCGCGGCTGCCAGGTCCTGACCGGTTCCGCCAGACGCGGGTGGCGGCCTGTCCCTGGCATCGTTGGCGATGCGGTGCTGGAGGCCCTAGGGCAGGTGACGTATTTCTCTGGCCGGGGGCTGGCTCGCCCATACCTGCCCGACGTCCCGGCGGATCGACTCGAGCGCTCCTGCCCCCTCGTCGAGCCCGGCCTGCGCCCCGCGGACTTGCTCGAGCTGTGGGTCGTGACCCCCCGCCAGAACGGGGACCACAGCTAGCTCCCGCGGGATGTTGGCGCGAGGCACTGGCCTAGGGAGATCGCCACCCTCCGGCATGCCGAGATGGCTGTCTCCGGAGGGATCCCCTAGCTCGACGTGGAAACATTCGCGGCTCGGGCCGCAGTCCTTGTCGCCAAGGCTACGGCTGCCGTCGGAACAGTCGGAGAGGCAGTAGTTGCATGCGGTCATGAAGTCCCGCATGGCACTGGGGTTGCCAGATCCAGAGAAATCCCAGAGGATGCTGGGGTCGTCATCTTCCTCGGACCCAGAGGGCCCGTAGGTCGAGACGCCCGTCAATCGGTCCCAAGGCGACCGCACACGGAACCCCAGAGGGGTTGCACTCGCCTCAACGTGAGTGCTCGCCAAAGCGAGGTCGCTAGGCGGGTTGAGGTCGAGTCGAAATGACGAAGGATGGGGATCAGTCGGTACCTTTTTGTCGACGAGGAGCGACGAGGTTACACCGGGGGCTGATCGCGCCGTTGTCCTGGGTACGAGGGCGACGTCCCGCAGGCCCTCCTCGAGCGTGCTGGCGTCGTCCACCTGCTTGGGGTTGGCGTGATGCTGGGGGACGGCGCTCGCCTTCGCCTCAAACGCGGAGGTGACGCCCGACGCGTCCTCCGTTGGGGCACTGGGGATGTCGATTCGTTCGACAGTCGACGGAGCGCAGCCTCCCGCTCGGCCCTGGTTGCCCCGCCTCCTCCTCCGACGGCGAGGGAGAGGATGGGGCGAGCTCGAATGTTGTTCTTCCCCCACGCGGGAAAGACGTAGTCGATTCCGCCGACGGCGGGCGGGCTGTCGACCGCCATTGTCGCCGCCGCGCAGCGGTGGAAGGAGTACCATGTCGTAGCCGCTGTCGAGAGACATGAACTCGAGGCTCCCGAAACGGAGCACCGTCCCGGGTTGGAGAGGTCGTTGGAGACTGCCCATCTGGAGCTTGACGGGAAACTGTTCATCAACACGCAGCAGGCCCCTACCTGGCGCGCCAACTGTCGGCGTTTCGAGACCGGGGGGTCCCTGAGCCGACGAGTGAGTGTGCCGCGTGCCCTAGCCCAGATGGGTCAAGCGCGTGGGCGAGCGCGAAGGGGGGAGAGCGAGGTGGCCGGAGCCGGGTCGTGATGAGGGAGGCGGAGATCCCACGGCCTTCGTGTTCGTCCCGCGCCCAGGTCGGGTGCGCTTGCAGTAGGGGGTTACAAGCGTCCACGCGGGTGAGGGGAGCGAGCGGCCCCGAGAGAGCGCCTGCCCCTGCCCTCGTTCCCACGGGGCCAACCTTCTCTAAGAAGGCCCTGGTCTTTCCTTTTATAGGCGCAAGGAGAAGATCCAGGTGTACAATGGGGGTGTAACAGAGTACTACGTGTCTAGCGGGGAAGAGCTAGCACCCTAGGTACACGCCAAGGTGGCGGCCGGAGAGATCTTGGCACCTAGTCGGTGTGGTGTCGTGGTTGTTGGTGGAGCAACGGAGCCTGGTGGAGGGACAGCTGTCGAAGTGGTTGGGCCCTTGCTGACGTCCCCCTGCTTTCGTAAGGGAGCTGGGAGCCGCCGTCGTCATGGGCCTAGCGGGGCGCCATCATTGCCTATCTGGCGGAGCTGGCCAGATGGGACGCCGGTCTTGTTCTCTGCGGCCCGAGTCGGCTCGGGGCAGGGTGATGATGGCGCTTCCTGTTGACGTGGCGGACTTGTGTCCTAGGTCGGGTGACGTGGAGGCTCCTCCGAAGCCGAAGTCGAGTCTGTCCTGCATGGCCGAGGCCGAGCCCGAGCCCCTGGGTCGGGCGAGGCGGAGGTTGTTCGGCAGAGGCCGGGGCGGAGTCCGAGCCCTGGGTCGGGCGGAGCGGAGTTCGTCGTCTTCTGGGGCCTTAGCCCGAGTCCGAGCCCTGGGTCGGGCGGAGCGGAGTTCGCCGTCTTCCGGGGCCTTAGCCCGAGTCCGAGCCCTGGGTCCGGCGGAGCGGAGTTCGCCGTCTTCTGGGGCCTTAGCCCGAGTCCGAGCCCTGGGTCGGGCGGAGCGGAGTTCGCCGTCTTCCGGGGCCTTAGCCCGAGTCCGAGCCCTGGGTCGGGCGGAGCGGAGTTCATCGTCTTCTGGGGCCTTAGCCCGAGTCCGAGCCCTGGGTCGGGCGGAGCGGAGTTCGCCGTCTTCCGGGGCCTTAGCCCGAGTCCGAGCCCTGGGTCGGGCGGAGCTTCCTATGGCGCCCTCGGCAAGGCCTGGCTGCCCGTCAGTCTCACTCTTTGCGTTAAATGCCCCCGTGACTTGGTCGGTTGGCGCGGCGATTTAGTCAGGGTTGCTTCTTATTGAAGACAAGGCCTCGGGCGAGCCGGAGATGCGTCTGCCGTAAAAAGGGGGCCTCGGGCGAGACGGAAATACCTCAGGGTCGGCTGCCCTTGTCTGAGGCTAGGCTCGGGCGAGACGTGATCGAGTCGCTCGTATGGACTGATCCCTGACTTAATCGCACCCATCAGGCCTCTGCAGCTTTATGCTGATGGGGGTTACCAGCTGAGAATTAGGCGTCTTGAGGGTACCCCTAATTATGGTCCCCGACACTATATACCTGAAGGTGTGCTGCATATGAAACAAGAGGAATTCATGAAGCTGAAACAAGGAGGAGATACCGTCAACCAGTATCTCAACAAGTTTAATCACCTGTCACAGTATGCCATCGACCAGGTGAATACTGATTTGAAGAAAAAGAACTGCTTCATGAGGGGTCTAAATGACCGGTTGCAGCGAAAGATGGCCACATGTATAGATCTCACGTATGGAAAGGCTGTCAGTACAGCCTTATATGTTGAAGCAAAATATGCAAGTTCTGGGAAAAACAAGGGATTCGGTGGTGAAAGGCCTAATCAGGGCCAGGCGAAGAGGCAACGGTTTTGTCATCCGGCCTTCTAGCCAAAATCGCACTTTTTCTCGTCCACCTGCATTCCCTTTCAAACAACCAATCATTATTCGCCCCAGCAATACCCCCACTTCCCCAAATCAGCCGGGTGCCCCAGGCACTCGATTCCCTGCCTTGCCCAGCTCTTCAACCGGGTGTTTCAACTGCGGCAAGTCGGGACATTTTATCAAAGACTGCCCATATCCCAAGCAAAATCAATCTAATGCTCAGCAAGGATCTGGGAAATCAACTCAGTCTAAGGGAAATACTGTGGGGAAGAATACAAGGAAGACAGGGCGTGTATACTACACCCAAGTGGCCACTACACCGGAAGGAGAGCCGGTGATGATGGGTACGTTTTCCGTGGCCAGTCACCCTACAATTATTCTTTTTGATTCTGGTGCTTCGTATACATTCATTAGCAAGAAATTTGTGGAGCAACATCACATTGCATGCCATGAATCAAAAGAGGGATTTAAAATTCATTCACCTGGGGGACATATTTTTACTCGAGAAGTGGCCTATGAAGTGCCAGTAACAATGGCCGGACAGAACTTTCCTACTAACATGATTGTTCTGAAAGGCCAGGATATAGATGTAATTTTGGGTATGAATTGGTTAACCCAACACAAGGCAATTCTCAACACTGAACTCAGAACCGTCAGGTTGAGCTATAATCAAGAAGAGATTCTTTTGTCTCTCCCCGTAACAAATCCAGCCAAAGCTTCTGGTAGAGTATATGAAGCCATTATATCGGAAATCAAGGATATTCCGGTAGTATGTGAGTTTCCAGATGTATTTCCAGAAGATTTGCCTAGACTGCCCTCTGAAAGAGATGTAGAATTTGTAATTGAGCTAAAGCCCGGTACGGCTCCCATCTCCCGAAAATCGTACCGTATGCCCCCTAATGAGTTGGCGGAATTGAAGATTCAATTACAAGATCTAATGAATAAGGGATTCATCCGGCCAAGCTCGTCTCCATGGGGTTGCCCCGCCATTTTTGTTAAAAAGAAGGATCAAACCTTGCGAATGTGCATGGATTATCGACCCCTGAATGAGGTCACTATCAAGAACAAGTACCCTCTTCCAAGGATCGACATCTTATTTGATCAACTGACTGGGGCGAGGGTATTTTCCAAAATTGATCTTAGGTCGGGCTATCACCAAATCCGTATTCGGCCCGAGGATATACCGAAGACCGCGTTTACTACGCGGTATGGTTTATTTGAGTATTTGGTAATGTCTTTTGGGCTAACAAATGCTCCTGCCCACTTCACCTATTTGATGAACTCGGTGTTCATGCCCGAGTTGGACAAGTTCGTGGTGGTCTTCATCGATGATATCTTGATATATTCTAAAAATGAAGAGGAGCATGCTCAACATCTCCGGATTGTATTGACGCGCCTGAGGGAACATCAGCTTTATGCCAAGTTCAGCAAGTGCGCGTTTTGGCTGGAGGAAATTCAATTTTTGGGGCACGTGTTATCGGCCAAAGGGATTGCGGTAGATCCTAGCAAAGTCAAAGATATTCTGGAATGGAAACCCCCAACCACTGTTCACCAAGTCCGGAGTTTTCTTGGACTAGCTGGATATTATCGCAGATTCATACCCGATTTCTCTAAGCTTGTGAAGTCAATCACAAGTTTATTGAAAAATGACATTAAGTTCAATTGGTCTTCTAAGTGTAATGAAGCCTTTGAGCAATTGAAGACGTTATTAACCACTGCTCCGGTATTGGCTCAACCGGACATCACTAAGCCTTTTGATGTATATTGTGATGCGTCTGGCAGTGGACTCGGCTGTGTATTAATGCAAGAGGGCCGAGTAATTGCATATGCTTCAAGGCAGTTGCGCCGACATGAGGAGCATTACCCAACTCATGATCTGGAGCTAGCTGTTGTGGTTCATGCCCTGAAAATTTGGCGTCACTATCTGCTGGGAAATATCTGTCATATCTATACAGATCATAAAAGCTTGAAGTACATCTTCACCCAGTCAGAATTAAATATGACGCAAAGACGATGGCTTGAGCTTATTAAGGACTATGAACTGGAGATCCATTATCACCCAGGCAAAGCCAATGTGGTGACAGATGCACTAAGCCGTAAGGCTTCCTGCCACTGTCTTGTGGTGAAGACCTCTGACAACACTTTATGTCAAGAGATGGAAAAGTTAAACCTGGGGATAATCCAACAAGGGACTCTGAATCAGCTAAAGCTTGAGTCAATTATTTTGCAAAGGATAATTGATGCCCAAAAGGATAATCTGGGTATGAAGCACATACGAGAGAAGATAAGGGCTGGAACAGCCAAATGTTTCAAGCAAGACGATCAAGGTGTGATATGGTTTAAAAACCGCATAATAGTGCCAAAGGATGAAGAACTCCGCCAACAAATTCTTGATGAAGCACATCTTAGTCGTTATTCTATTCATCCCGGAAGCACTAAGATGTACCAAGATTTAAAGCAACACTACTGGTGGACGAAGATGAAAATCGAAATTGCACGCTATGTGGCTAAGTGTGACACTTGCAGACGTGTCAAAGCCATACACATGAAAACTGCTGGTCCATTACAATCTTTGCCGATCCCAACATGGAAATGGGAAGATATAAGTATGGACTTTATCGTGGGATTGCCAAGGACTGCAAAAGGGTATGATTCTATCTGGGTCATAATTGATCGGCTTACGAAGATTGCTCACTTTCTGCCGGTCAAGACAGATTCCCCAGTTACTGTCTACACCCAATTGTACATTGCTCGTATTCTTAGTCTGCATGGTGTTTCGAAGACCATTGTGTCAGATCGTGGACCCCAATTTGTAGCCAAGTTTTGGGAAGCACTTCACAAATCCTTGGGTACTAAGTTGCTCCATAGTTCGGCATATCATCCACAAACCAGTGGACAGACTGAGAGGATTAATCAAGTACTTGAAAATATGTTGCGAGCATGTGTCCTGGATTTCTCATCAAAATGGGATGAATGTTTACCTTTGGCGGAGTTTTCATACAATAATAGTTATCAAGAAAGTATCAAGATGACACCTTTTGAAGCTTTATATGGGCGACGGTGTCGAACTCCGCTAAATTGGTCTGAACCTGGAGAGAGGTATTTCTTTAGGCCTGACATAGTGAAGGAGGCCGAGGAAAAGGTTCAGAAAGTTATTCATAATCTGAAGAAAGCCCAAGCTCGGCAGAAGAGCTATGCAGACAAACGGCGAATGCCCTTGTATTTTCTTGAAGGGGACTATGTTTACTTGAAGGTTTCACCTATGAAGGGAGTATCGCGTTTCGGGATAAAAGGAAAGCTTGCACCCAGGTACATTGGTCCATTTCCTATCCTTCAAAGATATGGGCCAGTGGCGTATCGACTTCAACTTCCCGAAACATTGTCTGCTGTACATAATGTGTTCCATGTATCGCAATTGAAGAAGTGTCTTCGGGTTCCCGATCGAACTATTGAAGTGACAAATGTTGTCCTGGAACCAGATTTAACATACTCGGAACATCCTATTCGAGTTCTGGATCAAAAGGACAGGGTTACCCGGAGAAGGACTCTCAAGTTCTACAAGATACAATGGAACCAACATTCTGAGGAAGAGGCTACGTGGGAAACTCAAGACTTCTTGACTAAGAATTTCCAAGGCTTTCTAGCCTCATGTAATTTGTAAAGTGTATATAGTTATTGCAATAAAGGAGTGAACCCCCACACCACCCCTGCCTTGTACCAGAAATAAGGAAATACAAATATGAAGCATTTCCTTTTCCATTACTCACCCTAGGACTTTAAATCTCGGGACGAGATTCTTTTATGGGGGGAAGGATGTAACACCCCTGGTGTTACTGTAACTAAAACTTGAGCATGGCATCATAAGCATTGGCATTGTATATGTTTGATATACCTAGAGTGCATTCACTAGGCAAAAATTTCAATCAAGTTGTATTGTTTAAGTATCTTTGCAAATAGGACCCTGGATAGGGGACCTAACCCTAAACAGGGATTGAAGGGGTAAGACCTAACCCAATATGAGAAAACCTAAAGGCTTTAGGGAAGAGTCATAAAATGTCCCCAAAAACAAAGTGGAATCACATTTATGCCCCTAGGATACCAAAAATCTCAATTAGAACCCTGGAAAACCCTAAAACCAAAACCTAGGGGCCTATGTGCAAAATTAGTCCACTTTTGGACTAAAGTGCAAAAACCAAGTAAAATAAGTATTTTAAGTCATTTGGTTCACAAATATGTGGACTTGAAAGCCAAACATTGGATTTTGGACTTAAATGCAAAATGGACCCCAATGAGGATTCTATCCTAAGTCTGAAAATTCAGAGTGTTGGCTCAACTTTGGAGCCCTGTATCTTTTGAAATATAGGGTTTTTGCCCAAAGTGACCACAACAAGTTTGTAGCCCAATTATAGGAGAACAACTTTGTTTAAGGATTCAAGCCATGATCTTATGAGAAATTGGGAGAAAAACCCAATCAAAGATGGACTATCAGACTGGTTGAGGTCTGAAATTCAGAATGACAGTGTTTTGAGATGAACTTTGAGCTTGATTTTGAAGGGGATCCAGTGACTTTTTGTGAGAACATATCGTAGCAAAGTTATAGTTGGATTATAGCACTACAACTTTGCTATAGATCACTGGTTGTGTTGCCACTTGAAAATCAGAGAAAAAGCGGCTTAAACTTGCTCTGTCAGGCTGTCTGAAATGAGCTCTGATGGTACAGTAGTCAAAATGGATCAGGATGCCAGCATCGCGTGCTCGCCACCGGTGACCCTCCCCCGTGCAAGGATTCGCGCCGCCGCGTTAAGATTAACGCTCACCGGTAACCGGATAACGCTGCGGGGTAGAAAGATCGTCGTCGCCGTCGAGCTGGAAGCCACCCCGGTCAGCCGCAATACTCCTCCCCTTGCTCACCGCCGTGAATAAAGCTGCTCACCATCGTCGTGCCCTCGCCATTGTCCACCGCGTGTCCCAACCTCACCATCACGTCGCCGTGGCTCCCTCTAAACTCCCCGTCGACCACCGGAGTTACTGCCACGCCGGTGAACGCGTGTTCGATGCGCTAGCATTCCTCCTCACTTCCGACCGCCGCACATTAATGTCCGAATTCACAGTAAACGCCGAAGGGCCCTATAAACTGAAGCCCCCGCTAGCTTCGCAAGATCATCCTCCACCCAGCCCCCACTAATCGCTTGCAATCCTTCGCTAGAAATCGCGAATTTTGGATTCGCCCCAAATCCACTCTCCGCCACTATAAACCCAATCTCACCGCGGCCAGCTCTTTCCAGGTTAATTCATTGCTCCCTCTTCCTTGTTTAAGCACTCTGGTTACTCTGTGATGCTCGCCAAGCCATCAATTTGAACTGGGATGCCCCCAATCGTCGGGAACGTGACGATCTAGCCGCCTTGTTCTCGGTCACCGTGGCCAGAGCTCCTTAGTTGATCGTTAGTCAAATTGAGTGAGGGGAAATGCTCCTTAGAGGTAGAATCGGGTGTAAACTAAAGATTAGCGTCGGTCTTCGCCCCCTCCGGCCGGTATAGCTCGCCGGATTTCAGCTATCGTGTGGAGCGCCGTCGTGGATCTGACCGTGTGAAGAAATAGAAACCCAAGGGGCTATTTGCAAACAGTCAGTGACTCAGTAAACAGTAACCAGACCTGTTTCCGGTTAGACAGAAACCCCGAGGGTGTCTTCGCAAAACGACCAGCGCGGGCGCGCGCGCGGGCGCGCTTCTGCCGGGTCTGGGCCGGCTGGGCTAGATTCAGCCCAATACTATTGGGTGTTTTCCTTTTTCTTTTTCAGGAGAACTTTAGAAATATATAGAAAAATGTAGGAAAATGGTAAAATTGTGAAACTAATTTTCCTAGTCTTATTATTTTCCCTAGAATTTAATAAAAATAGTTTCATGATTTTTAGGATGAATTAAGGAATTTTAAGGCATTTAAAGTAGTTCAAAGTAGTAGTTTTGGATTTTTAAAAGATAAGTGGTAATCCCAAAAATGCTCAAAATTTTTATATGAGTTCCTCATATTATTTAAAAGCCTTGGGTAGAATTTGGGTTGATTTGGACATTGTTTGATCACAAAACCCCAAAACACCCCCCTGCCCTATGAACTTCTTTACTGACTCCGGAAACCCTAGGTTCTCGGAGTACCGTGAAGGAAAGTTGTATTCAAGACCTAGATAATAAGTTTATATTATCTTTGCACCCTCATGAGCATCCCATGGCATCCATTCTTATACATATATATGGTTATGTTAGAACACGAAGAAGAAGAGGAAGTCACCGAAGAAAGGACACCACCCCCCTCGGATTCTCAAGCAGGCAACTGCTTCTACTTTGATATTTGCGGATCCGAGCCAGACTCACCTGTTAACAAAGGCAAGCCCCGGTGCATTTGCCACCTTCCTTGAAGTTTTTAAAATCCTTCTCACTTGCTTGATGCATTAGGTGATAGGAGTTGATTGCTAAAACAATTCCTGCATTACCTTCCTTGGATTAGATTACCTTCCTTGAAATCCCTGTTTTACAAAAGATTTTTGATGCTTAGCCTTGCTTTAGAAAAACAAAATGTTTTGTTTTTACAAAAGCTGATGTGGCAAAAAGTGGGAGGGTTGTTTTCAAAATAAAACTTGATGGTTAATCCATCACGGCCGTGATGGATTCAACATCGGAAAAGATGTACCTCTGCCAGGTACCAACCTTTGGGGTTAAAAGATTAAGCTGAGACCGGGCGGGTGACTTGCACGAGAAAGAGAGTCTCGGTGTAGTGTCTCCGTCTGAGTCGATTAAGGGCCGTCTCGATGTAAGCCTGCTGACCGAGGACCCTTTAACTGGTCACATGCCTCGTCATGGGTAAGCCTTGCCTCGGGCAGACTAAGGCCAGAATAAGATAACACGAAATGGGCGTGGAGCGGTGGCAAGAGTAGCGTGTACCCTCCGTGGCAAGATGCTGGACGGTGGTGTATCTGTGCTCTCGGTTTGCGTGAACCTGATCTGGTCTTAAGAAACTCGGTGGCGGGTTGACATATGCAAGGGTTAAGTGCTACATATGTCGTGTGATCGGAGATCCTCAGCTGAGTATAATCGATTAGGATCGCCGTACCTCCGCAGTTATGGAGACTTGGCCACTGACTTACACGTAGCAATCCAGTGAAGTTGAAGGGTTGATAAGAAAATTGGCTAGTGCAGGCAAAGTGATTGATCTAGGGTAGAAAGAACTCTAGCTGCAGGTAATTTTACTTAACCTGACAATAAAATTGGATTTTAAGGATCCACTCGTAGTAAGCTTTTCTGCAAAACAGAGTCTTTGATTCTTGATAAGCCACTCCTTGAATGCCTCTAGCCAGCATACCCTTGAGAGTCTTTTCCTTAGTCGGGTAAGACTTGCTGAGTAATTCCATACTCAGGGTTTATCCCCTTGTTATTTTTAGGTGAGGAAGCAGCAGAGTTCTGTTGCTTCTGTACCAAGGTGGTTCCTAATGAAGATAAGCAAGAATGAAGTGTGGGAGGAAAGGTTCCTCCATTAAGACTTTTTGTGTGATAGCTGTCGGGAGGAGTTTTTACCTCCCTTGGTATGTGTAATAATAATACTCTGCACTCGTTATATATTCCTGGTCTGTAATAAACAACGTGATCTTACTTTTTAATAAATGTAAGCTTATGTAATCGCTTCCGCATTTCTTTATCTCTGATGTTCTGTAATGTCTGCATGACGGGTGAGACGTTCCTGGAAAGGTAAGGAAAGATACCGAGCTTGTCAAGTAGTTCAGGGGCACCTATAGGGCTGTCTGAGGTCCGTTGGACAAGGACAACTGTAGGTGGGCCTAATTACTTGGGAGGTTTCGTCACAGCTGGTATCGGAGCGTAGCCCTTCTTGACAGATATTATTGTGACATCTTCAAAAGGATTTTCTAAGACTTATCTAGAAAATTGCTTCTCTTCTTACCTAAGTATTTCTGAAGAGTTTATTTCAAGGACCAAATAGGAAGAGTGCAATGTATAGAAGGTTGAATCGACTAAGGTTGATTTTGTACTTATTCATGCATCATGCTAAGAATTATACTAATAAATTTCCCCCTTAGCAAATGTCGCCACGTACAAGAAAAACAGCACGTAAGCATACTGGACCCATTGGTGTGCCTCGGCATCAACTTGCCCCACGAGAGCAAGAGCCAAACAGCAGTAGCGGGAGCAACGATCCTATTGGTGATCTCGAAGCTCGCGTGAATCATCTCCAAGCGGAGTTACAACGCAGGACTAATCTATGGGTTGCAGACGGTGACCGGATAAATGATTTAAGAAGTTACATCCGCACCCTGCAAGATCAACTAGCTGACCGAGATTTGGCACTTGACTGGGCAGTACAATCTCGCTCAGTAGCTTTAGCTAAGGAAGCGAAGGCTCGAGCACGAGTCAATGAACTTAGCGTTGCTGTTGATAACTTGCAGGTATATTGCAATACTTTACATGAAGAAGTTCATGTACTGTATTCGCAATTACACCCAAATGTCCCTGCGGATCCCGTCAGGTCTGAAGCCGGAACCTCGCACACTACGGGCGAAGCGCTTGGTGGCGAGTTAGACCTTTTTAGGCCCCCTCCTTCTTTGAGGCTGGTCGACGTATGGTCTCCCACCCCTGACGATGAAGCTACCAAGAATAAGCAGGAGTAGTAGTGTAGCTTGTAGAAGTAGAGATAGTAAGTTGTATAATAGGTTGAACTTTTGTATAATGGGTAATGTATCCTGTTATGTAATATCGAGTTTGTATCATTACTTTTTATAGTAATGTAAAATGGAAGGCTTCTTTGGCATTTTGTATTTATTTCAAATGTTCTTTGCCTCAGATGCCGACCAGGACTCAAGGACAGGACGCAGCAGGAACCTCTGGGGGAAGGGATGTCACCCCAAATCCACCTCTGGTTCTGCCCACGTTGGCCGAGGCGATTGCCGCCTTGGTAAATGCCACCGCAGACAATACCCGCTTCCTTAGGGAAATGGCGGGTCAATAGCAGTTCCAGCAGCAGGCAGGAAGGGGTTATCAGCAAGGCCCTCGTGAAACCACCTATCTGGACTTCTCGGAAACCCGTCCACCCCTATTCGTCAAGGCAGAGGACCCGTTGGAAGCCGACGAGTGGATACTGGTTATTGAACAAAAGTTTGGTCTTCTTCGTTGTTCAGAAACGCAGAAGCCATTATTCGCAGCGCAACAACTACGTGGCCCTGCCAGTACCTGGTGGGGAAACTTTGTGGCTATTCAACCTGTCAACCATCAAATCACCTGGGAAGAATTTAAAGCAGCCTTCCATGAGCACTATATACCTGAAGGTGTGCTGCATATGAAACAAGAGGAATTCATGAAGCTGAAACAAGGAGGAGATACCGTCAACCAGTATCTCAACAAGTTTAATCACCTGTCACAGTATGCCATCGACCAGGTGAATACTGATTTGAAGAAAAAGAACTGCTTCATGAGGGGTCTAAATGACCGGTTGCAGCGAAAGATGGCCACATGTATAGATCTCACGTATGGAAAGGCTGTCAGTACAGCCTTATCTGTTGAAGCAAAATACGCAAGTTCTGGGAAAAACAAGAGATTCGGTGGTGAAAGGCCTAATCAGGGCCAGGCGAAGAGGCAATGGTTTGTCATCCGGCCTTCTAGCCAAAATCGCACTTTTTCTCGTCCACCTGCATTCCCTTTCAAACAACCAATCATTATTCGCCCCAGCAATACCCCCACTTCCCCAAATCAGCCGGGTGCCCCAGGCACTCGATTCCCTGCCTTGCCCAGCTCTTCAACCGGGTGTTTCAACTGCGGCAAGTCGGGACATTTTATCAAAGACTGCCCATATCCCAAGCAAAATCAATCTAATGCTCAGCAAGGATCTGGGAAATCAACTCAGTCTAAGGGAAATACTGTGGGGAAGAATACAAGGAAGACGGGGCATGTATACTACACCCAAGTGGCCACTACACCGGAAGGAGAGCCGGTGATGATGGGTACGTTTCCCGTGGCCAGTCACCCTGCAATTATTCTTTTTGATTCTGGTGCTTCGCATACATTCATTAGCAAGAAATTTGTGGAGCAACATCACATTGCATGCCATGAATCAAAAGAGGGATTTAAAATTCATTCACCTGGGGGACATATTTTTACTCGAGAAGTGGCCTATGAAGTGCCAGTAACAATGGCCGGACAGAACTTTCCTGCTAACATGATTGTTCTGAAAGGCCAGGATATAGATGTAATTTTGGGTATGAATTGGTTAACCCAACACAAGGCAATTCTCAACACTGAACTCAGAACCGTCAGGTTGAGCTATAATCAAGAAGAAATTCTTTTGTCTCTCCCCGTAACAAATCCAGCCAAAGCTTCTGGTAGAGTATATGAAGCCATTATACCGGAAATCAAGGATATTCCGGTAGTATGTGAGTTTCCAGATGTATTTCCAGAAGATTTGCCTGGACTGCCCCCTGAAAGAGATGTAGAATTTGTAATTGAGCTAAAGCCCGGTATGGCTCCCATCTCCCGAAAATCGTACCGTATGCCCCCTAATGAGTTGGCGGAATTGAAGATTCAATTACAAGATCTACTGAATAAGGGATTCATCCGGCCAAGCTCGTCTCCATGGGGTTGCCCCGCCATTTTTGTTAAAAAGAAGGATCAAACCTTGCGAATGTGCATGGATTATCGACCCCTGAATGAGGTCACTATCAAGATCAAGTACCCTCTTCCAAGGATCGACATCTTATTTGATCAACTGACTGGGGCGAGGGTATTTTCCAAAATTGATCTCAGGTCGGGCTATCACCAAATCCGTATTCGGCCCGAGGATATACCGAAGACCGCGTTTACTACGCGGTATGGTTTATTTGAGTATTTGGTAATGTCTTTTGGGCTAACAAATGCTCCTGCCCACTTCACCTATTTGATGAACTCGATGTTCATGCCCGAGTTGGACAAGTTCGTGGTGGTCTTCATCGATGATATCTTGATATATTCTAAAAATGAAGAGGAGCATGCTCAACATCTCCGGATTGTATTGACGCGCCTGAGGGAACATCAGCTTTATGCCAAGTTCAGCAAGTGCGCGTTTTGGCTGGAGGAAATTCAATTTTTGGGGCACGTGTTATCGGCCAAAGGGATTTCGGTAGATCCCAGCAAAGTCAAAGATATTCTGGAATGGAAACCCCCAACCACTGTTCACCAAGTCCGGAGTTTTCTTGGACTAGCTGGATATTATCGCAGATTCATACCCGATTTCTCTAAGCTTGTGAAGCCAATCACAAGTTTATTGAAAAATGACATTAAGTTCAATTGGTCTTCTAAGTGTAATGAAGCCTTTGAGCAATTGAAGACGTTATTAACCACTGCTCCGGTATTGGCTCAACCGGACATCACTAAGCCTTTTGATGTATAGTGTGATGCGTCTGGCAGTGGACTCGGCTGTGTATTAATGCAAGAGGGCCGAGTAATTGCATATGCTTCAAGGCAGTTGCGCCGACATGAGGAGCATTACCCAACTCATGATCTGGAGCTAGCTGTTGTGGTTCATGCCCTGAAAATTTGGCGTCACTATCTGCTGGGAAATATCTGTCATATCTATACAGATCATAAAAGCTTGAAGTACATCTTCACCCAGTCAGAATTAAATATGACGCAAAGACGATGGCTTGAGCTTATTAAGGACTATGAACTTGAGATCCATTATCACCCAGGCAAAGCCAATGTGGTGACAGATGCACTAAGCCGTAAGGCTTCCTGCCACTGTCTTGTGGTGAAGACCTCTGACAACACTTTATGTCAAGAGATGGAAAAGTTAAACCTGGGGATAATCCAACAAGGGACTCTGAATCAGCTAAAGCTTGAGTCAATTATTTTGCAAAGGATAATTGATGCCCAAAAGGATAATCTGGGTATGAAGCACATACGAGAGAAGATAAGGGCTGGAACAGCCAAATGTTTCAAGCAAGACGATCAAGGTGTGATATGGTTTAAAAACCGCATAATAGTGCCAAAGGATGAAGAACTCCGCCAACAAATTCTTGATGAAGCACATCTTAGTCGTTATTCTATTCATCCCGGAAGCACTAAGATGTACCAAGATTTAAAGCAACACTACTGGTGGACGAAGATGAAAATCGAAATTGCACGCTATGTGGCTAAGTGTGACACTTGCAGACGTGTCAAAGCCATACACATGAAAACTGCTGGTCCATTACAATCTTTGCCGATCCCAACATGGAAATGGGAAGATATAAGTATGGACTTTATCGTGGGATTGCCAAGGACTGCAAAAGGGTATGATTCTATCTGGGTCATAATTGATCGGCTTACGAAGATTGCTCACTTTCTGCCGGTCAAGACAGATTCCCCAGTTACTGTCTACACCCAATTGTACATTGCTCGTATTCTTAGTCTGCATGGTGTTCCGAAGACCATTGTGTCAGATCGTGGACCCCAATTTGTAGCCAAGTTTTGGGAAGCACTTCACAAATCCTTGGGTACTAAGTTGCTCCATAGTTCGGCATATCATCCACAAACCAGTGGACAGACTGAGAGGATTAATCAAGTACTTGAAGATATGTTGCGAGCATGTGTCCAGGATTTCTCACCAAAATGGGATGAATGTTTACCTTTGGCGGAGTTTTCATACAATAATAGTTATCAAGAAAGTATCAAGATGGCACCTTTGAAACTTTATATGGGCGACGGTGTCGAACTCCGCTAAATTGGTCTGAACCTGGAGAGAGGTATTTCTTTAGGCCTGACATAGTGAAGGAGGCCGAGGAAAAGGTTCAGAAAGTTATTCATAATCTAAAGAAAGCCCAAGCTCGGCAGAAGAGCTATGCAGACAAATGGCGAATGCCCTTGTATTTTCTTGAAGGGGACTATGTTTACTTGAAGGTTTCACCTATGAAGGGAGTATCGCGTTTCAGGATAAAAGGAAAGCTTGCACCCAGGTACATTGGTCCATTTCCTATCCTTCAAAGATATGGGCCAGTGGCGTATCGACTTCAACTTCCCGAAACATTGTCTGCTGTACATAATGTGTTCCATGTATCGCAATTGAAGAAGTGTCTTCGGGTTCCCGATCGAACTATTGAAGTGACAGATGTTGTCCTGGAACCAGATTTAACATACTCGGAACATCCTATTCGAGTTCTGGATCAAAAGGACAGGGTTACCCGGAGAAGGACTCTCAAGTTCTACAAGATACAATGGAACCAACATTCTGAGGAAGAGGCTACGTGGGAAACTCAAGACTTCTTGACTAAGAATTTCCCAGGCTTTCTAGCCTCATGTAATTTGTAAAGTGTATATAGTTATTGCAATAAAGGAGTGAACCCCCACACCACCCCTGCCTTGTACCAGAAATAAGGAAATACAAATGTGAAGCATTTCCTTTTCCATTACTCACCCTAGGACTTTAAATCTCGGGACAAGATTCTTTTATGGGGGGAAGGATGTAACACCCCTGATGTTACTGTAACTAAAACTTGATCATGGCATCATAAGCATTGGCATTGTATATGTTTGATATACCTAGAGTGCATTCACTAGGCAAAAATTTCAATCAAGTTGTATTGTTTAAGTATCTTTGCAAATAGGACCCTGGATAGGGGACCTAACCCTACACAGGGATTGAAGGGGTAAGACCTAACCCAATATGAGAAAACCTAAAGGCTTTAGGGAAGAGTCATAAAATGTCCCCAAAAACAAAGTGGAATCACATTTATGCCCCTAGGATACAAAAAATCTCAATTAGAACCCTGGAAAACCCTAAAACCAAAACCTAGGGGCCTATGTGCAAAATTAGTCCACTTTTGGACTAAAGTGCAAAAACCAAGTAAAATAAGTATTTTAAGTCATTTGGTTCACAAATATGTGGACTTGAAAGCCAAACATTGGATTTTGGACTTAAATGCAAAATGGACCCCAATGAGGATTCTATCCTAAGTCTGAAAATTCAGAGTGTTGGCTCAACTTTGGAGCCCTGTATCTTTTGAAATATAGGGTTTTTGCCCAAAGTGACCACAACAAGTTTGTAGCCCAATTATAGGAGAACAACTTTGTTTAAGGATTCAAGCCATGATCTTATGAGAAATTGGGAGAAAAACCCAATCAAAGATGGACTATCAGACTGGTTGAGGTCTGAAATTTAGAATGACAGTGTTTTGAGATGAACTTTTAGCTTGATTTTGAAGGGGATCCAGTGACTTTTTGTGAGAACACATCGTAGCAAAGTTATAGTTGGATTATAGCACTACAACTTTGCTATAGATCACTGGTTGTGTTGCCACTTGAAAATCAGAGAAAAAGCGGCTTAAACTTGCTCTGTCAGGCTGTCTGAAATGAGCTCTGATGGTACAGTAGTCAAAATGGATCAGGATGCCAGCATCGCGTGCTCGCCGCCGGTGACCCTCCCCCACGCAAGGATTCGCGCCGCCGCGTTAAGATTAACGCTCACCGGTAACCGGATAACGCTGCGGGGTAGAAAGATCGTCGTCGCCGTCGAGCTGGAAGCCACCCCGGTCAGTCGCAATACTCCTCCCCTTGCTCACCACCGTGAATAAAGCTGCTCACCGTCGTCGTGCCCTCGCCATTGTCCACCGCGTGTCCCAACCTCACCATCACGTCGCCGTGGCTCCCTCTAAACTCACCGTTGACCACCGGAGTTACTGCCACGCCGGTGAACGCGTGTTCGATGCGCCAGCATTCCTCCTCACTTCCGGCCACCGCACATTAACGTCCGAATTCACGGTCACCGCCGAAGGGCCCTATAAATTGAAGCCCCCGCTAGCTTCGCAAGATCATCCTCCACCCAGCCCCCACTAATCGCTTGCAATCCTTCGCTAGAAATCGCGAATTTTGGATTCGCCCCAAATCCACTCTCCGCCACTGTAAACCCAATCTCACCGCGGCCAGCTCTTTCCAGGTTAATTCATTGCTCCCTCTTCCTTGTTTAAGCACTCTGGTTACTCTGTGATGCTCGCCAAGCCATCAATTTGAACTGGGATGCCCCCAATCGTCGGGAACGCGACGATCTAGCCGCCTTGTTCTCGGTCACCATGGCCAGAGCTCCTTAGTTGATCGTTAGTCAAATTGAGTGAGGGGAAATGCTCCTTAGAGGTAGAATCGGGTGTAAACTAAAGATTAGCGTCGGTCTTCGCCCCCTCCGGCCGGTATAGCTCGCCGGATTTCAGCTATCGTGTGGAGCGCCGTCGTGGATCTGACCGTGTGAAGAAATAGAAACCTAAGGGGCTATTTGCAAACAGTCAGTGACTCAGTAAACAGTAACCAGACCTGTTTCCGGTTAGACAGAAACCCCGAGGGTGTCTTCGCAAAACGGCCAGCGCGGGCGCGCGCGCGGGCGCGCTTCTGCCGGGTCTGGGCCGGCTGGGCTAGATTCAGCCCAATACTATTGGGTGTTTTCCTTTTTCTTTTTCAAGAGAACTTTAGAAATATATAGAAAAATGTAGGAAAATGGTAAAATTGTGAAACTAATTTTCCTAGTCTTATTATTTTCCCTAGAATTTAATAAAAATAGTTTCATGATTTTTAGGATGAATTAAGGAATTTTAAGGCATTTAAAGTAGTTCAAAGTAGTAGTTTTGGATTTTTAAAAGATAAGTGGTAATCCCAAAAATGCTCAAAATTTTTATATGAGTTCCTCATATTATTTAAAAGCCTTGGGTAGAATTTGGGTTGATTTGGACATTGTTTGATCACCAAACCCCAAAACACCCCCCTGCCCTATGAACTCCTTTACTGACTCCGGAAACCCTAGGTTCTCGGAGTACCGTGAAGGAAAGTTGTATTCAAGACCTAGATAATAAGTTTATATTATCTTTGCACCCTCATGAGCATCCCATGGCATCCATTCTTATACATATATATGGTTATGTTAGAACACGAAGAAGAAGAGGAAGTCACCGAAGAAAGGACACCACCCCCCTCGGATTCTCAAGCAGGCAACTGCTTCTACTTTGATATTTGCGGATCCGAGCCAGACTCACCTGTTAACAAAGGCAAGCCCCGGTGCATTTGCCACCTTCCTTGAAGTTTTTAAAATCCTTCTCACTTGCTTGATGCATTAGGTGATAGGAGTTGATTGCTAAAACAATTCCTGCATTACCTTCCTTGGATTTGATTACCTTCCTTGAAATCCCTGTTTTACAAAAGATTTTTGATGCTTAGCCTTGCTTTAGAAAAACAAAATGTTTTGTTTTTACAAAAGCTGATGTGGCAAAAAGTGGGAGGGTTGTTTTCAAAATAAAACTTGATGGTGAATCCATCACGGCCGTGATGGATTCAACATCGGAGAAGATGTACCTCTGCCAGGTACCAACCTTTGGGGTTAAAAGATTAAGCTGAGACCGGGCGGGTGACTTGCACGAGAAAGAGAGTCTCGGTGTAGTGTCTCCGTCTGAGTCGATTAAGGGTCGTCTCGATGTAAGCCTGCTGACCGAGGACCCTTTAACTGGTCACATGCCTCGTCATGGGTAAGCCTTGCCTCGGGCAGACTAAGGCCAGAATAAGATAACACGAAATGGGCGTGGAGCGGTGGCAAGAGTAGCGTGTACCCTCCGTGGCAAGATGCTGGACGGTGGTGTATCTGTGCTCTCGGTTTGCGTGAACCTGATCTGGTCTTAAGAAACTCGGTGGCGGGTTGACATATGCAAGGGTTAAGTGCTACATATGTCGTGTGATCGGAGATCCTCAGCTGAGTATAATCGATTCGGATCGCCGTACCTCCGCGGTTATGGAGACTTGGCCACTGACTTACACGTAGCAATCCAGTGAAGTTGAAGGGTTGATAAGAAAATTGGCTAGTGCAGGCAAAGTGATTGATCTAGGGTAGAAAGAACTCTAGCTGCAGGTAATTTTACTTAACCTGACAATAAAATTGGATTTTAAGGATCCACTCGTAGTAAGCTTTTCTGCAAAACAGAGTCTTTGATTCTTGATAAGCCACTCCTTGAATGCCTCTAGCCAGCATACCCTTGAGAGTCTTTTCCTTAGTCGGGTAAGACTTGCTGAGTAATTCCATACTCAGGGTTTATCCCCTTGTTGTTTTTAGGTGAGGAAGCAGCAGAGTTCTGTTGCTTCTGTACCAAGGTGGTTCCTAATGAAGATAAGCAAGAATGAAGTGCGGGAGGAAAGGTTCCTCCATTAAGACTTTTTGTGTGATAGCTGTCGGGAGGAGTTTTTACCTCCCTTGGTATGTGTAATAATAATACTCTGCACTCGTCATATATTCCTGGTCTGTAATAAACAACATGATCTTACTTTTTAATAAATGTAAGCTTATGTAATCGCTTTCGCATTTCTTTATCTCTGATGTTCTGTAATGTCTGCATGACGGGTGAGACGTTCCTGGAAAGGTAAGGAAAGATACCGAGCTTGTCAAGTAGTTCAGGGGCACCTATAGGGCTGTCTGAGGTCCGTTGGACAAGGACAACTGTAGGTGGGCCTAATTACTTGGGAGGTTCCGTCACAAACCCGGCCTCGGACGGCAACACGGGCGAAGGATCTCCACCTCGAAGGAAGATGTCAGCACTACGCCTGGGCCATCGCCGCCAGGGTCCCCTCCAGGAACTCAGCCCAAGCAGACGGCTTGTCCAGCCGCTCCGTGGCCTCAGCCAGCTGTCCCCCGAGGACACCAGCTCGGCTCATGGCCTCGGCAGCCCGACTCCGGGGTTGATCCCGCCAGTAGATGACTCGGCCAGGCTCCAGCCACCGCTGCTACACCTCCTCGGCCTGGGCCGACGAAGCCCCCTTTTCGAAGCCAACTCCGCCTCTGTCCATGCTGACGCCGCTGCCTCCGGCTCCGGCTCATCGCAGAGCGGCCGAGGGTCCCTTTAACTAGGCAAGAGAAGCCTTGAGTGGCAAGGCCGACCAAGCCGAGGGACTCCTACGCCTCCGGGATACGGATACCTCACTCGTCACCTTCCGCGTAGGGCAACTCACACTTGGTTAAGCGGTTCGGCTAGCCGACAGGCGAGACCTGGTGCCCGAAATGGGGAAGAAACACGGCTTTACGCCCACATACACAGATGTTCAGGCCCCGACAGCCGCAATGAACATACGCCAACACTCAAAATGCCATTACAAACAGAACTCCGGTTCCACTCCCGCGGGTATGAACAACCTCCACATCGGAGGGCCTGCGGGACAACAACTTCCAGGTGGCTCGCCGCCGCTCACTCCTGCAGCAGCGACAACGACCTCCGCTCCGGGCGGCCAAACAGCAGCAGTGATGACCTCAGGGTAGACGCTGCTGCTACAAGGCCCTCGCCCACGTCCCCACTCGAGGGGCAAGGACAAGCTATCAAAGCCAAAGAGCCGGAGGCCCGGAGCGCAGATGGCGTCGACGATCTCGTCGGCGACGAAGACTTCTTCAGCTGCCACCACCTCAGCTCCGACGATAGTAGCCTCCTGCCTACCGGCAGATCCCCACTCGGTGCGCTCCCCCGCCTCAGCCCGGATGACAAAAATCCTTGAAGCTGAGGGCGGGGCGGAGGCCGCAGCCCGGCTCGCTTCTCCCCACCAAACTACCCATTGGTGAGGGAATGCAGCCGGGCTGCACGACGAAAATCCTTGAAGCCGAACGATGGCTGAAAGGTACCGATCTCCACGAGATCGCTCCCCCAACGGCAGCAAGACGAAGGCAACACGGGCGCACCCCATCCAGGGGCTCGGAAGGTGGAAGGGCGCAATGCATGAAGAGAATGCGGAGGCGTGACTGCCACCCAGGGAGCCTTTCCCTTTTTAAAGGCAACTCACCCCACCCGCGTCCTCAGGCGTCGCGGGCTAAGTCTTCACCAACGCGCTCAAAAGTCCTCCCCCTACGACACGGGGGCTGGGTCCCACACGACATGCAAGCTGGCCCGGGACAGAAGAAGCCAAAACCGCCACGCGCGGAGCGTGTAACCGCCCAGCGGTTACAAGCACTCCTCCGTCTTCGCCTAAACCAGCGGGTGAAAGGGTGGACCACCATGCAGGCAGCATGCAACCGCGCCATGGGGATGCACCCTTTCGACTTCAACGCGTCCAGCATGGAGTCCCAGGCCCACACGTCATGTAACCGGCGCGCCGATTACTACGTGCGAAAAACTGCAGCGCCAGCGCCGCGCCTTCTCGACTGCGGAACCGGTGCCGCAATTCGAGGCAACCCTGCGCGTGGACCAGCAGTGCTAGCCAAACACGCCGATCACGGGTCGGTCAGCCGCGGGAGAAGGCGCGATGGTCGATATGGCCAGAAGTGGGCCGACAGTAATGGCGGCAGCAGGCGAGCGGAAGCAGCGGTCAAATCATCTACAGGTTCACGTCCCCTCCTAGAGCAGCAGGAGAGCCCTCTCCTACAGCGTGAAGACGACACGCCCGTGTTCCGTTCCTCGAATGGCTCACGCATGCACAATGGCTGCCCCGCGAACCACTCACATAACTCCGCGGCAGGGCAGGCGACACCTTTGGCAGGCGAAGCGGGCGACGCTTCACCTCCGCCATAATGACCGCGTCAAAAAAAGGTGTGCCACATCGTTCAATTTCGTATCCTTTTTCTCTTCCCCTTTCTCTCTCTTGCTACAGGGACCAGGAAAGGGGATACTCTGAAAGGGATCCTTCTCCGCGAAGGAAGCGGGCCCCGAGCCCTCCTACTAATCAGAGGTTCGAAGGCTGGCCCCTCGGAAGGGTTCGACAGCTGCCTCAGAGCACTCGGGCACCGCGCCCACTACTGGTAAGAGGTTCGAAGGCTGGCCCCTCGGAAGGGTTCGACAACCACCTCAGGCCGCTCAGGCTCCACGCCCACTACTGATCAGGGGTTCGTAGGCAGGCCCCCCGAAGGGTTCGACATTCGCCCCAGAATATGCAAAGTGAGGGATGACTCTGGGTACATTCAATACATAACCAAGGCTCGGGCTACGCTCCCAAGGTACCCTAGGACATTTCTGAGATCAGCAGGAGCGATTCTGTAATGGAATCCCATCAGAGGGAGGCATCGAGCCCTCGGACCCTATCGAACGGGACCGGGTCCGGCAAATCACCTGCAGGTACTTTTGGAGCGCGCCTCTGAGCCACTAGCCGACCCTTATCGAACGGGGCACGGGCGTCCACTCGGATCACCCGTTAGCAACTCACTGGAGACACCATGTTCGGCGCCCTCCGAGGGCAACATGGCGCTTCCCCCCCCCCCTCCTCCTTGCGGAAAGGCGACGAAGGGGCATATGAAAAAAGCTGAGTCAGTCCCTGACCGTCCTCTCGCCCTGTGCAGAGGCTCAGGGGCTGCTCTTGCGAACTCGGCTCCGGCCAAACCGTTGACAGCGTCAACATACCAGCCCGATAACTCGGAACCTGACCATGCACCCGGACTATGATCAGATCGCATGAGGGAACAACCAGACCGGCCGAGGCATCACGAAAGGCACTAAGACCTCGGATGAGTCAAACCACTCCTCCGAGGCCTTGGGGGCTACACCCGGTGGGTGCGCTCGCGCGCACCCACCGGAACGAAGTGTGACCGAGAAAGGCCGGTCCCCTTGCAAAAAGGTGCGACAAAGCCTCCAACCGAGTACTAACACTCCCTTTGAGGCTCGAGGGCTACTGTCGGGGACCATAATTAGGGGTACCCCCAAGACTCCTAAACTCGGCTGGTAACCACCATCAGCACAAAGCTGCAAAGGCCTGATGGGCGCAATTCAGGTCAAAGGCTCCGACCACTCAAGGGACACGATCACAGGAGCATTCAATGCAAGGATCGCATGACACCTTATCCTGACGCGCGCTCCTCAGTCGACAAGGCCGAAGTGACCGCAGTCACTTTGCCCCTCCACTGACTGACCTGACAGGAAAATAGCGTCGCCTGCACTGCTCTGACTACTGTGCCACCCGCCAGGGTGAGGCTGACAGCAGCCAAGTCCAGCCTCGGGTGCCATAGGAAGCTCCGCCTCGCCCTACCTCAGGGCTCGAACTCAACCTCGACCCTGGAAGACGGTCTCCGCCTCGCCCGACCCCAGGGCTCGGACTCAACCTCGACCCCGAAAGACGGTCTCTGCCTCGCCCGATCCCAGGGCTCGGACTCAACCTCGACCCCGGAAGACGGTCTCCGCCTCGCCTGACCCCAGGGCTCGGACTCAACCTCGACCCCGAAAAACGGTCTCCGCCTCGCCCGACCCCAGGGCTCGGACTCAGCCTCGACCCCAGATGACGGTCTCCGCCTCGCCCGACCCTAGGGCTCGAACTCAGCCTCGACCTCGGAGGAACCTCCGCCTCACCCGACCTTGGGCTCGGGCCGACCACGTCGCAGGGGGTACATCATTACCCTACCCCTAGCTAGCTCAGGCTACGGGGAACAAGACTGGCGTCCCATCTAGCTCGCCCCGGTAAAACAAGTAATGATGACACCCCGCGTGCTCCATGACGACGGTGGTTCTCAGCCCCCTACGGAAGCAAGGAGACGTCAGCAAGGTCCCGACAACCCCTACAGCTGTGCTTCTACAGGGTTTAAGCGCTCCTCCGACGGCCACAACATCACATGAACAGGGCACCAACACCTCTCCGACAGCCACGTCGGCATGTGCATAGGACTCTGGCTCCTCTCTGCCGGACACGTTAGCACACTACTACACCCCCCATTGTACACCTGGGCCCTCTCCTTACGTCTATAAAAGGAAGGTCCAGGGCCCTCGTACGAAAAGGTGGCCGTGCGGGAGGACGGGCTGACAAGCAGGCTCTCTCTCCCTCGCGAATGCTTGTAACCCCCTACTGCAAGCGCATCCGCCCTGGGCGCAGGACAACACGAGCCACGGTTCCCCTTATTGTCTTTCCCCCTTGTGTTCCGTCTCGCGCCGACCCATCTGGGCTGGGACATGCAGCGACAATTTACTCGTCGGTCCAGGGACCCCCCGGGGTCGAAACACCGACTCTACTCTACTGGTATTTGTTGTATTACACACAGCCATGCAGTCAAACACATTGGTTCAACAGAGTTTCATAAGAAAAGAGTTACCTCATCAAAGAGTTTATATGCAAGTTGCGCTCTCCTTACATCAATGGGCTTATATGCAAGTTCTAGAGACAAAACAATTATGACATCATCAACAATATAGCAACTTATGGAGTTAAAATAAGATCTATCGCCTAAAATATGAAACATTCAGTAAATGTGGAGGTGAAAGAACATTTGAGACACTTAGGAAACAGTAACATTACCAAGAGTGAGAAACCAGGGCAAAGCATGCTCCTTCTATATAAAGTAGATAAAGATATGCCATGTCTCCATGTACTGCACAACTATGAACATAAAACATTAGATAACAGTAGACCCATATGGTCAGAAGTTAAAACATATCAGAATAGAGACCCTAAACCCTAAACCTGTATAGCAAGACCCAGTTCCTTCCCTGGGCAAGAACTGGGAGAAAGGCATAAAGAATCCTTTGCATCAGTTCTGACAAAAGAACAGATGGTTCTGACATAGTTGGCAAACTACCGAAGGAAGCAACTTCCTTTGGTTCCTGGTGCTCCTTTACAGGTGCATCTGGTTCAGTATGAATTACTGCCTCCCTGTCAATTTTAGGCTCTACAGTTGTTTGTTTGAAACCACTAATCCTTGCTGCCTTTTTAATGATTTTTCCGATGGAATGCTTCCCCCTACTTAACAGACCTGTTCTTCCCTTGCTTCTCTTCCCCATGGGTGTTAAAGTAGGGTAACCCATGTCCCATTACCAAAATTACCAAAATTTTCAGAAATGAACTCTAATAAAAGATAGGAACTTAAAACAGAAATAGTCATACCACGTAGCACAATTTCAGTTAGATTAACAGATCCTTTTAGTTACCTTGGTTCTGCTTTGTTTTGAAGAACTAAAAGCAGATGAACAACCTACACTTGAATGAACAGAGTATATGTTTCTAAACACTAATTGAAAGCATAATAGTTTGTTCCTTTACGCATAAAGCAGAACTATATGAAGTGCTTGTTTTTCAGTCATAACTTTACATGAATTTCCTAAAATTAAGTACATTTATTCAGGAATGAACTGAAAATAGAAAAAGGCATACAATCTACCACATGGTCAGTTTGTTCAGTTTACAACATTCATGTTTTATGGTTATTGGAAAAGAGGTGGTCTATTCTGTCTGCGTAAGGGAACTATTCTATTTTTATTTAGGGTTTAGTAAACTGAAAAAACTAACTCAATTTTAGGAATGGTATGGGACTACTGCTGTATAAGACAAACGTTTTGTCTGTTTGCAGACCACCTCTTTTCCAATAACTAGAAAACAGTACCCCTATTAAAGAGTTTTATCGTACCACATGTTGAAGTATATTTATATCCTATTTCAGTCACAATTTTACTAATCAGTTTGGTTATTGGATTATGAGTGGTAGTAACAAACTAAACATATTTTCACACACATCGTTTGTCTATTGTGTACATGTATAGTTTTGCACACATTTTATCTTGGTTCGCTGTGTGTCTAAAACAGTGGTAAAATTATTCACCACAACCAGTTCAGAAACTACCATGACATGAATGTTGAAGTAAATCAAATGCACGAAGCTCTTAAGAAAAATATTTAAATGCAACAAATGTACTGTGAGTTGCAAACATACCGAAGCTGTGCAAGAGGGACAACAGCAAGCAGTTACACAACAGTGAGATCAAGTTCCCACTCGCCAACCAGGAAGCTGAAGACCACGTTCAAGGCTTGAAGTTTCTGACCGATCTGTTTCATGTGTTATTCGTTAAAATTATGGGAAGGTGACAAGAATTAGATACTGTTCCAAACAGTCATTTGTTTAATAGTATACCGTCAATGGATATAGGGGGAATATTAAGTACCTCACGAGCAACATTGTCTAGTAACTCAAACATCAACTTATGAACAACAAACATTACCGAGCATGTGTCATTTATGTATGCAACACAAACAACTTATCAAGTATGTGATACTAAAAACAAACATTAGCATGCCATGAATTTTGAAACCTAGTAAAAGAAAAGAAAGGAAGCTTACACACACAAAAGAGTAACTAAGAGATTCGTAACAAAATAACATGTGTCAGTAACAAATAATAACTAAAATAGTACGGACTTAACTGCTGAGTAATATGGTCAAACGAACAATATGGCTAAGCTAGCAATGATCATGTCATGAGAAATATGACATCCATACATAGACCATGGAGGCACCAAATCAAATAAAAAATGTTGACAAATGACAACATATGGACCTGTGACCTTCCTCGGTAGCATGCTATAACTGTTTGACAAGATAGCCGTGCTTCACCATGCTTATATTCAAGGCGTGTTGATCCAGGTTAACTACTTGACAATAGTAATAAAGTTGTCGTCATTTTTATCTAGCGTCTATGTAGCTGTAGATATCAATCTAAAAATAAGGTATATAATTGTCTTCTATCTTTTTCTCATTTTTTCTTTCTGTTGGTCCCTTAGTGTTGATGTTAGTCTCTAGGTTTCCATTGTGTGAAGTAAAATTTTAATGATAAACCATGCCTCAAAAAGGAAAGCTGGCTATGGAGAGAATTTTCTCTAGAAACTACAACCAAATTATTAAATTATTCTGGTTAAGGGATGTGTAAAACCACAAAAACTAAAACCATAAAGAGATATCTCCCTAGAAAACTAATCTCTTGAATATAGAAAGCTTAAATTGTGTCATGTAATAAGATTCCATGAGTGTATGCAGGCACAACTAATTATTTGAAGCTAACACAACCAATAGAAAGCAAGCTATGAATTTTTTATGAATAGCTGATTCAGAACATTTTGACTGAGCAAGCTCTTTGGAAGAGCCAACCTCTTATTATATCCAACCTAAATCATGAAAAAGCTAAATTATTGACTGTTGAAGACCTCAAGGGGACAACAAAGATTGAATAGCTATGTTTGCAAGTTATTTGAATGTGCATCTGTCCAGGTTATGCATTTGTTGATGTACCTCCAACTGATAGCTCATCTGCAACTGTTGAGGAAATTAGCCAGCCGAATTTGAATAATGGTTCTCATGGAGATGCATCTGCTATACCAATTTGAAGAATTGATATGGGCTCTTAGGCTCTCTAAGTTAGACAGTGGATACATATTAACATTATTCCTCAAAAGGATGGGCTCCCAACAAGCTTATGCGAAGGGGCAGTTAATGAAAAGGTGCACTACAGTTTCCTCAGTCTAAGCGTAGGGACGACATGCTCATATTCGAAACAGTGTGACAATGCTTTTCAATGGATAGTAGCAGGGAATGGTGAACCAGAAGAATGTAGAGGAATACCACAATATTTGTGAACATTAGTCTGATAGATATTAAAGTATACTGTTTTCATGAAAATCGATGCATAGATTTCAGTTGAGATATAATTACCCTAATTATCAAGTGATTCAAAATATGTCTAGTGTACTTTTATTCATACAAAATAAGAAAACATAAAACTTACATTGTCACCATGAAAACCATGCATATCCATCTCATCAAATCTATCATGGACCCAGGCTTGCTCGTCTTTAGGACTCCACAACCTTCTAGTGTTCACCATTCTTCTACATGAGCAATACTGAAACACTAGAGTGGTATTTTTGGATCTGGTTAATATAAAGAACATCAGATTTCCACTAATAGTCTGATAATTTTCATGTGCCACAACAAAAGGAGAGAGCAAAAGAAAAGGAACAAAGGCACCATCAGAGCATCTGCCCTAGGAAATATGTCGACCTGAACAGCTTGCAGCATGCACATAGTTAATTAAAAGCAGAATAGGATATGCAGTTGGTGGAGAGTCTCTAGCAGCAGACATAAGGGCGCTCAACTGAGGGAGCTGGAGGTGTTGCTGAGACCTTTGCTGACTTAGGGGGCTGATGTCGATCTCCAATTGCACTATGGTTCATTGCTGACGCACTTGCATTCTGCAGGGCAACAACCTATATTTGTCTCATTACACAATTCTTTCACAAGGAGAAATTTACACGTAGTACCTGATATGAGCTCTTAATGTTGATTCATGTGTAAATCTTCGGCCACATTCTGGGTACTGGCACACATGCTAGTTATTTGCAGAATGTGTTTTCATGTGTGCCTTTAAATTAAAATCACACATATTTTTTATTCTATTTTTGCTGCAGGTTTCACAAAAGTATGGACTTATCTATGTAATTACTGCAAATTCGACTGTTTTCCTTAAGCCTGGTAGGTTCTAATGTATAGATTATATTATGCGTTCAAAACAAATCGAGACAGAGTAATTACCTGCTCAGCTGCTCTTCGCTCCAGATGAGTTCTTAAAGGTCATAGGCCATCCCTTTGAAAACAAAGACAAATAGCAATTCATTAGGTCTTTCAATCAATCAAGCGTCCAATTTTAAAGAAATTTTCATGATATACATGGAGATACAGCAAGGTAAGCTCATATCATTTCGGAATACAATGGTATTAAACACCACATGTATTATGAAAAACGAACCTAATTTGGACTGTTAAAAATGTACAAACTGACATGTCATGTGAATTCTCTGCAGTGTGCAAATGTGCAATAGCAGAGTTGAACATTTCATCAAACATCATGGTTGCGCTGAGCAATCAAAAAACAATGTGTAACCAGTTATTGAACCTCACCGCTGCTTTTCCACACAAGCGGGAACCGAGGAGAACAGAGATCAGGGTGCTCATTCTATGGATCACCAAGAACCATGTCGAGCATCTACAAAAACATGAATTACTTATGGGCTAAAGAGTCTTTGGCTAGAATGGTTGCATCGGGTTTTTTTGGCTTACATCACACACTATATTACTTAAGTGGATTTGAATTACTGATGTTAATTTAGGCTCTAGCTTGTTGATCTTGTGTGTCGTAGCATTGTTTTTTATTTGTTAGCTCGGTTTACTTTCTGCATTGACTATAGCTTTGGCTCTGTTTTGTGATTTATGAAGCCAGGAATAAGTATCTTAGGGCAGTTTAGACACAAGGGTCAATAATCAATGAATTTAAAACAAAGGTCAAACTGAGATGATTCATACCCCATTTTGAGCTCCTTGAAGCCCATGCGTTTCGCTGCAAGGAATAAACATCAAACTCAATGCATTCGAAAATTTGTCAACAAAGGTCAAAGGCAACAGAAAAAGAAAGGCTCCAAGAGCATACCGATAGATCTTTTCTACTGGATCTTTTTCTTCTGTTGTCCATACATATGTTTTCTGTACAAAACCAATAAAAATGCATTCATATGATCATAACATGAAGAAGTCTGAATCAAATAAACCATGTGACTATACAATCGTTTTTTTCTTTCTGAAAGCATTTGAACTACCAGTTAGTGTGAACATACTGGAAATCTCTCTCCTCAAAGAGTCGAAGTACTGGGGGTCTCCACCTAACGATAAACTGGTCCTTATAATAATATATAGTTAGGTACCCATGTGTTGCATGGTCATACAAACATATTTGACAAAACATTTGTGCACAACGATTAAAAAACGAACCCACATATATTATCAACCTTAATATCTCACAAATTGTCGTCTCACTAATTGAGAAGAAAACTTAGGTAGTTGCTTTTGGTTCGTTCTTGTGCGAAGCTGAGAGTTATGTAGAACCAAAATACCATTTTGTCAACAATTGACTGTTTTTTTTTCTTATATGAATTTTAGAAATGGTATGTGTACATGCGTTAGGTAGGATCCATATATGATGTGTTTTCGATTTAGTCATGGTTCTTGCTCATTATAAGTAAGCGCCAAAGCATAACCATCCATGAACCGTGCGTCCATGCCTCTGACAGGTTTGTGATTTTTCATCAAAGCAAGTGGGCCTGATCCATAGTGTAATCCAACATGCAAGTGGAAATTAACAATCAGGCGATGTTTTGAAAAAAAAATCGCTGGGTCGTGTTCTATATCTTCTTAGCACACACATTTTAAAGTAACTGCTAGCAACAAAGAACATGTAATATAGTAAAACTGTGGCACTTACAAGGAGATGATGTTGTACAAAGTTCAGACCCAAATGATGCTCCATTTATGAATTCCAGACGTGATTCCCCTAATTGAGCACAATAGTCATTACCCTCTTGCCAACATACATTCATGGTCATTACCCTGAAAGGCGCATTCATAACTCAACTACATAAAAATAAATTCTTAAAGCCAATAAACTATTTCATACTCCGTTAACAAATAATAAATCAGTAGTAGAGACCTAAAAATAGTACAACAAACATGCTACATACCTAAATATGTTTATGAGCAAAATTCCAACAAAGATGATAAACACATGCAACCAAACTTTGATTAGATTCCATGTTAATGGTTCTATTGGAACAACATCGAACAGGAATAGTGTAGAAACTATAGTCACTGATACAATGATCTACAATAACTGAACACGGAAAAGATGCTTTAAGGCATGCACACAACTGCGTCTGGGGGAGAGGAATGGCGGAGATCTAGGGGCGGATGCGGACCTCGGTGGCGGACGTGGCACCGAGGACTAGGGACGACGGACGTGGCGAGCATCGCGGACGCGGGGCGAAGAGTGGGATGGACGGTGGCAGTTGCGCAGGGGTGGGCGAGGGCATGCCGAGCATCATGGTCGCCAGGCAGGGAGATGGGGCGGCGAGCATCGCAGACGGTGCTGTTGCGTGGGGAGGGGGCAGATCTGGTGAAGCCGGGCGGATCGGGGACTACGGGGGATAAAAAGGAGGCATCGGCGTGCTGGAAGCTGGGAGCATTGGGAGGTTAGGTATGGGATGCGACCATGCGGGCGGGGGCGGGTGGAGGGGTCATGCGGGCGTGATAGGACTGGGCAGGAGGGGCCCGCTAGCAGTGAGGGAGAGGCAGAACGACAGAACATGGGAGAGCCAGACTACTCTTACTATCTTAATAAGTAGTATATATATATATAGGGACGAGGTAATGGAAGCCCTGGGCTTCCATTAGTACCAGGAATCCCCAGCCAGGTATAGCCACGTCCCGTACCAGCGTGCGTCCCATCGGGCATGGGTTCTTACTCGAACATATTTTAGCGTAAAACATGAACAAAAACAATATAAATGATTATGAATTTTAGCGTAAATCATAGATCTATTTTGAAACGGTGAATGCGGCCCAAAAATTACGACGTAAAAATTTCGCGTGACCCATCGTGATCGGGTTCTGACTCGGACAGATTTTAGCGTAAAACATGAACCAAAACAGCGTAAATGAGTATGAAATTTAGCGTAAATCGTATATCTGTTTTGTAACCGTAAATGGGTCCCGAAATTACGGCGTAATAATCGCGTGTGTCCAATCGTGCGCGGGTTTTGGCTCAAATAGATTTTAGCGTAAAACGTGAGCTAAAACAACGTAAATGAGTACACAATTTAGCGTAAATCATATACTTGTTTCGTAACAGCAAATGAGGCCTGAATTACAGCGTGAAAATCGCATGCGGCCGATTGAGCGCGGGTTCTGACTCGAATGGATTTCAGCGTAAAACGTGAACCAAAACATTGTAAATTAGTACAAATTTTACCGTAAATCGTATATCTGTTTCGTAATGGCGAATGGAGCCCAAATTTACGGCGCGAAAATCACGCGCCACCGGTCGTGCGCGGGTTCTGGCTCGGACAGATTTAAGCGTAAATCGTGAACCAAAACAACGTAAATGAGTATGAATTTTAGCGTAAATCGTCTATCTGTTTCATAATAACGAATTGTCGGTGTTCCGAGACCGGGGGGTCCCTGAGCCGACGAGTGAATGTCGCCGCGTGCCCCAGCCCAGATGGGTCGAGCGCGAGGGCAAGCGCGAAGGGGGGAGAGCGAGGCGGCCGGAGACCGGCGTGAGAGAGGTGGGAATCCCGCGGCCTTCGTGTTTGTCCCGCGCCCAGGTCGGGTGCGCTTGCAGTAGGGGGTTACAAGCGTCCACACGGGAGAGGGAGCGAGCGGCTCCGAGCGAGCGCGTGTCTCGTCCTCGTCCCCGCGCGGCCAACCCTCTCTAAGAGGGCCCTGGTCCTTCCTTTGATAGGTGTAAGGAGAGGATCCAGGTGTACAATGGGGGGTATAGCAGAGTGCTACGTGTCTAGCGGAGGAGAGCTAGCGCCCTAAGTACATGCCGTTGTGGCAGTCGGAGAGATCTTGGCACCCAGCTGGTGTGATGTCGTGGCCGTCGGAGGAGCGATGGAGCTTGGCGGAGGGACAGCTGTCGGAGCGGTTGAGTCCTTGCTGACGTCCTCTTGCTTCCGTAAGGGGGCTGAGAGCCGCCGTCGTCACAGAGTTTGCGAGGCGCCATCATTGCCTATCTGGCGGAGCGAGCCAGATGGGACGCTGGTCTTGTTCCCTGCGGCCCGAGTCAGCTCGGGGTAGGGTGATGATGGTGCCTCCTGTTGACGTGGCTGGTCTGCGCCCTAGGTTGGGCAATGTGGAAGCTCCTCCGAAGCCGAGGTCGAGTCTGTCTTCCGTGGCCGAGGTCGAGTCCGAGCCCCCGGGTCGGGCGAGGCAGAGACCGTCGGCTGAGGCCAGGGCGTAGTCCGAGCCCAGGGGTCGGGCGAAGCGGGGTTCGTCGTCTTCCGGGGTTTAGCCCGTGTCCGAGCCCTAGGTCGGGCGGAGCGGAGTTTGCCGTCTTCCGGGACTTAGCCCGTGTCCAAGCCCTGGGTCGGGCGGAGCGGAGTTCGTCGTCTTCCGGGTCATAGCCCGTGTCCGAGCCCTGGGTCGGGCGGAGCAGAGTTCGCTGTCTTCCGGGTCTTAGCCCGTGTTCGAGCCCTGGGTCGGGCGGAGCGGAGTTCACCGTCTTCCGGGTCTTAGCCCGTGTCCGAGCCCTGGGTCGGGCGGAGCGGAGTTCGCCGTCTTCCGGGACTTATCCCGTGTCCGAGCCCTGGGTCGGGCGGAGCGGAGCTTCCTATGGTACCATCGGCAGGGCCTGACTGCCTGTTAGTCTCACTCTGTCAAGTGGCACCGCAGTCGGAGTGGCGCAGGTGGCGCTGTCCTTCTATTAGGCCGGTCAGTGGAGCGGCGAAGTGACGGCGGTCACTTCGGCTCTGCCGGCTGGGGGGCGCGCGTCAAGATAAAGGTGTCAGGCCACCTTTGCCTTAAATGCTCCTGCGACTTGGTCGGTCGGTGCGGCGATTTGGTCAGGGTTGCTTCTTAGCGAAGGCAGGGCCTCGGGCGAGCCGGGAATATGTTCGCCGCTGAAGGGGGGCCTCGGGCGAGACGGAGATCCTCCGGGGTCGGCTGCCCTTGTCCGAGGCTAGGCTCGGGCGAGGCGTGATCGAGTCCCTCGTATGGACCGATCCCTGACTTAATCGCACCCATCAGGCCTTTGCAGCTTTATGCTGATGGGGGTTACCAGCTGAGAATTAGGAGCCTTGAGGGTACCCCTAATTATGGTCCCCGACAGTAGCCCCCGAGCCTCGAAGGGAGTGTTAGCACTCGCTTGGAGGCTTTCGTCGCACTTTTTTACAAGGGGACCAGCCTTTCTCGGTTGTGTTTTGTTCCGGTGGGTGCGCGCGAGCGCACCCGTCGGGTGTAGCCCCCGAGGCCTCGGAGGAGTGGTTTCACTCCTTCGAGGTCTTAATGCCTCGCGTAATGCTTCGGCTGGTCTGGTCGTTCCCTCATGCGAGCTGGCCGTAGCCCGGGTGTACGGTCGGGTCCCAAGTTCTCGGGCTGGTATGTTGACGCTGTCAACAGTTCGGCCGGAGCCGGGTTTGCGAGAGCAGCCCCCGAGCCTCTGCACAGGGCGAGAGGGCAATCAGGGACAGACTCGGCTTTTTTACATATGCCCCTGCGTCGCCTTTCCACAAGGAGGAGGGGGGAAAGCACCATGTTGCCCTCGATGGGCGCCGAACATGGTGTCTCCGGTGAGCTGCAAGCGGGTGATCCGAGTGGACGTCCGTGCCCCATTCGTTAGGGGTCGGCTAGGGGCCCAGAGGCACGCCCAAAAGTACCTGCGGGTGATCTGCCGGACCCGGTCCCCTAGCGACGGGGTCCGAGGGCTCGATGCCTCCCTCTGATGGGATTCCGTTACAAGATCGTTCCCGTCGGTCTCGGAAATGTCCTAGGGTACCTCGGGAGTGAAAGGGAATTAGGCTTACACCTAGTTCCTAAATAATTTTGGTGGTTGAATTGCCCAACACAAATATTGGACTAACTAGTTTGCTCTAGTGCATAAGTTATACAGGTGCAAAAAGTTCACATTTAGCCAATAAAAAGACCAAGTGTTGGATTCAACAAAGGAGCAATAAAGCAACCGAGGGCTGCTCTGGCTGAAGGCACCGGACTGTCCGGTGTGCACCGGACATGTCCGGTGCGACCAGAGGACTCAGACTTCAAACCCTTCGCCCTCGGGATTTCTCGGAAGCCGGCGCGCTATAATTCACCGGACTGTCCGGTGTGCACCGGACATGTCCGGTGCTCCAAGGAGACGCGGCCTCCGGAACTCGTCAGCCTCGGGTTCGCTCGGCAGCCACTCCGCTAAAATTCACCGGACTGTCCGGTGTGCACCGGACTGTCCGGTGTACCAGCGGAGCAACGGCTCCCTGCGGCGCCAACGGCTCCCTGCGGTGCATTAAATGCGCGCGCAGCGCGCGCAGACGTCAGGATCGCCCATGCCGGTGCACCGGACATCAAACAGTGCATGTCCGGTGTGCACCGGACACCCAGGAGGGCCCACAAGTCAGAAGCTCCAACGGTCAGAATCCAACGGCAACCGTGACGTGGCAGGGGCACCGGACTGTCCGGTGTGCACCGGACTGTCCGGTGCGCCATCGAACAGAGGACTCCAGCCAACGGTCACTTGTGGTGGTTGGGGCTATAAATACCCCAACCATCCCACATTCATTGCCATCCAAGTTTTCCACTTCTCAACCACTACAAGAGCTCTAGCATTCAATTCTAGACACACCAAATAGATCAAGTCCTCTCCAAATTCCACACAATTCCATAGTGACTAGAGAGAGTGATTTGCTTGTGTTCTTTCGAGCTCTTGCGCTTGGATCGCATTCTTTTCTTTCTCACTTGTTCTTGAGATCATCACTCAATTGTAACCAAGGCAAGAGGCACCAATTGTGTGGTGGCCCTTGCGGGGAAGTTTTGTTCCCGGTTGATTGAGAAGAAGAGAAAGCTCACTCGATCCGTGGGATCGTTTGAGAGAGGGAAGGGTTGAAAGAGACCCGGCCTTTGTGGCCTCCTCAACGGGGAGTAGGTTTGCGAGAACCGAACCTCGGTAAAACAAATCCTCGTGTCACACTCTTATTTGCTTGCGATTTGTTTTGCGCCCTCTCTCGCGGACTCGTTTCTTTATTACTAACGCTAACCCGGCTTGTAGTTGTGATTATTTTTTGTAAATTTCAGTTTCGCCCTATTCACCCCCCCTCTAGGCGACTATCAATTGGTATCAGAGCCCGGTACTTCATTAGAGCCTAACCGCTCGAAGTGATGTCGGGAGATCCCGCCAAGAAGGAGATGGAGACCGGCGATGACAAGCCCACTACAAGCCAAGGGAGCACCTCATCTTCATCGGAAGAGTCCCGCACCAAGAGAAGGGAGAAGAAGAAGAGATCCTCCAAGCGAAAGGAGAAAAGATCTTCCTCTTCTCACCACAAGGAGAAGAAGGAAAAATCTTCTTCTCACAAGCCGCATCGGAGTGGGGACAAGCACAAAAGGATGAGAAAGGTGGTCTTCTACGAGACCGACACTTCATCGACCTCTACCTCCGGCTCCGACGCGGCGTCCGTTACTTCTAAACGCCAAGAGCGTAAGAAGTATAGTAAGATTCCCCTACGCTACCCTCGCATTCCTAAACATACACCTTTACTTTCCGTCCCATTAGGCAAACCACCAACTTTTAATGGTGAAGATTATGCTATGTGGAGTAATTTGATGCGATTTCATCTAACCTCTCTCCACAAAAGATTATGGGATGTTGTTGAGTTTGGTGTACAGGTACCATCCATAGGGGATGAAGACTACGACACGGACGAAGTGGTCCAAATCGAGCACTTCAACTCCCAGGCCACAACCATTCTCCTTGCCTCACTAAGCAAGGAGGAATACAACAAAGTACAAGGGTTGAAGAACGCCAAGGAGATTTGGGACCTACTCAAGACGGCGCACGAGGGTGATGAACTCACCAAGATCACCAAGCGGGAAACGATCGAGGGGGAGCTCGGTCGCTTCCGTCTTCGCCAAGGGGAGGAGCCACAAGACATGTACAACCGGCTCAAGACCTTGGTGAACCAAGTGCGCAACCTCGGGAGCGCAAAATGGGATGACCACGAAGTGGTTAAGGTTATTCTAAGAGCCCTTATTTTCCTTAACCCTACTCAAGTACAATTAATTCGTGGCAATCCTAGATATACACAAATGACCCCCGAGGAAGTTATCGGGAATTTTGTTAGTTTTGAATGCATGATTAAGGGCTCCAAGAAGATCAACGAGCTTGACGAGCCGTCCACATCCGAGGCGCAACCCGTGGCCTTCAAGGCAACGGAGGAGAAGAAGGAGGAGTCTACACCAAGTAGACAACCAATTGACGCCTCCAAGCTCGACAACGAGGAGATGGCCCTAATCATCAAGAGTTTTCGGCAAATCCTCAAGCAACGGAAGGGGAAGGATTACAAATCCCGTTCCAAGAAGGTTTGCTACAAATGTGGTAAGCCCGGTCACTTTATTGCTAAATGTCCATTATCAAGTGATAGTGACAGGGACAACGACAAGAAGGGCAAGAGGAAGGAGAAGAAGAAGTACTACAAGAAGAAGGGCGGCGATGCCCATGTTTGTCGGGAGTGGGACTCCGACGAAAGCTCAAGCGACTCCTCCGACGACGAGGACGCCGCCAACATCGCCGTCACCAAGGGCCTCCTCTTCCCCAACGTCGGCCACAAGTGTCTCATGGCCAAGGACGGCAAAAAGAAGGTAAAATCAAGGTCCTCCTCTAAATATGAAACATCTAGTGATGAGGATGATAAAAATGAGGAAGAAAACTTGCGTACTCTTTTTGCTAACCTCAACATGCAACAAAAAGAAAAATTAAATGAATTGATTAGTGCTATACATGAGAAGGATGATCTCTTGGATTCTCAAGAGGACTTCCTTATTAAAGAAAATAAGAAGCATGTTAAGGTTAAAAATGCTTATGCTCTAGAAAGAGAAAAATGTGAAAAATTGTCTAGTGAGCTAAGTATTTGCCATGAGACTTTAGACAACCTTAGAAATGAAAATGCCAATTTGCTAGCTAAGGTTGATTCTCACACTTGCAATATTTCAATTCCTAGAAATGATAATAATGATTTGCTTGCTAGGATTGAAAAATTGAACATTTCTCTTGCTAGCCTTAAAAATGAGAATGAGAAATTAATTGCTAAGGCTAAAGATTTTGATGTTTGCAATGCTACTATCTCGGACCTTAGAACTAAGAATGATTTGTTGCATGCTAAGGTCATTGAACTAAAATCTTGCAAACCCTCTACATCTAATGTTGAACATGTTTCTATTTGTACTAGATGTAGAGACATTAATGTTGATGCTATCCATGATCACCTTGCCTTAATTAAAAAACAAAATGATCACATAGCACAACTTAATGCTAAAATTAGAGAGCATGACTTAGAAAATGAAAAATTTAAACTTGCTAGAAGCATGCTCTATAATGGGAGACGCCCTGGCATTAAGGATGGCATTGGCTTCCAAAGGGGAGACAATGTCAAAATTAATGCCCCTCCAAAGAACTTATCTAACTTTGTTAAGGGCAAAGCTCCCATGCCTCAGGATAACGAGGGTTACATTTTGTACCCTGCCGGCTATCCTGAGAGCAAAATTAAGAAAATTCATTCTAGGAAGTCTCACTCTGGCCCTAATTATGCTTTTATGTATAAGGGTGAGACATCTAGATCTAGGCAACCAACCCATGCCAAGTTGCCTAGAAAGAAAACTACTAATGCATCAAATGATCATGCCATTTCATTTAAAACTTTTGATGCATCTTATGTTTTGACTAGCAAATCCGGCAAGGTAGTTGCCAAAATTGTTGGGGGCAAACACAAGGGCTCCAAGACTTGTGTTTGGGTACCCAAAGTTCTTGTATCTAATGCCAAAGGACCCAAAACCGTTTGGGTACCTAAAACAAAGAACTAAACTTGTTTTGTAGGTTTATGCATCCGGGGGCACAAGTTGGATACTCGACAGCGGGTGCACAAACCACATGACCGGGGAGAAAAGGATGTTCTCCTCATATGAGAAAAACCAAGATCCCCAACGAGCTATCACATTCGGGGATGGAAATCAAGGTTTGGTCAAAGGTTTGGGTAAAATTGCTATATCTCCTGACCATTCTATTTCCAATGTTTTTCTTGTAGATTCATTAGATTACAATTTGCTTTCCGTATCCCAATTATGTCAAATGGGCTACAACTGTCTTTTCACTGATATAGGTGTTACTGTCTTTAGAAGGAGTGATGATTCAATAGCATTTAAGGGTGTGTTAGAGGGTCAGCTATACTTAGTAGATTTTGAAAGGGCTGAACTCGACACATGCTTAATTGCTAAGACTAACTTGGGTTGGCTCTGGCACCGCCGACTAGCCCATGTTGGAATGAAGAATCTTCACAAGCTTCTAAAGGGAGAACACATTTTGGGACTAACCGATGTTTATTTTGAGAAAGACAGGATTTGTAGCGCTTGCCAAGCTGGGAAGCAAGTTGGTGTCCATCATCCACACAAAAATATCATGACTACCGACAGGCCACTGGAGCTCCTACATATGGATCTATTCGGCCCGATCGCTTACATAAGCATCGGCGGTAGTAAGTATTGTCTTGTAATTGTGGATGATTATTCTCGCTTCACTTGGGTATTCTTTTTGCAGGAAAAATCACAAACCCAAGAGATCTTAAAGGGATTCTTGAGACGGGCTCAAAATGAGTTCGGCTTAAGAATCAAGAAAATTAGAAGCGACAATGGGACGGAGTTCAAGAACTCTCAAATAGAAGGCTTTCTTGAGGAGGAGGGCATCAAGCATGAGTTCTCTTCTCCCTACACTCCACAACAAAATGGTGTAGTGGAGAGGAAGAATCGAACTCTATTGGACATGGCAAGGACCATGCTTGATGAGTACAAGACACCGGATCGGTTTTGGGCCGAGGCGGTCAACACCGCCTGCTACGCCATCAACCGATTATATCTTCATCGAATCCTCAAGAAGACATCCTATGAACTCCTAACCGGTAAAAAGCCCAATATTTCATATTTTAGAGTTTTTGGTAGCAAATGTTTTATACTTGTTAAAAGAGGTAGAAAATCTAAATTTGCTCCTAAAACTGTAGAAGGCTTTTTACTAGGATATGACTCAAACACAAGGGCATATAGAGTCTTTAACAAGTCCTCAGGACTTGTTGAAGTTTCTTGTGACGTTGTGTTTGATGAGACTAACGGCTCTCAAGTAGAGCAAGTTGATCTTGATGATGTAGGTGAAGAACAGGCTCCATGCATAGCGCTAAGGAACATGTCCATCGGGGATGTGTGTCCTAAGGAATCCGAAGAGCCTCCAAATGCACAAGATCAACCATCCTCCTCCATGCAAGCATCTCCACCAACTCAAGTTGAGGATGAGGCTCAAGATGTTGACCAAGAAAATCAAGAAGATGAGCCACCTCAAAATGACGGCAACGATCAAGGGGGAGATTCAAATGTTGAAGACAAGGAGGATGAACAACCAAGGCCGCCACACCCAAGAGTCCACCAAGCAATACAACGAGATCACCCCGTCGACACCATCCTCGGCGACATTCATAAGGGGGTAACTACTCGATCTCGTGTTGCTCATTTTTGTGAACATTACTCGTTTGTTTCCTCTATTGAGCCAACCAGGGTAGAGGAGGCACTTCAAGATTCGGATTGGGTGATGGCAATGCAAGAGGAGCTCAACAATTTCACGAGGAATGAGGTATGGCATTTAGTTCCACGTCCTAACCAAAATGTTGTAGGAACCAAGTGGGTCTTCCGCAACAAGCAAGACGAGCATGGTGTGGTGACTAGGAACAAAGCTCGACTCGTGGCCAAGGGATATTCACAAGTCGAAGGTTTGGATTTTGGTGAAACCTATGCACCCGTAGCTAGGCTTGAGTCAATTCGTATATTATTAGCCTATGCTACTTACCATGGCTTCAAGCTTTATCAAATGGACGTGAAGAGTGCCTTCCTCAATGGACCAATCAAGGAGGAGGTCTATGTTGAGCAACCTCCCGGCTTTGAAGACAGTGAGTATCCTAACCATGTTTATAGGCTCTCTAAGGCGCTTTATGGGCTCAAGCAAGCCCCAAGAGCATGGTATGAATGCCTTAGAGATTTCCTTATTGCAAATGGCTTCAAAGTCGGCAAGGCCGATCCTACTTTATTCACTAAGACTCTTGATAATGATTTGTTTGTATGCCAAATTTATGTTGATGATATCATATTTGGGTCTACTAACAAATCTACATGTGAAGAATTTAGTAGGATCATGACACAGAAATTCGAGATGTCTATGATGGGGGAGTTGAAGTATTTTCTAGGATTCCAAGTCAAGCAACTCCATGAGGGCACCTTCATTAGCCAAACTAAGTATACTCAAGATATCCTAAGCAAGTTTGGAATGAAGGATGCCAAGCCCATCAAGACACCCATGGGAACTAATGGGCATCTCGACCTCGACACGGGAGGTAAGTCCGTGGATCAAAAGGTATACCGGTCGATGATAGGATCATTACTTTATTTATGTGCATCTCGACCGGACATTATGCTTTCCGTTTGCATGTGTGCAAGATTCCAAGCCGACCCTAAGGAATCACACCTTACGGCCGTAAAACGAATCTTGAGATATTTGGCTTTTACTCCTAAGTTTGGGCTTTGGTACCCTCGGGGATCCACTTTTGATTTGATTGGATATTCGGATGCCGATTGGGCGGGGTGTAGGATTAATAGAAAGAGCACATCGGGGACTTGCCAGTTCTTGGGAAGATCCTTGGTGTCTTGGGCTTCAAAGAAGCAAAATTCGGTCGCTCTTTCCACCGCCGAAGCCGAGTATATTGCCGCAGGCCATTGTTGCGCGCAATTGCTTTGGATGAGGCAAACCCTGCGGGACTACGGTTACAAATTAACCAAAGTCCCTTTGCTATGTGACAATGAGAGTGCAATCAAAATGGCCGACAACCCCGTCGAGCATAGCCGCACTAAGCACATAGCCATTCGGTATCATTTTCTTCGGGATCACCAACAAAAGGGGGATATCGAGATTTCTTATATTAATACTAAAGATCAATTAGCCGATATCTTTACCAAACCTCTTGATGAACAATCTTTTACCCGACTTAGGCATGAGCTTAATATCCTTGACTCTAGGAATTTCTTTTGCTAGTCTTGCACGCATAGCACATAAATATACCTTTGATCATGTCTCTTTTATATATGCTATGACTAATGTGTTTTCAAGTGTATTTCAACCAAGTCATAGGTGTATTGAAAGGGAATTGGAGTCCTCGGCGAAGACAAAGGCTTCCACTCCGTTCTACTACTCATCCTTCGCCGTCGCTCCGCATCATCTCTCCAACATTGGTATAACCTTCACTCATTTATTTCATGACCAAAGGGGGAGAATGTACTTCATTGGGCTCTAAATGATTCCGTTTTTGGCGATTCATGCCAAAGGGGGAGAAAATATGAGCCCAAAGCAAAAGGACCGCACCACCACCCTAATTTTACATTTGATGATTTTCAATGATAAATTTCAAAATTGGTATCTCTTTGTGTTCTAAAGGGGGAGCAAGTAGTGTTTTCAAAATTAATGGAAAACCCTCTTGAACACTAAGAGGAGACATTATTTTAGGGGGAGTTTTTGTTTAGTCAAAGGAAAAGCATTTGAAACAGGGGGAGAAAATTTCAAATCTTGAAAATGCTTTACAAATCTTATTCATTTACCTTTGACTATCTTACAAAAAGACTTTGAAAAGTATTTACAAAAGAATTTGCGAAAACAAAACTCTTGGTGCAAATGTGGTCCAATAAAGAAAACAATCCATGCGCATCATAAGTTTATATTGGCTCAATTCCAAGCAACCTTTGCACTTACATTATGTAAACTAGTTCAATTATGCACTTTTATATTTGCTTTGGTTTGTGTTGGCATCAATCACCAAAAAGGGGGAGATTGAAAGGGAATTAGGCTTACACCTAGTTCCTAAATAATTTTGGTGGTTGAATTGCCCAACACAAATATTGGACTAACTAGTTTGCTCTAGTGCATAAGTTATACAGGTGCAAAAAGTTCACATTTAGCCAATAAAAAGACCAAGTGTTGGATTCAACAAAGGAGCAATAAAGCAACCGAGGGCTGCTCTGGCTGAAGGCACCGGACTGTCCGGTGTGCACCGGACATGTCCGGTGCGACCAGAGGACTCAGACTTCAAACCCTTCGCCCTCGGGATTTCTCGGAAGCCGGCGCGCTATAATTCACCGGACTGTCCGGTGTGCACCGGACATGTCCGGTGCTCCAAGGAGACGCGGCCTCCGGAACTCGTCAGCCTCGGGTTCGCTCGGCAGCCACTCCGCTAAAATTCACCGGACTGTCCGGTGTGCACCGGACTGTCCGGTGTACCAGCGGAGCAACGGCTCCCTGCGGCGCCAACGGCTCCCTGCGGTGCATTAAATGCGCGCGCAGCGCGCGCAGACGTCAGGATCGCCCATGCCGGTGCACCGGACATCAAACAGTGCATGTCCGGTGTGCACCGGACACCCAGGAGGGCCCACAAGTCAGAAGCTCCAACGGTCAGAATCCAACGGCAACCGTGACGTGGCAGGGGCACCGGACTGTCCGGTGTGCACCGGACTGTCCGGTGCGCCATCGAACAGAGGACTCCAGCCAACGGTCACTTGTGGTGGTTGGGGCTATAAATACCCCAACCATCCCACATTCATTGCCATCCAAGTTTTCCACTTCTCAACCACTACAAGAGCTCTAGCATTCAATTCTAGACACACCAAATAGATCAAGTCCTCTCCAAATTCCACACAATTCCATAGTGACTAGAGAGAGTGATTTGCTTGTGTTCTTTCGAGCTCTTGCGCTTGGATCGCATTCTTTTCTTTCTCACTTGTTCTTGAGATCATCACTCAATTGTAACCAAGGCAAGAGGCACCAATTGTGTGGTGGCCCTTGCGGGGAAGTTTTGTTCCCGGTTGATTGAGAAGAAGAGAAAGCTCACTCGATCCGTGGGATCGTTTGAGAGAGGGAAGGGTTGAAAGAGACCCGGCCTTTGTGGCCTCCTCAACGGGGAGTAGGTTTGCGAGAACCGAACCTCGGTAAAACAAATCCTCGTGTCACACTCTTATTTGCTTGCGATTTGTTTTGCGCCCTCTCTCGCGGACTCGTTTCTTTATTACTAACGCTAACCCGGCTTGTAGTTGTGATTATTTTTTGTAAATTTCAGTTTCGCCCTATTCACCCCCCCTCTAGGCGACTATCAGGGAGCGCAGCCCGAGCCTTGGTTATGTATCGAACGTACCCATGGTCATCCCTCGCTCGGCGTCTGAGGCGGCTGTGAACCCTTCGGGGGCCAGCCTTCGAACCCCTGATCAGTAGTGGGCGCGGAGCCCGAGTGGCCTAAGGCGGTCGTTGAACCCTTCCGAGGGGCCGGCCTTCGAACCTCTGACCAGTAGTGGGTGTAGGGCCCACGCGATCTGAGGCGGCTGTCGAACCCCTCCGGGGGGCCAGCCTTCGAACCTCTAATCAGTAGGGAGGCTCGGGGCCTGGTTCCTTCATGGGGAAGGATCCTTTTCGGGGTATCCCCCTTTCCCGGTCCCTGTTGCAAGAGAGAGAAAGAGGAAAAAAGGAAAAGGATACAAAATCGAACGGCGCGGCGTACCTTTTTTGACGCGGTCATTATGGTGAAGGCGAAGCGTCGCCCGCTTCTCCTGCCAGAGGCGCCGCTTGCCCTGCCACGGAGTTAATGCGATGGGGCGAGTGGTTGGCGGGGCGGCCGTTGTGCGTGCGCGAGCCGTTCGAGGAACGGATCACGGGCGCGTTGTCTTCACGCCGTGAGAGAGGGTTCTCTCGCTGCCCCCGGACGGGACGTGAGCTTGGCTGACGACGTGGCCGCTGCTCCTGCCCGCTTGCCACCGCCATTACTGCCGGCCCATTTTTGGCCGCATTGACCGTCGCGCCAGGCTGGCGCTGCTGGGTCGCGTGCTGGGTCGCCTCAAGTCGCGGTATTGGTTCCGCAGTCGAGGAGGCGCGGTAGTGGCGCAAGTGGCGGTGCAGTTGCATGCACGAAGCATTCGGCGCGCCGGTCGCATGACACGTGGGCCTGGGCCTCCATGCCGGGCGTGTTGGGAGTCGAAGAAGTGCGCCCACTTGGCGCGGTTGCATGCCGCCTGCATGGCTGCCCACCCTTTCGCCCGCTGGTCTGGGCAAAAGTGGAGGGTCGCTTGTAACCGTTGGGCGGTTGTACACACTGCGCGCGGCGGTTTGGCTTCTTCTGCTCTGAGCCGGTTTGCTTGACGCGTGGGACCCAGCCCCCGTGCCGCAGGGGAGGACCTTGGAGTGTGTTGGAGAAGACTCAGCCTGTGACGGCTGGGGACACAAGTAGGGAGAGCCGCCTTTAAAAGGAGGGTGACCCCCTTGGAAGGCGACCATGTCTTCGCGCTCCCTTATGCATCGTGTCTTTCCACCTTCCAAGCTCCCTTATGCATCGTGTCTTTCTGCGGGAGTTGGTACCTTTCAGCCATCGTTCGGCTTCAAGGATTTTCATCACCCGGCCCGGCTGTACCCCCCCCCCCCCACCGGCGGTCACCCAAGACGGTGACCACCAGCCCCTAGGTGGGGGGAAGCAAGCCGGGCTGCGATGTTGGTCCCACCCTCAGCTTCAAGGATGTTCATCATCCTCGCTGGGGTGGAGGCCGGGCTGAGCCAGAGCTCTACCTCCCGCGCGGGCTCGTGGGTCACCCTCTCTTGTGGCGTTCGAGGGAGAGGGCGCTCGCCGGCCCTGCGGGCGGGTCGGACTTCGACAACGCGGGGCCGGTCGACGGCAGGCGTCGTCTGCCCCAGCGCGTCGGGCTCGTCGGCTTGGCCCCTAGTGCCCCTCCTGCCAGAAGGTGGCTGTCGCGTCGTGTGCACGAGAGGACCGCCCAAGATGTCGCGCGCTGCTAGGGCGGCGTTCGTGTTCTGGGGCGGTCCTGCCTTTGCACCGGTACGGTGCCTCCGTGGGGAGGTCGGTGCCCTACTCGTCCGGGAGGATCCGAGTGGGGATCTGCCGGCGGGCTGACGGCCCCTGTCGTCGGTGCCGAGGCGGAGGCGGCTCGAGAAGTCCCCGTCACCGACGGGATCACCGCCACCATCCGCGCTTCGGGCCTCCGGCTCTTTGTACTTGTCCTCGCCCCTCGAGTGTCGGCGTGGGCGAGGGCAAGGTTGCAGCAGCGTTCGCCCTGATGCCATCGCCGCTGCAGTTTGGCCACCCGTAGAGGGGGTCGTTGTCGCTGCTGCTGGAGCGGGCGACGGCGAGCCGTCCGTCGGTCTTCTGCTGCTCCGCAGGCCTCCCCCCCCCCATTGAGTGGGGTTGTTCATACCTACGGAGGTGGAACCGGAGTTCCGTTTGTAATGGCACTTTGAATGCCAGTGTTTTTGTTCATTGTGGCTGTCGGGGCCTGAACATGTATGTAATTTTGGCACGGAGCCATGTTTTTTCCTCCTTTTCGAGCACTAAGACTCGCCTGTTGGTTGTCCGAACCGCTTCACCAAGCGTGAGTCGCCCCGTGTAAAGGTGACGAGTGAGGTATCCGTATCCCGAAGGCGTAGGAGTCCCTCGGCTCGGTCGGCCTTGGCTGCTTACATGTACTCCGTCGTTTTCAGGATCCACTTTCGAAGTAGTCAAACAGCCCGAAAGACCTTCTGGCAGAAGAGATCCTTTTTCGAGGAAAATTTCGACGTAGAGGGGGTTCCCCCCCTTTTAGCCCCCGAGGGAGGGTCGGGCTTTGCCGAGGCGAGGCCGACCCTTCCTTGATGACTAAACTTTGCGTGGGTGCGAGGTATATGATCAACTTGAAAACATCTTAAGGGTAGAAGCGACGTAGCTGTTGGATGTTCCAGGCGTTGTCGTAGACCTCGCCTTGACTGTTGGCTAGCTTGTACGTTCCGGGCTTCAAAACCTTGCGATGACGAATGGCCCCTCCCAGGGGGCGTGAGCTTGTGCCGCCCACGGGCGTCTTGTCGCAGCCGAAGCACCAGGTCGCCCACCTGGAGGTCTCGGGACCGGACCCCTCGGGCGTGGTAGCGTCGCAGGGACTGCTGGTACCGCGCCGAGTGTAGCAAGGCCCTGTCCCGAGCCTCCTCCAGCTGGTCCAGCGAGTCTTCTCGGCTAACTTGGTTGCTTTGGTTGGTGTAGGCCCTCGTCCTCGGGGAACCGTATTCTAAGTCTGTGGGCAAGATGGCTTCGGCCCCATAGACTAGAAAGAACAGCGTGAAGCCCGTGGCTCGGCTCGGCGTTGTCCTCAGACTCCAGACCACCGAGGGGAGTTCCTTCATCCACCGTTTGCCGAACTTGTTGAGGTCGTTGTAGATCCGAGGCTTGAGCCCTTGTAGAATCATGCCGTTGGCATGCTCCACCTGCCCATTCGTCATGGGATGAGCCACGGTGGCCCAGTCCACCCGGATGTGGTGATCCTCGCAGAAGTCTAGGAACTTTCTACCGGTGAACTGGGTGCCGTTGTCGGTGATGATGCAGTTCGGGACCCCAAAGCGATGGATGATGTTGGTGAAGAACGCCACCGCCTGCTCGGACCTGATGCTGTTCAGGGGTCGGACCTCGATCCACTTGGAGAATTTGTCGATGGCGACCAGCAGGTGCGTGTAGCCCCCGGGTGCCTTCTACAAGGGGCCGACGAGATCCAGACCCCACACAGCAAAAGACCAGGTGATGGGTATCGTCTGCAGAGCCTGAGCGGGCAGGTGGGTCTGCCTCGCGTAGAACTGACACCCTTCGCAGGTGCGGACAATTCTAGTGGCGTCGGCCACCGCCGTCGGCCAGTAGAAGCCTTGCCGGAAAGCATTCTCGACAAGGGCTCGAGGCGCTGTGTGATGGCCGCAAGCCCCCGAGTGTATCTCTCGCAGGAGTTCCTGACCTTCGGCGATGGAGATGCATCGCTGGAGGATGCCGGAGGGGCTGTGGTGGTAGAGCTCCTTCTCATCACCCAGCAAGACGAACGACTTGGCACGCCGCGCCACCCATCGAGCCTCGGCTCGGTCGAGGGGTAGCTCTCCTAGGTGGAGATATTGCAGGTACGGGGTCTGCCAGTTTTATTAGGCGTGACTCCGCTTCGGTCCTCCTTGACGCGCAGTGCCTCACCCTCGGGGGCCGAGGGTACCTCGGGCTGAACCGAGGGCGCCTCGGGCCGAGCTGAGGGTGCCTCAGGATGAGCCGAGGGTGCCTCGGACTGAGCCGAGGGCGCCTCGGGTTGAGCCGAGGGTGCCTCGAACTGAGCCGAGGGTACCTCGGATTGAGCCGAGGGTACCTCGGGCTCGGACGTGTCGTTGATCTTGACGGAGGGTTGATGCAGGTCTCGGGAGAAGACGTCCGGGGGAACCGTTGTTCGCCCCGAGGCTATTTTAGCCAGCTTGTCCACAGTCTCGTTGTAGCGCCGGGCGATGTGGTTGAGCTCGAGCCCGTAGAACTTGTCTTCCAGGCGCCGAACCTCATCGCAGTAGGCCTCCATCTTCGGGTCGTGGCAATGGGAGTTCTTCATGACTTGGTCGATGACGAGCTGCGAGTCACCGCGAGCGTCAAGGCGTCGGACCCCTAGCTCGATGGCGATCCGCAACGCGTTGACCAGAGCCTCATACTCGGCCACATTGTTGGACGCCGGGAAATGGAGGCGTAGCACGTAGCGTAGGTGCTTCCCGAGGGGTGAGATGAAGAGTAGGCCTGCGCGGGCTCCTGTCTTCATCAGCGACCCGTCGAAAAACATAGTCCAGAGTTTCGGCTGGATCGGAACTGTTGGGAGCTGAGTGTCGACCCATTCAGCCACGAAGTCCGCCAAGACCTGGGACTTGATGGCCTTCCAGGGAGCGAACGAGATTGTTTCGCCCATGATTTCCACCACCCACTTTGCAATCCTACCCGAGGCCTCACGGCACTGGATGATCTCCCCCAGGGGGAAGGATGACACCACAGTTACCGGATGAGACTCGAAGTAGTGTCGCCGCTTCCGCCGCGTTAGGATCACCGCGTACAGCAGCTTCTGAACTTGTGGGGAGCGGATCTTGGTTTCGGACAGTACCTCGCTGACGAAGTAGACTGGCCTCTGAACGGGCAATGCATGCCCCTCTTCTTGCCTCTCGACCACAATCGCGGCGCTAACCACCTGAGTGGTCGCGGCGACATAGACCAAGAGGGCTTCTCCGGCGGCTGGGGGCACCAAGATAGGCGCCTTCGTGAGAAGCGCCTTCAGGTTCCCGAGGGCTTCCTCGGCCTCAGGGGTCCAAGTGAAGCACTCGACCTTCCTCAAGAGGCGGTACAGAGGTAGACCTCTTTCGCCGAGGCGTGAGATGAAGCGGCTCAGAGCCGCGAGACATCCCATGACTCTCTGTACGCCTTTCAAGTCCTTGATGGGCCCCATGCTGGTGATGGCTGCGATCTTCTCTGGGTTGGCTTCGATGCCCCGCTCGGAGACGATGAACCCCAAGAGCATGCCTCGGGGCGCCCCGAAGATACACTTCTCGGGATTTAGCTTGACGCCTTTCGCCTTGAGACATCGGAATGTCGCTTCAAGGTCGGAAAGGAGGTCGGAGGCTTTTCTCGTCTTGACTACGATGTCATCGACGTAGGCCTCGACCGTGCGGCCAATGTGTTCGCCGAACACATGGTTCATGCACCGCTGGTACGTCGCGCCCGCATTCCTCAAGCCGAACGGCATGGTGACATAGCAGTACATGCCGAAGGGTGTAATGAAAGAAGTCGCGAGCTGGTCGGACTCTTTCATCCTGATTTGATGATACCCTGAGTAGGCATCGAGGAAAGACAGGGTTTCGCACCCAGTAGTGGAATCCACGATTTGGTCGATGCGAGGCAGAGGGTAGGGAACCTTCGGACATGCTTTGTTGAGACCAGTGTAGTCTACACACATCCGCCATTTCCCCCCTTTCTTTCTCACAAGCACAGGGTTGGCAAGCCATTCGGGATGGAATACCTCTTTGATGAACCCTGCCGCGATTAGCTTGTGGATCTCCTCGCCTATGGCTCTGCGCTTCTCCTCGTCGAATCGGCGCAGAGGCTGCTTGACGGGTCGGGCTCCGGCTTGGATGTCCAGCGAGTGCTCAGCGACATCCCTCGGTATGCCGGGCATGTCCGAGGGACTCCACGCGAAGACGTCGACGTTCGCACAGAGAAAGTCGACGAGCACTGCTTCCTATTTGGGATCGAGCCCGGAGCCGATCCGGATCTGCTTGGAGGCGTCGCCGCTGGGGTCGAGGGGGACGGACTTAACCGTCTCCGCTGGCTCAAAGTTGCCGGCGTGACGCTTCACGTTTGGCACCTCCTTAGAGAGGCTCTCCAGGTCGGCGATGAGGGCCTTGGACTCGGCGAGGGCCTCGGCGTACTCCACGCACTCCACGTCGCATTCGAACGCGTGTTTGTACATGGGGCCGACGGTGATGACCCCGTTGGGGCCCGGCATCTTGAGCTTCAGGTAGGTGTAGTTAGGGACGGCCATGAACTTCGCGTAGCATGGTCTTCCCAGTACCGCGTGGTAGGTTCCTCGGAACCCGACCACCTCGAACGTCAGGGTCTCCCTTCAGAAGTTGGAGGGTGTTCCGAAGCAGACGGGGAGGTCGAGTTGTCCGAGGGGCTGGACGTGCTTCCCGGGAATGATCCCATGGAAGGGCGTAGCACCTACTCGGACGGAGGACAGATCGACACGCAGGAGTCAGAGGGTCTCGGCGTAGATGATGTTGAGGCTGCTGCCTCCGTCCATGAGGACCTTGGTGAGCCTGACGTCGCCGATGATGGGGTCGACGACGAGCGGGTATTTCCCCGGGCTTGGCAAATGGTCGGGGTGATCGTCTCGGTCGAAGGTGATGGGCTTGTCGGACCAGTCTAGATAGGCTGGCGCCGCCACCTTCACCGAGCAGACCTCCCGGCGCTCTTGCTTGCGGTGTCGAGCCGAGGTGTTCGCCTCTTGCCCACCATAGATCATGAAGCAGTCGCGGACCTCGGGGAACTCTCCTGCCTGGTGATCTTCCTTCTTGTCATCGTCGCGGGCCTTGCCACCCTCCGCAGGTGGCCCGGCCCTGTGGAAGTGGCGCCGAAGCATGACGCACTCCTCAAGGGTGTGCTTGACGGGCCCCTGGTGATAGGGGCACGGCTCCTTGAGCATCTTGTCGAAGAGGTTGGCACCTCCGAGGGGCTTCCGAGGGTTCTTGTACTCGGCGGCGGCGACAAGGTCCGCGTCGGCGGCGTCGCGTTTCGCTTGCGACTTCTTCTTGCCCTTCTTCTTGGCGCCGCGCTGAGTTGACGCCTCGGGAGTATCTTCCGATGGGCGGCCCTGGGGCTGCTTGTCCTTTCGGAAGATAGCCTCGACCGCCTCCTGGCCGGAGGCGAACTTGGTGGCGACGTCCATCAGCTCGCTCGCCCTGGTGGGGGTCTTGCGACCCAGCTTGCTCACCAGGTCGCGGCAGGTGGTGCCAGCGAGGAATGCGCCGATGACATCCGAGTCGGTGATGTTGGGAAGCTCGGTGCGCTGCTTCGAGAATCGCCAGATGTAGTCTCGGAGAGACTCTCCCGGCTGCTGTCAGCAGCTTCGGAGGTCCCAGGAATTCCCAGGGCGCACGTAAGTGCCCTGGAAATTGCCGGCGAAAGCTTGGACTAGGTCGTCCCAGTTGGAGATCTGCCCCGGAGGCAGGTGCTCCAACCAGGCGCGAGCAGTGTCGGAGAGGAACAGGGGGAGGTTGCGGATGATGAGGTTGTCATCGTCCGTTCCACCCAGTTGGCAGGCCAGACGGTAGTCTGCGAGCCACAGTTCCGGTCTTGTCTCCCCCGAGTACTTTGTGATAGTAGTCGGGGGTCGGAACCGGGTCGGGAACGGCGCCCATCGTATGGCCCGGCTGAAGGCCTGCGGACCGGGTGGTTCGGGCGAGGGACTCCGATCCTCCCCGCTGTCGTAGCGTCCCCCACGCCTGGGGTGGTAGCCTCGGTGCACCCTCTCGTCGAGGTGGGCCCAACGGTCGCGGTGATGGTGCTCGTTGCCGAGGCGACCCGGGGCCGCAGGCGCTGTGTTGCGCGTGCGCCCGGTGTAGACCGAGGCTTCTCGCATGAATCGGGAAGTCGCGGCATGAGGTTCCGAGGGGTACCCCTGCCTTCGGGAGGCAGAGCTCTCGGCCCGTCGGACCGCGGCGCCTTCCAGGAGATTCTTGAGCTCCCCTGGATTCGCCGCCCCTCGGTGGTTGATGGCTCCGGCATCTCGCGGAGAAGCATCGCTGCTGCAGCCAGGTTCCGGCCGACCCCACTAGATGCGGGTGGTGGCCTGACCCTGACGTCGTCGGCGACACGGTGCTGGAAGCCCTGGGGTAGATGACGTATTTCTCCGGCCGGGGGTTGGCCCGCCCATGCCTGCCCGACGTCCCGGCGGATCGGCTCAAGCGCTCCTGCTCCCCCGTCGAGCCTGGCCTGCACCCCGCGGATTTGCTCGAGCTGTGGGTCATGTTCCCCCGCCTGAATGGGGACCACAGCTAGCTCCCGTGGGATGTTAACGCGAGGCACCGGCCTAGGGAGGTCACCTTCCTCCGGCATGCCGAGATGGTTGCCTTCGGAGGGACCTCCTAGATCGACGTGGAAGCATTCGCGACTTGGGCCGCAGTCCTCGTCGCCGAGGCTACGGCTACCGTCGGAACAGTCGGAAAGGCAGCAGTGGCATGCGGTCATGAAGTCCTGCATGGCACTAGGGTTGCCAAGTCCGGAGAAATCCCAACAGATGCTGGGTTCACCGTCTTCCTCGGACCCAGAGGGCCCGTAGGTCGAGACGTCCGTCAGCCGGTCCCAAGGTGACCGCGTATGAAACCCCAGAGGGTTTGGACTCGCCTCTACAAGAGCGCCCGCCAAAGCGGGGCCGCTAGGCGGGTCGAGGCTGAATCCGAAAGACGTGGGATGGGAATCGGTCGGTACCTTTTGGTCGACGGGCGGCGATGAGGTCACGTCGGGGACTGACTGCGCCGTCGTCTCAGGTACGAGGGTGACGTCCAGCAAGCTTTTCGTGAGCGTGCTGGCGTCGTCCGCTTGCTCGGGATTGGCGTGTCGCGGGGAGACGGCGCTCGCCTTCATCTCAAACGCGAGGTCGACGCCCGGTGCGCCCCCCGTTGGGGTGTTGGCGCGATCGACTCGCTCGACAGCCGACGAGGCGCTACCTCCTGCTTGGCCTTGGTTGCCCCGCCTCCTCCTCCGTCGGCGGGGGAGAGGACGGGGTGAGCTCGAAGGTTGTTCTTCCACCATGCGGGGAAGACGTCGCCGATTCCGCCGCCGACGGGCGGGTTATCGGCCGCCACTGTCGTTGTCGCACGGCGGTGGAAGGAGTATCACGTCGTAGCTGCCGTCGAGGGACATGAACTCAAGACTCCTGAAACGGAGCACCGTCCCGGGTTGGAGAGGTTGCTGGAGACTGCCCATCTGGAGCTTGACGGGAAGTTGTTCGTCAACACGCAGCAGTCCCCTACCTGGCGCGCCAACTGTCGGCGTTCCGAGACCGGGGAGTCCCTGAGCCGACGAGTGAATGTCGCCGCGTGCCCCAGCCCAGATGGGTCGAGCGCGAGGGCGAGCGCGAAGGGGGGAGAGCGAGGCGGCCGGAGACCGGCGTGAGAGAGGTGGGAATCCCGCGGCCTTCGTGTTCGTCCCGTGCCCAGATCGGGTGCGCTTGCAGTAGGGGGTTACAAGCGTCCATGCGGAAGAGGGAGCGAGCGGCTCCGAGCGAGCGCGTGTCTCGTCCTCGTCCCCGCGCGGCCAACCCTCTCTAAGAGGGCCCTGGTCCTTCCTTTTATAGGTGTAAGGAGAGGATCCAGGTGTACAATGGGGGGTATAGCAGAGTGCTACGTGTCTAGCAGAGGAGAGCTAGCGCCCTAAGTACATGCCATTGTGGCAGCCGGAGAGATCTTGGCACCCAGCTGGTGTGATGTCGTGGCCGTCGGAGGAGCGATGGAGCTTGGCAGAGGGACAGCTGTTGGAGCGGTTGAGTCCTTGCTGACGTCCTCTTGCTTCCGTAAGGGGGCTGAGAGCCGCCGTTGTCACAGAGTTTGCGGGGCGCCATCATTGCCTATCTGGCGGAGCGAGCCAGATGGGATGCCGGTCTTGTTCCCGGCGGCCCGAGTCAGCTCGGGGTAGGGTGATGATGGCGCCTCCTGTTGACGTGGCTGGTCTGCGCCCTAGGTTGGGCGATGTGGAAGCTCCTCCGAAGCCGAGGTCGAGTCTGTCTTCCGTGGCCGAGGTCGAGTCCAAGCCCCCGGGTCGGGCGAGGTGGAGACCGTCGGCTGAGGCCAGGGCGTAGTCCGAGCCCTAGGGTCGGGCGAAGCGGGGTTCGTCGTCTTCCGGGGTTTAGCCCGTGTCCGAGCCCTAGGTCGGGCGGAGCGGAGTTCGCCGTCTTCCGGGACTTAGCCCGTGTCCGAGCCCTGGGTCGGGCGGAGCGGAGTTCGCCATCTTCCGGGTCTTAGCCCGTGTCCGAGCCCTGGGTCGGGCGGAGCGGAGTTCGCCGTCTTCCGGGTCTTAGCCCATGTCCGAGCCCTGGGTCGGGCGGAGCGGAGTTCGCAGTCTTCCGGGTCTTAGCCCGTGTCCGAGCCCTGGGTCGGGCGGAGCGGAGTTCGCCGTCTTCCGGGACTTATCCCGTGTCCGAGCCCTGGGTCGGGCGGAGCGGAGCTTCCTATGGTACCTTCGGCAGGGCCTGACTGCCTGTCAGTCTCACTCTGTCAAGTGGCACCGCAGTCGGAGTGGCGCAGGCGGCGCTGTCCTTCTGTCAGGCCGGTCAGTGGAGCGGCGAAGTGACGGCGGTCACTTCAGCTCTGCCGGCTGGGGGGCGCGCGTCAGGATAAAGGTGTCAGGCCACCTTTGCCTTAAATGCTCCCGCGACTTGGTCGGTCGGTGCGGCGATTTGGTCAGGGTTGCTTCTTAGCGAAGGCAGGGCCTCGGGCGAGCCAGGAATATGTTCGCCGCTGAAGGGGGGCCTCGGGCGAGACGGAGATCCTCCGGGGTCGGCTGCCCTTGTCCGAGGCTAGGCTCGGGCGAGGCGTGATCGAGTCCCTCGTATGGACCGATCCCTGACTTAATCGCACCCATCAGGCCTTTGCAGCTTTATGCTGATGGGGGTTACCAGCTGAGAATTAGGAGCCTTGAGGGTACCCCTAATTATGGTCCCCGACACGAATGTAGACCGAATGTATCTCTCAGCGCATGAGGTTGTCATAAAACACATCAAGAAATTTCGTAAATTGGTGTAAGATACAAAAAGAAGTGATCTGAGGTAATTGTAGCGTAAAATGCAAGCTAATCATCTACAGGAGAACTGTTTCAGATTTTACAATATGATATAAGAGATAATTATTCCTGTTCATGTTGCCCTTATATTTTGTGTAGAGTTCCTTTAAGTTCGTTTGCTCAGAATCTGACCCTCTATATTTAGCTTCAAATTCTTCAATGTCAGCCTCCGTGACCTAGGAATAAAGATTAAATTAAGTACCATTATATATAAAAATATACAACCTGTCCCGAAAATAATGTCACTCTGGCTATACATCTGAACAAGCCAAAAGGATATTCTTTTAGAGACAGAGCAATAGAGGTAGTTTTATGCCACAGCAGAGTTCTCGCTACTGTATTTCCCTAAAAAATATCATTGTAAATTAATAGACAACATTAGCCTACAATTAATATAGAAGCAACCATACTTTCTTTTACATTGTTCTGAAGTACTCCTAAAGATTGTTTGCAGCTTCTCCCACCAGTGTCTAGATGAAAAAGGAAGATTCATAAAAATATTGCTTGAGTCTGAAAGGTAGAATTGGAGTGCTGTAAATGAGGTGCGCACATCATCATCAGTGATGCCAGTCTCATCATATAAAGCTCTTTTCTCCGCATCTCCAAGAATAAGGCAAAGATGCAACCAAGAAAACAACAATGCTACCAAAGAAAGGTTGCCTATTATATTATATATAGCCATCCAAGAACACAGTAATCAGTACACGTTTAGGTGTATAGCAATGGTTGAGTAACTAAACAAAAAAAACCAGGACATGTTCCTTACCCCCAAAGCAGGACACCAGATAATCATGCCACCAATGCAAGAGTCTACAAGGCATGACAAAATTGATAGGGTGCGAACGAAAGTTCAGTGATCAAACATATTAATTCTCTTCTGACACTCCTACAACTTCCCTGGGCATGGGTATGACTTGTAATCAAACATATTAATTCTCTTCAGTGATCAGACATATTAATTCTCTTCAGTGACTATGCTGAATCCAGAATGCTTGAGCATCCATTTCAATTTAGCATTCACAATTGTAGGATTTTTATTCATTTTCACATGTCGAAATGGCATTCATCAGAATCAGGAGACGTATGTACTATGTCCAGTGCGCAACCAATTGAAACTGAGAAAAAATAAAACTAGAATCAAGCAGATCAGCATTTTTCAACTCGCAAACACTACTGTCCCAATTCCTTATGCACTGATTGCATGCTCTCGCCACAACAAGCAGATCCCAAGGACATCATCCACCTAATTCACGAGCAATCATAATCTAAATTCCTTGTGCTCTTCTTACATGCTCTCACCACCACAAGTAGATCCGAAGGACATCACCAAATTCATGAGCAATCATAACCCATACACTAAACACCAAACAAAACTAATCCGAAGCAAAGTAACAGGACAATCAGAAGGGACAATCACTCACCCTCAAACCCTACACCTCCAGCACATACACGGCATGAAGGTGGGATTTTCGTTGCCGTCGTGGTCGAAGAAGAAGTCGAGGAGAGGAGGCGGGTGCAGCACGCGGAAGCGGCGGCGGAAGGCGCAGGAAGAGAGGACGGCGGCTAGGAAGGCACAGCAGCTGAGGTAGGCGTAGATGAGTGAAGGAAGGGAAGGGATGCAGAGGAGGATCTCGCGTGAGGTGCGTCATCACCACCGCGCCGTCCGTGGCCGTCGACGTCCTGGATCTCGACGTCACTAGCGCAGCCTCGCCACATGCCCCTCGACGACGGGATTGGGCCACTGGGGACTGGGGAGAAGATCGAGATGGACTAGGAAGGAAACGTACCTGCAGGATGGTGCCGCCGCATCGAGGATGGAGCCGCCGCGTCAGGGATGGAGGAGGAGTCGATGGGGAGTGGAGGAGGAGCCACCACGTCTGAGAGCTCCAAGGCTGGCGATGGCTAGGGTTTAGAATGAGGGCGGTTGGAAATTTGGTGTGACCTAGGGGTGAATTGGGCTAGCACTCGGGTTCGCCCTGCTGGGCCTCCAGAGGTTTAGACCTCCGCCACGCATAGGTCAGCCAAACCGAATGGTATGACCAGGGCTCCCTCTAGTTATAAGAAGCCTAGGGCTCCTAATACTATAACTATAATTATAACTATATATAGGGCAGGTATAACGGGAGCCCTGGGCTTTGGATATTAAACAGAGCCCGGGTCGTGGACGGGGTGTGGTCTGCTCAGCAAACATGGCGTGGGTCTGATGGAGAGTAGACAGAGAGCATGCAGGATCGACGGCGCCGTGACGGGGTGGATTAATGGAAATGCGGGAATCATATGGGAGTGGGCGGAATTATAGGGATTAGATTCCATGCAAACGTGCGTACTATAAAACTTGGGTGCGAAATTAAAGGATCTTGCATGGGGGTTAACGGAGGTAGTTAAAAGGTAATAGTGTATAAGATGATGAATGGTTTGGCATAAAACAGGTACGCTATAAATGTTGCATAAATAGTATATACAGAATGGCGTAAAACGTTGAGTCATTATGCGTAAGAAATTTGTAATGTTTTTTTGTAATACATGTACACTGCTAAAATATCTGTACGGTTCTGGAAAATTTGTAAATACCCTAGAAACGTGGGTGTGGTTGCTTGTTTAGAGTATCCTCCGTGATTTACTTGCATTCGAAAAAATATCCCACTGCTGGAGAACTAGTTGGCGGTGGAGATGACCGACTCTGGACAGTCGCCAGCGATTGTAGGAGATGGCGGTCATCTTGGTCCAACCGCCGAGGGAGGAGTTGAAGGTAACTTAATGGTTACACCACCTACTTCTCTACTGGGGCCTGTAATCGACGCTTCAAACATGGGGGGTGAAGAACAACAACGGAATCGACCGCCAATGTCCAATATTAGTTCCAAGGAGATGGATATGCCTCAAATACTACATTCACATGTAAGTCCAATTGTTGGTTATTATTATTAGTTGATTAGATTGTTATGATCATAATCCGTTGGACAAACAACATTGTCAATGAATTGCAGCCAAAAAACATTGATCCAAATATAGTGCCAAAAGTAGGATGACTTTCAAGGATGTTGATGATGCGTACAAATTTTATAAAAGGTATGCATATGAAGTTGGATTTCTATTGAAGAAATACAGAGAGAAGACATTCAGTAAGTGGATAAATTGTTCACGTGAAGGTAAAAGTGCATCAAAACCATATGATACACCTAGGATGAGGAATAGGAATTCGGGCCAGACGCAATGTAAGGCTGGAATGAAATTTAAAAAATATATGATGATGAAAAAAAGGGTGGTAGCTGCAAAGATTGAACTGGTAAATTTGGAGCATAACCATGAGTTCATAACTGACGAAGCAGAGAAACAACATCTGCGTTGCAACAAAAGTAGGGATTCTGAATTGATTAATTTTGTTGATGCAATGCATGATAGCCGAGTGCCCCAGCATTGCATAGTTGATTTTATATCAGACATGCATGATGGGCCAGAGAACGTACCGGTAACTGCTCAAGATCTGAAAAACATGTAAGGAATATTTTGTGTTGACTATGTACATATTCAGTGTCATTGATATTACTATAATAAATGTTTGGACATTCATTATTTGTACAACATTTGTAGGAGGGCAGCAAGGAGACGAGAAAACTGCGCAAATGATGTAGCAAAACTTCTATCTTTCTTTACAGATTGCAAGAAAAAGAATCCACAATTTTTTGTGATTTTCAGCTAGACAATGATGGGAAAATAGTGAGTATTTTTTGGTCACACGCAAGTATGCAGGGGGAATATGCAGATTATGGTGATGCTGTGACATTTGATACAACACACAAGATGAATATATATGATAAACCACTGGGCATGTTTATTGGAGCTAACAATCATCTGTAGTGTGCAGTGTTTGGATTTGTGTTGTTGGGAGATGAAACAGTTCAGACTTTTGAATGGGCTTTCAATTCATTCAAAACATGTATGGGAGGTGAGGGTCCGAGAGTTATGCTAACAGGTATGTGGTATGTGAATTTGTTATGCTAACACGTCAAGTAATTTATTGTGATATCCAAATAATAGTTTGTGAGCAATTGCAGATCAAGATCCTGCAATGCCAATTGCTCTGAGAAATGTATTTCCAAAAACAATTCACAGACTATGTTTATGGCATGTCTAGAACAGATTTATGCCATTATTAAATGAATTATATGCAAGGTTTGCTGATAAGGATTTTAAAACAACATTCTAATCTATTATACATCATCCTTTAACTCCTCGTGAGTTTGAATGTGCCTGGGAAATGATGCTAGAAGAATTCAATTTGCATGAAGATATGACTCTACACAAATTATATGAAATAAGGAAAGAATGGATACCATCATTTTTTAAAAATGACTTCTGTGGGGTAATGGTGTCTACACAACGCAGTGAGAGCATGAACAAATTAGTGAAGAAATCACATGTAGATGCGAACACCCCTCTGCATGAGTTCACTAAACAAATGATGAAAATGTTGCATAGCAGGAAAATGAAAGAATCGAAGGAGGCATTGATGAGCAAGATATGACGTGTTTGATATCAATAATGTATGGCATACATGTTTATGTAAATACGTTATTTAATTATGATATTAACGTCTTAAAGGGACCAAGGACAATAGATACATTGTATAGGTTCGAAGTGAGAGTCTCTAGGGCATACACAAGAGCTGTTATGAATAGATTTGAGGAATCAATGAAATACACCACTGCATACATAATACTGAAGGACACAGATGGTTCTGATAAAGATTGGATCGTACAACATACAAAAAGATCTAATAAAATTGTGTGGGGACAACATCAATTCAAGATAACAGCGGACATAGAAGCTGGAGAGTATACATTCGAGTGCAAACAATGGGAACATACAGGTTTGTACATCTAGGCTTGATTATACCAATAAAAGTGCATAATATATATTTTGTTGATTGTTGTACAAAATAATGTTTATCATTAAAGATATAATGGTTGGCCCTCATGATGTCAGGTCTATTATGTGTTCATCTTTTAAGAGCCTTCATGCATCTACAAGTTGAAAAGATACCTTCAAAGTATATATTGCAAAGGTACACTGTCTCATCAAGACAAGATGTGTCGTTCGAAAGAAATGATAAGAGCTTCAGGGGAAAGGATGGAGTTACTAAATCATACAGATAGAAGATGTTGCTAACGAAAACAATGAAGGTTGTTCGCCAGGCGTGTATGTCAAAAGCAGGGTACGACAAGGCAATGGATGTGTTGAATGAGCTTAATGGCGTTCTATGCCGATTAGAGCCAGACATTGGATGTAATGAGTCATGTGATGTTAGTGATGATGAGAAAAACCAGGTAATAAATTTCAATTTTTTTAATGATAAACTATTTGGAACATATGAGCATGTATGGTCACGTATTTTTTGTAACAGGAAGGAAAAATAAATAATAATAATAATGCAGGCGATGGAATGGAAGAAGATGACAATTCAATTATATGCCACAAAATAGTATGTAAAAGATAAATATAAAATCTTGCATGAAGTATTGTATGTAATGAATTTATGAAATCAATGTACTAAAAAATAATTTATTTTGTAGGATGATCATAATACCATGACTGGATGTGGACATGTGTTAAAATTAATAACAGCTGGTGACCAGGTATTTATTCAAAATATAGTGTTCAATTATATATAATGTAATAGATGTTTATGCTGCATTGAAATGATGATGTATTTGGGTTATGCTATATAGGTGGACAACATGAAAATTCCACATGAGGTTTATGCTACAAGTTCTCCGTTACACGTAGCACATGACCAAATGGAACAGATTGGTGCATCCTCAGAAGCTAAGAAGGTCAGTATTTAGAACTGATATTGCTGAGTGGTACAACAATACTTTATATATATATATATATATATATATATATATATATATATATATATATATATATATATATATATATATATATATATATATATATGTATATTAGTTAATATCGTTTTTGTATTATACAGAGGTTGAATTTTAATGTGGATGTTATAAATCTGAGTATGCTGGATCGTGCAAGACCAAAAGGACGGACAATAAAAAATACGGAAGAAAGGATTATGAAACTAGGTGCCAAAGGAGAAAAAAGAAGAATAGGAGATGCCACTTGTGTGGAATTGCAGATGGACATAACAGCAGGACGTGTCTGTCTATGGAAGAGAACAGGGCAAGACTAGCAAAACTGGCTAATCGAAAGAGAGGACGACCAGCTGGATCAAGACTAAACAATAAAACAACTGCTCCACAATGGAATGAGACCTCGACTGCTAAAAAACATCGTATTGATGAAGTAGAAACTGAATCAGACGATGAGCATATGGGATTGGGTGAATAATTTGAAGTGTGAAAAAAGAGGTTTATGTATTAAAAATTCGTAATAGCACAATGACCTATGTTTGGTTGAGGACATTAATATTTTGCATGACTGGGTTATATAATGTGTTGATATAATACTATAATATGTTGCATAAAACTTGGCCATTGCGGAAAATATGAAACTAAATATATACCAACAATTGGTATGGAACGATTAACTATCATCCAATCTGAAAAGGAATGGCGTATAAACTCAAGACATTTAACATAACTAAGAATTTAGGTACAAACTTCGGTTTGCACACTTGATATAAACCAGCTATGTAGTAGCATATACAATGGCCACAGTGAACATAATTAACGTGGTAAATTTGAAAAAGGACCTAATGTATATAATATATGGAACTATAATATGTTGCATAACCATTGAAGATTAAGGATAATATGATACTAGATATATGCCAACCATTGGACGGAAACTTTTAACATTCTGTCAATCTGGACATGAATGTCATAGACGATCAGCATAGATAACATAACTAGAATTTCTGGTACGAATGCTGTTTTACACACTTGAAATTAAGACTGATATGAAGTAGCATAAACACTGGCAACAGCAACCATAAGTGTCATGGGAAGTAGCATATAAATAAGCAACACTTGACATAAGTGCCTTAAGAAGTAACATAAACAGTTTGGGGATCCCAGATGGAATCTTGTTCAGCTATGATATCTAAGTCTTGGCTTTCAAACAACGTCGTTTCTTTGGAACATACTTGAAAGGCATCAGTTCTGCAGGGAATGGGTAAACCTTGTTGTTGCGATGAAAGGTCAGGTAATGCAGAACAAACATATGTTGGTCCAATGGTTGATCCTAAAATATTCATAATAGTTGAATTAATGGTAAGAAGATGTATGAAGGAGTAATGTATGCATTAACAAAAAACTAATTTAGTGACGTACTAGAACAACAAATTCTAATATGTCGCCATCATCAAAATTGTAGCATCGGAAAAAGTTAGCGACAAAAAAACCACAATCATTTGACCCAGGTAACATGGTTGGACAGTTGGGGAGAAGCCCAATTTTGTAGTTGCCAAACTTTGGTAAACTATAATCTGGTCGAGCGTCATATAACGCAATGCTAAGTCTTCTCATTATTAATCTGGACCAAGGTATTTTCGTTCCATTTATCAACAATTGTTCATTGTGGATTTGTTTCCAGGAAGTGCCACCAAGCAATGGCCCATAAGGATTTAAATCTAAAATGTCAATTCGACGAAGCTGGAAGTTGATTGCATAAACGGTCCAGTGACTACGGCGTAGCATAGGAACCATGATCTGTTAACATATATGAATGAGCTAATGAATGAACAATAATTTGTATATGGAAAAATAAATATAAAGTAAAATATAACTTATTACCAAAATGAATATCAAAATATTCTTAAAAATAATGCTGATTGGGGCTCACCAGTTTAATTTGGTTTAGAACTTCATCAAGAGGAAGCGTCGGTTCTAGATGTTCTTTAAGAAGTGATGTTGAGAAGGGCTACGGATTTTTACTGTGTTGTTCGAACTCCTCGATATTCAACACAATCTGCACAAAAAATATATTGATTAGTATTATATATTTGTACACTAATGATTGAAACATGATAAAAAGGTGAAGATGAAAAAAAATTACCCCAACATTGACATTTAGTATGAGTGTGTTGATCAAGGTATCTGGATTGTATAATAAATCATCATCACGAAGACACTCAATGAATCCCTGCATGAAAAGGTTCTCAAGGCATTTATTAGGGACAAACGATTGGACAACATCCAAGACAGAACCACCATATCCTCCAAAATCAATGATAGACCTGAAAAAAATGCAACTTGAATTACAAATCATCTAATTATACTTAATTGAAGTTTGAATAACAAATTCATACATGCTCGGATCTAGTTTTCCTGAACAAATGAACTTAAATAGTTGGCGAGCACATTCTTCACGTGATACATGGGGAGGTTCAGCAACTGCAGATTTAGAGGATATATCCCTTGCAACAAGTTCAGTAGGTGCCTAATATATATATTTGTTAGTAATCAATGGCATAAATAATTATGTATTCTAGTGTACATATGTAAATATATAAGAAGATGACACAACATGACTAACTTCTGTCAATGGGGTTCTGTCAAACTGTGGTGCACCAGATGCGGGAGTATCATGTTTAACAGTATTCTGTCCTTCCTGAAAAACAATAAAATTATTAATATACACGAAATCAAACATAGGTTATAACTAATATTAACATAATATGATGAAGGAATAAATACTGACAGTATTTATGGGTGGTGTTAACTCAGAAACAACACGCTTGTCGGTTGTGGGAGCCTAGTGAATAAAATAAATAAAAAACATGCATCTATATTATTGTTACTATCATAATATGTAATTGAAAGTATAATATTTGGGATTAAAGTAAAACAAACATTTGATTTTGGGGTCTTGTCAAAAATTGGGACATCCATAACTGAATCTTTCTCACAAACGTTTCCACTGACAACCTATAATGGAAACATATGAAATTGGAGTAAATGATAACTTGTATGCTATATTTAATATATGATTAATATATAAAGTTTGTATGAAAAAACTTACCTGTTCTGATTCTTTGTTATCATCAGTAGGAACATGTATTTCCTGATCGTGTTGCTGATGATCAGGGGTTCGAATAGGAAGAGTGGATACAGGAGCATTTGTTGGGGGCATTGAGGTAGTGGGTGGGATATCTACATTTGGACAATATAATAATATATTAGTTGTTGCTGAAGTGAACCAGAAATACAAATTTAGAGTAATAAAAATACTGGTTAAACATACATATTAGCACCAACTGAATCAATATAATGTCGGGGTGCATAAAATAAATGATAGTTTTCAAAATAAAATCAACTAAAAGGTGTTGGTGATGTACTAGTGTAAATGAATGCATAAGTAATATATACTATGTTGCATAAAATAAAGTATTTGAAATCGTATACCTAAATATAACTTTAGTTTTAATTATCCGTGAGCTTAATTAATTTTAAAAAAATAAACATAATTATTAGTACCTTCTTGCTGAGTATCACGCTGCATGGCAGCCCTTAGAATTTCATCGATCATTTCACCAAAGGTCTCAGATAGTTCAATCTGCTTAGAAACAATCATTTGATGGCTCTGCTGAAGAGAATCACAGTACTTATCTACCTCCTTGTCATGCGCATCAAACATTGATTTGAACATTGGTCGATGCTGGGAGGGCAAACATTTCAGCTTGTTGCCAATCAATTGCTTGATGCGTGGCACATATATGTTGAAAACGTCAAAAACGGGCCATTCTGGTGCAATGACATAACATGTTTCTGAACTGCTACGAAACTGTATAAAGCCAAGTTACAACTATTAGCAGTTAGTTGAATTGTAACATCTGCATAACAGGACAAAAATGTTTATGTCTAACCTCTGCATGACCGAATGGTTCACCAGTTTTACGGGGGGGACGTCTGTCACCCCTAGCCAAATCTCTTATGGTCTCATTATCAAAAAACTTAATGCGAGGAGTACCATATTTGTTATCAGGTGATGCAAGGTGATGTAAGTGATCAAGATAGTATATCTGAACAAAAAAGAATGCAAAAAAATATATAATTAGTACAAAACAAATATTTGCATATCATATTTATGCTTGGTAAACAAAGAATTACTTACTAGAACAATGAGTGAACATCCATATATTGTTGCTGTAATGTTTGTTTTGTTCCTTTTGTGCCAACGACAGGCAGCATCACACAAATCAGTATAAAGTAGTTGACACCAGTCAATATCAGCCATCCGGGCCATGTTTGAAATCATTAGTACCTCATTGTTCGTAATGCCCCATGAAGCAGATGGAAAAAGAAGTCGATTGAATAAAATCAGAAAAAAGCATCTGATTGATAACTCATCATCATTGCCGAGCACTATCTTGTCCTGAAGCTTGACAACATCAAACTCTTCTTTACCAATTTTGAGATCACGTCTTAGTTTTGCAGCAGCGTCCACTTCACCATACCAATTAGGGAACTCCCTGCCCCCTTCAGCACTTGGCAATCCCAAAATAAGACGAATCGTCTCTTTTGTTATCTTCAGTTCCTTGCCAGCCCCTGGGCATATTGTTATGTCATGTGGATCCAACTTATCCATCAACCACCTTATGAGAGATATGCTATCTAAGGCATCAGTACGTAAATCAAATATACTGGAAAATCCCAACCTAGCAACTGCATCCCACTGTCGATCGCTCATTATCCAAGTTGAGACAATAACATCATAAGGAATGCAACGGATATTCAATTTCTGAAAGCATAAATGAATATGCATTAATACACAATGTATATATATTGTTATAACTAAGGATACTATATATACATACAAGTGATATTTATTAGATGCTTGGAAATAACTAAAGTCTAAAACACTAACAAAAATAAACAGCATACCAAAAATAATAATATATAAATGTAACATGGGGGTAATACAAAATTGATTGTGCACTAAAATTAACACATAAACAAACAGAAATATATACATAGTACCTGGGATTTTCTAGGTGTCCTCTGTTTAGGAGAGCTTGTTTTTTAATGATATTTGACTTGACATCTATATCAAACTTTGATCTGCTTGTCACAATCGGAACTTGTGAGGAAGGGACTTTTATCTTCTTTGCACGAATTTTTTCTGAAGAGGAAGGTGAGGCTGATCTGAATTGGCGCTTCAAAGATGGAGCATCCATGAAATCATCATCGGACAGTGTGGATGGAGCTGGAGGAGGATTTCTTTTTACACGACAAGCTAGTGCCTTTCTACGAACACGATGAACTGGTGCTGGTTGTGGCTCGGTCTGCTGCTGGTTATGTGGATTATCAGCTTGATGAGCTGAGCTGCTAGCTCGAGTTCGTCTTGAAATGTCAACGAAAAAACCTCCTGACTTGACTCAATGATTAGTCTTTTTGCATTAGTTGGAGGGCGATCAACAGATCTCATGGTTGAACACTGAATATATCTGTTGAAAAAAATATTGTTTTTAAATACAATGATTTATGCATGAATATATGCCAAAAAATCAAATTTTGACTATAACTATCTACAATGCATACTACATAATACTAAATAGAGTTACATAACTTAAACTACCTTTTCTATTTATATGACAACATTTAATGAACCATGGTTATATACAAAACATAAAGATTAATTTAATATTTCATATAATTGTAACTGGTGTATGATAAAATAAGTGCCTATTTTGCATCAACTAACTATACAACATATTTTAATAACTGGTTCATAATAACTAGGTATGTGTCCGTGCGTTGCGACGGCGTATAAATTATTCGATAACTGTTAGTGCATAACGATCACATAAAAATGAACAACATATATATCATCAAAATCAATATCTCATAAATTCACACTAATAACATTAAATGTGTGCACAACTCAAATAGGGATAATTTGTTTTCTAATATACTACCAATATTTACAACTGACAATGGCGTCCTCCGCAGAGACAATATTTGAGAGAGCCCATGCTGTCTTATACTACAGTCACAATAAAACCAGAAAAGAAAAAGTAAGTTTTCATCATAAAAACCAAATAATAAAGTAGAGGTAGTGCATTTCAGGTATTTTGGATATCTTTATTCACTAATAAAAAAGAGTGGAATATACAACTGACTAGGTTAGTCAGGTTCCCCACTTTAGGAGGTATTGTCCCACTTATGTTGTTGTTGTAAAGCTCCCTAGTAAAAAGGAATATAAATAAATTTTCATATGCAAATGGTCCATTACAAAATTATAAATGGCAGTATTAAAGCAACGACATACAAAATATTCGATAAAATGTTAGTGCACAACAATCACATAAAAACGAACACAACTGGGCTATTCGCTTTAGATTAAAGCCAGTTATTTGGACTGCTGCAACTGTCATCCATAGAGACAAAACACTATAGAAGCCGGTACAGATTAAAACAAATTGAATAGGCTGAACATATATTGTCGACCTCAATGTCTCACGAACAAGACAACACAATGAAACAATTAATGTTTTCTGTTACATGGCGTTTGGTGAAATGTTGCTTTGAATAACCAAAACAAAAAGTATTTGTAAAAGAAATCAACTTACTAAAATGTTGTCTATGATTTATATGTTACTGAAGAATACATTCATACATACCATACCAGATCCTTGACATGTTTACATGTTTTAGGCACAGTTCCAGGAGGGACACCACTTCCATCTGCGACAAATAAATACAAATCCAGAACTGAACCATTTCCGGCTACTGCTAATGTTTCACCCTCACAAGTCACAATGTTTCTACAAGAGCTTGTGCAAATCCACTGTAGACTTGCTATCATTAATCAGGGTTACCTCCGGCCGATAGGGTGTCAGATGTGTTATCAAACTTGTTGAAAGCCAAGCTCAACCACCTACATGAAAGTTCACTGTTATTAATCAGAACAAAAAACTAATAAAGGTACAAAAGCGACGAACAAGTTTTATTCTTATTCCTTATTTTGCATTTGAACAACAATAATACGTTTGTTAGGGGCAATAGTATGAATGATTTCCATGTGACTTAATCCATATGTGCATATAATGGGTATCAGCATGAAATAGCAACACAAATATATTGCCATTTTGTAGCTTGAAATGCAAAATATTTGAAACGTCTTATAGAAAACACGTTATGAAACATATTTTAATAACTGGTTCATAATAATATACACATTTAGCTCATATGCAAACATGAATATTTAAATAACTATTGCATAAATAATAATATTTGTATGTATTTATATATAATACAACAGGTGTGTAAACTAATGATTCAAGTAGATATAACAATACAATTGTGCATAATATCTTACCAATGTTCATAAACATCTGTACAAATGTGCATAAACAGTATTGACGATGTGCATATATATCAATACCAATAAGCATATACGTGTTACTAATATTGTGTAAAAGTACTCTTTGCAAACTCATGAATAAATACCTGATCCGGACCCTTTTGTCCAGGTCTTTGAATGCCGAGCGATATAGCGGATCTAGAAGAAATGCAGATGCTCTACAATCGGGGTTCCTAAACAAAAGCGAGATGCAATGAGCGATGCAATGAGCCGATTACAGAAATGTATAATCGAATACAAATCACACACAACTAAAAACTAAGGGTTACAATCAAACCGACTTCAAATCAACAAAAAATGCTTCAAAAAATCGACGGAAACCTCGATGTATTTCAAGTTGGAGGGATTACCTGGAACTTCTCAGGAAAGCAATGGCTCTTCAATCAGGCTCCAATGTTCGGAGATTGAAGAAGGGCAGCTGGATTGGAGCGGCGGAAATCGCCTGGCAAGTCGCCTTGGCCGCAAGGAAAGTCACGTCGGCCGCTGGGGTTTCCTTCTTATTCGCGCGGGTTTCTCTCTGTTGATTGCGCGAAGACGGTTATGGACACCGGGAAACAGGGGAGACGTGGGCTAGGCTGACGGAGGAAACGAAATAACGACGTCGTGACTGGGAAGGACTGACCAGGTGTGGTTCAACCCAATGTGCATATTGACTAGGCTGGGCTTTGGACAAAAAGAAGTGATAGCGCGCGTGGGTCTGGAATTTGGACGTTGTTGCCCCTAGTAATTGCACAAAAAAAGATGCATTTAAGAGGAATCGAACTTGAGACCTCCAGTCTAGAATGCCTTGGAGCTGCTGCAGCAACCAATCAAGCCTGATTGTTTTAATGACGTTAATGCACCCATATCCCTATTTAATAGGGGCAAACAGGGAAAACTCTATGATAATTAATCACTCCTTGGTATGCACAATCATGTACTAAACGACTACCTTTACTGCACTGCAGGGAGTATATATATATATATATTCGTCTCTATTATACCTAGACTACGAACCCAACAGCGTCCTGAGGCAAGGACTGAATAGAAGAGTGGTCCGGACCGAAAGTACTCGTGGGACTATTAATATATTATGCATGCTTCTATAGGGTCCATCACAGCCATCGTCAATGACCATCATCGTGGCCTTATTACCGCTGTTGTCGTATCTTTTCTTTTCTGGAGGATGATAAGTGCCCACGCGCGAGCTCTTCCATCCAGCTCCTCACCCAGAGAATCCGCGTCATGCATGGCTGGATTATCAGATCAGATCGACTTCCTAATCGGGCGAGATCCTCATCATCGGCAACACTCGGCTAACAGGGAGAGACAATAAATTGTATTTTTGGGACTAGAAGAACAGCGCTTCGCAATAATAATGCCATCTTAAAAATTTTATTTCGCAGGACGGGACTACAAACATCTTCTTCTAATTGATTAAGCTGCCATTACTTTGCAGTATTTGCTTCCTTTTCCAATCCATCTCCACGTGTATTTTGTTGATTAGGAGATACTTTTGCTCCTCACGCAATAAACGAGCAGAGTATATGAGACTCCAACTGCTACATACAGCCTGCTCCCATGGAGGCACACAGTACGGCGGAGCTCCTAATATTGAGTCGCGCCGAGGCCCCACCATCCATCCGCGCGGCCGGCGGCCGGCCAGCACTGCCCTAGCGGACGAGCTTCGACATGGATACGCCGCCCAGCCCCGGCCATCTTCCGCACGCCGCCGCCGTCGTCGCCTCGCCTACATGCCACAGCCACCGTCGCCTCCACAAGGGTATGTTTGATGTTCTGTTTTGGAGCGTTCCAATTTCGTATGGGCACTACTGCGAAGCTCAGTGTTTGTAGTTCCAAAAATGCAATTGTCTCGCATCCTGACGTCTGCTAGCCTGTTCCTCGCATGGGAACAAGGTTCGGTTCGAAATCCTAGCTCCCTCCCGTGTTCCCTCCCATCCATCTTCTCGTTCAGATCAGGTGGTGGTTAGGAGAGCGGAGTCGGTTGCCAGATCTGGAAGAGGGCGCACTCAATCGGCACCACAATCCCTGAGGTACGATCCTAATCCCTCGTCCCTTTCCATGTTTACGAGGAAGGATCCATGTAATTTGTTGCCCCAGTTTTATTTACTTACGTCAGATTTAACATTTGATTTTTTTTACTTTTGATTAACCATGTCCAGAATTTATTTACGTCTATTCATTTCTCTTTGTGGTTCTATCGATCTGATAGTAATGGTGAGTACTGGTGATGCAGTTTAGCAGTTATATATGCCAAACTGCTGATGTAGTGATCTGTGCTAAATGTGTAATGGGCTTGGCAATAGAATGGATCTGCACAAAAGGGTGAAATCTGACAGTAAAATTAAAGGCTCTCAATTTTGGTGCAATTTGTCCAATTTAATTCAAGTAAAGTCCAACGACTTCTGATTGATGTTAGAAATCAAACCCCATTTTCTTTGCAGCACCAGTTTTTGACAATGTTGTTAGCGCAAGAAACCTTAAACTGTTTAATTAGTTTTTCTAGCATACTTTTAGCATTATAGTTGTCGTACTGTATTTTTCACGGGAATATAATTTCCATATTGTGTTGTCACTTCTTTGCATGAACTATCTGAGTTGCTTACCTCGAGCTCTTTCTTGATTGACTTGGTATTTAAATCTTTGTAATGCAGAAGGAACAGTCAATGACTGGACTAAGGATTAAAATTATTAAATTGAGGATTTAATTATCTGTTTCAAGTGAAGTTTTTGGTTGTAGTACAAAATGGTATGTTCATTGTTCCATTAACAGTTTACTCACAGACTTGTTTCTGTGTTTCTCGAGAAACATAGTGCACTGTTAGACATGCTAGTAAAAAAAATAATCTTTTCGAGTTAATATAAGAGAATGATTCTAGCAAATGTATTGCCTTAACGACTCCTTTTTTTTTCTCAATTAGTGTAATAAAAGGAGCATATGAACCTTCTGGTTTTTGTTTACTCCCTCCATCCAAAAATAGTTGCTTGTTCTTGTTTTTCAATGCAGAATGGCAGATCAAACTAGCTAAATACATGTTTTGTTTCCGTGCAGAATGGCAGATCAAACTAAATACGTGTGTTTTGTTTCCATGCAGAATGGCGGATCAAATGGAAATTCGCCAAATGGAAGATCATACTATGAGGACAAATGTTGACTGCAGATTTTCGATTTCGGTTCTGAAGACATGCTATATTGTAGTTTTGGAGAAGGATACAAAGTGAATAAATCTGAGAAGAAATTTTACTTCCATTTGGAGGATTTACAATGTAGAATAATTCGCTGAAGATAAATTAGGCATAAATGTTAGATATGTATTGTCTCGTGTTATGAACATTCAACTAATCTTTGTATTTTAAATTCTACAATATAATAATATTATCATGTTTATGTTTATGGATCATGATGAGTGGAATTTATTACTTTGGTTATACTATGTTTGTTTCTATCATTCCATCATACATAATTTTGAAAATTGTGTGGTTATGTAAAATGGTAAATACCAAATTTTTGGGACTCTTGTTGATGTACCAACGCATAAAAGCATTGTTCTATATCCTTGCCGCAACATATGTTATGATAAATGTATTTTACAAAAGGTTGGTGACTCTAAACCTATTTCATTTTTATCAAATAAAACAATGGTTTTAACTTTGAACATATGTTATGGTGAATGTGTCTACAACTCTGCCCTTGATCTCCTCAGGTCCTATGCTCGTGTCTGTGTTGGCAATGGCAGATTAACCACTTTCTAACTGGATCGGTGGATCACCTCCGACCCACTTTGCGATACCTTTCCCTCCCTCTTCTCTCATTCTACACAGCCGAACCTCCCGGTGTATGGAGTTTTCAATCATAGTCTTGATTTGTGCCTTCGCCCGAGCCTAACATGGCCGCTGCCAAGCTTGTTTTGCTGCTTAACATCTTACCTCAGGTTCGTCTGTCGGACCGCTGCAATGACAGAAAGATGATCAATTCCGGGAGAGCCTTCTCTTCAAAAGAATCTTATGAGCACATATGCATGGAGGCTTTGCCTGAACGCTTGCCACTGTCGAACATCTAGAGGTTGAAACTTCCCAGCAAAGTAAAGATTTTTATGTGGCTCCTTTTTAATACTATCTCCGGTAGAATCTGAAAGGAAAATGTGTCTTTGGGCCATTTCTATAAATGTTTTGGTGATTAGATGACCAACACAAATTATTTTGGTTCATAAGGGCTAAGTGGTTGAAAGATGCAAATCAAAGAATCAAGATATGTCTCCGGCCTTAGTAAATTGTTTTCGGATACTAACATATTTTTCTAACTGCCAGGAATCTTGCCAAATCAAAAGAAATTGGATTGGAGAAGTTTGACATGTGTTCAGCCAAACATGCACCAGCGTGGAGTGCACCGGATTGTCCAGTGCCCAGGCTGGCCCCGGCGACGAACTCTTCGCTCTCGGGAATTCGCCGAGGGCGCCGTGACTAAAAATCACCGGACTGTCCGGTGAGCCAACGACGCCCGCAGCCAACGGTCGGCAGCGCGATCAACTGGCGACACGTGGCCCGAGCCAACTATCACTTGGTCGCACCGGACTGTGTCCGGTGCGCCAAGAGGACCGAGGGCGCAACGGTCGGCTTCGCTAGAAAAGGAAGGAGATCGAGCACCGAACAGCAACTGTTCATGTTCGGTGGTGCACCGGACTGTCCGGTGCGCCACCCGACATAAGGCAAGAATTGCCTTCCAAATGGATCTCCAACGGCTCCTAGCTGCCTTGGGGCTATAAAAAGGACCCCTAGGCGCATGGAGCACTACACCAAGTATTCACTAAACATCCTAAGACGCCTAGACTCCGCAAATTCGCATTTGGATCATCGTGACTTAGATTTGAGCACTAAGTGTGTTGTGAACTTGTGGCACCGTTTTTGTGTGCTCTCTTCTTGACTTGTGTGTGTATTGTTGCTGCGATTCTAGTCTTGTGTGTGTTTCTTTCCCTCCCTTACTCTTGTGCTTTGTGTTGTGATCAACTTTGTAAGGGTGAGAGGCTCCAACTTGTGGAAATTCCTCACAAACGGAAAAACTACTATAAGGAAGAAACCGTAGTATTAAAGTGGATCATTGGATCACTTGAAAGGGGTTGAGTACAACCCTCGTCCATTGGGACGCCACAACGTGGAAGTAGACAAGTGTTCTACTTGGCCGAACCATGGGATAAAATCATCGTGTCTCTTGTGTCGCTCTTCTGTGTGATTGGTTTCTTCTCTCGAGTTCTCGCTTAATCACTTGTGCTATTGTTCCTAAGTTTAATACTCATTCTAAAGAAACAATCAAGTGAAGAGTTCTCATTATAGCATCTTGGTTTTGATCTAACTAATATTTCATAACCAAGTTTGAACTATTTAGTATTTGATTTCATAGGATCACATATTCACCCCCCTCTACGTACTCTCAGACTCTCTATCTCACTCCCTATTTCAAACTCCACTCTAGAAATAATGTAATCTACAGTGCAAAACAGTACTTTGCACGACCGTTTACACGGCCTACTGGAGATGGCCTAAGACCAGGTTAAATACTCGAGGGAACATGTACCAGAAAAACATTCTGCTCGACGAAAGGTGTACCCATTGGTGCGGAGCTGGAGGACAACCTACACATCTTCATGTCGTGTGCTAGGGCTAGCAGCTTTTGGCACTTGATCGGCTCAGCTTTAACGGATCCCCGCTCTTCCCTCCCATCACACTGCCTAATGTCATTCCACGGGTTAAAACCGGTGATCCTGAGCACCATTCTTTAGAGGATGTGGAAGGATAGAAATAATTTTGTTTTTAGGAACAAAGACCCTCATGTTCGTAGCGACCTCTCTATTTGGAGTCATTGTTTCTCCGCTCTAGATAGAGAGTCTATTGTTCAATGGTGCACGCGTGTAACCTAGGAACTTTCCTACTGCGCTTAGCATTCTACTCGAATGCTTTGCGTATTTCAGTCTATCAATGATAGGTGGGCTTCACCCCCCCTGATTATGTTAAAAACGATTGTTAGGTAGTATGTCATGCACACTTTAATTCTTGAATGGAGTATATTAGAGTTTCTTTTTAATAAGATTACCAATTCTAACTTTGTAGAACACATGCATGTCACACTTATGGACTTGTTATTTTGAGCTACAATATTGTTTCTTATGAGAGCTCTAATTTTAAGTTATAATATTGTTATTCATGAATGCTCCAAATTTTTTATATAATCATTCTCCCTATTTTTATGTGACACAAAGTGAAATAATTATTCTTGATGCCACCAAATTCAATTTTGATGGATACATGCATGTGACACTTAGTGGCTCTAATTGTTTTTATTATAGAGATAGATAGATTGAGGGTTGCAATGCACGTTCTGATATCTCTGGACATACGATAATTGATGGGCTTTAGCACCTTTATCATGACTTGCAAAATTTATGCTAAATGTAATCTAGGAGATCAAGAGCCTGTATTCTATAGAGATTGTAAAAATACTAGGTGGATAACGTGGAGAAAATATGATATCACATGATTACTAGGGGGTTTATGAAATACTACATGATATAGATTAAGCATGGGGAGGTTGGTGAGAATGTTTCACAAGAAGCCATTGATTATGTGATCATGCCTGATGTATCCCCTTATGCTTTAATAATGAGGAAATGAGTGTCAACATGCAACTTGTGGCTATCAATGATGTTGTGTTTAGGAATATTTTAGCTAATGGAATTGTTGGTCCTTGTTCTCGGATGCTATACATCAAGAACAAAGCAACACAATTGTTAATGATTAGAGACCTTCGTCCTCCGAAGCATTATCTCCCTTGGGATATAATGATCTTCAGACGAAGGTCGTGAAGGACATACCTTCATTATTTTAGTGAGCATAGATGTAAACAGAGGCATATGAAATACAAAAAGAATATAAACAATCATTTCAAATCATTAGATTATTTATATCTTTATTTTATAAAACATGGATAAACATTAATAGAATTTATATTACATTTGTACCTTCGGCTTGACAGAAGGTGGAAAAGCGAGAGCGACGCAAGAGCGATTACAATTCATCGTGAATAGTACGGGGTACTGTTCATCTATTTATAGGCACGGGACATAGCCCGGACAAAATTACATCCATGTCCCTAACGACTAATTATATTTATAGTACAGATCATCAGGGATTACACAGTCTTTCCCCTTTAAGTCGGCATCGCCCTTCGTCTTTAGCATGTCACCATGCCGAAGCTCCTTCAATGGTAGCTTCGGCTTATATCTTCATGTTACGCCTGTCTCTGTACTGTCTTGTCGAAGGTGTTTTGCCTTGAAGACCTTCGGCGGAGAAGAAGGCCCCCAACAGTAGCCCCTTCGTGGTGCTAGATCGTTTTTCGTAACGAGCTCGATCCGCGAACAACACGAAGGCTTTGGAATGCAGAAGGTCCGAAAAACACCTTCCCTGAGCTCGTTGTCGAGAAACGATTATAATATTCCAGGCACCGGACGGTCCACCGTTCAGCGAGTGCGAGCGGCCTAGCGGTTCACCTTCCGCCCTACGACACTATATAAACAGACATGTTGGTGAGGAGTTACCACAACATTCATTGCCATTGCACTGTTGCGCTGTTAAAAAATTTAACCATAGCCGAAGCTTTCTGCATTGCACTCTTGAGCAAACGCTTCATCATTTGAGATTAGCTTCGTCAAAAAGTGAAAACATTGAAATGGTCGGAGTGCGATCAACTGCTAGAGTGTCTCACGAGGGAGACAAGGTTGAAGTAACTGAGATGGCACCAATATCAGAGGTGATGAGGCAGTCGGGTCTTGTTGTATCAGAAGAGCCTGTTGCCGAAGGTACTCCGACTGCCGAAGTTGGAGAAGGAAGTGGCAATGAAGACGAAGAAGATTACACCATCTTGATCCCAGAAAAACCTAGTCACCTTGACTTTGGTAGATCTACTGTGATGGCACATGATATGGTTATAATGAAAAATTGGGTTACTTTGGAGAAGCCGAGAGTAGGCTTGTTCGTTTTGCTGGGGAAGAAGTGGTTCCAGAGCCGAAGGATGATGAAGTTATTGTGTTCAAAAGCTTCTTCAGGGCACGGCTTCGGTTCCCTCTCTATGATATGATAGGGGAGGTTTTAAAGAATTTTGAAATATACCTTCACCAATTGACATCCAACACAATTGTTAGACTTAGTGTCTACATCTAGGCCCTCCAAAGCCAGGGGATGAGCCCTAATGCCGAAGCTTTCTGCCGAGTGCATGAGCTGCATTACCAGACGAAGGCCAGGGCAGATGACCTTCATGAAAATTTTGGTTGCTACAATTTTGTGTATCGAAAGGATACAAAGGCACTAGTTCTCAGCTATCGCACCAAGTGGCCAACTGGTTGGAAGAGTGAATGATTTTACATGAAGGCAGACGACAAAAAGAGAGAGAAGCTGATGAGTATGGTTATGAGTCCACTGACTTTAAGCTTCAGAATGACGAGGCCCTTATGCCACATGCAGCTTGGCTCCCCATGCCAAGTAGCTGAAGTGGAGTTTAGAGTGGTAGCGACCGAGGTTAGTACTAGGGATTTGGTACAAGAATTCTTGGCAAAGAGGGTATTCCCGATCGCTAGTGGCTGGGGGATGCCCAAGAAGAAGGATGTGAGCAAGAAACACGAATTTGTTCGGCTCCCCTACCGGTTCAAGTTTGATAAAGAATTCAAGAAACCATGCCAAGAATGGCTAGAGATGATTGAAACTATGTGCAACGAGATCCTTGGTAATTATACCAAGAAGGAGGACCAACTAATGACTGCCGCCTTCGGCACCCGGCCGAAACGAAGGTTGAATCATGTGATGGACGCACTATATTTTGAATATCAAGATTATGAGAGATTTGACAAGGGTGCCGAAGGTTTGAAGAGGACAAGAGTTGTTAGCATTTTAAACAGACAGGCTACCAGACTAGTTAAGGAGGATGAGAAGATTGCAAAGAAGATAAAATCTGCTCCTAAGCCGAAGGCGGCAGTCTCAAAAAAGAGGAAGCCTGAGAGGAAGCTTGAAGTGCCGGAGCCAAAGGTAGCTGAGGCTAGAGAAGAAACTCCAACGCCCTCTGCTGCTGAAGTAGCAGGAATTATAAAGGTCATGACTGAATCCTTGCCCATCCAGCTGCTAAGTCCTCTGAGACCAGAACTGACGAAACTTTTACATAAGAAGGATCAACCTTCGACTATGAAGGAGAAGCCTGGAGGTCAGAAGAGGCGAAAAATTGTCAATGTTATGCATGCCATTGAGCGGACACCACCTCCAACCCCGGCCTCTAGAATAATGCCTGTTGCAAGTACCGAGGCTCAGACCACTACCGAAGCTGAAACTACTACCGAAGCTGCAAATGCTGCCGAAACTGCACCTATTGCCGAAGATGCTAATCTTATGGCCACAATGTCAGGGATTGACAAACTGATATCAGACATGGTTGTAGATGAGGCAGTTGCGACCGCAAAGGAAATTGTGGCCCTGGTGCCCGGCAAAGATAAAAAAGTTGCTGATACTTCGTCAAAAGGAAAAGAATTTGACCTTCGACACCTGGGGGTCAAGAATTTCCTGAGGCAGAGAAAGAGAAGCTGGAAGAATATGCAAAATCTTGTGGGTACCAGCCGGGATCCATGCTCTTCGGTGGTGTTGATGAGGAAATTCTAGGGTGTATCCGTGACAGAGCTGGGGCGAAGATAATCCGCACTCTATCAAAGAGTGTCGGTTTCTGGAAGCTAGAGTCCGATATTAGCGGTTACCGGCGGCAACATATCATCGGCAGCCTCTTTTATTCCAATTTCAAGGTAAAATTCTTTTGCCTAAATTTTTGTTATCTTTGTGATGAATTAAAATTTTCTGAAGTCAGCTTATTTCCATAGAGTATGCTGCTAAGTAAAGCATTGAGAATGCAACAAGACCTCGAGGATAAGAAAAATGAGATCATAATTGAGGGCTTGGAAAGCATGATCAAGGATTGTGAAGCTTCTCTTGAGAAGAAGGACTTCTTGCTTCAGGCAATGGAGGGTTCCCTCGTGGAGCTTCAAGCTGAGAATGCTAGATTAAACGAGGAGCTTCTCCAAGCTCAAGCAACCTTAAAGAAAAATTCTGAGTGCTTTGAACAAGAAAAGAATGAACTGCAAGCAAAATGTAAAGTCGAAGCTGATAAGAACACGAAGCTGCATGAATCTCTGAAGGAGCTTCGAGAAAAATGTTTGGAATTTGCTAGCCGCTGTGTGCAACGGTTAAAAGGAATCTTCAGCTCGGTTGGGGCCAGTTCTGAAGAGATTGCCCCTTCGGCTAAAGATATAATAGATACTTCAAGCACATTGAAAATGAAGTTGATGCCCTCGATGAAGTAATAACTGAGCATGGTGATTTCTGTGCTCTGTTAGCTTCTCGCGACACGGCTGCTGCATTCTTAAAGGTCGGATGCACGCATGCAAAAATAGCGAACAAGCCAAACTTTAGCCAGTCGTCGTTAGACTTAATTAATATTCCTGGTGAGGCCTGAAGTATCGGAAATAGATTCATTACCCAAATTTGGGCTAAAGGCATACGAGAGTTGGCTGGAGACGAAGCTCGGAATCTCCTTAAATCGGTACGAAACTTGTACCTATTGTTTGCCTTGATTTTTATCATCACTTTTACCTTATACCATTGTTTGTCTGCAGGATGGCGGTGCCGAAGGTTGATAATTCCAAGCACATTCTAAAGGTTGTTGGGCTGAAGCTTCCTGTATAGAGCTTAGAATATATTTGCATTATTTTTGCAAAAAATTGTAAGAGAGAGTTGAACTCAATACTGTGTATATTTGTCCATACCTTGTAATATAATTTTACCTTTCCATCCATGTGCGAATTGCTTTGTTGTGGATGAAATCCATATGACTTTTGAGCCGAAGGCGAAAAACACCTTCCCTTCTTTTCGTACACATCGAAGCATTTCCTTGCATGAGATGCCTGTATTCATGTTTGAAACGAAGCTTCTTCGTGTTCAACAAACCAATTTGTCGCCCAAGCCGGACTTTTCTGTTCATATTATCGTTCATGCTTCATGTCATGATGATGATGACCCTACGAATGTCTAATGAATGTCTGTATGAATGGAATGAATGCTATAATGTAATGTAATGTAATGTGCAAATGTATGACCCAAACACACACGAAGCCGTACCCAGACTCTGCATCCTCTTAGGAACGACTTTGGAGTCTCTTCACCTTATATTTCGGTGGCATTTAAGCTCTGCATCCCCTTGTGAACGACTTTAGAGCTTCTTCACCTTCTATTTCGGTGGCATTTAAGCTCTACATTCCCTTAGGAACGACTTTGGAGCTTCTTCACCTTCTATTTCGGTGGTATTTGGCTCTGCATTCCCTTAGGAACAACTTTTGAGCTTCGGAACTTACTCTGCGCTCCCTTAGGAACAACTTTTGTAGCTTCGGAACTTACTCTGTGCTCCCTTAGGAACGACTTTTGTAGCTTCGTCACCCTTGGAGTGATTACAGCTCTGCATCCCCTTAGGGACGTCTTTTGAGCTTTTCCCTGTTCTCTTTTGCACTCGATGGTGCAGATTCTGATATTACATGTTACAATTTTGGGGATTTTGGCCCTTGTATTGCATAGGGCTAAATAAGAATGAAAATTACAAACTATGGCCCCGTTAAAAACCTTTCTCACCTCCTGAAAGGAAAAGGGTGCCATAGGAAAAATGAAAAAAAAGATTACAACAATTACACATAATATCGCCGAAGCTCATCCGCATTCCAAGATCTAGGTATGTCGTTGCCGTCCATATCCTTCAATCTGTAAGAACCGGGTATGACGAAGATATTACCAGAAAAAGACCTTCCCATTTCAGCTGTAGCTTACCCAATGTATCTGGGGTGGCTATCCTTCGAAGCACCAAATGGCCTGGCTTGATATTCCTCAATCGAACTTTCCTATCACACCATTTTATTGTTTTGGCCTAATACTTATTGATGTGCTCTATGGTCTGAAGTCTGGTCCCTTCTATGGTGTCTTTTGTTATTTGAGAATCAGTTTCGTCCTCTGCTGAGGCTATGGTTCTTATTGATCCTATTCTTGCTTCTTCTGGTGTTATTGCTTCGTCACCGAACAGGAGCTTGAAGGGAGTAAAACCTGTTGACCTTGAGACAGTAGTGTTGTGGCTCCACACCACTTTAATCAACTCATCTGGCCACTTTCCTCTAGGCTGATTAAAGATTAGCTTCATTATTCCTGTCATTATAATTCCATTTGCTCTCTCCACTAACCCATTTGATTCTGGATGCCTTACTGATGCAAAATGTATTCTTGTACCAATTCGGTCACAAAAAACATTGAACGTATCTGCATCGAATTGGGTTCCATTGTTGACTGTAATAGCCTTCGGCACACCGAAGCGACAAACAATATTCTGCCAGAAAAACTTCTAGACTGTGGCCGAAGTTATGGTAGCTAGAGGTTTAGCTTCAATCCACTTCGAGAAATATTTCACCGCTACCACAACATATTTTAAGTTTTCCTTGTGTTGGTGGGAGCGGTCCTAGCAAATCGAGGCCCCATCTTTGCAATGGCCAAGTAGGTTGGATCAATTGTGTCAAAGACGAAGGTTGTTTCTGGTCTCTAGCGCACTTCTGACAATTTTCACATTTCTAAACTAAGTCCGCTGCATCCGAAGCTGCCTTCGGCCAATAAAAACCTTATCTAAAGACCTTTCCCAATAGAGGTCTGGATCCGATGTGGGCTCCACACAGTCCCGCATGTATTTCTTTCATTAATTCCCGTCCTTCATTCCTGGAGAGGCATTTAAGTAATGGGGAACAAACTCCATACTTGTATAGCTCCCCCTCAATTATTACATACGGTCTTGTTCTTGCCTCCATTCTCTTATTATAAGCTTCGTCATCTGAGAGGTGGTTGCCTTGGAGGAAGGACATTATTTCGGTCCTCCAGTCTTCACTATGTACAGGTGATATTGTGAGCACTGCTCTCTCCATGAGTTCGAGTGAGGGTGCTTTTATTGTTTCAAAAAAATACTTTCGAAGGCAAAGGGAGCCCCTGTGCCGCTACTTAGCTAGCAAATCGGCATGCTCATTTCCCCCCTTGGGATATTTTTGACAGAAAGTCCTTCAAAAGAAGCTTCCAATCTTCGGACTGCATCCAAATATTTTTCAAGCTTCAGATCTCTTGCTTTGCTACTTTTATCCACGTGGCCATAAATAACTTGTGAGTCGGTTTTGGGAATTGCCCTTCTTATTCCCATTGTCTTTAGTTTCTGATGCCCTAAAAGAAGAGCTTCGTACCCGGCAATGTTATTTGTGCAACTAAAGTCCAACTTTACTGCATAACATGTTCTGACTTTAGAGGGTGCTACTAGAACAGCAGCTGCTCCTGCACCAAAGGTTCCCTAAGATCCGTCGCAGAATACCGTCCAAGCTTCAGCATCTTTTGTTGCTTCTTCACCCTGAGCCTCTGGTGTCCAATCAGCAATGAAGTCTGCTAAAACCTGAGATTGAATTGAGGATCTATGTACATAATCAATGGTGAATTCGTTAAGTTTCACGGCCCATTTTCCGATCCTTCCTATAGCTTCTCTGTTCCTCATTATATCTTTGAAGGGCTGTGATGAAGGCACTATTATATGATACGCTTGAAAGTAGTGTCGAAGCTTCCTGGAGGCCACCAATACAGCATACAATACCTTCTCCAATTCTGTGTAATTTTTCTTTGATAAGCTGAGTACTTCGGAGATGAAGTATATCGGTGCTTGTCTTTTCACTTGGCCATCTTGCTTCTCATGTACAAGTGCCGCACTGACCGCAGCATAGGAAGCAGCCACATACAAAAGTAGCGGAGTTCCTGATGAGGGTGGAGTTAGAGTTGTCAAATCTATCAGATACTGTTTAACTCTTCAAAGGCTTTCTATTGAGCCGGACCCCACTGAAAGACTTCGGCTGACTTTAGTATTTCAAAGAATGGTAAGTTTCTCTCTGCTGATCTTGATATAAATTTGTTCAGCGATGCCAGCCTTCCTGCCAATCGTTAAGCCCCCTTCTTTGAATTTGGTGGTTCCATCCGAAGGATAGCTTCGATCTTGCTTGGATTAGATTCGATACCCTTTGTTGATACCAGGCAGCCAAGAAACTTGCCCTTCTTCACTCTGAAGACACATTTCTCTGGATATAACTTGAGACCAGCTTGTCTAAAATTAGCAAACGTCTCTTGCAACATGATTTTCTTGTTTTGTGCTTTTCACTATGATGTCATCGACATAAGTCAGCACATTCCTGCCTATTTGAGAGTGAAGAACCTTGGCAGTCATTCTGTTGGAGCTTTCTCCATCATTTTTGAGCCCCTCGGGCATCCGAAGGTAGCAGTAGGTACCACTAGGAGTTGTGAAGCTTGTCTTTGGCTCATCCTCTTTCTTCATCCAAATTTGATGATAGCCCGAGTAGCAGTCCAATAGACCCATAAGTTCTGAAGAAGCTGCTGCATCTACAAGTGAATTTATTCTTGGTAAAGAGAACTCATCCTTCGGACATGCCTTGTTGAGGTCTGTGAAATCAATGCACATTCTCCATTTCCCATTAGCTTTCTTCATCATAACGGTGTTAGCCAGCCACTCTGGATATGTTACTTCTCTGATAACACTGGCACTGAGAAGTCTCTTTACTTCATTTCGTGCACCTTTGGCTTTATCATCAGATATTTTCCGAAGCCTCTACTTTCTTGGTCTGAAGGATGAGTCCACATTGAGTGAATGCTCAATGATGTCTCTGTGACACCACAGAGATCATTAGTTGTCCAAGCAAAGACATCTTTGTTATCGAATAAGAACCTTAGCAGAGTCTTTTCCTGTTCACCAGATAGCTGAGATCCCAGCAGTACCTTTTGGTCTGCTAAGTCTTCACACAAGAGCATAGGCTTCGGCTGATCTGCTGAAGCAGCCTTCTCTCTTTTGTGCTTATACTGCTGATAAGCTTCAGCTTCATCTATATTATGGATAGCCTTTGAATCCGTCTAACTCCCTTTGGCCCTCCTGGCAGCTTCTTGACTCCCGTGAACAGCAATGGGCCCTTGTTCCGAAGGTATCTTCATGCATAAATATGTTGGATGAAGTATGGCTTCGAAGGCATTAAGCGTCCCTCGACCAATGATTGCATTGTATGGATACTCCATATCAACAATGTCAAAGACAACCTATTCAGTTCTTGTGTTATGGACGTAGCCGAAGGTAACTGACATTGTTATCTTGCCAAGAGCCACAATTTGTCTTCCTCCAAAGCCACAAAGAGGGTGCATTGCATCATGTATCTTGTCTTCTGACTCTTGCATTTGCCTGAAAGTCTTTGCAAAGATGATGTCCGCTGCGCTACCTGTGTCAACTAGAACATTGTGGACCAGAAATCCCTTGATGACACAAGATATAACCATGGCATCATTGTGAGGATAATCTTTGAGCTGAAGATCTTCCTGGGAGAAGGTAATTGGAATGTGAGACCACTTGGATTTGATGAAGGGTCCTTGCACCCCAACATGCTGCACTCTTTGTAATACCTAATTTGTAAACAATCGGAAGAGAGTAGATCTCATTATGTGTTTGCCCCATACTCATTGTAACATGGTAATAACCATATATAAAGGGAACAAATAATTAATAACACCTAAAATAAACTATGCATCATGTGGATTTATTTGGTTGCGCATTTAGAAAAATATTAAAGTCCAAATTGGAAAGTTAACCTAAGTCACAATATAGGGAAATTGAAAATAACCTAGAAAAGGAAAGAGAAAATGCTACATAATATAATAAATAAATAAATTCTTTCCATATGAGTATGGGTAAATTAAATATTTATTCTGAAGACAAATTATCATGAAGTTTGAATTTAAATGGAAATTTGAATTTCGAATTGGTAAATAGAAAGAAAAGAAAAACAGAAAAGAAAAGAATAAAAAAAAGGGAAAACCACGAATGGGCCTAATTTTTAGTACTCGGCCCATTTCCACTCCCTCCCCCTTGCTGCGCAGCCCAACTCTATCACGCGCCCCTCTCATCTTTTCGCTGACCTGTGGGGCCTGCCTGGCAGCCGGCTCCTGCGCGCGTGATGTGAATGACCGGTGGGCCCGGTCGGTCGGAGACGCCTCCTACGCCTAACTCGCGCAACGGATGGCGCGATTACAGCCGCCATGACCGGGTCGCCTCCTTCACGCTCGGGGGGTTAAAGGCCGGTGCTCTTGAGCCTCACGACATCCCTCCTTGCTCTCGCCTCTTTCTTCCAGCGCGAATTACCCGAAAGCCGTTGCTCTGCGCCTATCGCACTGCACGCCGGTGTGGGAGCTCACGCCGCCGCCAAGGCTTTCCTCCTTCTGCTCCTTCCGGTGCCCGCAGAGAAGAAATTGAGGTTCGCCAACGGGCGGGTGGCTGTGCGCGCTCGTACTTCGGCACTCGGAGCCATCAGTGTGACGGTAATTCCTCACCGCGCCCCTCCTCCGCTGCGGATTTTCCCCTCGTCGTGGGGCCGTCTCGGCCGCCGTCTCTGGTGAGCCTCTGCCCATACGAATCACTATGCTCTTCTCCTCGTGTAGCACCCGCTTAGCTTGAGGTTGGGATCGGGGAGCGCGTAATCGCTGGTTCCGGCGGGGCTCCGCCGCATGCCGTGGGCGGCGCCGCCGTCGCGATGAAGGAAGGTGGGCCGGACAACTCCTGACCGTTGGATCTAAGTGGGCGGGCAGGATTAGAAGTCTGCATACCGGTTCAATCTTTTGGATCCTGCCGTTGATCCCGAGTTTAACGGCTGCGATTCAAAGACACGTAATGATTCGGTAGCTTGATCCGTGCCGTTGATCTTGGATCCGACGAACGAAATAGATGCGGGATGATCTCAGTTAGATGGAGTAGAGACCGTCGATCTCTGATCCAAGGATCAGGACTGCATACCGCTTCGTTTAAACCTAAATCTAATCTGAACCGTAGGAAGTGGATCGGGCGGCTAGGATCCGTGGATACCCCTTCGCCGTGTCGCATTTGTTAAAAAGACCCTGTGTTTTATAGAAACCAACCCGCCGTCCGTTGTGGGAGTCTCTGAGTCTTAGAAAACATTTACACCGTAGTCCCTGCGCTTTCGGGAAATTGAGGCCCAATCCAGAGAGTTATTAAATCAGAAAAATGAATTGGAAAATGAGTTTTTAATATAAAAACAATTCATATAACTTGTTTAATTCATAGAAAATGCATATGAACTCCAAATTGGACCATTCCAGTTCCTATAATTTTGTAATATTATTATCTATTAAATAGTACCACTGTTTTTACATGAAATACACCTTTAAATTTATTTCCCACTTAATCTTATATTAAATGCATAAAACCTTAGAAAATCCATAACTTAAAATATATAACTCCAAATTTAATGATTCCAGTTCCTGTGATCTTATTTTAATGTCTAGTTTATTACTGTATATTTTATTTTGCATGTTTGATGTGATGTTAATTTGTGCTATACTATGTATGTATTGTGTTGATGCGAATAGACGAGCAAGCCACTGTGGAAACTGAGGTTCAGCAAGTAGAGACTGCTGAGCAGGAGCTCGTTGAAGGCAAGTTGTGCCCTTGATCACTTCTTTTACCCATTCATGTTCTTATTATTCATAATGATCTGCATAGGATAATTTTGCTGGGACCCAATAGGTTACCCTAGATTTGACTATCTTTATACCTTGTTTCACCACTGGTTTTACTACTAAACTTTTGGGTAGTACATGCTATTGCTTTATATGGATTTGGGTATAGAGATATTCATCACTCTTGCTTATACTTGTTATTATATGTTCATTATTTTCTGTTCATGTTAAGATCATTATGTTAATGGGAACATGGAGAACCACCCAGGAAAACAGTGCTACCACAAGGGTTTAATGGGACGCCCTTGGCTGATTAACTAGGAAAGCTAGTGGAGGGTTACCTTACCCGAAAGGAGCAAGGGCAGTAGGGGAGTGGTCAGTGTAGGGAGGTCCTTGGGTTGATTTTTGCTGCGATGGCGGTCAGGCAAGAACCCTGCGCTGGAGCTTCCTATAAACTGTAGCGGGTAGTCTGAAGCTAGTGGAATTTTGTAAAGGCCTCGTAGTGGTACCCTGTCTCGCTTCCTTGGTAGAGGTGTATGGAGTCTGATCAACTCTGTGGCAAATGGGTAACACGACTTGTGGGTAAAGATGCGCAACCTCTGCAGAGTGTAAAACTGGTATACTAGCCGTGCTCATGGTCATGAGCGACTCGGACACTCACATGATTAAATTATGGAACTTAAACTTAACCTGTCATTTCATTGCATTTGGGATTATTTCATTATTACTTTTACTTATTATTATAATGGTTTGGTATCTACTTGCACTTAGTAACTGCTAATAAAATTTTGACCAACTTAAAAGCAATGCTCAGCTTCAGCCTTTATTTCATTGATCAGCCTTACACTTCATGAACTCCCCCCTTTGGTGAGTTCATGCCACATTATTTCCCACGACTTGTTGAGCTATGAACGTATGTGAGCTCACTCTTGCTGTCTCACACCCCCCCACAGGAGAAGAGCAGGTGGTCGAAGAGGAGCCGCCTAACACTGAGGAGTTCGATCTGATCTAGGTGGCGTTTCTCAGTCGACATTTGCGCCGACGATCCTTAGTTCGTTTTATATTCATTATTTTATTTTGTAATAAGTCTTCCGCTATGTAATAAATACTCTGATGTTTTATGACATTTATCTCTATACACTCTGTTATTATATATGTTGTCTTCTTGGCGCATGTATGAGATGCACCCGGCTTTGTTCCTTAAAACCGGGTGTTACAGAAGTGGTATCAGAGGAAATGTTGACCGTAGGACGAGACCTAGATAGAAATGGACAAACCCTTTCCTACTTACCTTACTCTGACTCATTCTATACTTATCTCATCTTGATCTTGTCTCACCCTCTGCTAATCCACTCTGGTTAATCTTATCTTTTCTCCTCTAAGACAAGATGGATTTCACACCTTGGAATCCTACCACTATGATCTTTTTTTTAAGATATAGGGGACCTAAGACAAAATTCAAAACTACTTTCTTTAAAAATGTTGTTTGATTGTGCTGATGCTAAATGCCTGATTTGCTTCTTTGATTGATTGAATTATTATAGATGGACATCTTAGTATGTACCACCATACGGTGTTGAATTAGCTTTGGTAGGTAAAATATTAATCTGCTTAGCTAATAAAAATTCCCCAAAGTAACCTGCTTTGTAAATACCTGCCTTGGCTATTATTTTCTTACCATATGTATCTAACTCAGATGGTCAATACCAGGCGGGGTGGTGGAATTGATTTGCCTCCTAACCGACACACTCGAAGGATATATAGACAACCTCAGCCACAGCCTGCAGAGATGAATCCTCCTAATCCTCCACCAGGCGGAGTTGACCCACTGGTTGCTGCTCAAATGGCGGTGATGCAGCAAATGGCGGACACTATGGCAGATATGCGTGCCCAGATGTAGCAAGAACGCCAGGAAATGCGTCAGGAAAGAGAAGATATACGCCAGGAGTTGCGCCAGGAGAGAGATGAGATACGCCAAGAAAGGAGAGCGCAACAACAGCAGCTGCAACAACAACTTCAACAGCAGCAGCAACAACAACAAGTGCCATTGCCTCCACCACCACCACCAGTTCCACCTCGTGATAAGCACCGGGAGTTTATGAGTCATAAGCCACCGACCTTCGCCAGTTCGCCAGATCCACTTGATGCAGATGATTGGTTGAAGTCAATTGAGAAGATGCTGAATATTGCACAATGCACTGACCGGGAGAAGGTTCTATATGCTTCTGGACGTCTGACAGGTCCTGCTGCTGATTGGTGGGATTCTTATACTGCTGCCCATGATGCTGCTGATACTATTACTTGGGCAGAGTTCAGTACACAGTTCAGGAACTACCATATTCCAGCTGGGATGATAAAGATCAAGAAGAAGGAGTTTCTGTCATTGAAGCAAGGCAATATGTCGGTCAGCGAGTACAGAGACAAATTTATTCAGCTGTCGAGGTATGCTCCGAAGGAAGTTGCTGAGGATGAAAGAAAGCAGGAGCACTTCATTGAAGGACTGAATGGACCCTTGCAATATGCACTGGTTGCACACACTTTTCCATCATTTCAGAGGCTACTGGATAAGGCTCTTGCTATTGAACACAAGCGTGTTCAACTGGGTGATTTGAAGAGGAAGGCTATCTCACAAGGACAGGGTAGCAGTAGTGTTCGTCCTCGCTACAGTTCACCACAGGGTACACCGACTCGACCGGGAGGACCACGCCCAGTTCAGCAATCACCACTGAGGACTCCACCTCCCCGACAGCCTACCCCCACTGGCACTCCGACAAAGTTTGCAGGACAGAGTCCAGGCACTACGTGTTTCAAGTGTGGGAAGACTGGTCATTATGCAAATGTCTGCCCACAGAGGATTGCTACTACTCCAGCTCAGAACAAGCAACAGACCCCTGGCAAGGGATATTCTATAGCCAGGGTGAATCAAGTCAGCGTTGATGATACTCCTGATGGTGGGGACCTCGTAATTGGTATGTTTTATGTTAATGCAATTCCTGCAACAATATTATTTGATTCCGGTGCTACGCATTCATTCATGTCTGCTAGATATGCCAACACAAATGAAATACCACTGCTAAATATGAGAAAACCCCTGATAGTAATTACACCTAAAGGGCCTGTTGAGGCGAATCAAATGACACGTAGATTGACATTAACCATTATGGGTAGAGAATTTGGAGCTACTGCTATAATATTAGAGTCAAGCAGTATAGATCTGATCCTTGGTATGTCATGGCTAAGAAAGGCAAAGGCCGTTATAGCATGTGGTAGAGGTACCATAGAACTCACTACCACTAAAGGAGAAAGATTTCAAGTTAATATTGCCGTAACCTCCTCATCCATGCGTGCAATGTTCTTTATACCTGAGGAGTTTGTTGGTGACAACATCCGGGTGGTTAGAGATTTTCCGGATGTCTTTCCAGAGGAGTTACCAGGGATGCCCCCTGATAGAGAAGTTGAGTTTGTTATTGATCTCTTACCTGGAACCGCCCCTATTTCTAAACGGCCATATAGGATGTCCGTAGAGGAGTTGAAGGAACTTAAGAAGCAGTTGACGGAGTTACAAGAGGCCGGTTACATTCGTCCAAGTTCCTCACCTTGGGGAGCACCGGTGTTATTTGTGCAGAAGAAGGATGGATCGCAACGGATGTGTGTGGATTATAGATCTCTTAATGATGTTACGGTGAAGAACAAGTACCCGTTGCCCCGTATTGAGGATTTATTTGATCAGATGAGAGGAGCCAGGGTATTCTCGAAGATTGATCTCCGATCCGGTTACCATCAGATGAGGATTAGACCATCGGATATTCCCAAGACGGCTTTCTCGACTCGATATGGATTATATGAGTTTACTGTTATGTCATTTGGACTAACCAATGCACCAGCTTACTTCATGAATTTGATGAATAAGGTGTTTATGGAGTATTTGCATAGATTCGTCGTGGTATTCATCGACGATATTCTTATCTATTCTAAGAATGAAAGTGATCATGAACTACATCTAAGGTTGGTGCTACAGAAGTTACGAGATAATCAACTCTACGCTAAGTTCAGCAAGTGCGAGTTTTGGATTGACAAGGTGCCATTCCTCGGTCATATTATTTCTAATGGAGGAATAGCAGTGGATCCTGCTAAAGTGAAGGAGATAATGGAGTGGAGAGTGCCCACTACAGTTACGGAGATTCGGAGTTTCTTGGGACTCGCAGGATATTATCGGAGATTTATTGAAGGTTTCTCCAAGATTGCCAAGCCTATGACCTCGCTTTTGGAGAAAGGAAGAGAATTTAAGTGGGATGAGAAGTGCCAAGAAAGCTTTGATCAGTTGAAGGAGAGATTGATGTCACCTCCAGTATTGATTATGCCAGATCTGCAGAAGGGATTTGACATTTACTGTGATGCATGTGGCCAAGGACTTGGATGAGTGCTCATGCAAGAAGGACATGTGATTGCCTATGCATCTCGTCAGTTGCGGAAGCATGAACTGAACTACCCCACTCATGACTTGGAACTAGCTGTAGTTGTGCATGCACTGAAGATTTGGAGACACTACATTATGGGAACTAAGTGTCAAGTGTACACGGATCATAAGAGTTTGAAGTATATATTCACTCAGAAGGATCTCAACCTTAGGCAACGCCGTTGATTGGAGCTCATTAAGGATTATGATTTGGAGATTCACTATCACCCGGGCAAGGCGAATTTGGTTGCAGATGCCTTGAGTCAGAAAGAACATGTTCACTCCGCTTTTATTGTCCAGCTACCCGATGAATTAGCAAAAGACTTTGAGAGACTCAATTTGGGAATTGTTACTCACACTGAAGGAGTTACCATTGAGTTGGAACCTACTTTGGAGCAAGAGATTCGTAAAGGTCAGGTTGGTGATGCTAAGATCCAAGAGATTAAGGATCTAATCACGGATGGTCGAGTGCCGGAATTCATGGAGGATGAGCAAGGTACTATATGGTTCAAAGATCGGATATGTGTTCCAGAGATCGATAACCTCCGTGAGGCTATATTGAAAGAAGCTCATGATTCTGATTACTCCATCCACCCTGGAAGCACTAAGATGTATCAAGATTTGAAGCAAAAGTATTGGTGGTATGGACTGAAAAGAGATGTGGCTGCTCATGTGGCTAAGTGTGATGTATGTCAAAGAGTCAAGGCCGAACATCAAAGACCCACTGGATTATTGCACCCATTGAAGATACCCGAGTGGAAATGGGAAGAAATTGGTATGGATTTTATTGTTGGACTACCCCGCACCCCTGCTGGGTATGACTCTATTTGGGTAATTGTGGACAGATTGACGAAAGTGGCTCATTTCATACCTGTGAGGACTAATTATACGGGAGCCAAGCTAGCAGAGTTGTATATGACTCAGATAGTTTGTCTACATGGAGTGCCTAAGAAGATCGTGTCTGATCGAGGATCACAGTTTACTTCTCGATTTTGGAAGAAGTTGCATGAGAGCTTGGATACAAAGTTGAATTTTAGCTCAGCCTACCATCCCCAGACTGATGGACAGACAGAGAGGACTAATCAAGTGCTAGAAGATATGTTAAGAGCTTGTGCCCTTAAACATGGTGGAAGTTGGGAGAAGAGCTTACCCTATGCTGAGTTTTCTTATAATAATAGCTACCAGGCCAGTTTGAAGATGTCACCATTTGAGGCTCTATATGGCAGAAAGTGCAGGACTCCCCTGTATTGGGATCAGACTGGAGAAAGACAGTTCTTTGGGCCTGAGCTTATTCAAGAGGCGGAAGAACAAGTTCGAATGATAAGAGAAAATTTGAGAATTGCACAATCAAGGCAAAAGAGCTATGCTGATAATAGGAGAAGATTACTGGAGTTTAAGGAGGGTGATCATGTCTACTTGAAGGTGTCACCACTTCGTGGTATGAGGAGATTTAAAGTTAAAGGGAAGTTGTCCCCTCGCTTTATTGGACCCTTCTTGATCTTAAAGCGAGTGGGAGAAGTTGCATATAAACTAAAGTTACCCAATCATCTGTCAGATGTACATGATGTGTTTCATGTGTCCCAGCTAAAGAAGTGCCTCAGGGTACCTGAGGAGCAGCTACCACTGGAGGACCTTAGTGTTCAAGATGACCTGACTTATGCGGAGTACCCTATCAAGATTCTGGACACTTTGACTCGAGTTACCAGAAATAAGGTGATAAAGATGTGCAAAGTACAATGGAGTCACCACGGTGAAGATGAAGCAACTTGGGAAAGAGAAGAAGAGCTTCGTATAGACTTCCCCCATCTTTTCCTTAGTTCTTCTTAAAATCTCGAGGACGAGATTATTTTTAAGGGGGGTAGGATTTGTAATACCTAATTTGTAAACAATCGGAAGAGAGTAGATCTCATTATGTGTTTGCCCCATACTCATTGTAACATGGTAATAACCATATATAAAGGGAACAAATAATTAATAACACCTAAAATAAACTATGCATCATGTGGATTTATTTGGTTGCGCATTTAGTAAAATATTAAAGTCCAAATTGGAAAGTTAACCTAAGTCACAATATAGGGAAATTGAAAATAACCTAGAAAAGGAAAGAGAAAATGCTACATAATATAATAAATAAATAAATTCTTTCCATATGAGTATGGGTAAATTAAATATTTATTCTGAAGACAAATTACCATGAAGTTTGAATTTAAATGGAAATTTGAATTTCGAATTGGTAAATAGAAAGAAAAGAAAAACAGAAAAGAAAAGAATAAAAAAAAGGGAAAACCACGAATGGGCCTAATTTTTAGTACTCGGCCCATTTCCACTCCCTCCCCCTTGCTGCGCAGCCCAACTCTATCACGCGCCCCTCTCATCTTTTCGCTGACCTGTGGGGCCCGCCTGGCAGCCGGCTCCTGCGCGCGTGATGTGAATGACCGGTGGGCCCGGCCGGTCGGAGACGCCTCCTACGCCTAACTCGCGCAACGGATGGCGCGATTACAGCCGCCATGACCGGGTCGCCTCCTTCACGCTCGGGGGGTTAAAGGCCGGTGCTCTTGAGCCTCACGACATCCCTCCTTGCTCTCGCCTCTTTCTTCCAGCGCGAATTACCCGAAAGCCGTTGCTCTGCGCCTATCGCACTGCACGCCGGTGTGGGAGCTCACGCCGCCGCCAAGGCTTTCCTCCTTCTGCTCCTTCCGGTGCCCGCAGAGAAGAAATTGAGGTTCGCCAACGGGCGGGTGGCTGTGCGCGCTCGTACTTCGGCACTCGGAGCCATCAGTGTGACGGTAATTCCTCACTGCGCCCCTCCTCCGCTGCGGATTTTCCCCTCGTCGTGGGCAGCGCCGTCTCGGCCGCCGTCTCTGGTGAGCCTCTGCCCATACGAATCACTATGCTCTTCTCCTCGTGTAGCACCCGCTTAGCTTGAGGTTGGGATCGGGGAGCGCGTAATCGCTGGTTCCGGTGGGGCTCCGCCGCATGCCGTGGGCGGCGCCGCCGTCGCGATGAAGGAAGGTGGGCCGGACAACTCCTGACCGTTGGATCTAAGTGGGCGGGCAGGATTAGAAGTCTGCATACCGGTTCAATCTTTCGGATCCTGCCGTTGATCCCGAGTTTAACGGCTGCGATTCAAAGACACGTAATGATTCGGTAGCTTGATCCGTGCCGTTGATCTTGGATCCGACGAACGAAATAGATGCGGGATGATCTCAGTTAGATGGAGTAGAGACCGTCGATCTCTGATCCAAGGATCAGGACTGCATACCGCTTCGTTTAAACCTAAATCTAATCTGAACCGTAGGAAGTGGATCGGGCGGCTAGGATCCGTGGATACCCCTTCGCCGTGTCGCATTTGTTAAAAAGACCCTGTGTTTTATAGAAACCAACCCGCCGTCCGTTGTGGGAGTCTCTGAGTCTTAGAAAACATTTACACCGTAGTCCCTGCGCTTTCGGGAAATTGAGGCCCAATCCAGAGAGTTATTAAATCAGAAAATGAATTGGAAAATGAGTTTTTAATATAAAAACAATTCATATAACTTGTTTAATTCATAGAAAATGCATATGAACTCCAAATTGGACCATTCCAGTTCCTATAATTTTGTAATATGATTATCTATTAAATAGTACCACTGTTTTTACATGAAATACACCTTTAAATTTATTTCCCACTTAATCTTATATTAAATGCATAAAACCTTAGAAAATCCATAACTTAAAATATATAACTCCAAATTTAATGATTCCAGTTCCTGTGATCTTATTTTAATGTCTAGTTTATTACTGTATATTTTATTTTGCATGTTTGATGTGATGTTAATTTGTGCTATACTATGTATGTATTGTGTTCATGCGAATAGACGAGCAAGCCACTGTGGAAACTGAGGTTCAGCAAGTAGAGACTGCTGAGCAGGAGCTCGTTGAAGGCAAGTTGTGCCCTTGATCACTTCTTTTACCCATTCATGTTCTTATTATTCATAATGATCTGCATAGGATAATTTTGCTGGGACCCAATAGGTTACCCTAGATTTGACTATCTTTATACCTTGTTTCACCACTGGTTTTACTACTAAACTTTTGGGTAGTACATGCTATTGCTTTATATGGATTTGGGTATAGAGATATTCATCACTCTTGCTTATACTTGTTATTATATGTTCATTATTTTCTGTTCATGTTAAGATCATTATGTTAATGGGAACATGGAGAACCACCCGGGAAAACAGTGCTACCACAAGGGTTTAATGGGACGCCCTTCGCTGATTAACTAGGAAAGCTAGTGGAGGGCTACCTTACCCGAAAGGGGCAAGGGCAGTAGGGGAGTGGTCAGTGTAGGGAGGTCCTTGGGTTGATTTTTGCTGCGATGGCGGTCAGGCAAGAACCCTGCGCTGGAGCTTCCTATAAACTGTAGCGGGTAGTCTGAAGCTAGTGGAACTTTGTAAAGGCCTCGTAGTGGTACCCTGCCTCGCTTCCTTGGTAGAGGTGTATGGAGTCTGATCAACTCTGTGGCAAATGGGTAACACGACTTGTGGGTAAAGATGCGCAACCTCTACAGAGTGTAAAACTGGTATACTAGCCGTGCTCATGGTCATGAGCGGCTCGGACACTCACATGATTAAATTATGGAACTTAAACTTAACCTGTCATTTCATTGCATTTGGGATTATTTCATTATTACTTTTACTTATTATTATAATGGTTTGGTATCTACTTGCACTTAGTAACTGCTAATAAAATTTTGACCAACTTAAAAGCAATGCTCAGCTTCAGCCTTTATTTCATTGATCAGCCTTACACTTCATGAACTCCCCCCTTTGGTGAGTTCATGCCACATTATTCCCCACGACTTGTTGAGCTATGAACGTATGTGAGCTCACTCTTGCTGTCTCACACCCCCCCCCACAGGAGAAGAGCAGGTGGTCGAAGAGGAGCCGCCTAACACTGAGGAGTTCGATCTGATCTAGGTGGCGTTTCTCAGTCGACATTTGCGCCGACGATCCTTAGTTCATTTTATATTCATTATTTTATTTTGTAATAAGTCTTCCGCTATGTAATAAATACTCTGATGTTTTATGACATTTATCTCTATACACTCTGTTATTATATATGTTGTCTTCTTGGCGCATGTATGAGATGCACCCGGCTTTGTTCCTTAAAACCGGGTGTTACACTCTTCTTTGTGCTTCCTTCTTCTACTTCTTGTTGGCTGGTTTAGAGCTTGAACCACCTGTGATTGGGAGCACCAGCTTCGTGGCCGAAGGTGCTACAACTTGGTTGTTGTGCGAAGCCATCATCACAACTGTGGAAGTGAGTTCACCAGAGGTGGGCGCCAATGTTGGTCCTTGTTCTCGGATGCTATACATCAAGAACAAAGCAATACAATTGTTAATGATTAGAGACCTTCGTCCTCCGAAACATTATCTCCCATGGGATATAATGATCTTCAGATGAAGGTCGTGAAGCACATACCTTCATCATTTTAGTGAGCATAGATGTAAACAGAGGCATATGAAATACAAAAAGAATATTGTCGGCGTTTCGACCCCGGGGGGTCCCTGGACCGATGAGTAAATTATCGCCGCGTGTCCCAGCCCAGATGGGTCGGCGCGAGACGGAACACAAAGGGGGGAGAAACAGCAAAAGGGGAAACCCACGGCCTTCGTGTTGTCCTACGCCCAGGTCGGGTGTGCTTGCAGTAGGGGGTTACAAGCGTCCGCGAGGGAGAGTGAGAGAGAGACTGTCCGCCAGCCTGTTCTCCCGCGCAGCCAACCTCTTCATACGAGAGCCCTGGACCTTCCTTTTATAGGCGTAAGGAGAGGGCCCAGGTGTACAATGGGGGTGTAGCAGTGTGCTAACGTGTCTAGCAGAGAGGAGCTAGAGCCCTAAGTACATGCCGTCGTGGCAGTCGGAGAGGTTTTGGCGCCCTGTTCATGTGATGTCGTGGCTGTCGGAGGAGTGCTTGAGCCTTGTGGAAGTACAGCTGTCGGGGCTGTCGGATCCTTGCTGATGTCTCCTTGCTTCCGTAAGGGGCTGAGAGCCGCCGTCGTCATGGAGCACGCGGGGTGCCATCATTACTTGTTTACCGGGGCGAGCCAGATGGGACGCCGGTCTTGTTCCCCGTAGCCTGAGCTAGCTAGGGGTAGGGTAATGATGGCCCCCCTATGACGTGGTAGGTCCGAGCCCGAGGTCGAGCGAGGCGGAGGCTCCTCCGAGGTCGAGGTTGAGTCCGAGCCCTGGGGTCGGGCGAGGCGGAGTCCGTCGTCCGGCGTCGAGGTTAAGCCCGAGCTCTGGGGTCGGGCGAGGCGGAGCTTCCTATGGCGCCCGAGGCTAGACTTAGCTACTATCAGCCTCACTCTGTCGAGTGGCACAGCAGTCGGAGCAGCCCAGGCGGCGCTGTTTTCCTGTCAGGTCGGTCAGTGGAGCGGCGAAGTGACTACGGTTACTTCGGCCCTGTCGACTGAGGAGCGCGTGTCAGGATAAGGTGTCAGTCGATCCTTGCATTAAATGCTCCTGTGATACGGTCGATTGGCGTGGCGATCTAGCCAAGGTTGCTTCTCTGCGAAGCCTGCCCGAGCTGGGCCTCGGGCGAGTCGAAGGTGCGTCCGTTGCTTGAGGGGACCCTCGGGCGAGACGTGAATCCTCCTGGGTCGGTTGCCTTTGCCCGAGGCTGGGCTCGGGCGAGGCGAGATCGTGTCCCTTGAGTGGACGGAGCCTTGACCTGAATCGCGCCCATCAGGCCTTTGCAGCTTTGTGCTGATGGGGTTTACCAGCTGAGATTAGGAGCCTTGGGGGTACCCCTAATTATGGTCCCCGATAGTAGCCCCCGAGCCTCGAAGGGAGTGTTAGTACTCGCTTGGAGGCTTGTGTCGCACTTTTTTGCAAGGGGACCGGCCTCTCTCGGTTGCGTTTCGTTTCGGTGGGTGCGAGCGAGCGCACCCGCCGGGTGTAGCCCCCGAGGCCTCGGAGGAGTGGTTTTACTCCTTCGAGGTCTTAGCGCGTTTTGTGATGCTTCGGCCGGTCTGGTTGTTCCCTCATGTGAACTGGCTGTAGCCCGGGTGCACAGTTAGGTTCCAAGTTCTCGGGCTGGTATGTTGACGCTGTCAACGGTTTGGCCGGAGCCGGATTTGCGAGAGCAGCCCCCGAGCCTCCACACAGAGCGAGAGGACGGTCAAGGACAGACTCGGCTTTTTTCATACGCCATTGTGTCGCCTTTCCGCAAGGAGGAGGGGGGAAAGCGCCATGTTGCCCTCGGAGGGCGCCGAACATGGTGTCTCCAGTGAGTTGCTAACGGGTGATCCGAGTGGACGCTCGTGCCCCGTTCGATAACGGTCGGCTAGTGGCCCAGAGACGTGCTCCAAAAGTACCTGTAGGTGATTTGCCGGACCCGGTCCCGTTTGATAGGGTCCGAGGGCTCGATGCCTCCCTCTGATGGGATTCCGTTACCGAATCGCTCCTGCTGGTCTCGGAAATGTCCTAGGGTACCTCGGGAGCGTAGCCCGAGCCTCGGCCATGTATCGGACGTACCCAGAGTCATCCCTTGCTCTGCGTGCTCTGAGGCGGCTGTCGAAACCTTCAGGGGCCAGCCTACGAACCCCTGATCAGTAGTGGGCGCGGAGCCCGAGTGGCTTGAGGCGGCTGTCGAACCCATCCGAGGGTCTAGCCTTCGAACCTCTGATCAGTAGGAGGTGCGGAGCCCGAATGCTCTGAGGCAGCTGTCGAACCCTTCCGAGGGGCCAGCCTTCGAACCTCTGATCAGTAGGAGGGCTCGGGGCCCGTTTCCTTCGCGGAGAAGGATCCCTTTCGGAGTATCCTCTTTCCCGGTCCCTGTAGCAAGAGAGAGAAAGGGGAAGAGAAAAAGGGATATGAATTTGAATGACGTGGCGCACCTTTTTTTTGACGCGGTCATTATGGCGGAGGTGAAGCGTCGCCTGCTTCGCCTGCCAAAGGTGCCGCCTGTCCTGCCGCAGAGTTAATGCGACGGGACGAGTGGTTCGCGGGGCAGCCGTTGTGCATGCGCGAGCCGTTCGAGGAACGGAACACGGGCGCTTCGTCTTCACGCCATGGGAGAGGGCTCTCTCGCTGTCCCAGGAGGGGACGTGAGCCTGCAGACGACTTGACTGCTGCTTCCGCCCTCCTGCCGCCGCCATTACTGTCGGCCCATTTCTGGCCGTATCGACCGTCGTGCCTTCTCCCACGGCTGACTGACCCGTGACCGATGTGCTCGGTTGGCACTGTTGGGCCATGCGTAGGGTTGCCTTGAGTCGCGGCACCGGTTCCGCAGTCGAGAAGGCGCGGTACTAGCGCAAGTGGCGGTGGAGTTTCCCGCACGTAGTAACCGGCGCACCGGTTCATGACGTGCGGGCCCTGGTCCCCATGCTGGGCGCGTCGGAGTCGAAAGGGTGTGCCCCCTTGGTGCGGTTGCATGCCGCCTACATGGCGATCCGCCCTTTCACCCGCCGGTCTGGGCGAAAGTGGAGGAGCGCTTGTAACCGCTGGGCAGTTACGCACACCGCGCGCGGCGGTTTGGCCTCTTCTGCCCTAGGCCAGCTTGCATGACGCGTGGGACCCAGCCCCCGTGTCGTAGGGGGAAGACCTTGGAGCGTGTCGGTGAAGACTCAGTTCGCGACGGCTGAGGACGCAAGTGGAGAGAGTCGCCTTTAAAAGGAGGGCGACCCCCTTGAATGGCAACCATGTCCTCGCACTTTTCTCATGCATCGTGTCCTTCCACCTTCCGAGCCCCCGGATGGGGAGCGCCCGCGTTGCTTTCGTCTTGTCGTCGTTGGAGGAACGCAACTTCGCGGAAGTTGGTACCTTTCAGCCATCGCTCGGCTTCAAGGATTTTCATCAGGCAGCCCGGCTGCATCCCCTCGCCGGTGGTCACCCAAGACGGTGACCACCAGTTCGATGGTGGGGAGAAGCGAGCCGTGCTGCGGCCTCTGCCCTGCCCTCAGCTTCAAGGATCTTCATCATCCTTGCTGGGGCGGAGAGCGAGGCGAGCTGGAGCTCTACCTCCCGCACGGGTCGGCGGGCCACCTCTTCTTGCAGCTTCTGGGGGTGGAAACCATCCTCCAGCTCTGCGGAGGAGGCCCCTCCAGCCATGCCGGGGAAGGAGAACTGTTGCTGCCCAGCCAGGGTTCAACATTCCGTCCTCTGTCCTCGCTTTCGTGGCGAGGACGGGAGTGAGGACCTACCAGTGCGCTTTGGGGCGGCCGGCGCTCGGTGGTGCGGTGTTGGCGGACAGGTGGACGCCGCCGTCGGTGCTGACATGGTGGCAGCTAGAGAAAGCTTCTCCGCCGATGAGCCCGTCAGCGCTACCCGCCGACCGACCTCTGGCTCTTTGGCTTTAATGTCTGGTTCTCGTCCCTTGAGTGGGGACGCGAACAAGAGCCTTCCGGTGGTAGCGTCCGTCCTGGGACCATCGCTGCTGCTGCAGAGGTTGCAGGCGAGTCACCCGGAGTTTGTCGTCCCGCAGGCTCTCCGATGTGGAGGTTGTTCATACCCGCGGGAGTGGAACCGGAGTTCCATTTGTAATGGACCTTGAGTGCCGGTGTCTGTTCATCGTGGCTGTCGGGGCCTGAACATGTATGTATTTTGGCATGAAGCCGTGTTTCTTCCTCATTTCGAGCACTAGGACTCGCCTGTCGGCTAGCTGAACCGCTTAACCAAGTGTGAGTTGCCTCGTGCGGAAGGTGACGAGTGAGGTATCCGTATCCCGGAGGCGTAGGAGTCCCTCGGCTCGGTCGGCCTTGCCGTCCGAGGCTTCTCTTGCTTAGTTAAAGAAACCCTCAGCCGCTCTTCGATGAGCCGGGGCCGGAGGCAGCGCTGTCAGCACGGACAGAGGCAGAGTTGGCTCGAAAAGAAGCTTCGTCGGCCAGAGCCTGGCTGGGCCGTCCGCTAGCGGGACCGACGCCGGAGTCGGGTTGCCGAGGCCATGAGCCGGGCTGATGTCCTCGGGGGACAGCTGGCTGAGGCTATGGAGCGGCCGGTTGAGCCGTCTGCTCAGGCTGGGTTCCCGGAGGAGACCCTAGCGGCGATGGCCCAGGCGTGGTGCCGACAGGTTCCTTCGAGGTGGAGATCCTCCGACCGTGTCGCCGTCCGAGGCCGGGTCGGATTCCGCCGAAGGTGGAGTCGACGCCGAGGGTGCTGCTGCTCCCCCACTGATGTCTGAACCTGCAGGAACAGTTTATCTTGTAGTGTGCGTATGTTTTTTGCGGCCGCCGAGGCCCAAACATATCATCGTCGTGTTGTAAAGCTGCGTTTCTTTTCCCCTTGTTTCGAGTATCAGGACTTGTTTGTCGGTAACAGAATTGTTTGTCCGAGCGATAGTTACTTTTCACGGAAGGTGATGAGTGAGGTATCCGTATCCCGGAGGCGTAGGAGTCCCTCGGCTCGGTCGGCCTTGCCGCTTACATGTACTCTTACTCGTCCGTAGGATTCTGTTATCGATATAGTCGAGAAGGCACAAAAAATCATTTCGGCAGAAGAGTTTTCGAGCGTTAAGACTTGTTCGGTCAGCGGAATCGCTTATCCGAGCGTGAGTTACTTATCGCAGAAGGTGATGAGTGAGGTATCCGTATCCCGGAGGTGTAGGAGTCCCTCGGCTCGGTCGGCCTTGCTGCTTATGTGTACTCCGTCGTTTTCAGGATCCCACTTTCGAAGTAGTCGAAAAGCACGAAATATGTTCTGGCAGAAAGACTTTTTCCGAGGAAAATTTTGACGCAGAGGGGGTTCGCCCCTTCTAGCCCCCGAGGGAGGGTCGGGCTTTGCCGAGGCAAGGCTGACCCTTCCTTGATGGTTAGACTTTATTGGCGTATGTAAATGAGGTGTATGAACGACTTGAAAACATCTTAAGGGTAGAAGCGACGTAGCTGTCGGATGTTCCAAGCGTTGCTGTAGACCTCGCCTTGACTGTTGGCCAGCTTGTATGTTCCGGGCTTCAAAATCTTGGCGATGATGAATGGCCCTTCCCAGGGAGGCATGAACTTGTGACGCCCTCGGGCGTCTTGTCGTAGCCAAAGCACCAAGTCGCCCACCTGGAGGTCTCGGGACCGAACCCCTCGGTCATGGTAGCGTCGCAGGGACTGCTGGTACCGCGCCGAGTGTAGTAAGGCCATGTCCCGAGCCTCTTCCAGTTGGTCCAGTGAGTCTTCTCGGTTGGTTCGATTGCTTCGGTCGTCGTACGCCCTCGTCCTCGGGGAACCGTATTCTAAGTCTGTGGGCAAGATGGCCTCGGCCCCATAGACTAGAAAGAACGGCGTGAAGCCCGTGGCTCGGCTCGGCGTTGTCCTCAGACTCCAGACCACCGAGGGGAGTTCCTTCATCCATCGCCTGCCGAACTTGTTGAGGTCATTGTAGATCCACGGCTTGAGTCCTTGCAGAATCATGTCGTTGGCACGCTCTACTTGCCCATTCGTCATGGGGTGAGCTACAGCGGCCTAGTCCACCCGGATGTGGTGATCCTCGCAGAAGTCTAGGAACTTTCTGCCGGTGAACTGGGTGTCGTTGTCGGTGATGATGGAGTTCGGGACCCCAAAGCGATGGATGATGTTGGTGAAGAACGCCACCGCCTGTTCAGACCTGATGCTGTTTAGGGGTCGGACCTCGATCCACTTGGAGAATTTGTCGATAGCGACCAGCAGGTGCGTGTAGCCCCCGGGCGCCTTCTGCAAGGGACCGACGAGGTCCAGACCCCACACAGCAAATGGCCAGGAGATGGGTATTGTTTGCAGAGCCTGAGCGGGTAGGTGGGTCTGCTTTGCGTAGAATTGACACCCTTGGCAGGTGCGTACAATCCTAGTGGCGTCGGCCACCGCGGTTGGTCAGTAGAAACCCTGTCGGAACGCATTTCCAACGAGGGCTTGAGGTGCTGCGTGGTGACCACAAGCCCCCGAGTGTATTTCTTGTAATAACTCCTGACCTTCGGTGATGGAAATGCATCACTGGAGGATGCCTGAGGGGCTGCGGTGATAGAGCTCCTTTCCGTCGCCCAGCAAGACGAACGACTTGGCGCACCGCGCCAGTCGCCGAGCTTCGGCACTGTCGAGGGGTAGCTCTCCTCGGTGGAGATATTGCAGGTATGGGGTCTGCCAGTTTCGATTAGGCATGACCCCATTCCGCTCTTCCTCGACGCGCAGTGCCTCACCCTTGGGGGTTGAGGGTGCCTCGGGCTGAGCCGAGGGCACCTCGGGCAGGGCCGAGACCTTCTCGGGCTTGGGTGTGTCGTCGGTCTTGACTGTGGGTTGATGTAGGTCTCGGGAGAAGACGTCGGGAGGGACTATTGTCCGCCCCGAGGCTATCTTAGCCAGCTCATCCGCAGTCTCGTTGTATCGTTGGGCGATGTGGTTGAGTTCAAGCCCGAAGAACTTGTCCTCCAGGCGCCGAACCTCATCGCAGTAGGCTTCCATCTTCGGGTCACGGCAATGGGAGTTCTTCATGACTTGGTCGATGACAAGCTGCGAGTTGCCACGAACATCGAGGCGTCGGACCCCTAGCTCGATGGCGATGCGCAACCCGTTAACCAGAGCCTCGTACTCGGCCACATTGTTAGACGCCGGGAAATGGAGGCGTAGCACGTAGCGGAGGTGCTTCCCGAGGGGTGAGATGAAGAGCAGGCCCGCACTCGCTCCTGTTTTCATCAACGACCCGTCGAAAAACATGGTCCAGAGTTCTAGTTGGATCGGAGCTGCTGGAAGCTAGGTGTCAACCCATTCAGCCACAAAGTCCGCCAAGACTTGGGACTTGATGGCCTTCCGAGGGGCGAACGAGATTGTCTCGCCCATGATCTCCACCGCCCACTTTGCAATCCTACCCGAGGCCTCTCGGCACTGGATGATCTCCCCCAGGGGGAAGGATGACACCACAGTCACCGGATGAGACTCGAAGTAGTGTCGCAACTTTCGCCGCGTCAGAATTACCGCGTACAGTAGCTTCTGAATTTGCGGGTAGCGGATTTTGGTCTCGGATAGTACCTCACTGATGAAGTAGACCGGCCTCTGGACGGGCAATGCGTGCCCCTCTTCTCGTCTCTCGACCACGATCGCAGCGCTGACCACTTGAGTGGTAGCGGTGACGTAGATCAAGAGGGCTTCTCCGGCAGCGGGGGGCACCAAGATGGGCGCACTTGTAAGGAGCGCCTTTAGGTTCCTAAGGGCTTCCTCTGCCTCAGGGGTCCAAGTGAAGCGCTCGGTCTTCCTCAAGAGGCGATACAGAGGCAGGCCTCTTTCGCCGAGGAATGAGATGAAATGGCTCAAAGCCGCATGGCATCCCATGACCCTCTGTACTCCTTTGAAGTCCTTGATGGGCCCCATGTTGGTGATGGCCGCGATTTTCTCTGAGTTGGCCTCGATGCCCCGCTCGGAGACGATGAACCCTAGGAGCATGCCTCGGGGGACTCCGAAGACACACTTCTCGGGATTGAGTTTTACGCTTTTCGCCTTGAGACACCGGAATGTCGTTTCAAGGTCGGAAAGGAGGTCGGAGGCTTTCCTCGTCTTGACTATGATGTCATCGACGTAAGCCTCGACCGTTCGACCAATGTGCTCTCCAAACACATGGTACATGCACCTTTGGTATGTCGCACCCACATTCCTCAAATCGAATGGCATAGTAACGTAGCAGTACATGCCAAAGGGTGTGATGAAAGAAGTCGCGAGCTGGACGGACTCCTTCATCCTGATTTGGTGATACCCTGAGTAGGCATCGAGGAAAGACAGGGTTTCGCACCCAGCAGTGGAATCCATGATTTGATTGATGCGAGGCAGAGGGTAGGGAACCTTCGGACATGCTTTGTTTAGACCAGTGTAGTCTACACACATCCGCCATTTCCCTCCTTTCTTTCTCACAAGCACAGGGTTGGCAAGCCATTCAGGATGGAATACCTCTTTGATGAACCCTGCAACCATCAGCTTGTGGATCTCCTCGCCTATGGCTCTACGCTTTTCTTCGTTGAATCGGTGCAGAGGCTGCTTCACGGGTCGGGCTCCAGCTCGGATATCCAGCGAGTGCTCGGCGACATCCCTCGGTATGCCAGGCATGTCCGAGGAACTCCACGCAAAAACTTCGGCGTTCGCGCGGAGAAAGTCGACGAGCACTGCTTCCTATTTGGGGTCGAGCTCGGAGCCGATCTGGACTTGCTTGGAGGTGTCGTTGCTGGGGTCGAGAGGGACGGACTTAACCGTCTCAGCTGGCTCGAAGTTGCCGGCGTGGCGCTTTGTGTCTGGCGCCTCCTTGGAGAGGCTCTCCAGGTCGGCGATGAGGGCCTCGGATTCGGCGAGGGCCTCGGCGTACTCCACTCACTCCATGTCGCATTCGTACGCGTGTCGGTACGTGGAGCCGACGGTGATGACCCCGTTGGGGCCCGGCATCTTGAGCTTGAGGTAGGTGTAGTTGGGGACGGCCATGAACTTAGCATAGCATGGCCTTCCCAGCACTACGTGGTAGGTTCCTCGGAACCCGACCACCTCGAACGTGAGGGTTTCCTTTCGGAAGTTGGAGGGAGTCCCGAAGCAGACGGGCAGATCGAGTTGCCCGAGGGGTTGGACGCGCTTCCCGGGGATGATCCCGTGAAAAGGCACCGCACCGGCCTGGATCGAGGACAGATCGATCTGCAGGAGCCCGAGAGTCTCGGCGTAGATGATGTTGGGGCTGCTGCCTCCGTCCACTAGGACCTTGGTAAGCCTGATGTTGCCGATGACGGGATCGACAACGAGCGGGTACTTCCCTAGGCTCGGCACGCGGTCGGGGTGGTCGCCCTGGTCGAAGGTGATGGGCTTGTCGGACCAGTCTAGGTAGACTGGCGCTGCCACCTTTACCGAGCAGACCTCCCAGCGCTCTTGCTTGCGGTGCCGAGCCAAGGCGTTCGCCACATGCCCACCGTAGATCATGAAGCAGTCGTGGACCTCGGGGAACTTTTCTGCCTTGTGATCCTCCTTGTCGTTGTTGTGGGCTCGGCCACCTTCCGCCGGTGGCCCGGCCTTGTGCAAGTAGCGCCGAAGCATGACGCACTCCTCAAGGGTGTGCTTGACGGGACCCTGATGATAGGGGCACGACTCCTTGAGCATCTTGTCGAACAAGTTGGCGCCTCCAGGAGGCTTCCGAGGGTTCCTGTGCTCGGCGGCGACGACAAGGTCCGCGTCGGCGGCGTCACGTTTCGCTTGCGACTTCTTCTTGCCCTTCTTCCTCGTGCCATGCTAAGCGGACGCCTCGGGGACATCTTCCGGCTGGCGCTCCTGAGGCTGCTTGTCCTTCCGAAAGATGGCCTCGACCGCCTCCTGCCCAGAGGCGAACTTGGTGGCGATGTCCATTAGCTTGCTCGCCCTGGTGGGAGTCTTGCGACCCAGCCTACTCACTAGGTTGCGGCAAGTGGTGCCAGCGAGGAAAGCGCCGATGACATCCGCGTCGGTGATGTTGGGCAGCTCGGTGCGCTACTTCGAAAATCGCCGGATGTAGTCCCGCAGGGACTCTCCCGGCTGCTGGTGGCAGCTTCGGAGATCCTAGGAGTTCCCAGGGCGCACGTATGTGCCCTGGAAGTTGCCGGCGAAGGCTTTGACCAGGTCGTCCCAGTTGGAGATCTGCGCAGGAGGCAGATGCTCCAGCCAGGCCCAGGCGGCGTCGGAGAGGAACAGGGGAAGGTTGCGGATGATGAGGTTGTCATCGTTCGTTCCACCCAGCTGGCAGGCCAGCCGGTAGTCCACGAGCCACAATTTCGGCTTCGACTCTCCTGAGTACTTGGTGATAGTAGTCGGGGTTCGGAACCGGGTCGGTAACGCGCGCCCGTCGTATGGCCCGGCTGAAAGCTTGCGGACCGGGTGGTTCAGGCGAGGGGCTCCGATCCTCCCCGTTGTCGTAGCGTCCCCCACACCTGGGGTGGTAGCCTCGGCGCACCTTCTCGTCGAGGTGGGCTCGACGGTCGTGGCGGTGGTGCTCGTTGCCGAGGCGACCAGGGGCCGCAGGCGCTGAGTTCCACGTGCGTCAAGTGTAGACCGAGGCTTCCCGCATGAATCGGGAAGTCGCGACGCGATGCTCCAGGGGGTACCCCTGCCTTCGGGAGGCAGAGCTCTCAGCCCGTCGGACCGCGGCATCTTCCAGGATATTCTTGAGCTCTCCCTGGATGCGCCGCCCCTCGGTGGTGGATGGTTCCGGCATCGCTCGGAGTAGTATCGCTGCTGCAGCCAGGTTCTGGCCAACCCCACTGGAAGCCGGGGGCAGCCTCGCCCTGGCATCGTCGGTGATGCGGTGCTGGACGTCCTGGGCCAGATGACGCGCTTCTCCGGCCGGTGCTCGGCCTACCCACTCCTGCCCGATATTTTGCCGAAGCTGCACAAGTTGTCCTGCTTCCTCGTCGAGCCTAGCCTGTACCTCGCGGATTTGCTCGAGCTGTGCGTCCTGACCCCCCGCAGGGACTGGGACCACAGCTAGCTCCCGAAGGATGTCAACGTGAGGCGTAGGCCTAGGGGGATCACCGTCCTTCGGCATACCAAGATGGTTGCCTTTGTCGAGACCCCCTAGATCGACGTGGAAGCATTCGCGACTTGGGCCACAGTCCTCGTCGCCGAGGCTGTGGCTGCTATTGGAGCAGTCGGAGAGGCAGTAGTCACATGCGGTCATGAAGTTCCGCATGGCACTAGGGTTATCGAGCCCGGAGAAATCCCAACCAGAGTCGGGCTCGTCATCTTCCTCGGAACCTAGAGGCTCGTAGGTCGAGACGGCCGTCAGTCGGTCCTAAGGTGACCGCATATGATACCCCGGAGGGTTTGGACATGCCTTTATGAAAGCGTCCACCGAAGCGGGGTTGCTTGGTGGGTCGCAGCTGAATTTAAAAGGCATGGGATGGGAAACGGACGGTACCTCTTGATCGATGGGCGGTGATGGAGTCGCGTCGGGGACGGACTGCACCGTTGTCTCAGGTACGAGGCTAACGCCCAGCAAGTCCTTCGCGAGCGTGCTGGCGTCGTCCGTCTGCTTGGGGTTGACGTGTCGCGGGGAAACAACGCTCGTCTTTGTCTCAGACGCGAGGTCGACGCCCGACGTGTCCCCTGCTGGGGCGCCGGCGCCGTCGACTCGCTCGACAGCCGACGAGGTGCCGCCTCCTGCTTGGCCATGCCTGCCCCGCCTCCTCCTCCGTTGGCGGGGAAGGTGACGGGACAGACCCGGATGTTGCTCTTCCGCCACGTGGGGAAGATGTCGTCGATTCTGCCGCCGGCGGGCAGGCTGACGGCCGCCATTGTCGTTGTCGCGCGGCGGAGGAAGGAGTATCATGTCGTAGCTGCCGTCGAGGGACATGAACTCAAGACTCCCGAAACGAAGCATCGTCCCGGGTGGAAGTGGTTGCTGGAGACTACCCATCTGGAGCTTGACGGGAAGCTGTTCGTCAACACGCAGCAGGCCACTACCTGGCGCGCCAACTGTCGGCGTTTCGACCCCGGGGGTCCCTGGACCGACGAGTAAATTGTCGCCGCGTGTCCCAGCCCAGATGGGTCGGCGCGAGACGGAACACAAAGGGGGGAGAAACAACAAAAGGGGAAACCCGCGGCCTTCATGTTGTCCTGCGCCCAGGTCGGGTGCGCTTGCAGTAGGGGGTTACAAGCGTCCGCGAGGGAGAGTGAGAGAGAGACTGTCCGCCAGCCCGTTCTCCCGCGTGGCCAACCTCTTCGTACGAGAGCCCTGGACCTTCCTTTTATAGGCGTAAGGAGAGGGCCCAGGTGTACAATGGGGGGTGTAGCAGTGTGCTAACGTGTCTAGCAGAGAGGAGCTAGAGCCCTAAGTACATGCCATCGTGGCAGTCAGAGAGGTTTTGGCGCCCTGTTCATGTGATGTCGTGGCCATCGGAGGAGTGCTTGAGCATTGTGGAAGTACAACTGTCGGGGCTGCCGGATCCTTGCTGACGTCTCCTTGCTTCCGTAAGGGGCTGAGAGCCGCCGTCGTCATGGAGCACGCGGGGTGCCATCATTACTTGTTTACCGGGGCGAGCCAGATGGGACGCCGGTCTTGTTCCCCGTAGCCTGAGCTAGCTAGGGGTAGGGTAATGATGGCCCCCTGTGACATGGCAGGTCCGAGCCCGAGGTCGGGCGAGGCGGAGGCTCCTCCGAGGTCGAGGTTGAGTCTGAGCCCTGGGGTCGGGCGAGGCGGAGTCCGTCGTCCGGCGTCGAGGTTGAGCCCGAGCTCTGGGGTCGGGCGAGGTGGAGCTTCCTATGGCGCCCGAGGCTGGACTTAGCTGCTGTCAGCCTCACTCTGTCTAGTGGCACAGCAGTCGGAGCAGCGCAGGCGGCGCTGTTTTCCTGTCAGGTCGGTCAGTGGAGCGGCGAAGTGACTGCGGTTACTTCGGCCCTGTCGACTGAGGAGCGCGCGTCAGGATAAGGTGTCAATCGATCCTTGCATTAAATGCTCCTGCGATACGGTCGGTTGGCGTGGCGATCTAGCCAAGGTTGCTTCTCCGCGAAGCCTGCCCGAGCTGGGCCTCGGGCGAGTCGAAGGTGTGTCCGTTGCTTGAGGGGACCCTCGGGCGAGACGTGAATCCTCCTGGGTCGGCTGCCTTTGCTCGAGGCTGGGCTCGGGCGAGGCGAGATCGTGTCCCTTGAGTGGATGGAGCCTTGACCTGAATCGCGCCCATCAGGCCTTTGCAGCTTTGTGCTGATGGGGTTTACCAGCTGAGATTAGGAGCCTTGGGGGTACCCCTAATTATGGTCCCCGACAAATATAAACAATCATTTCAAATCATTAGATTATTTATATCTTTATTTTATAAACATCGATAAACATTATTAGAATTTATATTACATTTGTACCTTCGGCTTGACAGAAGGTGGAAAAGTGAGAGCGACACAAGAGTGATTACAATTCAGCGTGAACAGTACAGGGATATTGTTCATCTATTTATAGGCACGGGACACAGCCCTGACAAAATTACATCCATGTCCCTGACGACTAATTATATTTACAGTACAGATCATCAGGGATTACACAGTCTTTTCCCCTTTAAGTCGGTATCGCCCTTCGTCTTTAGCATGTCATCATGCCGAAGCTCCTTCAATGGTAGCTTTGGCTTATATCTTCATGTTACGCCTGCCTCTGTACTGTCTTGCCGAAGGTGTTTTTGCCTTGAGGACCTTCGGCGCGGAGAAGAAGGCCCCCAACAGGAATCAACCATGAAGATGGCATTTCTCAGCCTCTACATGATATGGAGAATGGATTACTTAGTCCTAGAAAGTTGAAAAAAGATAATGATAATGAGAAAAGAAGAAAAACACTATTGTACACTAGTTGTCTAGTGAACAAATTACAAGCCAATATCATGCTATTAGGGCTAAAATCCACACACAAATCGAGCGATAAAGGCTTTGACGACTTGTTATGCATATTGAAGAAATTGCTCCCAAACCATAATGAGTTACTAGAAAAAAATACTTGGCCAAGCAAATGATATGTCAAATCGGCCTTACGGTTGATAAAATCCATGTGTGCTCCAATGATTGCATATTGTACCATGAATATAAATAAAAACTTTGATGCATGCCCTAAGTGCAAAACTTCCTATATGTCCCTACATACATAGGTTGTTTACCAAAGCAAAGCGACCCAAGCTGTTGCGGCAGCATGATGAAGAGCACAAGAAAGATACAATGATGAGGCACTCTGACGATGGGTTGGACTAGAGGACGATCAATACTATTTGCTATAAAAACATCAATGTAGACTAATACACCTTTGGTTTGGTTTGAGAACATATAGATGAATCCTTTTATCATAGATAGAACCAATCATAGCGACTTACTTGTGATCTTTTGTATATACAACCTTCCACCCTAATTTTATATGAAGTGGTCTTACATCCAAATGCCACTACTAATCCAAGGATCAAAACATCCTGCTAATGTCATTGATGTGTTGTAGGTTCCTACCTATGGATCACCCTAAAAGTAGGGATAAAAAATCATTTGATGGGACTATTATGAAATGTGGACCTCTAGAATATCGAGGGGACTGATATACTTGAAGCCTAGGGTGGTGAATAGGCATGTTTAAATAAAACTCAAAGTAGTGGTAACAACTAGGTGCAACATTGTTGGTCTTTAACGTGGCACTTTCGTATTGCGATAGTGTAGGGCAAAACTGTGATTCTGCTAGAAGTTAGAGCAACTCATGTATGCAACTCAAAATGTAACAAATATAACTTGGATCAAATAAAATAATCATGATCCTTGGGTAGTGTAGGGCTTATTTCACTACTTGAATGACATCGAAAGCTAAGACACAAGTAGATCTGGAGCAAACCCTATTTCACCAACAACACAAGTAGAGCACAAGCACAGCAACAAGAACACAAGAGGTAAATGATTTATTTTGTGGTTTAGCTTGACTAAGGCTTGCCTATCTCCATGTTATTGAGGAAGCCACCATGGCTAGAGTCTCACCAGACTCTATCCTCTTCTCAAGTCAAGAGCAAGTCTATTGACTAAGGATTCTTATGTGAAGTTGTGAGAGATTACAAACAACTGGAGCAGCCACATGAGCTTTGATGCTTCAATGGGAGACATCTAGACTGCATATTTAGGGTCACCCCATGTACCCCAAACATAGAGGTGCATTTTGGAAAAATATCTCCAAGATTGCATGTGTGTTTTTGGGTGCTTAGCCAATACAATTCAAGTAGATTATAGTGTTACATGACATTGCCGAGTTGTATGATATGTATTACGTCAATTGAAGATATCTATACTTGATGAAATAATTCACATTTATTTTGCTAATGGTCAAGAATCGCTTATCATAGAGGCATTTTGTCATTCCATAGTCATGGGCACACAAAGCCATGTCCTTATCTCTAACCAAAGTAAAAGGATGTAATGGAAGATATCATGAACCACATCATCGAGCTTGCTGCTGATTTCTGTCTCCTCGACGAAAAATATATCATGAACCACATCACCAAGAAGATACATCTCATTAGTATGAGTATTCTATCAATTCTATTAAGCCTTGGACCATGATATCACAATCCACCTCACGTAGAAGATTAACGTCCTTGTCGATCAACCCCAAGCCAGGAAACTCCCCTCTTGGTCACGTTTGTGTGTCTAGTGTCATCATATGCCATGCCATGTGACCACTCCGGGCCCACATGCGCCATAGGCCATATGCCCGAACCCCTAGCCCAGACACGCTCGTAAAACTGTGAGGGTCGACTCTAATACCATTTGTAACACCCCATCCATTCTTCAACCGGCGGTACTTACTTCTGGCAGCCCTCTAGATCATAGAACATCCCCATAGACCAACACAAGTATTTTGTGCGCTCTTTGTCCTCACTCATGCGCACCCGAGAAGACTTCTTAGTCGGTCACCCATCTCAAGATTGTTCTAGACCAAGGACGCTTAAACCAAAGGTTCTTTCGAGATAGGCTTCCAAAAAAGAAGATGCATTGGTATGGGTATTCTATCAATTCTATTAAGCCTTGGACTAGGATATCACAACTAGCTCGTTAGGCTCAAGCTCCGCAAGTCCAAGGAGAGGTGTGATGGAGTGGCTCTAGCGATGCTAGTGGCAAGAACCACGGTGGTTGTGGGCGAGGCCTTGGGCAAGGCAAAAACATGAGCTCTGGCTCTGCATGGCATGATGACAATAATGGTTAGTCCGACGGTGAATAGGTCCCCAAGCATGAGCATTGCAAGCGCTGCAAAAAAAAAATGGCCGCTAGGCCTAGTTTTGTCGTAGCAAGCCCAAGGGTAAGGCCCACGTCAAGTAATCTAAAAAATATTAGAGCCCACGCCACTGATGGTCTGAGCCGATTTTTCCTCAACGCATTGTCATAACTAGGATCCACCATTGGTCTATTTCCATTCAAGTGTCATCCCCTACACGCATCATCAAGGGGAAGGCCTTTACGTAGCTCGATGGCGAGATGAACCACGATGACAGTGTCTGCTACCTCGATATTGGGACCACCAACCACATGCCATGTTGTTAGGACGTCTTTATCGTCATTGGCCATGAGGACAAGGTGTTGCACCTAGATAAGACGTTTTACGGACTTCATCATGCACCTCGTACATGGAATGCCATGTTCAACAAGATGTTGGTGGTGCTCGGCTTCAGACACAACACATCAGAACAAGTTGTCTATGCTAGTGGAAAAGGCGCTTCTTGACAGCTGGTGGGGTCTATGTTGACGACCTCATCATCACCGAGAACGACACACCGAGATCACAAAGTTTAAGCGGAAGAAAAATGACATGTTAAAGATGAGCGAAGTGGGTTTAATCAGCTCGTTATTGAGGTGCATAAGGAGGACGATACTATCATGTGATCAATTATGTGAACTACATGTAAAGCTAGCCATCATCAAGATCGGCAATGAGTTCATGCCTCAGAGGGTGAAATGTTAGCAAGGCATCTAATTCGGAATCCCTTTTTTTTATTGAAAATCGTTGAACTCGGTTTCAAAAGTTACTTCTCTCGAGTGCGTCCTTATTATTTATTCTTTTTTAGACTTTACTGTTTAGAATCGACATATGTATAAATAGATGGTTAATACAAGAAAAAAAATTTGTGGTTCCTCAACACTAAAAAATTAGAGTATTTATCGTGTTTTGAGAGTATGTAGTAACTAATTAGTAATCGGTTTATCCTCGCTGGAGTTTCAATCATTAGTGCTAGTTTGGGAACCCTATTTCCCAAGGGATTTTCATTTTCCTAAGAAAAATTAGTTCATTTTATTTTGGGAAAATAGAAATCCCTTAGAAAAATGGTGTTCCCCTTAGACCTTGTTCGTTTGTCCAGGAATGAACCAGGAATCAATCCAGCTGATCAAAACTTATATAAATTAGATAAACAAACCGGCTAGGAATTGTTCCATGTCTCCGTTCCGGAAGAAACGAACGATCTTTAGAGCCTGTTCGTTTGGCCCGGAATTTATCCCGGAATTGTTTCAGCTAATCAAATCTTATATAAATTAGGTAACCAATCCGGCTAGGAATAGATCTGGGTGATCAATCCCCAAGAACCGAACGGGCCCTTAATGTATAAGAGTTCCGGCTAACAATGATAAGAGAGGTTAGGTCGCCTCTTCTTTGCTTGCCTATAGTAATCGCATATGGTTCTGCAGTGGAGCTCACCTGCTTTTTCAGACCTGTTCATAGTCCTGCGTTTTACACAGATCCCTGATCCCGCCACGTTCTTCCAGGTTAGCCGCTGAACGGCCGGTACACCTTGAGCGCGTCGATGACGTCAGCAATGGAACCGGCGGCGGCGGCAATGGAGACGAGGAGGCAGGTGACGCTGAGCGTGTGAAGGCAGATCCACCTGGTGCTGCCACGGGGCACGCGGCGATGCTTGATGTACATCTCGACGGGGAAGTAGACGGTGAGTGGCCAGAAGGAGACGGCGCCGAGGAGCCCGACCACGTCACCGAAGAACGGCAGCAGCATGGCGACGACGGTGGTGACGCACACGAACGACGACCGCCACGTGAGGCGGAACAAGCTGAGCGCGAAGGGGCCCACGCGGAGCTCCCGTGAGATGAAGGCGCTGTCCGGCCAGGCCGCGGCGGCGCGGCGCTCGACGAAGGCGAAGATGGGCTGGCAGAACACCTGGTACGCGCCGACGAGGTGCACGACGATGGCGACGTTGGCGACGTCGAGCAGCCAGAAGGGCTCGTAGAAGCCGAAGCCGGTGAGCAGGTTGTCCGGCGCGTTGTCGCCGAACGCCGCGTACCCCATGCACCCGCACAGCATGTAGAAGATGGTCGTCGTCGCCACGCTGACGCACGTCGCCTTCTGCATGACCTTCGACTCCGACGGCGGCGGTGCTTTGATCGTGTCCTGAAGAAGAAGAAGGGAACCAGAGCGGCCCGCCTTTGTTTAGAAACAGAGGAATCGTTTTGCGAGAATAGAGCAGTAGTGCTGTGCATGCTGCTTACTTGGATTTCGATGAGGATGTTCGAGAAGGAGTAGGCGAAGGCGATGTCGCCGAAGGCCTGCAGGGTGTGCCAGACCTTCTGCGTGGAGCTCACGCCGGCGCCGAAGCTGATGCTGGTGAGACTGCCCATGAACCCACCGTTGGCTGCAACATTTTATTCAATTGATTCAGTAAGCTAGAGCAGTAACTTACAGATGGTCTGAGCAATCCGAATATCCGATTGAAGAATCAGTAACTTACAGATGGTCTGTACGATTCCGAGGGACAGTCCGATAGAAGAATAGGTGAAGGACATGACTGCAGCGACAATGGAGAGCCACCAAATCTCATCGAAGTCCGGTATCTGGGAGAAGAGGATCTGCACGAGGCCGAAGAGGATCATGTACGGGGTGCTGGAGCTCCTGCATGGATCGCCGTGACCGTGGACGTGGAAGCACCCGGCTCTCCTGACGGCCTTCATGCTGATGGACGACGCGATGGTGTAGCCGATGGCGACGCCGACGAGGTTGGCGTACTGGATGACGCCGCAGAGCAGGACCTTGGTGCCGCCGAGGTTGGAGCGCACGGCGTCCATGTACGTGTAGTTGCGCTTGCCCGTGTCGGGGTCGCCGGTGCGGTAGCACTCGGCGAGCAGCGTGGCGGTGTAGTAGGTGACGAAGGCGAAGAGGAGCAAGGCGGCGGGGCCGGCGACCCAGCCGAGCTGCGCGATGGCCCAGGCCAGGGAGAGCACGCCGGAGCCGATGACGGCGGTGATGATGTGCGCGCTGGCTGTCCAGAACGTGCCCTTGCGCCGGGGCCGGCCGTCGTCGTCCAGCCCCTCGGCTGCACCACCGGCGTTGCCGCCCTCCTCCGCCGACGACACAACCTCCATGGGCGGAACCAAGTGCTTGCTGTTCACATTCACGCCTCCGTTGTGCGGCGCTGGTGCCACCGAGGAGTACGAGCGAGCGAGCGAGCTCTGCCTCCTCATCGTTGTGGAATTATGAGCGCGGCTAGCAGGCAAGCGCTTGCGACTAGTGTTGACGCAGGCTGGCCAGCTAGGTGATCGTGGAGAAGAGAGGGGTGGTACGAGGCTATATATATAGAGGAAGACGGATGTATCTTCACCTGCAGCTCATTTCTAATCATCAAATATTAGGGATACCATCAGACCTGCTTTAATTTAGGATGTAAGAAAATGACACGATACGTTTGACACCTTAAACCACTTTTGCTCTATCTACATGAACTGCAAAAGAAAACAAAATATTAAAAGCTGCATGTGTATCAATGTTCTAACGACCTATGGATTACCTACTCCAGCATCAAAGTACGGTAAATACCGGTGTTAGGGGTCTTCTTCTTCGCCGAAGGTACTCTAAGCAAAAACACCTTCGGCAAGATAACAAGCAAGCAGGTGTGACATAAAGATGAATGCCGAAGCTACAACTGAAAGAGCTTCGGTATGATGACACGCTTGAGACAAAGGGTAGCATCGACTTAAAGAGGAAAAGACTGCATAGTTCCTGATAATTTGTGTTATAGTTATGATTAGTTATCAAGGGCATGAATGTAATTTTGTCTGGACTATGTCCCGTGTCTATAAATAGATGAACAGTACCCCGTACTGTTCACGCTGACTGGTATTCACTCGCACGTCGCACTTGGATTCTTACCTTCTGTCAAGCCAAAGGTACAAATGTAATTCAATATCGTTAATATTTATTCATGATTATTCGATAAGAATATATAGATAATCTAGTGATCTGAAATGATTATTCGTGTTCTTTATTTGTAACTTATGCTCTTGCTTTCCATTACATACCGAGATGAAGAAGGTATGACCTTCATGACCTTCGTCCGGAGATAATTATATTTTGAGAGATATAATGCTTCGAAAGACGAAGGTCTTTAACTATTAACATTTGTGTTGTTTTGTTCTTAACTCATAACATTTGAGAACAAGTCCCCAACATTGGCGCCCACCTCCGGTGAACTCACCTCCACTGTTGAGTTGATAGCTTCGTTCAACAATGAAGCCGAAGCACCTTTGGTTACGAAGCTGGTGCTCCCAATCACGAGCGGTTCAAGTTCAGAGCCAGCCAACAAGAAGCAGAATAAGGAAGCGTAGAGAAGGGTGCAGCATGTTGGGGTGCAAGGACCCTTCGTCAAATCTAAGTGGTCCCATATCCCAATCACCTTCTCCTAGAAGGATCTTCAGCTCAAAGATTATCTTCACAACGATGCTATGGTTATATCATGCATCATCAAAGGATTTTCGGTCCACAACGTTCTGGTTGACACAGACAGTGCAGCGAACATCATATTTGCAAAGGCTTTCAGGCAGATGCAAGAGCCAGAGGACAAAATTCATGATGCTACACACCCTCTTTGTGGCTTCGGAGGAAGACAAATTGTGGCACTTGGTAAAATCACAATGTCAGTTACCTTCGGTTACGTCCACAACACAAGGTCTGAACAAGTTGTCTTTGATATCGTTGACATGGAATACTCATACAATGTAATCATTGGTCGAGGGGCGTTTAATGCCTTCGAAGCCATAATTCATCCACCATACATATGCATGAAGATACCTTCGGAACAAGGGTCCATTGCTGTCCATGGAAGTCAAGAAGCTGCCAAAAGGGCTGAAAGGAGTTGGACAGATTCAAAGGCAATCCACAACATAGATGGAGCCGAAGCTTGTCAACAATATAAGCATAAGAGAGAGAAGGCTGTTTCGGCAGATCAGTCGAAGTCTATGCTCCTATGTGAAGATATAATAAACCTGCTTTAATTTAGGATGTAAGAAAATGACACGATACGTTTGACATCTTAAACCACTTTCGCTCTATCTACCTGAACTGCAAAAGCAAACAAAATACTAAAAGCTACATGTGTGTATCAATGTTGTGCGCAACTCTTTTTTAAACTAACGACCTTCGCATACTCAAGCATCAAAGCACGGCGAATACCAGCTAGCTGCATGTAGTTTTTTTAGATACTACATCCGTTCACAAATATATAACACCGTTGATTTTTTTCAAAATATTTATTCAAAAATGTAAAATTTTAAGTCAACCATAAACTACCTTAAGTGATAAAACAAACCACCAAAAGATGGATGATAACTTTTTTTGAATAAGACGAGTGGTCACAGTTTAAAAAAAATCAATAGTGTCATATATTTATGAACATAGTAAGTACATAATACAATCAAAAGTACCTCTTAGAAATCAGCACTTCAAACTTGTGCTTGTTGTCAGTACCCCCTTCCAATTTATAATTTAATGGACTTTTTTACAAAGTTTGACTGGCTCGTTTTTTGCGAAAAATGAAAAATTCAAAGTTATATTTAAGCAGATTATATGTTAAACAATATTACGATAATAATAATAATAATAATGGATTTTTAATAAGCCGAGTCAATTAAAATTGGAGCAAAAAAGGCAAACGAATTAAAAATTGGGACGGAATGAGTACCTAATATGAAGGCTAGCTAGGAGTCAATAACTATGTGTTTATGAAAAACTTATAGATGTTCAATATTATTTAGTATAATAATATTTATTGCTCTAGTGTGGATGGATGGTTACTACTGTTTTTATTGGCTATAATTAGTAGGATCGGAAACGGGTCGGTTTCGGGGCGGATCCCCGCAGGTTTTAGACCTAGTGGAGGCGGGGGTGGGTCTAAGTTTACCTCCATGGGTCCACGGGTTTGGGTACCCGAAAATAAGCGGGTGCAGGGCGGGTTCATAGCCTCCACCACAATTTCTATATGGGCCCTGAAATAAAACCCTAGGTATATAAGTCTCTTTCCCCATTCCCCACCCAGCCCTCAGACCGCTCGCCCGTTCTTTGGCATGGTAGCCATCGTCGCTCGCTCCTGGTACTGGTAGCAGCAAGCCACGCCCGAACTCGGCATTCTCTCCTGCTACTGCTAGCCCCTAGCCAGCGTCGCCCGATCTTGCTAGAGGAGCCACTGCTGCCTAGGACTCAACATTTGGATATAATTCAATGGTGGCAGCATGAGGGGTCAAATACCCAACTCTGCGCAAGATTGCACGAGACGTTCTTGCTATTCCCGTGACAACAGTGGCATTAGAGTCTGTGTTTAGTACTGGAGGGAGGATCATTAGTCCACATCGTAGTAGGCTTGCGGCTTCAATGATAGAAGCTCTTATGTGTAAGCAAGCTTGGTCTCGCTCAGATATGCTAGGTAATTAATCTAATATGTATCTATGACATTATTTTGTATATTTTTTGTAATGTTGTAGCACTAATGTATGATCAATTTCTGATTATAGGATCTTAATCCACCTGTGTTGGTGCAATGATGAGTTGTCTTGAAGAGGAGGAAGAAGACATGGTAAGAGTTTTAATTTTTGGATCAATTCAATTTTATTTGGCGACTAATACCTGACAGAACATATTACTATTGTAATATTGTTGTATGTTTACTCTATTCTTGGGATGAATGTGCCTCAACAATTGTGGACTGAATTTTTTGTTTCCAATGAATCAAGTGATGAAGATGTTGTTGGCATTTACTCTCTACTGTCTTGTTGTAGTGGAGTGTCAATGTTAAGACTATTGTATGTTTATTTGTTATGTTGGCATGTTGCAAAACTTGGACTAATTATGTTGGGTTGTTGGTTGGCATGTTGTCGTAGTCTGTATGTTTTGTGAACTTCTGTTGTATGTTGGTTTTTGGACAAGTTATGTTGGTGTCTGACTTTCTGTTATGTTGGGCAAGTTATGTTGCTCATGCTGTTATGCAGTTACTTATGTTGTTGTGATGGTGTTTATTCTCTACTTCTCTATTGTTGTTGACTATTGAGGTATGTCACTTATAACTTATGCAGTTATGGACTTATTGTGCTTGGTGCCCAGAGCCCTAGACAGCTTTGTCCAATTGTCCTATATTGTTGTTTACTTGTTATTGAGGTCTGTCACATACTCACATAAGCAGACCTTGGCTTGGGAAGTTGGGCTTGGCACCTTGGCCAACAAAATAAGTGACAAGGGAACACTAAAACATCAGTCAGCAGGTTTGGGTTTTGAGGGGGCGATGGATTTCGCGTCCCCACCAGGTTCAGGTGTGGGTATGCAGTTTCCCTTGTGACAGTTTTGAGTCCGGGTCTGGTTTCATTTTCGGTTTTCGGGTTCAGGTCTGTAACACCTCAAAATTCTATTTTGGGATCTATAGAAGTTTCTCCAAAAAGATTCAAGTTAAAACGTATTTTAATAATATATTCCTTTTTTTTAAAAAAAATATCCCTCTAAGGTAAATAATAGTAAAACATTTGGTATTCAAACCTTAGATCCAAATCTTAAAAACTTAATATTGGAACAGTTAAATAAAAAGAAGCCATTCAAGCTATTTATTATTTCCTTCATAAATTATATAGTTACAATACTCTTTAAAAATATTTGAACTATAATAATTCATGGTAAAGATTATATAATAGCATGTCCTAAATTAAATAAGTAATGGATGCTGAACTTGTGAATATGCCTTTGGGTAGGATATACATTCAAAGGATTATCTTATTAGAATAAAATATGTGTATATGGATTATGTTGTGAAGCATCGTGCAGCCCATTTGCTGGCCGTAGGCTGTGCCGACGGGTGGATTCCCATGGCTGATGTAGGGTGTCTTTGTGGTGACGTTATTTTTTTAAATCCTTTTTCCTGTGTCACTGTGAGATGGCCGAGCGATTAGTTTGCGGTCTCCGCTCGTTGAATAGCGAATTAGTTACGATCTCATGTAAAACATTAGGATTCTGTTACAATCTTGAGATCCTAACCCGGACTATTTATACGAACCGTGCCCCTCATCTATCTCATCCACCAGATCACAAAGCCATGCCAACTCGAAACCACTGCACCATGTGGTCGAGTATTTACAAAAGTCGTCATCGGTTTCTGTGTGGAGTTGGAGCCGGCCGGTGACATATTGAGAAGTTGCTCGGCACTGCTTGCTCCATTGCCGCACGGATAGCAGAAAAGGAAGGTAGAAGATGACCACAACTAAATCCCATATATTAAGTCTATTTATTTCGTAATTCTTTATGCCAACCAATCAGATCGTGTCATGCCACCTATGTCTGTGCAACCTTACTAATTTATTAAACATGTGATCTATTTTGCGTTAGATATCTTATTTATTCGATTCAAATTGTGCTATATTTATATTAATTTTGTGTACATAATAATAACATTTTTTATCACACCCCATGTTTTAAATAATGATTTATTTAAATATTTGTTTAATGAACATTAATTAGCTAGACAATCTAATTAATCTAATTTATAGTTGTAATCTATGCTTATTATAAATATTTGCTAAATTGATTAATATCAGCTCAGATATTTTAACTTAATACATGCTTAGTTTAAATACAACATATATTAGATTTATTACGCCTAAAAATATTGTTTTACCCATAACTTTTTCGTTTCAACTCTGATTTAACCCGTTCAAGTTGCGTTAGCTTTGTAATAAAATTATCTATGCTATGGCGACATTATTTGTACCATAAAGCATATTTTTATAAATAGATATTGGTTTAGCATATGATTAGTAGATTAATCCCTCTAACCAAAGTTAAACTAGTCCATGATAATAATTGGACTAAAATATGATTTCTAATCAAGTATTAGTCTAGATTAAAGTGAGTTAATTATTTATAGTATATTTTCTCATATGAAGTATAATAACCAATTTATAATATAGTTTAATATTTAATCACATAGATCTTTCATAAATCATATCTTTTAACCGTAATTTCGATTTTAGCGGTTCTCGATCCCACAATCTCGTAGCAGCGCCTAGATTATTATTATGCAGTTTGTTCTCATGTTTGGTGTGATGTTAATTTTGCCTATACAATGTTTGTCTGTATTGCTACGAGTAGCAGTGAGGTTACGAGTCACCTGAGGAGCAAGTTGGTACCTGGAATCTCAAGTGCCAGGCAAGTTGTGCCCTTGATCACTTCTTTTTACCCACTCATGTTCTAATTAATCATAATGATCTGCATAGGTTAATTTGATGGGACCCAATAGGATACCCTAGTTTGTTTATCTTTATACCTTGTTTACCACTGAACTTTCTGGGTAGTACTTGCTAGTGCTATATGTGGTTTTGGGTATGGAGATACATTATTCATGATTACACTTTTGTTATCAGTTGTTATTTACTGTTCATGATAAGATCATTATGTTAATTGGAACATGGAGAACCACCCGGGAAAACAGTGCTACCATAAGGGTTTAATGGGACGCCCTTGGCCGATTAATTAGGAAAGCTAGTGGAAGACTACCTTACCCGAAAGGGGCAAGGGCAGTAGGGGAGTGGTCAGTGTAGGGAGGCCCTCGGGAGGATTTTGCTGCGTTGGCAGTCCTGCAAGGGATTCCTGCTAGGAAGGCCCTCTGTTGGGGACTTGTTCTCAAGTGCTATGAATTAAGAACAAGGCAACACAAAAAGGTTAATGATTAATGCCCTTCATCTTTCGGAGCATTATCTCCCTTAGGATATAATGATCTTCAGACGAAGGTCATGAAGGACGTACCTTCGACATTACAGTATATTTCAATGAAAGGAGAAGCATATGAGACATGAGAAATAACATAAGTAATCATATGTCATCATTAATATCACTTGATCATATAGTCATGAAAGCATTCGAACAATATTGAATTACATTTTTACCTTCGGCTTGACAGAAGGCAAAAGTTCGAGCGTGACGCGCGAGTGAATACAAGTCAGCGTGAACAGTACGGGGGTACTGTTCATCTATTTATAGACACAGGACACAGCCTGTGACGAATTACAATTATGCCCCTCATAAAAGTTTACAGCATTTACTCAGACCTTTATGGATTAAAAGGTCATTCTATCTCTATGTCGGTTCGTAATGCCGAAGCTTCATGAAGAGGAACCTTCGGCCATCTCCTGGGGACAACTTCAGCCGAAGCTGCTTCTTCGTGTAAGACCTTCGGCGCAACGAAGCATGGCCCCAACACCCTCGGGAGGATTTTGCTGCGATGGCGGTCCTGCAAGGGATTCCTGCATTGGAACTTCCTATAAACTGTAGCGGGTTTTCTGAAGCTAGTGGAACTTTGTAAAGGCCTCGTAGTGTTACCTTGCCTCGCCTCCTCGGTAGAGGTGTATGGGATTGGCCGTCTCTTGGCAGATGGGTAACACGACTTGTGGGTAAAGATGCGCAACCTCTGCAGAGTGTAAAACTGGTATACTAGCCGTGCTCACGGTCATGAGCAGCTCGGACCCTCACATGATTAAATTATGGAACTAAATTCAATTTGTCATATGCATTGCATCGCAGGTGAAGTTGTTACTTTTGTTCTACTACTTAATTGGGTTTGGTATTTACTTATACTTAGTAACTGCAAATAAAATTTTGACTAACTTTAAAAGCAATGCTCAGCTCTAACCATCCTCTTTGGTAAGCCTTACACTTCACGTGAGCTCCCACCTTTGGCGAGTTCATGCACATTATTCCCCACAACTTGTTGAGCGATGAACGTATGTGAGCTCACTCTTGCTGTCTCACACCCCCCCACAGGTCAAGATCAGGTACCACAGGATGAGGCGCATGGAGGATGTTGTGAAGTGTTCGTGAGAGATCTAGGCCGTCGTCTCCCAGTCAACTTTGGGTTGCTGGACCGTTGTCTCCTTATAATGTAATTATTTATTTTGTATAGAACTCCTGTTATATATAAAGATGTGACATTCGATCCTGTGCCACTATACATCATATGTGTGAGACTTGGTCCCAGCATACCTGGTGTTTATGTTCGCGCCCGGGTCTTGGTGCCCCTAAAACCCGGGTGTGACAAGGTCCACGCATGGTGCACCACCCTGAATCTGACCCGTTATCATTCCTATTAATCAGTTGGTATGAACAACAAATTCTATGGCTAAATAACTAGTGTTTCTAGAAATGCAGATTGACAGGAAAGATATCATCACGAATTGCCAACCCTGATGGTAGAGAGGCCATTGGGAAAGCCTTTTATCTTCCCTAGCCATTCGTGAGAGTTTTTATTGATCGTCCATAAAATTTATATTTATTAAACTAATAATAATTCTTTTGATAACTAGTATGTATTTTGTAATACCTAAATTTGTACACAAAGAATATAGAGAGGTCTCCTCATTTTATGTGCCATTTTTGCATCATAAAAAGAGCATACATATAATTAAGAGTGATTAAATAAAACAAATCATACTAAAATAAGAGAAAGTGCATCTTGTTGGAGTTTTATATGTTGTGCATTAAATAAAATAATAAGGATAATAATAATAAGATAATAATTATTAGAAGTTGAATTAAACCCTAAATTTAAAATTAGGGTTTGGAAATAAGAAAAGAGAAGGGGTATGAAAATATAAATAATATATGTATATAAATAAATATATTTAGAATTAATACCCTAATTTCACAAGTATAATTTGGGGTGATGAGCCATAGAAGCTTGAATTTAAGTTTGAGTTCAAATTCAAATTTGGAAATGATACAGAAAATAAAATAAAATAAAAGGAGGGGGGAAGACTTACCTGGGCTGTAGTACCTGAATTTGGCCCACCAGAGGAAAGGCATCATGCAGCCCGTGCTCTATTCACCCCCGTGCGCAGCCGTCCTGGCTCGTGGACCCCACCCACAGCTTCATCGGTTGACTGCACCTATTCCTCCGCGCCGCTAACAGGTGACCCCACATGTCAGTTGCGTCGTCGTCGTTGCAACGGGTCCACGAAGACCGCGGCGACACGCCCGCACACGATTCGCCATGTCAAGCCTATAAGCTTGGGATTCCTCTCTCCCTCTTGACCGCGCGCGCCTGCGAATCCATTTACCCCTCCTACCGCTTCCGCAACCATTGGCCGCCTCTACCTAGGAGTGCTACGACGCATAGGTCGCTGCCGCCGTGGACCTGCACCTTCACCGACGCTCTGGAGTTCGCATGAGGTCGGAGCTACTCGTTGGGGTTCGTGGGTCGCGTAGGAGGAAGGAATTGAGACAAGCATGCCCAAGGGCTCTAGCGAATTCCTCGTCGTCGAAGCACTTCCGCCGTGCACCGTGGGTAGGGCGGAACTCCGTTCGATCTCTGGTAATTACGTCGCCAACGCTCCCGCATCTTTGTTCTCCGCGTAAAGTAGCATTTCGTGCAAGCATCGTGAGCTAGAGGCGTAGATCGAGGGCACCGTCGCGGAGTTTCTTTTCTACCGCTGGAATCTGGTCGGGTTAGGGCAGATCGCCTCAGCCGTTGATCCGCACGTGTGTAGCCCCGATTGAATCCAAGCGTACCCCTTCGGCTGAGTAATCGTGCACCTTTCGATTTCGATCGGCCGGTAGTAAAACCCGTGTAGGCGTTTTAAATCTGTAGCGTTGGATCAAGATCCGATGACCGCCGTAGCATACCGGTTCGTGATGTCACGGATTTAATCTGGGCGCCTCATCTCAGATCGGACGGCTTAGAATAAACTAGGCTGACAGCTATGTCTCTTTTGCTAAAGAGTCCCCGAGGAACTCACCAATCAACCCGCCATACAGAGGGTCCTTGTTGGGGGCCTTCGTCCTCCGAAGGTCCTCAAAAACATGACTTGACAATGTTTTCCAAGCGGATTATGTGAACAGGTATTCTCGGATTCAGAATTATGAATACGAAGCACGGCCAGGACGAAGCCTGAACCAGACGAAGCACGAGCGCAGCCGAAGCTGTGTGCGGGGAAGCTTCGTCACGATAGCAGAAAAGGGAACCGACTTAAAGATGAAAAGACTGCATGGGCCTCGACTGATTTCCGTAGGCCATTGACAAATGTAATGGACATGGATGTAATTTTATGTGGGCTGCGTCCCGCGTCTATAAATAGATGAACAGTACTCCCGTACTGTTCACGCTGACTGTGCATTCGCTTTTGCGTCACGCTTGTACTTTCTACCTTTTCTCAGGACCGAAGGTACATTTGTAATTCGAAATCATTTCTATTTTCTCATGTTAATAAAATAGAAATGATTCTATGGTGATGTCTAAATTATATTTCGTGCTTTATATGAACCCTTCGTCATTACTTGTTATACTTACGAAGGTATGTTTCTTATGACCTTCGTCCGAAATTCATTATCCCCGAAGGGGCATAGTGTCTCGAAGGACGAAGGACTTTAATATTTAACACTTTTTATGTTGCCTTGTTCTTAACTCTTAGCATTTGAGAACAAGTCCCCAACATTGGCGCCCACTTCCGGTGAACTCACTTCCACTTCGAGCTTTTTTGAACACCTTCGGAAGCTATGGCGCCGAAGAAAGCTTCAGCGACTGGGGCTTCAGCACTGCAACCGCTGGACCACAACCAGGAGACCGTCTCTCTTCGGGAGGCCCGAAGCCAGAAGAGAAAGGCTGTCAGCCCGACGCTTCAGGAGGAAGAGCTAGACTAAGAAATCAGGGATATGGAGATCCTACATCAACAGGTACAAAGGAAGAAGGAGAAGATGGCCCGGCTAGCTGAGTTGCAACGGCAGATAGATGAAGCCTCTGAGGAAGTCCGCCACCTCACCCATGATGAGCAAAATAGAAGGCCTCAGCAGAAAGACCTTCATCACGAGGGCTTCGTCAACGAAGATGACTGGTATGACAATTTCCATCAGGGAAATTTTGTTTTCGATGATGCTTCTCCTTTGTCCGCTGAGCTGCAGGCTACACCTTGGCCTCCATCCTATAAGCCACCTCAGCTTCCCATGTTCGACGGTCACTCAGACCCGAAGCAGTTCCTGATGAGTTACGAAGCAACAGTGTCTTCGTATGGGGGCAATGCTGCAGTCATGGCGAAGTCTTTCGTCATGGCCGTCAGGAATGTTGCTCAGACCTGGTATTCCTCCCTTCGACCAGGGACAATTACCTCATGGCAGAAGCTGAAGGATATGTTGTTAACCAGCTTTCAAGGATTTCAGACGAAGCCGGTCACTGCACAAGCTTTATTTCAGTGCACTCAGGATCATGAAGAATACCTTCAGGCATATGTCAGAAGGTTCTTGCGATTGAGGGCACAGGCACCAACAGTGCCTAATGAAATTGTTATCGAAGCTATGATCAAGGGGCTTCGTCCTGGACCTGCAGCCCAATACTTTGCTAGGAAGCCTCCTCAGACTCTGGAGAAGCTACTCCAGAAGATGGACGAGTACATTCGGGCTGATAACGACTTTCGCCAAAGAAGGGAGGAGGCCTTCAGATTTTCTGAGATGACCAGGGGCTTCGGGGGACGTTTCCATCCGAGGCATGTCAGGTCCATCCATAACACTCAAAATGATGATAAGGGGAGTCAGCAGAACAGGCCGCAGTGCTCCTCACAGGCTTCGGGGCAGCAGCAAACTTTCTTTCGGCCACCAGCTCCAAGAGGAAGAGGCGCCAGGGGCTTCGGCGGGAGATTCGAAGAACAACCAAGGAGGACATTTTGCTTATTCTGCGGTGAGAACAAGGGCCATACCACCAGGATGTGCCATGTTACCATCCAGAAACAAAAAGAGCTAGCAGAAGCTGCAGCACAACAGGGACAGCCGAAGCAGGTCATGCATACTGCTTCGTACCATCAGCCTTACATCCCGGAGTATGTGGGCAACCATCCTGCAGTTTCCGTAGCTTCGGCAAGTCAACCTCAAGCTTCATGGCAACAGCCCCCGCCTCCACCTCCGCTGCAACAAGGCCAGCAGCCAGAAGGGAGTCAATATGCTCCACATCAAAGAGACTTCAGAGAACAATCCGAAGCTCGCACAGTCAACAGCACTGTGCCAGAGTCGAAGCACATTTATTGACACATATCCTACCTTTGATAGTCGTCTTTTCCATTCAGTTCTATTCTCTGTAGCAAAAAACATTGATAGTTTCCATGTAATAATTTCGTTGTTTCCCACGAGGAAAATCTATTTTCTATACAGGCTTAAGTTGCTGAAATTTTTTGTATTGACACGGAGGACCTTCGAAGTATTAAAAATCCTTCGGAGTAACAGAAAGTCGTTCTAAGGAACGCAGAGTAAGTTCATGAAGTCACAAAAAGCCGTTCCAAAGGGAGCGCAGTGTAAGTTTTCTGCTCAGAAGTCGTTCCTAAAGGAATGCAGAGCATACAGCGAAAAGTCAACGCTGATACCGTCTAAGTAAAAGACGAAGAAGCTCCAAAGACGTTCCTAAGGGAATGCAGAGCTTATACCGTCTAAGTAAAAGACGAAGAAGCTCCAAAGACGTTCCTAAGGGAATGCAGAGCTTGCGAATGTATTTTGTGTGTATCTTCGGAACAGACGTCATTTGCATAACATAACATCATCACATCATTTCGCATAGCATAAGCATCATACATCATGTTGCATGCGGCAAAAGAAGGGTACACAGTATTAACCTTCGGAAGAATGATTTGAGAAAGTGCAAATTGTGCACAGTCACGATGGAATGCAATGATAATCTTCGGAAAATAGCTTCGGAGGCTGTTTTTACGAAGCATGGACAAGCTTCATCATAGCAGTATCGAAATCGTATAGCTTCGGAGAATGTTATCATGAAGCATGAACATGTCTCATCAGAATAATTTTAACGGAGAATGTCTTCTTCACGAAGCATGAAAAGAAGGGAAGGTGTTTTTTCGCCGAAGGCTCAAAAAGGTATGTAGGTAGAGTTTCATGCTTCGTAAAGAATTGAATAATGAAAAGAAACTTGTATATTACATCCAAATGTACAAAATATTACATAGATCACAGTTTAAATGTTTTTTCTAAATAGCATTTAGTCTTCTTTTAGTACTGCTTCGGCGGCTTCATTTAGAAGTTGATCAACAACTTTGTCCATAATAGCTTCGGCCATTTCTTTAATTTCATCGTCCACTTTTGTGTGGGGGTCGGCAGTCGACCCAGCAACTTCTGAGGGAAGAAAACATTTCTTCATTACTATTACAAACTGTGAGCAGAGTTTGAAACAAAAATTACAACACAATAAGAACGACTATTTAATACCTAAGTGCCTTTCGGGCTCCGTACTTTTTTCGGCAGCTTCTGCCACTTTCCTAGCATCGTGGATGCCTCTTTCGCTCCTTTGGATAATTTCTTGTGCCATTCCTCGGCCGCCGTCGTTCCAGATATCAGTAAAAAATTTGCCACCAACCACGCTTGCTTCGGCCGAGGGGTCCTTGATGTCTTCGCAAGATAAGGTAGCTTCGGACTGAGCTAGAAATTTTACATGCTCGCAACCTTTTTTCTCTAAGACAGAAGCAATTCCTCTGGCGCCCGAAAAAGCGCAGATATCACCGCGACTGCTCAGGATTTCCTCGAAGGCTTCTGCTTCGTGACTAATCCATTCTAATGGACCTTCGGGATTGCCTCGAGAGAAATTCTCTTCGCTGGAAAAGGCGCCCACGCTGGCGAAGCTGGTTTTAATTTTATTCACGCACTCTATAGATTTAACATAACATTTTCCCTGAGATGCACGAAGCTCTTTAACTCTTAACTCCAATTTGTTGACCATATGATCACTGAGTTCTCGTTTTGTTTCCTCAAGCACGCGCTCCTCTTTAGCTCTAGCCAGCTGTTTCTGAAGATCTTTAATCTCGCGTTTTTGAGCTTCGGCCTAGGCCTTTGAAGCAACTTCGTCTTTCTTCACTTTATCTACCAGTGTAAGCAGAATTTTATCTTTTTCCAAAGCTTCGTTTCTCAGTTTGATAACTTCGGAGCGTAAATTATTAAACGCAATTTCGTAACTCTCATCTTCGGCGCTCTTTTGGGCTCTTAGTGCGTTGCTTAGGATCAGGCCCTATACGAAAAAAGAATCCGTATAAGAAAAAAGGAATGAGTTAAAAGAAAAGAAAAAAAGAGGGGGTTTTTTCAAAGCGTTTAACTCTCATACCTTTAGGCTGTTGTACGCAAGACTGTCTGCGAGATCTTCTTTCGTCATGGCGCACAATCCAGATTCAAGCTTCGGGAAACCAATACTTCTGGCCATTTCTCGGCAGACAGATAGCTCTTTGTTGTCAGGCAGGCAGTATAAGAAGTCATCTTCATTCGTCCCATTGAATATTACTGCCCCCTTCGGATATTTTAGCTCCTTCGCATAATGGTTAGCTTCATGAGTTTCTTCTTCAGATAGTTTTTTCCCCGAAGCATGTCGTATGATGTAGTCGCGCATGCTGGCAGGCGCTTCGGGGATGGCAGTGTCAGTTTCTTCAACTAAAACTGGATCTGGTATTTTTATTGCTTCGGCTTCCAAAGTTTGCTCCTTGAAGGGCTCTGAAGGCCCAGCTTCAGCTTCAGCCTGACGCGTCGAAGCTTCAGTAGAAGCTTCAGCAATTTCAACACTCTTTTTCGGAGTTGTGCTTGAAGACTTAATTGTCTCCAAGACATCTAGTATGTTTACCATTCTTTTCCTTTTTGGGGTCACCGTTGACCCCTTTTGGTTTTTTGCTGTTTCGACATTTGCTACAGGACTCAAAACTTCTGATGATTTTTCCTTAGTCGGTTTTTTCGCTTCTTTCATTTTTTCTGTGGATGGCGCTTCGGCCATCTCTGCAATTTCCGGCAGCACGGTTGGCTGTTCAGCTTCGGCGGCCGAAGAAGTTTCTCCGGTAAACTCAGGCACCGAAGCTGGTTCAATATGGCGTGGCCGGTGTGCGAGGACCTTTATCCTCTTTCCTTTCGGTTCTGGCTCGCTAGGAGCAGTTGCAGCTTCTTCTTTTGCTGAGGTTGTGTTTTTCCTTTTTTGCCCTCGAATGGGATAACGATAATCAGGGTAGAAGAACCCAACTGCATCAAACACCCGGTTGAGTCTCTTCTTTTTTCGGCCTCCGAAGGCTGCTGATAACGCAGTGTTCTCAGCCTTCGAATATGCCCCAAGCAGTTCGTCACTTAATGTTTCAATGCTTTTCAACCAGTCGTCATCAGGTTCAATAAATTTATCTGCATATTTGAATGTGTACTTCAGTCTGACCAGTCCGCCTTCGTCGGACTCTTTGATAGTATCCTTCGGCATTTCCCATTTTTCTGCAAGTGGCCATACCCTGAAGGCAATGTGCTCTTGGACTAAGTCCCTTGTCCCAATAAAGGAGCAAACTACACCGAAGGCTCTTTGGCACTCTTCGGCTGCCTCATCCATTTCAACCTTCGGCCTTCGAAGTCCGAAGCGTTGCCAGATTGGGTGCATAATGATACTTTTGACATTATCTTGCGCTGTTAGATCATTTTTCACATAAAACCATTCAGTCATCCAGGCTCCGGGCCATCTCTTCCGAAAGGTCGGCACAAGGCAGCTTGACCCGGAGCGGGCGCCGAAGCTGTAGCACCCAAAATTGTTGTGATATTGCTCTTTTCCCCAGGGTTTCGTCTCGTACAATAACTCGTGTATGTTGCAGAAGCTTTTAGCGTTTGGTTCTAAACCTTGGCTTCTCACAGCCCAGACAAAAATCCCCATTCTTATAATAGCTTCGGGAGTGAGTTGATGAAGGTAGACTTGGAATGTTTTCAGTACCTCAACAACAAAGTTGCTCAGAGGGAATCGAAGCCCAGCCTTGAGAAAGCTTCGGAAAACCACAACTTCATCTTCTTCGGGGGTGGGAGAAGTCTTTTCTCCAGCGTCAGCCCTCACAATAGATAAATCTCGAAAGTACCGCCCCCTCATATTATCAATATGGCTCTGCTTGATAGTGGTTTTCCCGAAAACCGTGTGGCTTGGCCGCCATGGACGATCTTCGGCCTCTTCACCACCACTCTCCACATCATAGCTGTCGCTGTCACCAGTATCTTCAGACAAACCTTCGAGAATCTCTTTGGTGATTTTCTCTGTATTCGTCTCTGCCATCGCTATCAGGAACCCCAGATTCTTCTCCTCCTCAAGACTCAGCTTCGTCTCAGCAGGGATCTTCTTGCCTTCAGACATCTTCGGAAACGCTAAAAAATTGTTCCCGATGCCGAAGCTTCAAAATCAAAAAGACCAACAAATCTTAGTGCAAGAGCTAAAAATTTTAGTGGGCCGAAGCAGATGGCAAGTGTGCGTACCAAATGAGTTTGCGGTGCGATATTATTTATACGCCCAGGGCGTTGACAATTGAAAGGTCCCGCTTGTCAGTGAAGGTTGCTATTCTAGCAAAGGGAAGGTGTTTTTTCGGACCTTCGGCTCAAGGCCTTCGTCCATATCGCAATCTGAATTTATTATTAACAAATTAATATTGCGAGGGGCTACTGTTGGGGGCCTTCGTCCTCCGAAGGTCCTCAAAAACATGACTTGACAATGTTTTCCAAGCGGATTATGTGAACAGGTATTCTCGGATTCAGAATTATGAATACGAAGCACGGCCAGGACGAAGCCTGAACCAGACGAAGCACGAGCGCAGCCGAAGCTGTGTGCGGGGAAGCTTCGTCACGATAGCAGAAAAGGGAACCGACTTAAAGATGAAAAGACTGCATGGGCCTCGACTGATTTCCGTAGGCCATTGACAAATGTAATGGACATGGATGTAATTTTATGTGGGCTGCGTCCCGCGTCTATAAATAGATGAACAGTACTCCCGTACTGTTCACGCTGACTGTGCATTCGCTTTTGCGTCACGCTTGTACTTTCTACCTTTTCTCAGGACCGAAGGTACATTTGTAATTCGAAATCATTTCTATTTTCTCATGTTAATAAAATAGAAATGATTCTATGGTGATGTCTAAATTATATTTCGTGCTTTATATGAACCCTTCGTCATTACTTGTTATACTTACGAAGGTATGTTTCTTATGACCTTCGTCCGAAATTCATTATCCCCGAAGGGGCATAGTGTCTCGAAGGACGAAGGACTTTAATATTTAACACTTTTTATGTTGCCTTGTTCTTAACTCTTAGCATTTGAGAACAAGTCCCCAACAGTCCTATTCACTGTGTCTCGGGAAATCTTATAGTTTAGCCCCTAACCTCTCTGGTTTTTATGCGCCCAGTCCAGAACTTATTTAAAATGGATAAATGAATTAGTAAATGTATTTTTAATACAAAAACAATTGCTAGAATTTGTTAAATTCCTAGAAAATTCATACTTGCTCCAAATTAATCCATTCCACTTCCTATAATTTTGTAATATTATTCTCTATCAAATTGTGCCACTGTTTTGGCATGAAAGACACACCAAAATTTATCTATTACTTATCTTGTATTAAGCACATAAAACCTTGGAAAATTTATAACTTAAAATCTATAACTCCAAAATTAACGATTCTTGTTCCTAGGTTCTTATTTTAATGTATAGATTTTTATTGTGTATTTTATTCACATGTTTGGTGCAATGTTAATTTTTACTATATTATGTATGTATTGTGTTGATGCGAGTAGACGAGCAAGCCACTGTGGATTCTGGGGTTCAGCAAGTAGAAGTAGCTGAGCAGGAGCTCATTGAAGGCAAGTTGTGCCCTTGATCACTTACTTTTTCCCAGCCATGTTCTTATTAATTATAATGATCTACATAGGTTAATTTTGATGGGATCCTTTAAGTCACCCCAGTTTTGGTTATCTTTATACCTTATTCACCACTAAAATATTTTTGGGTAGTACCTGCTATTGCTTTATGTAGATTTGGTTATGGAGATACACTATTCATGATTACTCTTTTATTATCTTTTTATTATTACTGTTCATGTTAAGATCATTATGTTAATGGGAACATGGAGCGACCACCGGGGAAAACAGTGCTACCACAAGGTTTAATGGGACGCCTTTGGCTGATTAACTAGGAAAGCTAGTGGATGACTTCCTTACACGAAAGGGGCAAGGACAGTAGGGGAGTGGTCAGTGTAGGGAGGTCCTTGGGTTGATTTTGCTGTGATGGCGGTCAGGCGAGGGATTCCTGCACTGGAGCTTCCTATAAACTGTAGCGGGATTTCTGAAGCTAATGGAACTTTGTAAAGGCCTCGTAGTGTTACCCTGCCTCGCCTCCTCGGTAGAGGTGTATGGGATTGGCGGTCTCTTGGCAGATGGGTAACATGACTTGTGGGTAAAGATGTGCAACCTCTGCAGAGTGTAAAACTGGTATACTAGCCGTGCTCACGGTCATGAGCAGCTTGGACCCTCACATGATTAATTTATGGAACTTAAATTTAATTTGACATTTGCATCGCATTTGGGATTATTTTACTGTTACCTTTCTTTATTATTATTAAGGTTTGGTATTTACTTACACTTAGTAATTGGTAATAAAATTTTGACCAACTTATAAAAGCAATGCTCAGCTTTAGCCTCTATTTTATTGATCAGCCTTACACTTCATATGAACTCCCACCTTTGGTGAGTTCATGCACATTATTCCCCACGACTTGTTGAGCTATGAACGTATGTGAGCTCACTCTTGCTGTCTCACACCCCCCCACAGGAGAAGAACAGGTGGTCGAAGTGGAGCCGCCTTACACTGAGGCATTCAACTTGATCTAGGTGGCGTCTCCCAGTCAGCTTTGTGGCGCCAGGGAATAATACTTAGTTTGCTTTATTTTATCATTTATTTTTGTAAGACTTCCGCTATGTAAAAAGTACCTTTATGATATTTATGACATTTATCTCTATGCACTCTGTTATTATGTGTGTTGTTCTTCCTTGGCGCACATATGAGATGCACCCGGATTTGTCCCTTAAATCCGGGTGTGACAGAAGTGGTATTAGAGGAAATGTTGACTGTAGGACGAAACCTAGATAGAAATGGATAAACCCTTACCTACTTACCTTATTCTGAATCCTTCTATACTTACCTTACTTTGATTCTTTCTACACTTATCTTGATCCTGTCTCACCTTCTACTATTCTACTCTGATCATTCTTACCTTCTCTACTCTGAGACGAGATGGATTTCATATCTTGGAATCCTATACTTATGATCTTTTCAAGAGATAGGGAACCTAAGACAAAAGTAAAACTATTTTCTTTATTGTAAAAATGTTGTTTGATTGTTCTAATGATAAATGTCTGATTTGCTTCTTTGATTGATTGAAATATTATATATGGACATCTTAGTATGTACCACCATAAGGTAATGAATTAGCTATGGTAGGTAAAACATTAATCTGCTTAGCTAATAAATCCCCCAAAGTAACATGATTCGTAATTACCTGCCTTGTCTACTATTCTCTCTTACCATATGTATCTAACTCAGATGGTCAATACCAGGAGGGGTGGTGGAATAGATTTACCTCCCAGACGACACACTCGGAGGATATTTAGACAACCCCAGCCACAACCAGCAGAGATGAATCCCCCTAATCCTCCACCAGGCGGAGTTGACCCACTGGTTGCAGCTCAGATGAGGATGATGCAAAAATGGCTGACACCATGGCGGATATGCGTGCACAGATGCAGTAGGAACGCCAGGAGATGCACCAGGAACGAGAAGAGATACGCCAGGAGTTGCGCCAGGAGCGAGAAGAGATATGCCAGGAGAGAAGGGCGCAACAACAGCTGCAGCAGCAATTTCAGCAACAGCAGCAACAGCAACAAGTACCATTACCTCCACCACCACCACCAGTTCCACCTCGTGATAAGCACCGGGAATTTATGAGTCACAAGCCACCGACCTTTGCCAGTTCGCCAGATCCACTTGATGCAGATGATTGGTTGAAGTCAATTGAGAAGATGCTCAACATCGCCCAATGCTCAGACTGGGAGAAAGTTCTTTATGCCTCTGGTCGTCTGACAGGTCCTGCTGCTGACTGGTGGGATTCTTATACTACTGCCCATGATGCTGCTGATACTATTACTTGGGCAGAGTTCAGTACACAGTTCAGAAACTACCACATTCCAGCTGGATTGATGAAGATCAAGAAGAAGGAGTTTCTGTCATTGAAGCAAGGCAACATGTCTGTCAGCGAGTACAGAGATAAATTCATTCAACTGTCGAGATATGCTCCGGAGGAAGATGCTGAGGATGAGAGAAAGCAGGAGCACTTTATTGAAGGACTTAATGGACCCCTACAGTATGCACTGGTTGCACACACATTTCCATCATTTCAGAGGCTACTGGATAAGGCTCTTGCTATTGAACACAAGCGTGTTCAACTGGGAGACTTGAAGAGGAAGGCTATCTCACAGGGACAGGGTAGCAGAAGTGTTTGTCCCCGCTACGTTTCGCCACAGGGTACACCTACTCGTCCAGGAGGGGGACCACGCCCAGCTTAGTACGCTCCATAGGGGTCTCCACGGACACCTACTCGTCAGGCTACTCCCACTAGCACCCCGCCGAGGTCTGCAGGACAGAAGACTGGCCCTACATGCTTCAAGTGCAGTCAGATTGGGCACTATGCTAATGCTTGTCCGATGGGGAATTCTGGTACTCCAGCTAAGAACAAGCAACAGACTCCTAGCAAGGGATATTCTATAGCCAGGTTAATCCAGTCAGTGTCGATGATACTCCTGATGGTGCTAACATCGTACTTGGTATGTTTTACATTAATGCCATTCCTGCAACAATATTATTTGATTCTGGTGCTACACATTCATTCATGTCTGCTCGATATGCTAACACAAATGAGATACCACTGCTAAATATGAGAAAACCAATGATAGTAATCACACCTAAAGGGCCTATTGAGGCAAATCAAATGACACGTAGATTGACATTAACAATCATGGGAAGATAATTTGGAGCTACTGCTATAATATTATAGGCAAGCAGTATAGATCTAATCCTTGGTATGTCATAGTTAAGGAAGGCAAAGGCCATGTGGTAGGGGCACGATAGAACTCACTAGCCCTAAAGGAGAAACGTTTCAAGTTCAAATTGCAGTAACCACCTCTTCCAAACAGGCTATATACTTTATACCTGAGGAGTTTGTTGGTGACAACATCCGTGTGGTTAGAGATTTTCCGAATGTCTTTCCAGAGGAGTTACCAGAGATGCCACCAGATAGGGAAGTTGAGTTTGTCATTGATCTTTTACCTGGAACTACCCCTATTTCTAAATGACCATATAGGATGTCTGTAGAAGAATTAAAGGAGCTTAAGAAGCAGTTAACTTAGTTACAGGAGGTAGGGTACATTTGTCCGAGTTCCTCACCTTGGAGAGCATAGGTACTATTTGTACAAAAGAAGGATGGATCGCAACGGATGTGTGTGGACTATAGATCACTTAATGATGTTACTGTGAAGAACAAGTATCCATTACCTCGTATTGAGGATTTATTTGATCAGATGAGAGGTGCTAGGTTATTCTCGAAGATTGATCTCCGATCGGGATACCATCAAATGAAGATTAGACCATCGGATATTCCTAAGACGGCTTTCTCAACCCGATATGGATTATATGAGTTCACTATTATGTCGTTTGGATTAACCAATGCACTAGCTTATTTTATGAATTTGATGAATGAGGTGTTTATGGAGTATTTGGACAGATTCATCGTGGTGTTCATCGACGACATTCTTATCTATTCTAAGAGTGAAAGTGATCATGAAGAACATCTGAGGTTGGTGCTATAGAAGCTACAAGATAATCAACTCTACGCCAAGTTCAGCAAGTGCAAGTTTTGGATTGACAAGGTGCCATTCCTTGGACATATTATTTCTAATGGAGGAATATCAGTGGATCCTGCTAAAGTGAAGGAGATAATAGAATGGAGCGTGCCCACTACCGTCACTGAGATTCGGAGTTTCTTGGGGCTTGCAGGATATTATCGAAGATTTATTGAAGGATTCTCTAAGATTGCTAAGCCTATGACCTCGCTGCTGGAGAAAGGAAGAGAATTTAAGTGGGATGAGAAATGCCAAGACAGCTTTGATCAATTGAAGAAGAGATTGATGTCACCACCAGTGTTGATTATGTCAGATCTATAGAAAGGATTTGACATTTATTGTGATGCATGTAGCCAAGGATTAGGATGTGTGCTCATGCAAGAAGGACATGTGATCGCCTATGCGTCTCGTCAGTTACGGAGACATGAATTGAACTACCCCACTCATGACTTAGAACTGGCAGCCATTGTGCATGCACTTAAGATTTGGAGACACTACGTTATGGGAACTAAGTGCCAAGTATACACGGATCATAAGAGTTTGAAGTACATATTCACTCAGAAGGATCTCAACCTTAGGCAACGCCGTTGGTTGGAGCTTATTAAGGATTATGATTTGGAGATTCACTACCACCTAGGCAAGGCAAATTTGGTTGGAGATGCCTTGAGTCGGAAGGAGCACGTTCATTCCGCTATTTTTGTCTAGCTACCCGATGAATTAGCAAAAGATTTTGAGAGGCTCAACCTGGGAATTGTTACGCATACGGAAGGAGTTACCATTGAATTGGAACCTACCTTGGAGCAAGAAATTCGAAGAGGTCAGATTGGTGATGCCAAAATCCAGGAGATCAAGGATCTGATAACAGAGGGTAGAGGCCTAGATTTCATGGAGGATGAGCAAGGCACGGTATGGTTCAAGAATCGGATCTGTGTTCCTGATATCGATAGTCTTCCGGAAACCATATTGAAGGAGGCACATGACTCAGTTTATTCTATCCACCCTGGGAGTACTAAGATGTATCAGGATTTGAAGCAAAAATATTGGTGGTATGGATTGAAGAGAGATGTGGCTACACATGTGGCTATGTGCGATGTGTGTCAAAGAGTTAAGGCTGAACACCAGAGGCCAGGCGGACTACTGCATCCACTAAAGATACCTGAGTGGAAATGGGAAGAGATTGGCATGGACTTCATTGTTGGATTACCCCGCACATCTGCTGGGTATGATTCTATATGGGTGATTATGGACAGGCTAACTAAAATAGCCCACTTTATTCCAACGAAGACCACATATTCAGGAGCCAAGTTAGCAGAGTTGTACATGGCACGGATTGTATGCCTACATGGTGTGCCAAAGAAGATTGTGTCAGACCGGGGATCATAGTTTACTTCTCGATATTGGAAGAAGTTGCACGAGTCCTTGGATACAAGATTGAATTTTAGTTTGGCTTACCATCCACAAACTGATGGGTAGACTGAGAGGACCAACCAGGTGCTAGAGGATATGTTAAGAGCTTGTGCTCTTAACCATGGTGGAAGCTGGGATAAGAGTTTGCCTTATGCGGAGTTCTCTTATAATAATAGCTACCAGGCCAGTTTGAAGATGTCACCGTTTGAGGCTTTATATGGCAGAAAGTGTAGGACTCCACTGTATTGGGATCAAACTGGTGAAAGGCAGTTATTTGGACCAGAGATTATACAAGAAGCAGAGGAACAAGTCCATCAAATAAGGGAGAATTTGAGAACTGCACAATCCAGGCAGAAAAGCTATGCTAATAACCGGAGAAGACTACTAGAGTTTAAGGAGGGTGATTATGTCTATTAATTTGAAGGTGTCACCACTCCGGGGTATGAAAAGATTTGAAGTCAAAGGAAAGTTGTCCCCTCGCTTTGTTGGACCCTTCTTGATTTTAAAGCGAGTGGGAGAGGTGGCATATCAATTAGAGTTACCTGATCATCTTGCGGATGTGCATGATGTCTTTCACATGTCACAGCTGAAGAAATGTCTCAGGATACCTGAAGAGCAGCTACCACTGGAGGACTTTAGTGTTCAAGAGGATCTGACATATGCTGAGTACCCCATCAAGATTCTTGATACACTGACTCGTGTCACGAGGAATAAGGTTATAAAGATGTGCAAAGTGCAATAGAGTCACCACGGAGAGGATGAAGCTACTTGGGAGAGAGAAGAAGAGCTTCTTATAGATTTTCCTCATCTATTCCCTAGATCTTCCTAAATCTCGAGGACGAGATTCTTTGTAAGGGGGGTAGGATTTGTAATACCCAAATTTGTAAACAAAGAATATAGAGAGGTCTCCTCATTTTATGTGCCATATTTGCATCATAAAAAGAGCATACATATAATTAAGAGTGATTAATTAAAACAAATCATACTAAAATAAGAGAAAGTGCATCTTGTTGGAGTTTTATATGTTGTGCATTAAATAAAATAATAAGGATAATAATAATAAGATAATAATTATTAGAAGTTGAATTAAACCCTAAATTTAAAATCAGGGTTTGGAAATAAGAAAAGAGAAGGGGTATGAAAATATAAATAATATATGTATATAAATAAATATATTCAGAATTAATACCCTAATTTCACAAGTATAATTTGGGGTGATGAGCCATAGAAGCTTGAATTTAAGTTTGAGTTCAAATTCAAATTTGGAAATGATACAAAAAATAAAATAAAATAAAAAGAAGGGGGGAAGACTTACCTGGGCTGCAGTACCTGAATTTGGCCCACTAGAGGAAAGGCATCATGCAGCCTGTGATGGAACCTCCCAAGTTATTAGGCCCACCTACAGTTGTCCTTGTCCAACGGACCTCAGACAACCCTGTAGGTGCCCCTGAATTACTTGACAAGTTCGGTATCTGCTTTTTTTACCTTTCCCAAGAGCATTTCACCCGTCACGCAGACATTACAGATCATCGGAGATAAGGAAATGCCGAAGCGATTACATAAGCTTACATTTATTTAAAAGTAAGACAAAGTTATATATTACAGACCAGTATAACTTATGAGTGCAGAGTAATATTATTACACACCAAGGGAGGCAAAAACCCCTCCCGATAAGTTTTAAACAAAAGTTTTTATGGAGGAACTCTTCCTCCTGTAGCTTTACTCTTGCTTTTCTTCTTTTGGGACCACCTTGGAACAGAAACAACAAAAGTTTGTTGCTTCCTCACCTAAAAACAATAGGGAATAAAACCCTGAGTATGGAATTACTCAGCAAGACTTACCCGACTAAAAAAAGACTCTCAAAGGGTATGCTGGTTATCAGGGAGTCAAGGTAAGGTTTCTCAATAATCAAAGACTCTGTTTGCAGAAATGCTTACTAAAGTGGATCCTTAAAAGTCCAAATTTTACTTGTCAGGTTAGGTAAGATTACCTGTCTCTAGAGTTCTTTCTACCATAGTTCAATCACTTGACCTGCACTAGCCAATTTCTTAACATTCCTTTATCTTTACTAGAGTTCTACGTATAGGGCAGTGACCAAGTCTTCATAACCGCGAAGGTACGGCGATCCGAATCGATTATACTCAGCTGAGGATCTCCGATCACACGACATATGTAGCACTTAACCCTTGCATATGTCAACCCGCCACCGGGGTTCTTAAGACCAGATTAGGTTCACGTCAACTGAGAGCACAGATACACCACCGTCCAGCCTCTTGCCACGGAGGGTACACGCTACTCTCGCCACCGCTCCATGCCTATTGTGTGTTATCTTATTCTGGACTTAGTCTGCCCGAGGCAAGGCTTACCCATGATGAGGCATGTGACCAGTTAAAGGGTCCTCGGTCAGCAAGCCTACATCGACACGGTCCTTAATCGACTCAGACGGTGACACTACACCGAGACTCTCTTCTCGTGCAAGTCACCCGCCTGGTCTCAGCTTAATCATTTCAAAACCCAAAGCTTGGTACCTGGCAGAGGTACATCTTTTCCGATGTTGAACCCATCACGGCCATGATGGATCCACCATCCAATTTTGTTTTTCAAAAACATCCCACCCACTTTTGCCATATCATCTTTTGTAAAAACAAAACATTTTGTTTTTCTAAAGCAATGCTAAGCATCAAAAATATTTTGTAAAACAGGTGATCAAGGAAGGTAATCAAATTCAAGGAAGGTAATGCAGGAAGTGTTCTATCAATCAACTCCTATCACCTAATGCAACAAGCAAGTGATAAAGATCTTTAAATCACAAGGAGGTGGCAAATGCACCGGGGCTTGCCTTCGTTTATGGGTGAGTCAGGCACGGATCCACAGATGTTAAAGTAAAAACAATTCCCTGCATGAGGTTCCGCAGGTGGTGGTGGTGAAGTCTTCTCCTCTTCTACCTCAACCTCTTCTTCGTTTTCTAAAGATAACCATATATATGTATATAAGAATGAATGCCATGTAATGCTCATGAGAGTGCAAAGATAATAAGAATTTATCACCTAAAGTTCTTGAATACAATTTTCCTTCACGGTTCTCCGGGAAACTAGGGTTTCCGGAGTCAGTAAAGGAATTCAAAGGGCAGGGGGGTAGGGTTTTGGGTTCTAGTATCAAACAAGGTCCAAATCATACCAAATTCTACCCAAGGCTTCTAAATAATGTTTAAAGTTCATATAAAAAGTTTGGGGATTTTTGGAATGATTATTGATTTTCTAAAAATTCAGAAGCAATGCTTTAGGCTATTTTAAATGCTCCAAAATTCCTTATTTGATCTAAAAATCCTAAAACTATTTTTATTAAATACTATGGAAATTAAGGAATCTAGGAAAATTGGGTTGGCATTTTTACCATTTTTCTGTAATTTTCTACATATTTCTAAAGTTGGACAGAAAAAGAAAAGAGAAAAGAAGAAACGGTGTTGGGCTGAATCTGGCTCAGGCGGCCCAAGTCCACACGGAAACGCGCGCGCGCCCATGCCCGCGCTAACTGCTTTGCATAAAGGCCCTCGGTTTATGGCTAACTCGAAGTGGGTTCAATCACTGTTTTCTGGAGTCACTGACAGATTACACAGGAGTCCCCCAAGTTCTATTCCTTCACCGCCTGTGGTCCCCGACGGTGCACGGTGCGGCAGAGCTCCAGCGAGCATCTGGACCGGCCAAACGGAACAAGGACTGGTTCCAAGCTTCAGCCGGAACCGAATTCATGCCCCAACCAGTGTTTCCCCTAAGTTAATTACACGAATGGCTAACCAAATGTCCCTGGCCACGGTGGCAGCGAAGGTAATCAATAGAACCGCGTGTTTCCAGTGATCTACGGCGGTTTAGTTCAAACTAAAGTGTCGAGGAGTTTGAGGAGAGCTTAGGGATGCTAGAACAAGACTAGAGACAACATGATCGGACCTGATTTGCGCTGACCACGACGAAGTGTTTGTGCGGCTTGTTTGAACCGATTTGGGGGAAATGTGAAATTCGAGCTCGCTGGTGATCGGCTGGGGGCAATACTAGGTGGCTAGGTGTGTGATGACCTTGCGGAGCTCGCAGTGTCTTCAATTTATAGGCTTAGTGAGCGGTGGCCGTGAATTTGGGCGAGACGCGCGGCGGTCAGAGAAAGGGGAAGTTCACTGGCGCAGTGAATTCGTGTCTGATGCCATGGCAATTACTCCGGCGATCAACGGGGAGCGAGAGGAGGTCACGGCGATGCGGTGGAAGTGCATGGACACGCGGCGCAAGGCCGGGAAGCGGCGGTCAACGGTGTACTTATCGGATTCCACTGCAGTGAACGTTGTACGGTGGCCGGAATACTTTACTGGCCGGAGTTATCCACGGCGATGATCTCCAAGTGTTATCCAGTTGATTTGGTCACGAGTCACGGCAGTGATGGCACGAATCTTGGCGCAAGGAGGTCGCCGGCGGTGAGGTTGCCGCGCTGGCGGCCTGATCCCTTCAGCTACTGTACCATGGCAAACAACATTCAGACGACCTGACAGAGCATCTTGAGATCGATTTTTCTCCCAAATTCATATGGTAACACAACCAATGCTCTGCAGCAACATTGTAGGGCTATAAACCAGCTACAACTTTGCTATATTGTGCTCCCACAAAAAGTCATTGGATCTTGCTTGGAATTGAGCTTGAAGTTCATGCCATCCCACAGTTAGTCTGATTTCAGACTTTAAGTAGTGTGACAGTCCAACTTTGGGCTTAATTATTTCCAATTTCTTCTCAACAACTATGCTTACACTCTTAAGCAAAATTGTTCTCCTTTGATAGGTCTACAAGTTTGATGTGGTGACCTAGGGCAAAAACCCTAGAATTTGAAAACTACAGAGCTCCAAAGTTAAGCCAATTCTCTGATTTTTCAGACTTAGCCTATAGAACTCAAATGAGGTCCATTTTGCAATTAAGTCCAAAATCCAAGATTTGGCTTACAAATCCACACATTTGTGAACCAATTGACTTAGGATACTCATTTATCATGGTTTTTGCACTTTAGTCCAAAAGTGGACTAATTTTGCACTTAACCCCCTAGGGTTTGGATTTAGGGTTTTCCAGGGTTTCAATTAGGGTCTCTGGTATCTCAGGGGTGTAAATGCAACTTAAACCCATTCTTAGTAATATTTTATGACTATTTTACTTAAACTTTAGAGTTCTCTCAATTTGGATCTTGTTTTACCCTCTTAATCCCTATTTAGGGTTAAGTTTCCTATTCCAGGGTTCTATTTGCAAAACATCAAAACAATACAACTTGTTTGAAATTTTACCTAGTGAATGCACTCTAGGTGTGTCAACATATGCAATGCTAATGTTTATGATGTCATGCTCCAGTTTTAGTAACAGTAACACCAGCGGTGTTACATCCTTCCCCCCATAAAAGAATCTCGTCCCGAGATTAAAAGTCCTAGGGCAAGTAATGGAAAAGGAAACACTTCACGTTTTTATTTTCTGAGTTTTGGTACAAGGCAGGGGTGGGTTTTGGGGCTCACTCCTTTATTACAACAATTGTATACACTTTACAAATTACAAGAGGCTAAAAATCCTGGGAAATTCTTATCTAAAAAGTCTTGAGTTTCCTAAGTAGCCTCATCTTCGGAATGCTGGTTCCACTGTATCTTGTAAAACTTGAGAGTTTTTCCTCGGGTAATCCTGTCCTTTTGGTCCAAGACCCAAATAGGATGTTCAGAATATGTCAAGTCTGGTTCAAGGACAACATCTGTTACTTCAATGGTTCGATCTGGAACCCGAAGACATTTCTTCAGTTGGGACACGTGGAACACATTATGTATGGCAGATAAGGTTTCGGGTAGTTGAAGTCGATATGCCATTGGTCCACACTGTTCAAGTATAGGGAATGGACCAATGTACTGAGGTGCAAGCTTCCCTTTAACCCCGAAACGCGATACACCTTTTCATTGGGGAGACCTTCAGATAAACATAATCCCCCACCAGAAAATATAAGGGCATCCGCCGTTTGTCTGCATAACTTTTCTGACGAGCTTGAGCCTTCTTCAAATTATGAATAATTCTTTGAACCTTTTCTTCGGTCTCTTTCACCATATCGGGCCTGAAGAAGTACCTTTCACCAAGTTCAGACCAATTTAGCGGAGTACGACAGTGTCATCCATATAAAGCTTCGAAGGGTGCCATCTTGATACTTTCTTGATAGCTATTATTATATGAAAACTCCACTAATGGTAAACATTCATCGCATTTTTGTGAGAAGTCTAACACACATGCCCGCAGCATATCTTCCAGTATCTGATTTACCCTCTCAGTCTGCCCACTGGTTTGAGGGTGATAGGCTGAGCTGTGGAGCAATTTAGTACCCAGGGATTTATGAAGTTCTTCCCAGAACTTGGACATGAATTGCGATCCACGATCTGACACTATCATCTTTGGAATACCAAGCAAACTAAGAATACGGGCAATGTATAATGCTGCATAAGTGGCCACTATGTATTTTGCCCTGGCGGGTAGGAAGTGGGCAATCTTTGTGAGTCGATCAACGATAACCCAGATAGAATCATACCCTTTGGCAGTCCTGGGCAATCCCACAATAAAGTCCATACTTATGTCTTCACATTTCCATGTTGGGATTGGTAAAGATTGTAATGGACCAGCAGCTTTCAGGTGTATGGCCTTGACACGTTTACAAGTGTCACATCTAGCCACATAGCATGCAATTTCAATCTTCATCTTCGTCCACCAATAATGTTGTTTCAGATCTTGATACATCTTAGTGCTTCTGGGATGAATAGAATAGCGACTAAGATGTGCTTCGTCTAAAATTTGCTGGCGGACCCCTTCATTTTTAGGCACCACTATGCGGTTGTTAAACCATACCACGCCTTGATCGTCTTCTCGGAAACAATTGGCTTTTCCAGCCCTTATCTTCTCACGTATATGTTTCATACCCTCATCATTTTTCTGTGCGTCAATTATCCTTTGTAAGATGACTAACTCCAGCTTCAAGTGATTTGAAGTCCCATGCTGAATCATTCCCAGGTTCAGGTTTTCCATCTCCTGGCACAATGTAATGTCAGAAGTCCTCATAGTTAAACAATGGCAGGAAGCCTTGCGACTAAGTGTATCTGCCACTACATTTGCTTTGCCTGGGTGATAATGGATCTCTAATTCATAATCCTTGATCAGCTCGAGCCATCTTCTTTGTTTCATATTGAGTTCAGACTAGGTAAAGATGTATTTCAAACTCTTATGGTCTGTATAAATATGACAGACATTCCCCAGCAAATAATGACGCCAGATCTTTAGGGCATGAACCACTGCAGCTAGCTTCAGATCATGAGTGGGATAATGTTCCTCATGCTGGCGCAACTGCCTTGAAGCATACGCAATTACTCGGCCCTCTTGCATTAATACGCAGCCGAGCCCACTGCCTGATGCGTCACAATACACATCAAAGGGCTTATTGATATCTGGTTGAGCCAATACCGGAGCAGTGGTTAATAATGTCTTCAGTTTCTCAAAAGCTTCATTACACTTTGAAGACCAATTGAATTTTGTCTCATTCTTCAATAGACTTGTGATTGGCTTCACAAGTTTAGAAAAATCCGGTATAAATCGGCGGTAATAGCCAGCTAGTCCAAGGAAGCTTTGGACTTGATGAACAGTGGTTGGGGGATTCCACTCCAAAATGTCCTTGACTTTGCTGGGATCTACCGCAATCCCCCTGGCAGACAGTACATGTCCCAGAAATTGAATTTCTTCCAGCCAAAACGCGCACTTACTGAACTTGGCATATAATTGATGTTCCCTTAGGCACGTCAATACGATCCGTAAATGTTGAGCATGCTCCTCTTCATTCTTGGAATATATTAAAATATCATCTATGAAGACCACCACAAACTTGTCCAACTCGGGCATAAATACCGAGTTCATCAAATAAGTGAAGTGGGCCGGAGCATTCGTCAGCCCGAAAGACATTACCAGGTATTCAAATAATCCATACCGCGTAGTGAATGCGGTCTTTGGTATATCCTCGGGCCAAATACGGATCTGATGGTAGCCTGACCTAAGATCAATTTTGGAGAATACCCTCGCCCCGGTCAATTGATCAAATAAAATGTCAATCTGTGGAAGAGGGTACTTGTTCTTGATAGTGACCTCATTCAGGGGTCGATAATCCACACACATCCGTAAAGTTTGATCCTTCTTCTTGACGAATATGGCTAGACAACCCCATGGTGACGAGCTTGGCGGGATGAATCCTTTCTCTAGTAGATCTTGTAATTGAATCTTCAGTTCTGCTAGCTCATTTGGAGGCATTCGGTACGATCTTCTAGAAATGGGAGCCGTACCGGGCTTTAACTCAATTACAAACTCTACATCTCTTTCGGGTTGCAAGCTAGGAAAATCCTCTGGAAAGACATCTGGGAACTCGCATACTACCGGAGTATTCTTGATCTCCGGTATAATGGCTTCATAAAGTCTGCTAGTAGTTTTGGTTGGAATGGGGATAGACAAAAGAATTTCTTCTTGGTTATGACTCAACCTGATGGTTCTCTGATCAGTGTTGAGGGTTGCTTTATGTCGGGCCAACCAATTCATGCCCAAAATCACATCTATGTCTTGGCCTTTCAGAACAATCATATTAGTAGGAAAGTCTCGTCCGGCCAATGTTATGGGCACTTGGAAAGCCACTTCCCTAGTAAAGATTTATCCCCCAGGTGACTGAATTTTAAACCCTTCTTTTGATTCATGGTATGAAATGCAATGTTGCTCCACAAATTTCTTATCGATGAATGTATGTGAAGCACCAGAATCAAAAAGAATGATTGCGGGATGATTGGCCACAAGGAACGTACCCATCATTACCGGTTCACCGTCCGGTGTGGTGGCCACTTGCGTGTAATATATTCGTCCCGTCTTCTTTGTATTCTTGCCCACATTTTCCTTAGCTTGAGAGGAATTCCCAGTACCTTGTTGATTGTTTGTGCTATTATGCTTCGGATAAGGGCAATCCTTAATAAAATGCCCAGATTTTCCGCAATTGAAACAACCTGTTGACGAAATGGGAAGGGCCGGGAAACGAGTGCCAAAGGCACCCGGCTGACTTGTTGCAGTAGGGGCAGCATTGGGACGGATGAACACTGGCTGTTTGAATGGGAAGGAGGGTGGGCGTGCTGAAGAACGACCGTGATTAAAAGGCCGGATGACTAACCGTTGCCTTTTCTCGGGGCCCTGATTAGGCCTGTTACCTCCACTCCCCTTGATCTTTCCAGAACTTGTATATTTAGATTCGACTGCCAGCGCTGTGCTGACAGCCCTTCCGTAGGTGAGGTCGATGCAGGTAGCCATTTTCCTTTGCATCCAATCATTTAAACCCCTCATGAAATAGTTCTTCTTTGTGTCAGTGTTGACTTGATCAATCGCATACTGCAACAAGTGATTAAACTTATTGAGATACTGGGTGACCGTATCTCCGCCTTGCTTCAACTTCATGAATTCTTCCTGTTTCATGTGGAGTACTCCTTCTGGTATGTAATGTTCTCTGAAGGCTAGCTTAAATTCATCCCAGGTAATCTGATGATTGGTCGGCTGAACGGCCACAAAGTTTCCCCACCAGGTGCTGGCAAGGCCACACAATTGCTAGGCTGTGAACAGGGGCTTCTGGGTTTCAGAACACCGAAGAAGTCTAAACTTATGCTCGATGACACGGATCCATTCGTCTGCCTCTAAAGGGTCTTCTGCCTTGACAAACAGCGGTGGACGCGTTTCGGAGAAGTCCAAATAAGATGTCTCACGGGGCCCTTGCGGATAGCCCCGCCCGCCTTGTTGTTGAAGCTGCTGACCTGCCATCTCCCGCAAGAAGTGGGTATTATCTGCTATAGCATTTACCAAGGCGGCGATAGCCTCGACAAGTGTGGGAGGGACTGGAGGTGGGTTTGGTGTTGCCTCCCTCCCACGAGAGGTACTAGCCCCATCCTGAGCACGAGTTCGGGAAGGCATCTATGGCAACAAACATTTGGAAACAATATGATATGCCAAAGAAAACCATCCATTTTACATTACTAAAAAGAGTAATGTTACAGACTCGAATTTTTACAACAGGAGTACAGTACCCATTTTACAATAACACTACTATTTCTACAACTATACTATTCCTACTTCCTATCACTCTTGGTAGCCTCACTGTCGGGCGTAGGAGACCACTCATCGACCAACTTCATAGAGGGAGGGGGCCTGAAAAGGTCCAATTTGCCATCAAAAGCTTCTCCCGCTACATGAGAAGGTCCGGCTTCTGTCCCGACAGAATCGGCAGGCACATTGGGGTGCAACTGTGAATACAGTACATGAACTTCTTCATGTATTGTATTGCAATACACCTGCAGGTTATCGATGGCTGAGCTAAGCTCTTCTACTCTGGCTCGAGCTTTTGCCTCCTTAGCCCAGGCAATCAAACGAGACTGAAACGCCCAGTCGAGTGCTAAATCTCGATCTACAAGTTGATCCTGCAGGCGGCGGATGTCGCTTCTTAATTCATTGATTCTATCGTCATCCGCAACCCAAATGTCAGTCCTGCGTCGGAGTTCTGTTTGAAGCTGATTCACTTGCGCTTCAAGATCCCCGATCGGATCATTACTCCCACTACAGCTATCTTCGTGTCTTGGGGCAAGTTGATGACGTGGCACACCAATTGGGCCAGTATGCTTTCGCGCGGTTTTCCTCGTGCGCGGTGGCATTTTTCTAAGGGGGAAAATTTTATTAACATAGTTCTTAACATGATGCATGTGTAATTACAGAACCAACCTTAGTTGATTCAACCTTATATACATTGCACTCCTCCTATCTGGTCTTTCATATAGATTCTTCAGAAATAATAGATAAGAAGGGAAGAAATTTCTGTAGATGAGTCTTTAGAAATTTGGCCCACCAGAGGAAAGGCATCATGCAGCCTGTGACGGAACCTCCCAAGTTATTAGGCCCACCTACAGTTGTCCTTGTCCAACGGACCTCAGACAACCCTGTAGGTGCCCCTGAATTACTTGACAAGTTCGGTATCTGCTTTTTTTTACCTTTCCCAAGAGTGTTTCACCCGTCACACAGACATTACAGATCATCGGAGATACAGAAATGCGGAAGCGATTACATAAGCTTACATTTATTTAAAAGTAAGACAAAGTTATATATTACAGACCAGAATAACTTATGAGTGCAGAGTAATATTATTACACACCAAGGGAGGCAAAAACCCCTCCCGATAAGTTTTAAACAAAAGTTTTTATGGAGGAACTCTTCCTCCCGCAGCTTTACTCTTGCTTTTCTTCTTTTGGGACCACCTTGGAACAGAAACAACAAAAGTTTGTTGCTTCCTCACCTAAAAACAATAGAGAATAAAACCCTGAGTATGGAATTACTCAGCAAGACTTACCCGACTAAAAAAAGACTCTCAAAGGGTATGCTGGTTATCAGGGAGTCAAGGTAAGGTTTCTCAATAATCAAAGACTCTGTTTGCAGAAATGCTTACTAAAGTGGATCCTTAAAAGTCCAAATTTTACTTGTCAGGTTAGGTAAGATTACCTGTCTCTAGAGTTCTTTCTACCCTAGTTCAATCACATGACCTGCACTAGCCAATTTCTTAACATTCCTTTATCTTTACTGGAGTTCTACGTATAGGGCAGTGACCAAGTCTTCATAACCGCGAAGGTACGGCGATCCGAATCGATTATACTCAGCTGAGGATCTTCGATCACACGACATATGTAGCACTTAACCCTTGCATATGTCAACCCGCCACCGGGATTCCTAAGACTAGATCAGGTTCACGTCAACCGAGAGCACAGATACACCACCGTCCAGCCTCTTGCCACGGAGGGTACACGCTACTCTCGCCACCGCTCCACGCCCATTGCGTGTTATCTTATTCTGGCCTTAGTCTGCCCGAGGCAAGGTTTACCCATGATGAGGCATGTGACCAGTTAAAGGGTCCTCGGTCAGCAAGCCTACATCGACACGGTCCTTAATCGACTCAGACGGAGACACTACACCGAGACTCTCTTCTCGTGCAAGTCACTCGCCCGGTCTTAGCTTAATCATTTCAAAACCCAAAGCTTGGTACCTGGTAGAGGTACATCTTTTCCGATGTTGAACCCATCACGGCCATGATGGATCCACCATCCAATTTTGTTTTTCAAAAACCTCCCATCCACTTTTGCCATATCATCTTTTGTAAAAACAAAACATTTTGTTTTTCTAAAGCAATGCTAAGCATCAAAAATATTTTGTAAAACAGGTGATCAAGGAAGGTAATCAAATTCAAGGAAGGTAATGCAGGAAGTGTTTTATCAATCAACTCCTATCACCTAATGCAACAAGCAAGTGATAAAGATCTTTAAATCACAAGGAGGTGGCAAATGCATCGGGGCTTGCCTTCGTTTATGGGTGAGTCAGACACGGATCCACAGATGTCAAAGTAAAAACAATTCCCTGCATGAGGTTCCGCAGGTGGTGGTGGTGAAGTCTTCTCCTCTTCTACCTCAACCTCTTCTTCGTTTTCTAAAGATAACCATATATATGTATATAAGAATGAATGCCATGTAATGCTCGTGAGAGTGCAAAGATAATAAGAATTTATCACCTAAAGTTCTTGAATACAATTTTCCTTCACGGTTCTCCGGGAAACTAGGGTTTCCGGAGTCAGTAAAGGAATTCAAAGGGCAGGGGGTAGGGTTTTGGGTTCTAGTATCAAACAAGGTCCAAATCATACCAAATTCTACCCAAGGCTTCTAAATAATGTTTAAAGTTCAAATAAAAAGTTTGGGGATTTTTGGAATGATTATTGATTTTCTAAAAAATCAGAAGCAATGCTTTAGGCTATTTTAAATGCTCCAAAATTTCTTATTTGATCTAAAAATCCTAAAACTATTTTTATTAGATACTATGGAAAATAAGAAATCTAGGAAAATTGGTTTGGCATTTTTACCATTTGTCTGTAATTTTCTACATATTTCTAAAGTTGGATAGAAAAAGAAAAGAGAAAAGAAGAAACAGTGTTGGGCCGAATCTGGCTCAGGCGGCCCAAGTCCACGCGGAAACGCGCGCGCGCCCGCGTTCGCGCTAACTGCTTTGCGAAAAGGCCCTCGGTTTATTGGCTAACTCGAAGTGGGTTCAATCACTGTTTTCTGGAGTCACTGACAATTTACATAGGAGTCCCCCAAGTTCTATTCCTTCACCGCCCGTGGTCCCTGACGGTGCACGGCGCGGCGGAGCTCCGACGAGCATCTGGACCGGCCAAACAGAACAAGATCTGGTTCCAAGCTTCGGCTGAAACCGAATTCATGCCCCAACCAGTGTTTCCCCTATGTTAATTGCACAAATTGCTACCCAAATGTCCCTGGCCACGGTGGCAGCGGAGGTAATCAATAGAACCGCGCGTTCCCAGTGATCTATGGTGGTTTAGTTCAAACTAAAGGGTCAAGGAGTTTGAAGAGAGCTTAGGGATGCTAGAACAAGACTAGAGACAACATGATCGGACCTGATTTGCGCTGACCACGTCGAAGTGTTCTTGCGGCTTGTTTGAACCGATTTGGGGGAAATGTGAAACTCGGGCTCGCTGGTGATCGGCTGGGGGCAATACTGGGTGGCTAGGTGTGTGATGACCTTGTGGAGCTCGCGGTGTCTTCAATTTATAGGCTTAGTGAGTAGTGGCCGTGAATTTGGGCGAGACACGCGGCGGTCAGAGAAAGGGGAAGTTCACTGGCGCAGTGAATTCGTGTCTGATGCCGTGGCAATTACTCCGGCGATCAACGGGGAGCGAGAGGAGGTCACAGCGATGCGGTGGAAGTGCATGGACACACGGCGCAAGGCTAGGAAGCGGCGGTCATCGGCGTACTTATCGGATTCCGCCGCGGTGAACGCTGTACGGTGGCTGGAATACTTTACTGGCCGGAGTTATCCACGACGATGATCTCCAAGTGTTATCCAGTTGATTTGGTCACGAGTCACGGCGGTGATGGCACGAATCTTTGCGTAGGGAGGTCACCGGCGGTGAGGTTGCCGCGCTGGCGGCCTGATCCCTTCTACTACTGTACCATGGCAAACAACATTCAGACGACTTGACAGAGCATCTTGAGATCGATTTTTCTCCTAGATTCATATGGCAACACAACCAATGCTCTACAACAACATTATAGGGCTATAAACCAGCTACAACTTTGCTATATTGTGCTCCCACAAAAAGTCACTGGATCTTGCTTGGAATTGAGCTTGAAGTTCATGCCATCCCACAGTTAGTCTGATTTCAGACTTTAAGTAGTGTGACAGTCCAACTTTGGGCTTAATTATTTCCAATTTCTTCTCAACAACTATGCTTACACTCTTAAGCAAAATTGTTCTCCTTTGATAGGTCTACAAGTTTGATGTGGTGACCTAGGGCAAAAACCCTAGAATTTGAAAACTACAGAGCTCCAAAGTTAAGCCAATTCTCTGATTTTTCAGACTTAGCCTATAGAACTCAAATGAGGTCCATTTTGCAATTAAGTCCAAAATCCAAGATTTGGCTTACAAATCCACACATTTGTGAACCAATTGACTTAGGATACTCATTTATCATGGTTTTTGCACTTTAGTCCAAAAGTGGACTAATTTTGCACTTAACCCCCTAGGGTTTGGATTTAGGGTTTTCCAGGGTTTCAATTAGGGTCTCTGGTATCTCAGGGGTGTAAATGCAACTTAAACCCATTCTTAGTAATATTTTATGACTATTTTACTTAAACTTTAGAGTTCTCTCAATTTGGGTCTTGTTTTACCCTCTTAATCCCTATTTAGGGTTAAGTTTCCTATTCCAGGGTTCTATTTGCAAAACATCAAAACAATACAACTTGTTTGAAATTTTACCTAGTGAATGCACTCTAGGTGTGTCAACATATGCAATGCCAATGTTTATGATGTCATGCTCCAGTTTTAGTAACAGTAACACCAGGGGTGTTACACAGCCCACGCTCTATTCACCCGCACGCGCAGCCGTCCTGGCTCGTGGACCCCACCCGCAGCTTCACCGCTGACAGGTGACCCCACATGTTAGTTGTGTCGTCGTCATTGCAATGGGTCCGCGAAGACCACGGCGACGCGCCCGCACACGATTCGCCACGTCAAGCCTATAAGCTCGGGATTCCTCTCTCCCTCTTGACCGTGCGCGCCTGCGAATCCATTTACCTGTCCTTCCGCTTCCGCAACCATTGGCTGCCTGTACCTGGGAGTGCCACGATGCATAGGTCGTCGCCACCGTGGACCCGCACCTTCACCGATGCTCTGGAGTTCGCGTGAGGTCGAAGCTACTCATTGGGGTTCGTGGGTCGCGTAGGAGGAAGGAATTGAGACAAGCGTGCCCAAGGGCTCTTGCGAATTCCTCGCCGTCGAAGCACTTTCGCCGTGTGCCGCGGGCAGGGCGGAACTCCGTTCGATCTCTGGTAATTACCTCGCCAATGCTCCCGCATCTTTGTTCTCTGTGTAAAGTAGCGTTTCGTGCAAGCATCGTGAACTAGAGGCATAGATCGAGGGCGCCGGCGATGGCGCCGCCGTGTTTGAAGCCGCGCTGTCGCGGAGTTTCTTTTCCGCCACTGGAATCCGGTCGGGTTAGGGCAGATCACCTCAGCCGTTGATCCGCACGTGTGTGGCCCCGATTGAATCCAAGCGTACCCCTTCGACTGAGTAATCGTGCACCGTTCGATTTCGATCGGCCGGTAGTAAAACCCGTGTAGGCGTTTTAAATCTGTAGCGTTGGATCGAGATCCGATGACCTCCGTAGCATACCGGTTCGCGATGTCACGGATTTAATCTGGGCGCCTCATCTCAGATCGGACGACTTAGAATAAACTAGACTGACAGCTGTGTCTCTTTTGCTAAAGAGTCCCCGAGGAACTCACCAATCAACCCACCATCCAGAGGGTCCTATTCACTGTGTCTGGGGAAATCTTATAGTTTAGCCCCTGACCTCTCTGGTTTTTATGCGCCCAGTCCAGAATGTATTTAAAATGGATAAATGAATTAGTTAATGCATTTTTAATACAAAAACAATTGCTAGAATTTGTTAAATTCCTAGAAAATTCATACTTGCTCAAATTAGTCCATTCCACTTCCTATAATTTTGTAATATTATTCTCTATCAAATTGTGCCACTGTTTTGGCATGAAAGACAGACCAAAATTTATCTATTACTTAATCTTGTATTAAACACATAAAACCTTAGAAAATTCATAACTTAAAATCTATAACTCCAAAATTAACGATTCCTATTCCTAGGTTCTTATTTTAATGTATAGATTTTTATTGTGTATTTTATTCACATGTTTGGTGCAATGTTAATTTTTGCTATACTATGTATGTATTGTGTTGATGCGAGTAGATGAGCAAGCCACTGTGGATTCTGAGGTTCAGCAAGTAGAAGTAGCTGAGCAGGAGCTCATTGAAGGCAAGTTGTGCCCTTGATCACTTACTTTTTCCCAGTCATGTTCTTATTAATTATAATGATCTGCATAGGTTAATTTTGATGGGATCCTTTAGGTCACCCCAGTTTTGGTTATCTTTATACCTTGTTCACCACTAAAATATTTTTGGGTAGTACCTGCTATTGCTTTATGTAGATTTGGGTATGGAGATACACTATTCATGATTACTCTTTTATTATCTTTTTATTATTACTGTTCATGTTAAGATTATTATGTTAATGGGAACATGGAGCGACCACCCAGGAAAACAGTGCTACCACAAGGGTTTAATGGGACGCCCTTGGCTGATTAACTAGGAAAGCTAGTGGATGACTTCCTTACCAAAAGGGGCAAGGGCAGTAGGGGAGTGGTCAGTGTAGGGAGGTCCTTGGGTTGATTTTGCTACGATGGTAGTCAGGCGAGAGATTCCTGCACTGGAGCTTCCTATAAACTGTAGCGGGATTTCTGAAGCTAGTGGAACTTTGTAAAGGCCTCGTAGTGTTACTCTGCCTCGCCTCCTCGGTAGAGGTGTATGGGATTGGCCGTCTCTTGGCAGATGGGTAATATGACTTGTGGGTAAAGATGCGCAACCTCTGCAGAGTGTAAAACTGGTATACTAGCCGTGCTCACGGTCATGAGCAGCTCGGACCCTCACATGATTAATTTATGAAACTTAAATTTAATTTGACATTTGCATCGTATTTGGGATTATTTTACTATTACCTTTCTTTATTATTATTAAGGTTTGGTATTTACTTACACTTAGTAATTGCTAATAAAATTTTGACCAACTTATAAAAGCAATGCTCAGCTTCAGCCTCTATTTTGTTGATCAGTCTTATACTTCACATGAACTCACACCTTTGGTGAGTTCATGCACATTATTCCCCACGACTTATTGAGCTATGAACGTATGTGATCTCACTCTTGCTGTCTCACACCCCCCCCCCCCACAGGAGAAGAACAGGTGGTCGAAGTAGAGCCGCCTAACACTGAGACATTCGACTTGATCTAGGTGGCGTCTCCCAGTCAGCTTTGTGGCGCCAGGGAATAATACTTAGTTCGCTTTATTTTATCATTTATTTTTGTAAGACTTCCGCTATGTAATAAGTACCTTTATGATATTTATGACATTTATCTCTATGCACTCTGTTATTATGTGTGTTGTTCTTCCTTGGCGCACATATGAGATGCACCCGGATTTGTTCCTTAAATCAGGGTGTGACATATTTTTAGTATATTAATTTTATAAACATAATTACTATGAAAGGTTGAATGCTTAGTTTTTTAAGTTAATTAGATTGAATTAATTAGCATAAGTATTTTATATTAACTATTTAGATATAGTTTTATAGTATAAATATTAATAAACCTAAATTATGTTAAATATCAATTCATTAATTTAGTAAATATATTAAGGTAAACTTATGATTAACTTTTAAAGTTAAATAGTTTGAATATTTCTAAATAAAATATGTTAATATAAAATAATTTAATTAAAACAATGTAAAATATTGATAGATTTAGAAAATATGTGTCACCCATTTTAATTAGTATGTATTATATGGTCTTCTTGTTGTATATGAGATATGTTGTTTCTAACTTGTCCATTATCATACGGTGTCAGAGTGGCCAACAATGTGATATTTATAATGAGTCATGAGTTTAAGTAAGATTTTACTACTATAACCATGTTGTTCATTGCACCACAACCAGACGTGATATAGAGAGTAGCGGAGTTATGCTATACCAAAATCACATTCGGACGACGTAGGCTCATCATACATTTATGCTCTGTCGGTCGCTCTTGGGTGTGTTTACAGCCTATTCTTTTCCATAAATATAGGATGGTCATATATCTAACAAGGGAAGTTCATCATCAATTTTTAGGATTTAGAGTGATCAAATACATGTAATATTTTTGTACTGCTTACAATTATATTTGTATTTTGTGCATAACATATATCACGTTGTCAGATTTTCTAATTTTGATATACTAACTCGTACTTGTTCAAATATGACATAAAAATATCAAAAACATCATGAGATTTTTTTGTCGATGAGTATTTCAGGTGGCACCAAGGACTCCCTATTTTAAGAAAGAGCTTCTACCTTGAGCACACGTAGGGAGCTATCACATTTTAATGCGATGAGGTAATGAGATCTGAATTAACTAATTAATTTATATTTTAATTTTATAATTTAATATATTTATTGTTTAGGAAGGAGGACAAACATCAATAGATCAATATGGGAAAAGAGTATGATGCCATGCTAGCCAAGGAACAAACACTACGTCAAAATCCCTCAAATAGGACGTGAGGATATGTGACACTTGTTTAAAACACGTCACTGATTTTTTTCAGTGGCTTTTTTTAAAAAAAACATGTCACTAATGACTGTACACATGTGACATCTATTTTAAAACGTGTCACTAACAAAATCTGGTAATAACTCAGTGATATGTTTAGTGACATGTATATATAAACACGTCACTAGTTTAAGACGTCAAATTTGTTCAGTGACATGTATATATAAACATGTCGCTAGCTTCAGATGCCATATCTATTTAGTGACGTGTTTTTGAATACATGTCACTAATACATATACATTAGTGACGTGTAAATATAAACATGTCACTGGCTTCAACCTTCGTAGTTAAAATTCTTTTTTTCAAACGACCTCAGATGAAAAAAAGCACAAAAATGAAAGTTGTAGGTCTTGAAAATTTATGAAACTTTGTAGTTGACAATGTTTTGATTTGAAACCATCTTGTCATAGAAAAATATGTTTGAACTTTTCAAATTTAAAAATCAAATTTTGTAAACGACCTCGAATGATGAAAGTACCAAAATAAAAGTTGTAGATCTTAAAAAGTTATACAACTTTATAGTTGATAAGTTTTTCATTTAAATTTATTTAGTACCTCAAATAATCAATTTATATAGGTTTGTTATAATATGTGGGAAATGGAAATGTAATGCAAACACAATAGGGTTTATGGTGTAGTGGAATTGAGTTTTCGTCTTAGGTGGAGGTCATGAGTTCAAATTTCATGAGCCGCAAGGGGGTGTTTAGTAAGAATAAAGTTGTCTGGGTAGTTCTGTTAGTGACACATATTTATAAAAAGGTGTCACTGACCCCATTGGCTAGGGCCCAGGGGTGATGGTGGCGAGGACCATATAGCCACTCCTCCTATAAGAGCAACTCCAATAGTCATGTAAATCTTAGCTCTCTAAATCACATATTTAATAATTTTCTAAATAACTTCGGGAATAAAAAATGTGAGTTCTCCAATAGTTCTTTAATTATAGGTTGTAGTTTTGTTTTGTATCGATCCACATCAAAAGAATAAGTCACAAATGTCATCAATTACCTTCATTATCTATATAATGCAGTCAACATTTTTGTTTAGGGAGTTGCTAAATGTAGAGAGTAAATGAGGTTAGATGAGATGTCGCTAAATTTAGGAAGTTCATTTAGAGAACTGTTGGAAAGGAGTTTTTATGTTAACTGCCTAAATTATTGATTTAGGAAGTCTTTTAGAGAACTACTAGAGTTGCTCTAACACCCACTCGGGAGGAGAACAAGTTTGTGACCATGTCTTTTGATGATGGGTAAGGGTTTCTATTATCTTTGTTTTTGTGTAATTATCGTAAATTTTAAAGAGATTTATATTATACTACCTATTTACATGTCACGAATTGATGACATGTTCATTGGCACTAGACACCACAGGCAGGTTAACTTTATCTCAGGTTATTTCTATGGTTTTTATTGACCAAAGATGGTGACTATGCCTAGTGGTGAGTGTATCTCTATGATATCTTGGCACCACTACCGGTTTACTCCTAATGCAAACTATCAAAATGCCTAGAGAGTAGTGTGACTTGACATGTAGGTAAGATTATCCTTTATTTTTATGGTTAAGTTTTTTGAAGTATAGTGCATATATTTCCTTATCGCACATATCCTTTTACATGTACATTTTTGTTGCTAGCGAAAGGGAACTACGCGACCCATGTGCATATAATGTTTTACAAGAATGTATAAAAAGTTGTCAAGGAACTATATGTCCATATATAGGTGTCGGGGACCATAATTAGGGTTACCCTCAAGACCCCTAAATCTCAGCTGGTAACCCCCATCAGCACAAAGCTGCAAATGCCTGATGGGTGCGATTAAATCAAGGATCGATCCATTCAAGGGACACGATCGTGCCTCGCCCGAGCCTAGTCTCGGGCAAGGGAAGCCGACCCCGGAGAACCTACGTCTCGCCCGAGGACCCCCCCCTCCAGCAACGAGCACACTATCGGCTCGCCCGAGGCCCAGTCTTCACCGAGAAGCAACCCTGGCCACATCGCCACGCCGACCGACCAAATCGCAGGGACATTTAATGCAAAGGTGGCCTGACACCTTTATCCTGACGCACGCCCTCCAGTCGATAGAGCCGAAGTGACCGCAGTCACTTCGCCGCTCTACTGACCGGTCTGACAAAAGGACAGCGCCGCCTGCGCCGCCCCGACTGCTGAGCCACCCAACAGAGTGAGGCTGACAGCAGCCAAGGCCGGCCTCGGGCGTCATAGGAAACTCCGCCTCGCCCGACCCCAGGGCTCGGACTCAGGCTCAGCCCCGGAAGACGACGAACTCCGCTCCGCCCGACCCAGGGCTCAGACTCGGGCTCAGCCCCGGAAGACGGCGAACTCCGCTCCGCCCGACCCAGGGCTCGGACTCGGGCTCAGCCCCGGAAGACGGCGAACTCCGCTCCGCCCGACCCAGGGCTCGGTCTCGGGCTCAGCCCCGGAAGACGGCGAACTCCGCTCCGCCCGACCCAGGGCTCGGACTCGGGCTCAGCCCCGGAAGACGGCGAACTCCGCTCCGCCCGACCCAGGGCTCGGACATGGGCTCAACCCTGGAAGACGACGAACTCCGCCTCACCCGACCCCAGGGCTCGGACTCAGCCCTAGCCTCAGCCGACGGTCTCCGCCTCGCCCGACCCAGGGGCTCGGACTCGACCACGGCCACGGAAGACAGACTCGACCTCGACCTCGGAGGAGCCTCCACATCGCCCAACCTAGGGCACGGACCAACCACGTCGACAGGAGGCACCATCATTACCTTACCCCGAGCTGACTTAGGCTACGGGGAACAAGACCGGCGTCCCATCTGGCTCGCTCCGCCAGATAGGCAATGATGGCGCCCCGCACGCTCTGTGACGACGGTGGCTCTCGGCCCCCTTACAGAAGCAAGAGGACGTCAGCAAGGACTCGACAGTCCTGACAGCTGTCCTTCCGCCAGGCTCCAGCGCTCCTCCGACGGCCACGACACCACACGAACCGGGTGCCAAAACCTCTTCGGCTGCCACAACGGCATGTACTTAGGGCGCTAGCTCTCCTCCGCTAGACACGTAGCACTCTGCTACACCCCCCATTGTACACCTGGATCCTCTCCTTACGCCTATAAAAGAGAGGACCAGAGCCCTCTTACAAAAGGGGGGCCCGCGCGGGGAAGGACGGGACGGCGCTCGCGCAAGGCCGCTCGCTCCCACTCCCGCGTGGACGCTTGTATCCCCCTACTGCAAGCGCACCCGACTCAGGCGCGGGGCTAACACGTAGGTCGCAGGATCCGCTCTCTCACGCCTGCCTCCCTCTGGCTGCTTCCTTTCCCCCCTTCGCGTTCCGCCTCGCGTCGACCCATCTGGGCTGGGGCACGCGGCGACAATTCACTCGTCAGTCCAAGGACCCCCCGGGTTTCGAAACACCGATAGTTGGCGCGCCAGGTAGGGGCCTGCTGCGTGTTGACGAACAGCTTCCCGTCAAGCTCCAGATGGGCAGTCTCCAGCAACCTTTCCAACCCGGGACGGTGCTCTGTTTCGGGAATCTTGAGTTCATGTCCCTCGATGGCAACTACAACATGATACTCCTTCCCCCGCCGCGCGACAGCGACAATGGCGGTCGGCAACCCGCTCGCCGGCGGGGAAATCGACGACACTTTCCTCACGTGGTGGAAGGACGACATTCGGGCTTGTCCCGTCCCCTCCCCCGCCGACGGAGGAGGAGGCAGGGCAACCAAGGCCGAGTGGGAAGCGGCACCTCGTTGGCTGTCGAGCGAGTCGACGGTGCCGGCGCCCCAACGAAGGGTGCGTCGGGCATCGACCTCGCATCTGAGACGAAGACGAGCGCCGCCTCCCCACAACACGCCAATCTCAAGAAAACGCACGACGCCAGCACGCTCGTGAAGGACTTGCTGGGCGTCACCCTCGTACCTGAGACAACGGTGCAGTCAGTCCCATACGCGACCTCGTCACCGACCGTCGACCGAAAGGTACCGACCGATTCCCATCTCGCGTCTTTTGGATTCGGCCTCGACCCACCAAGCGACTCCGCTTCGGTGAGCACTCTCTTAGAGGCGAGTCCAAACCCTCTGGGGTATCGTGTGCGGTCACCCTGGGACCGACTAACGACCGACTCGACCTACGAGCCCTCGGGGTCCGAGGAAGATGGCGAGCCCGACCTCTGTTGGGATTTCTCCGGACTTGGTAACCCCAGTGCCGTGCGGGACTTCATGACCGCATGTGACTACTGCCTTTCCGACTGTTCTGACGGCAGCCGCGGCCTCGACAATGAGGACCGCAGCCCAAGTCGTGAATGTTTCCACATCGATCTAGGGGGTCCCAGCGAAGGCAACCATCTTGGTATGCCGGAAAACGGTGATCCCCCTAGGCTCGCACCTCGCGTTGACATCCTTCGGGAGCTAGCTGTGGTCCCCGTCCCGGCGGGGGGTCCGGACCCACAGCTCGAGCAAATCCGCGAGAGGCAGGCCAGGCTCGACGAGGGAGCAGGAACGCTTGTGCCGATCCGCCGGGACATCGGGCAGGAATGGGCGGTCCAACCCCTGCCGGAGAAGCGCGTCATCTCCCCCAGGATATCCAGCACCGCATCGCCGACGACGTCAGGGTGAGGCCGCCGCCGGATTCCAGCGGAGTCGGCCAGAACCTGGCTGCAGCGGCAATACTCCTCCGCGCGATGCCGGAGCCATCAACCACCAAGGGGCGGCGTATCTAGGGAGAGCTCAAGAATCTCCTGGAGGACGCCGCGGTCCGGCGGGCCGAAAGCTCTGCCTCCCGAAGGCAGGGGTTTCCCTCGGAACATCGCGCCGCGACTTCCTGATTCATGCGGGAAGCCTCGGCTCACTCCGGGCGCACGCGCAACACAGCGCCTGCGGCCCCGGGTCGCCTCGGCAACAAGCGCCACCATCACAGCTGTCGGGCCCACCTCAACGACAGGGCGCACCGAGGCTACCACCCTAGGCGTGGGGGACGCTACGACAGCGGGGAGGATCGGAGTCCTTCGCCCGAACCACCCGGTCCGCAGGCTTTCAGCTGCGCCATACGACGGGCACCGTTCCCAACCCGGTTCCGAACCCCGACTACTATCACAAAGTACTCGGGGGAAACGAGACCGGAACTGTGGCTCGCGGACTATCGGCTGGCCTGCCAACTGGGTGGAACGAACGATGATGCTGCGTCCCGATCCTCTGGGACTCAAATGTGATACAATTACTAGACCCAGGAGGCTAGTAAACACATTTATACATCAGATGATTCCAGATCTGCTTAAACGAGACAAACCTACAAAGGTGGCGAACAACTTTAAGAGTTGGTCCACAACTCGGGACATATCATCAGAGTGGGGCTGAAGCAGCCCGATATACGCAGCGAAGCAAATCAGCGGTCCAACAGCCACAGGCAAGGTTGGGAACAGTCGTAACTCTTACCCGATCTCCTTTTTCTGAAAAACAACAAATAAGCAAGGGTGAGTACAAACGTACTCAGCAGCCCACCTTCACCCGCGGAATGGGGAAATCAGATATAATGCATGGAATATGTGGAGCTCGGGATATTTTGCAGAAACAGCAATATTTAATGCAGAGTTGTTTTGAAAAACATTTTGTATTTTTGCAAAGCGCATCCTCTCCAAAAGGAGCAGGAAGTTTTTCAGTATTATAACAAAATCCCCTGGACTAAACCATCCAGGCATCTCAGCAGTTTCCCACTGGTTTTCCTTTTCAAAAACCGCTACTGGACTTCCCGTCCACCATAGCTCACGGCTCAACCGCCGAACCTTTTTAAAAACCACTTTTCTCAAAACCATCTCTTTTTTTGGAAAACAAAACATTAATTGTCATACCATACCAGACTCGTCCATTCCTGTGGACACAGACTATTCGAATAGGTTTTCAAACTCTGCGCAGAGGTGTACACTTTACCCACTAGTTCGGCTCTGCGATCCCATGGCCAATGAGACCCGAATCCGACTCTCTTTCTTTCCCCGCATGTCCTAACCTTAACGGTTATCCGGAAGGAGTCAGGCCACCACCATGTCCAAACCGGACAAAACTTTCCCCCTCCTTATCCTCCCGGTGCTCCCCAGCCTTCATAACCCTGGGGTTGGACCGTACGAGTTCAGATTGAGTGACTGCCCACACAGTCTCGAGTGGTTGTACTATTAAAGAGTACAGGTAGTGAAGATGACAAACCGGTCCTTATATGAGGGGACAATCCTTCTGCTCACGCCTAAACCAGCTGAGCCATCACCTTAGGCCCTCCCCTAAACCAGGGAGTCCCTGATTATCCCTACTCAAAGGTGATAAGGGTGAAAACCCTTCATCATACACATTTTGAAAAACATTTTCTTTTGAAAACTCACACCTTTCCTCAAATCATTCGTAACAAATATATCAGGGATTGATTGCGGCAAGCGGCTGGGTGGCCATAATAACTTGTCTTAAAATCATATCATGCATAAAATAACAGGCTGAGGGTTGTGGTTGTAAAACATAGGTAATTTATGCATCAAAGGGATCCAGTGAGCTTGCCGTGCTTATTCGGCGAAGGGGGAAGGGGAGCTCGCGGAACTGGCTTCTGGCTCCACCGCCTGGTGTAGACTTGCAGATCTGGCCTCCACGAGATGGAACGAACGCTCCGATAACTATGCAACATGAACAAGCAAACATACAAACCAGCAAGTATACCAACAAATATTTAGTATAGTGGTCAGAAAAGCGATATATGGATGGGTAGAGTCTTGAGTAGAATCTATGTCATGTGGTGTTGTGATATTACTGGTGGTGGAGCGGAGGTGCTTACCAGGAGGGTGGACTGGAGGCAAAGCGACACTATGCGTGTAGCCGGCAGAGCGGAGTAACTGAGTGGGTGGGGTGTTTGCCTTGGCTGAGGGTGTTGAGTGTGTGTGGAGAGGGAGAGAGTAGCTGGGTGTATTTATAGCTGAGTGTAGGTGGTGTAGCACAGTGAAGTTCACTGTTGGTGAGAATGGTGACGAATGAATCGTCTGACTTGGTATGAACATGAGAGTTATAGGCAGAATATGGGACAAGAGTATTTTGGGAGTTTTCTGGAACATGAACCATGCTTAAGGGGTGACATGGCTGGATAGGGAATAGTTTGATAAAAATTTAGAAACGAGAATTATTGGAATCTGAGTTTGGGAGCCTGGTTCGAAGGAATCTCAAAGTTAAGCGTGCTCAACTCGGAGAAACCTGGGATGGGTGACCAGATGGGAAGTTCCCTACTGGAAGGAAAATCACAGTCACCGGAGTTCGTATGACTGGAATATGGGTCTGGCTGGTCTTAGGTGGACTGGACAGCATGATGTATGAGTAGTTGAAATTTGGGGTGATCGGCTAATCGATGAATAGTAACGATGAATAGTGGCGATGGAAAAGTAATTATAGATATCATCTATGAATAGTAACGATGATGAATAGTAATGGTAAATAGTAACAATGATGAATAGTGTATGTGAATAGTAACGATGAATAGTAACGGTGAATAGTAACGATGAATAGTAACGGTAAATAGTAATGGTGAATAGTGACAATGAATAGTCGTATGAACGAACGATGAACGATGAATAGGAACTATGAACGAACGGACGAACGAACGATTGGAATTTCGGCAGCATAACGGCAGGAAAAGATTATTTGGACGAACGGACGGACGAACGATCGAATAATCGGACGAACGAACGATCGGAATTTTGGCAGCATAACGGCAGGACAAAGATTATCTGGAAGAACGATGAATAGGGGCTATGAACGAACGATGAACGATGAATAGGGACTATGAACGAACGATGAACGATCGAATGATCGAACGAACGAACGATCGGAATTTCGGCAGCATAACGGCAGGAAAAAGATTATTTGGAAGAACGATGAATAGGGACTATGAACGAACGATGAACGATGAATAGGAACTATGAACGAACGATGAACGATCGAATGATCGAACGAACGAACGATCGGAATTTCGGCAGCATAACGGTAGGAAAAAGATTATTTGGACGAACGAACGGACGAACGATCGAACGATCGGACGAACGGACGAACGAACCATGAACGATCGGACGAACGATCGAACGATCGGACGAACGAACGAACAAACTAAGAACAGGGGACGAACGATCGAAGAACGATCGAACGATCCTTGTGCTAGTGTGTGCTTGTGTGGAACATGGAGTGGGTGTGTGTGGGGGGGGGAGAGAGTTGCCATGAAATGGCTTGGGGTGGGATGAGAGGAGGCCCTTGCCCCTCTATTTATAGCCATGGTGGGGGGATTAGGGGGAGGGATGAGAGGATTTGTGGGAGGATGAGATGATTAGTGGGAGGTTAGCATGTATTTGTCTTGTATAAGTGAGATTTGCTTGTAGAGCTCACCGTATGACACTGGAGGCATACGTATACGTATGAGCATGAGGAAAGTTATGAAGAAAATATTTGTAGGGACTTGAAAAATGATTCTGAAGGTATTTCTCAAGAGGAAAATACCTGGAGATATATCGGTGGAATATTTGGGCAGTATTTCTGGAAAGAACTTGAAGGGGATTACTCGGGAAATATCTGGGCGGTATTTCTGGAAACAAATTGAGGGTGATCACTGGGAAATATTTGTAGGATATTTTGAGGAGGATTTTGGAGAAAATATAGACCACTATATTTTATTTGTTGATATCAACTCGCAAACAAACATTTTGAAATGAAATTTGAAATTCATTTTGAATTTAGAGCGAGTTTGAGAAAAATTCAAGATTTGAATTTTTGGGATGCTACAAATCTACCCCACTTAAAAGGAATCTCGTCCTCGAGATTTGGCTTAGAAGGGTTATGGGTATAGCTTTACTTCAGCTACATATCTTCACTTTACAACTCTTCGAGGAGATGGAACTTCGACAAAATCCGGCCTTTGAGGAGCATCCGGTTGCTGATTGCAAATGCTGATTCTGGCTACTCAAAGATCATCTTCAGGCTTCAGCTTTCGCTTGGCAGCTAGCTTATTGAGGAAGCATCGATGCCAACACGCAAACCTTTCTCTTGCGAACTCCCACATGGATTCCTTCCTTGATTGGTCTTCTGGTGCTTCATCAACAAAACTTGGGTAACCACTTCTCATCCAGAAACTTATAAGCTTCGATGATCTGGTCCTCCACAAGCTTACTAAGCCCTTCTTCTTTTTCTCCATAGCAGGAACCTTACTGGAATACTACCCCACTTAAAAAGAATGAGGGTAGATCTCTTGAATCTTGGGGATTTGAACTCCTTGAAGTACCTCATAACAAGGGTGTTACGGGGCCTTCTTCTATTGTTGCTGCTTGAGCAGGCTGCGGAGAGATGACTGACACAGGGTTGATTTTGAGAGAACCTTCTTCTTATCTTCTCTTCGCTATCTTTTTTTCTCTTTTCACTGCTCCTTTCTTTCTCTTTGCTCTTCCCACTGGAGGATTCTATCAAAGAGTATTACCATCATACAGAGGAGGAAACCAAAGATGTTGAACCATATACAACAGTCTTCAACCCAAGAATTACCAAGCATTGTGATCTTAGGGGCAAGGGAGTGGAAAATGGAGTTGCTTGCGATTTGGCAGAGGGTATTTTATCTGGTGTGTGTGCTTTGCTTGGGATGGGAGTTGAGGGAGCTGGGGGGGATTTATAGGCGAGCGGGGGTGTCTGGTTGCAGAGTGGTGGTGATGGAGTAGGTGCTACGCGGCAGCGGGTGCGACAAGGGGAGGGGGGGTCTGGTGTTGCCGGCGATGATGGTGGCAGTGGGTGCGCTGCAAAGGTGGCATGGGTGGCGGTAGTGCGCTACAAAGGGGGCGTGGGCGGCGGTAGTGCGCTGCAAAGGGGGGCGTGGGGCGGTTGTTGGAGATGGGACACGCGTGCGGGGGCACGGGTGAGTGGTGGAGTCAATGACCCTGATGTTTGTGGTCTCTGGTTCCAAGAATCTTTGCCTCTCTGTATGGTAATAACTCCTTCTGTCCTCTTTTTCTGTTTACTTTGACTCAGGGGCAGTGCTTTGATTCTCACGGTCGGTCCTTTTGACTGAGCGGCTGGACTGGTTTCTTCTGTAGCTTATTACAGGCTTCAAGGGTGAGCTTCCCGGTGTCTTCTTGGGTAAGGCACTTTTTTCTTCAGATGGGTTAAGATGAGAATGGAAGCATAAGGTAAGGATTAGCTCTAATTTGTGATCTATGTTTTTAGAGAAAACCTTTTTAAGAAAAACGAAAAGAAAACACACTAGCTCAGCAATGATAAGCACAAACAAATCAAATGTTTTGAATAAGGGAAGAATAGAGTTTTTCCAAAGCACGGGCTACTCAGATTCGGGGGCTAAGCATAACTACTATTGCTTGGCTCCTGAATTGAGAACTATGCTAAATGCAACTTATGAGCACTAACGTTAAAGCATCACATATGCACTCAAAAGGGGAGAAAACATCAAGCGAAATTCATTTTGAAATGCCCTAGGGGGCCACACAAATAGAGTTTTGCAAAACACGAGTCTACACGATTACCTCTCATACATGCAAGGCTCTAGCCAAAGTGAAGAAAAACTTCACTACCTAATGCACGCAGAGGACTGGGTATAGCTAACTCAGATCTGGCAGCTTCTCTTCTGGCAAGGCTGACGCACAACTTCAATCTGAGATATCTCCTGGATGGGTCAACAGGGAGCTGATGTTGATAACTTCTTCTGGCGGCGACTGAGATGGCAAGACGTGGTCGAACTCTTCTTCAAGCTGGACTGGCTCTTGTAGCTCCTCTGAGGGCGGCGGTGCTAGCGGGGTGCTTGCAGCTTCTTCCTTGACCTCAAGGGACGGTGCTGGAATCTTCTTCATGGTGAGGGGCTCAAACAACTCTGGCGGGGGATCTTGGGAGGATTCAGGGTGCTCTTGTTTATCCATAGCCTTAGGGGAGACTGAAATTCCTTCCAAGACTATGGTTCCTTCCGGGAGTTCCCAAGCCTTCTTCTCTCCTCTGATAGAGACCGGGTGACCTTGAAGAATCTGGGGATCTTCAACTCTCCTGGGTTGAACTGGGTTGGATGAAGCGGGCTCTTGGATCTGCAGGGCTCTACGTTGGTTATGGGTTACCAAGTAGGCCTCCATCAACTTCTGGACGTGCTCATCCTTGGCTTGCTTCAGGGCTTCAACAGCAATGGCTTCACGACTTTCCAAGGCAGCTACACGGGCTTGAGCTGAGGTGAGATCCACATGGAGCTTACGGTTGAGCTTCTCTGCATCTTCTGCTCGAGCAATCATCTGACGGTGGTGCCGAGCCAAGAAATCATATTGTGCATCCAGGGTGAGCAGGTATGCAGTGAGGTACACGACTGTGGGGTCATCCTCAAGCAGCTGCTTCCCTTCCAATGCACGCATCCTGGCCATCCAAGCGGGACGGTCTCTCTGAAAGGGCGGAAAGAATCTGAGCGGGGTGTCGGCCACTTCTTCTTCACAGATCTGACACAGGGCCCTCAATGCCTTGCGAGCGACGACTTGGCAGGTGTCTTTGAATCTGTGCCCAGCAGCAGTGACACTCCATTCCACATGGTGCGGACTGGATCCAATGTATACAGTCACGACACACTTCTCTGTGCCATGCTCGACGAACTCACGACCATCATACTCTGGCTGGCTCCTGATTCCGAGGCGGACTGTGCATGCTCTCAGCAACTTGGGGAAACCATCTTCATTCTGGCAGAAGCTGGTTTGGCACTGAACCTCCATCTGACTTCTGAGAGAAGGAAAGGGGAAAACATTTTTGAAATGAAGGAATGAGAGCAAGAATTTTTTTAAGAAAATAGTTTGGACTCAAAAACTTTTGATCAGGCTAAGGGTTACGTCCTGCGGCCAACCTAACAGCTCTGATACCACCTGCTGCGTCCCGATCCTCTGGGACTCAAATGTGATACAATTACTAGTCCCAGGAGGCTAGTAAACACATTTATACATCAGATGATTCCAGATCTGCTTAAACGAGACAAACCTACAAAGGTGGCGAACAACTTTAAGAGTTGGTCCACAACTCGGGACATATCATCAGAGTGGGGCTGAAGCAGCCCGATATACGCAGCGAAGCAAATCAGCGGTCCAACAGCCACAGGCAAGGTTGGGAACAGTCGTAACTCTTACCCGATCTCCTTTTTCTGAAAAACAACAAATAAGCAAGGGTGAGTACAAACGTACTCAGCAGCCCACCTTCACCCGCGGAATGGGGAAATCAGATATAATGCATGGAATATGTGGAGCTCGGGATATTTTGCAGAAACAGCAATATTTAATGCAGAGTTGTTTTGAAAAACATTTTGTATTTTTGCAAAGCGCATCCTCTCCAAAAGGAGCAGGAAGTTTTTCAGTATTATAACAAAATCCCCTGGACTAAACCATCCAGGCATCTCAGCAGTTTCCCACTGGTTTTCCTTTTCAAAAACCGCTACTGGACTTCCCGTCCACCATAGCTCACGGCTCAACCGCCGAACCTTTTTAAAAACCACTTTTCTCAAAACCATCTCTTTTTTTGGAAAACAAAACATTAATTGTCATACCATACCAGACTCGTCCATTCCTGTGGACACAGACTATTCGAATAGGTTTTCAAACTCTGCGCAGAGGTGTACACTTTACCCACTAGTTCGGCTCTGCGATCCCATGGCCAATGAGACCCGAATCCGACTCTCTTTCTTTCCCCGCATGTCCTAACCTTAACGGTTATCCGGAAGGAGTCAGGCCACCACCATGTCCAAACCGGACAAAACTTTCCCCCTCCTTATCCTCCCGGTGCTCCCCAGCCTTCATAACCCTGGGGTTGGACCGTACGAGTTCAGATTGAGTGACTGCCCACACAGTCTCGAGTGGTTGTACTATTAAAGAGTACAGGTAGTGAAGATGACAAACCGGTCCTTATATGAGGGGACAATCCTTCTGCTCACGCCTAAACCAGCTGAGCCATCACCTTAGGCCCTCCCCTAAACCAGGGAGTCCCTGATTATCCCTACTCAAAGGTGATAAGGGTGAAAACCCTTCATCATACACATTTTGAAAAACATTTTCTTTTGAAAACTCACACCTTTCCTCAAATCATTCGTAACAAATATATCAGGGATTGATTGCGGCAAGCGGCTGGGTGGCCATAATAACTTGTCTTAAAATCATATCATGCATAAAATAACAGGCTGAGGGTTGTGGTTGTAAAACATAGGTAATTTATGCATCAAAGGGATCCAGTGAGCTTGCCGTGCTTATTCGGCGAAGGGGGAAGGGGAGCTCGCGGAACTGGCTTCTGGCTCCACCGCCTGGTGTAGACTTGCAGATCTGGCCTCCACGAGATGGAACGAACGCTCCGATAACTATGCAACATGAACAAGCAAACATACAAACCAGCAAGTATACCAACAAATATTTAGTATAGTGGTCAGAAAAGCGATATATGGATGGGTAGAGTCTTGAGTAGAATCTATGTCATGTGGTGTTGTGATATTACTGGTGGTGGAGCGGAGGTGCTTACCAGGAGGGTGGACTGGAGGCAAAGCGACACTATGCGTGTAGCCGGCAGAGCGGAGTAACTGAGTGGGTGGGGTGTTTGCCTTGGCTGAGGGTGTTGAGTGTGTGTGGAGAGGGAGAGAGTAGCTGGGTGTATTTATAGCTGAGTGTAGGTGGTGTAGCACAGTGAAGTTCACTGTTGGTGAGAATGGTGACGAATGAATCGTCTGACTTGGTATGAACATGAGAGTTATAGGCAGAATATGGGACAAGAGTATTTTGGGAGTTTTCTGGAACATGAACCATGCTTAAGGGGTGACATGGCTGGATAGGGAATAGTTTGATAAAAATTTAGAAACGAGAATTATTGGAATCTGAGTTTGGGAGCCTGGTTCGAAGGAATCTCAAAGTTAAGCGTGCTCAACTCGGAGAAACCTGGGATGGGTGACCAGATGGGAAGTTCCCTACTGGAAGGAAAATCACAGTCACCGGAGTTCGTATGACTGGAATATGGGTCTGGCTGGTCTTAGGTGGACTGGACAGCATGATGTATGAGTAGTTGAAATTTAGGGTGATCGGCTAATCGATGAATAGTAACGATGAATAGTGGCGATGGAAAAGTAATTATAGATATCATCTATGAATAGTAACGATGATGAATAGTAATGGTAAATAGTAACAATGATGAATAGTGTATGTGAATAGTAACGATGAATAGTAACGGTGAATAGTAACGATGAATAGTAACGGTAAATAGTAATGGTGAATAGTGACAATGAATAGTCGTATGAACGAACGATGAACGATGAATAGGAACTATGAACGAACGGACGAACGAACGATTGGAATTTCGGCAGCATAACGGCAGGAAAAGATTATTTGGACGAACGAACGGACGAACGATCGAATGATCGGACGAACGAACGATCGGAATTTTGGCAGCATAACGGCAGGACAAAGATTATCTGGAAGAACGATGAATAGGGGCTATGAACGAACGATGAACGATGAATAGGGACTATGAACGAACGATGAACGATCGAATGATCGAACGAACGAACGATCGGAATTTCGGCAGCATAACGGCAGGAAAAAGATTATTTGGAAGAACGATGAATAGGGACTATGAACGAACGATGAACGATGAATAGGAACTATGAACGAACGATGAACGATCGAATGATCGAACGAACGAACGATCGGAATTTCGGCAGCATAACGGTAGGAAAAAGATTATTTGGACGAACGAACGGACGAACGATCGAACGATCGGACGAACGGACGAACGAACCATGAACGATCGGACGAACGATCGAACGATCGGACGAACGAACGAACAAACTAAGAACAGGGGACGAACGATCGAAGAACGATCGAACGATCCTTGTGCTAGTGTGTGCTTGTGTGGAACATGGAGTGGGTGTGTGTGGGGGGGGGAGAGAGTTGCCATGAAATGGCTTGGGGTGGGATGAGAGGAGGCCCTTGCCCCTCTATTTATAGCCATGGTGGGGGGATTAGGGGGAGGGATGAGAGGATTTGTGGGAGGATGAGATGATTAGTGGGAGGTTAGCATGTATTTGTCTTGTATAAGTGAGATTTGCTTGTAGAGCTCACCGTATGACACTGGAGGCATACGTATACGTATGAGCATGAGGAAAGTTATGAAGAAAATATTTGTAGGGACTTGAAAAATGATTCTGAAGGTATTTCTCAAGAGGAAAATACCTGGAGATATATCGGTGGAATATTTGGGCAGTATTTCTGGAAAGAACTTGAAGGGGATTACTCGGGAAATATCTGGGCGGTATTTCTGGAAACAAATTGAGGGTGATCACTGGGAAATATTTGTAGGATATTTTGAGGAGGATTTTGGAGAAAATATAGACCACTATATTTTATTTGTTGATATCAACTCGCAAACAAACATTTTGAAATGAAATTTGAAATTCATTTTGAATTTAGAGCGAGTTTGAGAAAAATTCAAGATTTGAATTTTTGGGATGCTACAGATGACAACCTCATCATCCGCAACCTCCCCCTGTTCCTCTCCGACACTGCTCGAGCCTGGCTGGAGCACCTGCCCCCGGGGCAGATCTCCAACTGGGACGACCTGGTCCAAGCCTTCGCCGGCAATTTCCAGGGCACATACGTGCGCCCTGGGAACTCCTGGGATCTCCGAAGCTGCCACCAGCAGCCGGGAGAGTCTCTCCGGGACTACATCCGGCGATTCTCGAAGCAGCGCACAGAGCTGCCCAACGTCACCGACTCAGACGTCATCGGCGCATTCCTCGCCGGCACCACCTGCCGCGACCTGGTGAGCAAGCTGGGTCACAAGACCCCCACCAGGGCGAGCGAGCTGATGGACATCGCCACCAAGTTCGCCTCTGGCCAGGAGGCGGTTGAGGCCATCTTCCGGAAGGACAAGCAGCCCCAGGGCCGCCCACCGGAAGATGCTCCCGAGGCGTCAACTCAACGTGGCGCCAAGAAGAAGGGCAAGAAGAAGTCGCAAGCGAAACGCGACGCCGCCGACGCGGACCTTGTCGCTGCCGCCGAGCACAAGAACCCTCGGAGGCCCCCCGGAGGTGCCAACCTCTTCGACAAGATGCTCAAGGAGCCGTGCCCCTATCATCAGGGGCCCGTCAAGCACACCCTTGAGGAGTGTGCCATGCTTCGATGACACTTCCACAAGGCTGGGCCACCCATGGAGGGTGGCAAGGCCCTCGACGACGCGAAGGAGGAAGATCACAAGGCAGGAGGGTTCCCCGAGGTCCGCGACTGCTTCACGATCTACGGCGGGCAAGTGGTGAATGCCTCGGCTCGGCACCGCAGGCAAGAGCGTCGGGAGGTCTGCTCGGTAAAGGTGGCGGCGCCAGTCTACCTAGACTGGTCCGACGAGCCCATCACCTTCGACCGGGCCGGCCATCCAGACTACGTGCCGAGCCCGGGGAGATACCCACTCGTTGTCGACCCCATCATTGGCAACGTCAGGCTCACCAAGGTCCTCATGGATGGAGGCAGCAGCCTCAACATCATCTACGCCGAGACCCTCGGGCTCCTACGGATCGATCTGTCCTCGGTCCGGACGGGCGCTGCGCCTTTCCACGGGATCGTCCCCGGGAAGCGCGTTCGACCCCTCGGACAACTCGACCTACCCGTCTGCTTTGGGACGCCCTCCAACTTTCGAAAGGAGACCCTCACGTTCGAAGTGGTCGGGTTTCGAGGAACCTACCACGCAGTGCTAGGGAGGCCATACTACGCCAAGTTCATGGCCGTCCCCAACTACACCTACCTCAAGCTCAAGATGTCGGGCCCCAACGGGTCATCACCGTCGGGCCCACGTACCGACACGCATACGAATGCGATGTGGAGTGCGTGGAGTACGCCGAGGCCCTCGCCGAATCCAAGGCCCTCGTCGCTGACCTAGAGAGCCTCTCTAGGGAGGCGCCCGACGTGAAACGCCACGCCGGCAACTTCGAACCAGCGGAGACGGTCAAGTCCGTCCCTCTCGACCCCTGCAACGACGCCTCCAAGCAGATCTGGATCGGCTCCGAGCTTGACCCCAAATAGGAAGCAGTGCTCGTCGACTTTCTCCGCGCGAACGCCGACGTTTTCGCGTGGAGTTCCTCGGACATGCCCGACATACCGAGGGAAGTCGCCGAGGACTCTCCGGATATTCGAGCTGGGGTCCGACCCGTGAAGCAACCTCTGCGCCGATTCGACGAAGAAAAGCGAAGAGCCATAGGCGAGGAGATCCACAAGCTACTGGCGGCAGGGTTCATCAAAGAGGTATTCCATCCCGAATGGCTTGCCAACCCTGTGCTTGTGAGAAAGAAAGGGGGGAAATGGCGGATGTGTGTAGACTACACTGGTCTAAACAAAGCATGTCCGAAGGTTCCCTACCCTCTGCCTCGCATCGATCAGATCGTGGATTCCACTGCTGGGTGCGAAACCCTGTCTTTCCTTAATGCCTACTCAGGGTATCATCAGATCAGGATGAAAGAGTCCGACCAGCTCGCGACTTCATTCATCATACCCTTCGGCATGTACTGCTATGTTACAATGCCGTTTGGTTTGAGGAATGCGGGGGCAACGTACCAGCGATGCATGAACCATGTGTTTGGCGAACACATCGGCCGAACGGTCGAGGCCTACGTCGATGACATCGTAGTCAAGACGAGGAAGGCCTCCGACCTCCTTTCCGACCTTGAAGCGACATTCCGATGTCTCAAGGCGAAAGGCGTGAAGCTTAATCCCGAAAAGTGTGTCTTCGGGGTCCCCCGAGGCATGCTCTTGGGGTTCATCATCTCCGAGCGGGGCATCGAAGCCAACCCGGAGAAGATTGCAGCCATCACCAGCATGGGGCCAATCAAGGATTTGAAAGGCGTACAGAGGGTCATGGGATGTCTCGCGGCTCTGAGCCGCTTCATCTCCCGCCTCGGCGAAAGAGGTCTGCCTCTGTACCGCCTCTTAAGGAAAGCTGAGTGCTTCGCTTGGACTCCCGAGGCTGAGGAAGCCCTCGGGAACCTGAAGGCGCTCCTCACGAACGCGCCCATCTTGGTGCCCCCCGCTGCCGGAGAAGCCCTCTTGATCTACGTTGCCGCAACCACACAGGTGGTTAGCGCCGCGATCGTGGTTGAGAGACGAGAAGAAGGGCATGCATTGCCCATCCAGAGGCCAGTCTACTTCATCAGTGAGGTACTGTCCGAGACCAAGATCCGCTGCCCACAAATCCAGAAGCTGCTGTACGCGGTGACCCTGACACGGCGGAAGTTGCGACACTACTTCGAGTCTCATCCGGTGACTGTGGTGTCATCCTTCCCCCTGGGAGAGATCATCCAGTCCCGAGAGGCCTCGGGTAGGATTGCGAAGTGGGCGGTGGAGATCATGGGCGAGACGATCTCGTTCGCCCCTCGGAAGGCCATCAAGTCCTAGGTCCTGGCGGACTTCGTGGCTGAATGGGCCGACACCCAGCTCCCGACGGCTCCGATCCAACCGGAGCTCTGGACCATGTTTTTCGACGGGTCGCTAATGAAGGCGGGGGCCGGCGCAGGCCTCCTCTTCGTCTCGCCCCTCAGAAAGCACCTACGCTACGTGCTACGCCTCCACTTCCCGGCGTCCAACAATGTGGCAGAGTACGAGGCTCTGGTAAACGGGTTGCGAATCGCCATCGAGCTAGGGGTCCGACGCCTCGACGCTCGCGGTGACTCGCAGCTCGTCATCGACCAAGTCTTGAAGAACTCCCACTGCCGCGACCCGAAGATGGAAGCCTACTGCGATGAGGTTCGGCGCCTGGAAGACAAGTTCTACGGGCTCGAGCTCAACCACATCGCCCGACGCTACAACGAGACTGCGGACGAGTTGGCTAAAATAGCCTCGGGACGAACAACAGTTCCCCCGGACGTATTCTCTCGAGACCTGCATCAACCCTCCGTCAAGACCGAGGACACGCCCGAGCCCGAGGCACCTTCGGCTCCGCTCGAGGCACCTTCGGCTGAGTCCAAGGTATCCTCGGCTCAGTCCGAGGTACCCTCGGCCCAGTTCGAGGTACCCTCGGTACGGTCCGAGGTACCCTCGGCTCAGCCCGAGGTACCCTCGGCCCCCGAAGGTGAGGCACTGTGCGTCGAGGGGGAACAGAGCGAGGTCACGCCTAATCAAAACTGGCAGACCCCGTACCTGCAATATCTCCACCGAGGGGAGCTGCCCCTCGACCAAGCCGAAGCTTGGTGGTTGGCGCGGCGCGCCAAGTCTTTCGTCTTGCTGGGAGATGGGAAGAAGCTCTATCACCATAGCCCCTCAGGCATCCTCCAGCGATGCATTTCCATCGTCGAAGGCCAGCAGCTCTTGCAAGAGATACACTCGGGGGCTTGCGGCCATCACGCAGCACCTCGAACCCTCGTTGGAAACGCCTTCCGACAAGGATTCTACTGGCCGACGGTGGTGGCCAATGCTACTAGAATTGTCCGCACCTGCGAAGGGTGTCAGTTCTACGCAAGGCAGACCCACCCCTCGCGGAAGACACCCGGGGGCTACACGCACCCTTGGGAAGGGCCGCTCGTTATCGCCAAAGTTCTGAAGCTCGGAACAAACAAACTGGCCGACAGTTAAGGCGAGGTCTGCACCAACATTTGGAACGTCTAACAGCTACGTCGCTTCTACCCTTAAGATGCTTTCAAATAGTTCATATACCTCGCTCCCACGCAAGGTTTAGTCATCAAGGAAGGGTCAGCCTTGCCTCGGCAGAGCCCGACCCTCCCTCGGGGGCTAAAAGGGGGGAACCCCCTCTGCGTCAAAATTTTCAATCAAAAAGGCTTTTGCGTTCCCCCTGGCTATGTCGGAAGCAGGACCCCAAGGAGCGAACGCGGGTGCATGTAAGTGGCAAGGCTGACTGAGCCAAGGGACTCCTACGCCACTGGGTTACGGATACCTCACTCGTCACCCACCATGAAAAGTGACTCCTACTTGGGGAAGCCACCCTGCTACTGACGGACGGGGCCGGACACGCAAAATGAAAGGAAAAGGGGCACGACCTTATGCAACGAATAATAAAGTGTTCAGGCCTCAGCGGCCGCAAAAAGACGCACGAGCATCCAACAGAAACTGCTCCGACAGAGTTAGGCGTCGCCCGGGGAAGGAGCCGCGCCTTCGGCTTCGTCCCCGCCCTCGGCAAAGTCCACCCCGGCTTCGAACGACGGCGCAGGCGGGAGGATCTCTGCCTCGAAGGTGGTCGCCAGCACTACGCTCGGACCCGCGGCGGCCGCGTCGAGCCTCTAGACTTCTGCCAGGGCGGCTTCATCTTCATCAGGAAGGCAATACCCCTCGCTGACCCGCTCCAGGTCCACGACGTAGTGGGAAGCGAGCACGGCGAAGGCCCGCCTGACGCCATGGTGTAGCGCCTCGCGGAGTCTGCCGCGCACATGATCGCCCAAGGCCTGCAGGTGACTTTGAGGGGAGCTTCCTGAGGGGACGTCGCCGAAGCCAAAGACCCGGCAGAAGTCCGAGATGGCCTCGGACATGGCCACGTGGTCGGCCTCCCTCTGCTCGGCCGCCTCGACAAGTGCCCTGGTGGACTCATCAAGGGCGGACTCAAGCTCTACAGACAGCCAGAATGCAAGGCCTCAAACACAAGCGGAGGAAACAAGCTGAAACGAAAACCGAAAATGGCCAGGACATACCTCCGGCTCGAGCACGCTGCTCCGAAGCTGCGGCCTAGGCTACGGCTAGATCCGCTGCAAGGGCTCCAGCCCGGCTTTCGGCCTCGGCAGCCCGGCCCCAGGATTGGTCTCGCTCATCGACGACCTGGTCGAACTCCGACTGCCGTCGCTGCACCTCTGCGCGTGTCGTTGCCGCCTCTGCGCGGGCCGCTGCCGCCTCTGCTCTCAGATGGGCGCAGAGCAACCGAAGGTCCGCCACTTCGGCGCCCTGCTGGGAGAGGCGCTCAGTAGCCCCGGCAAGCGAGGTCCTCAGGGATCACAGCGAGCCCCAGATATCGACCTCGTGGCGGATGAACGACGACTTGGCGGTGCTCAGATCCGTCAGATCCTAAGGGAAGGAAGCGGGGCGTCACAAGAGACGCCTTGGTCACGAAAAGGTGCGCCTGAAACCATTACCTGGAGGATTTTGGGGATGTCCCTGCAGAAGACCTCCAGCGATGATCGGAGCGACCCCACCGTTGCTCCGGCGCACTTGCGGAGCTCGTCCCAAGACTGCTCCTCCCGCTCGTCGTCGAGAACGAAGAAGGGATCCGAGGCCCCACGGGTCCAGAACCGGAGCAACTGGGGCCGCTCCTCGGAGCTCCGCCGCGCAGCGACAAGGCCGTCGCTTGGTGGGACGGATCGCGCTTCCACGCCCCCTCCTCCGAGGCACCGAGTGCCGACGCCTCGGCCATCTCAGCGTCGGCAGCAATGGGTCGCTCCCCGACTGGGACGGCAGCAGCTTCAGCAGCAGTAGGCGCCGGCACCGGCGGCATGTCCGGTGGGCCCGGGGCCACGTCTGCGCCAGCCGCCTCCGCCAGCACGATGGCCGCCTCGGCAGAAGAGCCGGCCTCGGGAACTCGCTCCACGACGGCTGGTGCCGCCAGAGCCCCCCGCTGTGGAGCGCCTTGCGAGAAGGCCAGCTGAACAGCGAGGCCCGGCGCGACACTGGCTGCGGAAGCCGACGCCGTCTTAAGGGCCTTCCGGGGAGCCAGATCGGTCAGGCCGTGGCCTCGCTTGCTAAGGAGGAAAGGAAAGTCGCGGTCGGGACATACGAATGAGAAGCCAGGACGAAGACGCTCCAAGGTACTTACCCGCTCCGGGCCATGATCAACCGCGCCTGAGGGGAGGTCTCTCGGATCTCGACCCCCGAAGACACCACCGAGGTCTGCGTCGCCGCTAGCTTCGGCATCACCCTCGCCTTGGGCACCTTGGACGCCCGGGAGACGGACTGCCCGGGCGTTGCCACGGCGACCTGAGGGTCAACCTCCTGTGCTGATGGTGTGGCCGACGGCTCCCGAGAAACAGACGCCTCAGCCTGACTCCCCGGGGTCACCTCGACTTCCCCGGCCGAGGGGTCAAGTACCCCCTCGGTCTGCCCCCGCTCGTCGGGCCGGGACCTCGGCGTCCCGACTCCGGGAGCTGACGGCGCCAGCCCACTCGGGGGCTGGCTTGACGACTCCTGGCCTAGCCTCAAACCCGGGCTGAGGCCGAGGCGGGTAGCCATGTCGTCGTCCTCGTCATCATCTTCATCGTCGTCGTCGTCAGGCGTCTCCGGCGACGGCTCCCTCGGGAGCCCCTCCCTCTCCTGCCGATGATGGAGCTTCTCCAAGGTGTCTCGGGCCCGCGTCCGCTCGCGGGCCTGGGCTTTCTCCGCGTCCTTCTTCTTCTTCTCCTCCGCGACAACCCGCCGCGCTGCTCGGTCCACCGCGTCCTCCGGGACCCGTGGCCGGGAAGGCTTGTGCCACCCTACCTCCTGGAGGCGAACGGAAATCCCGACCGTAAGGACCAAAGTCAGCCTGACGCAAGGAGAAGGAAGGAGCGGATACTCACCAGAGTCACACACCCGTGGTCGGGGCGCATCAAAGGCTGAGAGAAGGCGCTGGCGTCCGGTTTTCCCAACGCGACGGCCACCCGCCCGTGGAGAACGTCGATGGGAAGAGGATCCGAGGACATCCGCGAGCCCTCCAAGTCAGCCTCCGGTGTCATCTCCCAAAGCGGCAACCGCTGCTCCGCCAAGGGAAGCACCCTACGGCGGTGAATGGCGGCAATCACTCCCGCGGCAGTAAGTCCTCCTTTTCGCAACACCTCCAGGGCCTTGAGAAGGGGCTCGAGGTTTTTCTGCCTGTCGTGCGGGGTCCCGTAGCGCCAGGTATCGGCAGCGACGGTGACCACTCGTTGAGAAAACGGTGGAAGCATCTCACCGTCATTACGGAGGTAGAACCACCGGCGCTGCCACCCTTTGTTCGAGGACGCGAGGATGGCGGGGATGTACAACGACGCCCGCGACTGCCTCAACTGGAGAATGCAACCGCCGGCCCGCACTGCCGCGCGGACCCTTCTCTCTCCCGTCGGTGAAGCAAAAAGCTCCGCGGAGAAGAGATGAGTCCACAAGTCCCAGTGGGGGCGATCCCCAAGTATCCTTCGCACAACGCTATAAAGATGGCGGCCTACGAAATGGAGTTGGGACTAAGGTTGTGCAACTCCACCTCATAGTTGTACAGGATCGCCCGCATAAAGCGGCTTGCCGGCACACCGAACCCCCGCTTGTGGAAGGAGACGAAGCTCACGACGTACCCCGGCGGCGGGGACGGGGCGGTTCCGCTCGCGGGAGGAATCCACTCCGGCTACCTCTCATCAGAGAGAGGGTGAAGTAAACCCTCGGCAACAAGATCCTCCAGGTCCTCCGCTGTGACTGTGGAGAAGGGCCATGGATCGCGCGGCAAGATGATGGTCACCCGGTCGGCCATCGCCGAACAAAAGGGGTGGCGGCGGAAAGGACTGGGTGGGCGGTTTCCTTTTCTCCTGCTAAACCTCTCAGGTTGCGAAAACCTAAGAAGGAGACAAGAAGTGGAGCAAAGGACCGTCGCTAGACCCTCCCCCGAGTATATAAAGACCAAGGCGAGACCCGTTCAACGTTTCGCCCGGACCCGCCGCGGGATTCAAAAACCCAAGGCAAAACGGCCGTTCCTCGAACGGCTCACGCACGCGCAACGGCCGCCCCACGAACCGCTCGCCCCGTCGCATTAACTCCGCGGCGGGACAGGCGGCGTCTTTGGCAGGGGAAGCGAGCAACGCTTCGCCTTCGCCATAATGACCGCGTCAAAAAAGGTACGCCGCGTCATTCGATTTCGTGTCCTTTTCCTTTTCCTCTTTCTCTCTCTTACAACAGGGACCAGGAAAGGGGGATACCCCGAAAAGGACCCTTCTCTGTGAAGGAAACAGGCTCCGAGCCTCCCTACTGATCAGAGGTTCGAAGGCCGGCCCCTCGGAGGGGTTCAATGGCTGCCTCAGATCGATTGGGTTCTGCGCCCACTACTGGTCAGAGGTTCGATGGCCGGCCCCTCGAAGGGTTCAACGGCCGTCTCAGGCCACTCGGGCTCCGCACCCACTACTGATCAGGGGTTCGTAGGCTGGCCCTCGAAGGGTTCACAGTCGCCTCAGACATAGAGCGAGGGATGGCCCTGGGTACGTTCGATACATAACCAAGGCTCAGGCTACGCTCCCGAGGTACTCTAGGACATTTCCGAGACCAGCGGGAGCGATCTTGTAACAGAATCCCATCAGAGGGAGGCATCGAGCCCTCGGACCCTGTCAAAGGGGACCGGGTCCGGCAGATCACCCGCAGGTACTTTTAGAGCGCGCCTCGGGGCCTCTAGCCGACCCCTAGCAAATGGGGCACGGGCGTCCGCTCGGATTACCCGCCAGCAGCTCACCGAAAACACCATGTTCGACGCCCTCCGAGGGCAACATGGCGCTTTCCCCCCCTCCTCCTTGCGGAAAGGCGACGCAGGGGCGTATGTTAAAAAGATGAGTCTGTCCTTGACCGTCCTCTCACCCTGTGCAGAGGCTCGGGGGCTGCTCTCGCAAACCCGGCTCCGGCCAAACCGTTGACAACGTCAACATACCAGCCCGAGAACTTGGCACCCGACCGTGCACTCGGGCTACGGCCAGCTCGCATGAGGGAACAACTAGACCGGCCGAAGTGTTGCGAAACGCACTAAGACCTCGAAGGAGTAAAACTACTCCTCCGAGGCCTCGGGGGCTACACCCAGTGGGTGCGCTCGCGCGCACCCACCGGAACAGAATGCAATCGAAAAAGGCTGGTCCCCTTGCAAAAAAGTGCGGCAAAAGCCTCCAAGCGAGTATTAGTACTCCCTTGGAGGCTCGAGGGCTACTATCGGGGACCATAATTAGGGGTACCCTCAAGACCCCTAAATCTCAGCTAGTAACCCCCATCAGCACAAAGCTGCAAAGGCCTGATGGGTGCGATTAAATCAAGGATCGGTCCATTCAAGGGACATGATCGTGCCTCGCCCGAGCCCAGCCTCGGGCAAGGGAAGCCGACCCCGGAGAACCTACGTCTCGCCCGAGGACCCCCCTCCAGCAACGGGCACACTATCGGCTCGCCCGAGGCCCAGTCTTCACCGAGAAGCAACCTTGGCCACATCGCTAGGCCGACCGACCAAATCGCAGGGACGTTTAATGCAAAGGTGGCCTGACACCTTTATCCTGACGCACGCCCTCCAGTCAACAGAGCCGAAGTGACCGCAGTCACTTCGCCGCTCTACTGACCGGTCTGACAAAAGGACAGCGCCGCCTGCGCCGCCCCGACTGCTGAGCCACCCGACAGAGTGAGGCTGACAGCAGCCAAGGCCGGCCTCGGGCGTCATAGGAAACTTCGCCTCGCCCGACCCCAGGGCTCGGACTCGGGCTCAGCCCCGGAAGACGACGAACTCCGCTCCGCCCGACCTAGGGCTCGGACTCGGGCTCAGCCCCGGAAGACGGCGAACTCCGCTCCGCCCGACCCAGGGCTCGGACTCGGGCTCAGCCCCAGAAGACGGTGAACTCCGCTCCGCCCGACCCAGGGCTCGGACTCGGGCTCAGCCCCGGAAGACGACGAACTCCGCTCCGCCCGACCCAGGGCTCGGACTCAGGCTCAGCCCCGGAAGACGGTGAACTCTGCTCCGCCCGACCCAGGGCTCGGACTCGGGCTCAGCCCCGGAAGACGGTGAACTCCGCTCCGCCCGACCCAGGGCTCGGACATGGGCTCAACCCCGGAAGACGACGAACTCCGCCTCACCCGACCCCAGAGCTCGGACTCAGCCCTGGCCTCAGCCGACGGTCTCCGCCTCGCCCGACCCAGGGGCTCGGACTCGACCACGGCCACGGAAGACAGACTCGACCTCGACCTCGGAGGAGCCTCCACATCGCCCAACCTAGAGCGCGGACCGACCACATCGACAGGAGGCGCCATCATTACCCTACCCCGAGCTGACTCAGGCTACGGGGAACAAGACCGGCGTCCCATCTGGCTCGCTCCGCCAGATAGGCAATGATGGCGCCCCGCACGCTCTGTGACGGCGGCGGCTCTCGGCCCCCTTACGGAAGCAAGAGGACGTCAGCAAGGACTCGACAGTCCCGACAGCTGTCCTTCCGCCAGGCTCCAGCGCTCCTCCGACGGCCACGACACCACACGAACCGGGTGCCAAAACCTCTCCGGCTGCCACAACGGCATGTACTTAGGGCGCTAGCTCTCCTCCGCTAGACACGTAGCACTCTGCTACACCCCCATTGTACACCTGGATCCTCTCCTTACGCCTATAAAAGGGAGGACCAGGGCCCTCTTACAAAAGGGGGGCCCGCGCGGGGAAGGACGGGACGGCGCTCGCGCAAGGCCGCTCGCTCCCACTCCCGCGTGGACGCTTGTATCCCCCTACTGCAAGCGCACCCGACTCAGGCGCGGGGCTAACACGAAGGCCACAGGATCCGCTCTCTCACGCCTGCCTCCCTCTGGCTGCTTCCCTTCCCCCCTTCGCGTTCCGCCTCGCGTCGACCCATCTGGGCTGGGGCACGTGGCGACAATTCACTCGTCGGTCCAGGGACCCCCCGGGTTTCGAAACACCAACAATAGGCAAACAATATGTATTTTAAAAAGATCATAGGGCAACCGATAGATAATAAGCATGGATCTCCATTCATTTACTTGATCGAGGAGCAATCCATAAGGTAAATCGTTTTTAGATACTTTGCCTTACACTTCCAAGATAATATTAATCTAATTATGAATAAATATATGTGTGTGGGTGCTAGTTCCATGGATCGTGAACTATGAGAAGGCCTACCACGCTCTTTGCAAACTCTACTATTTGAAATAGTATCAAGATTTGTCTAAGAAGCATATATGTAATCATGATAATGATCTGAACCACACTTATGGCACCGACAACCATATATGTAAATCTAAACATATGGTAAGTCATATTATATCATATGTTTGTAATGACTACCACATATGACTTGTCTATACAGGAAGCTACCACTGGAATAGTATCGAGTGACATTGAGGTTTATATTGCTATACATCATAGAGCAAACTCCTCAAATCTAGATAGGTTGTATAGTTAGTCACACAGAGATCGTCTACTGAGTTATCTGCACTTTATTTTTATTATATCAAACTTTATTTTTACCTTTCTTGGTTTTTTATACTCTTAATGCAATATGATCAGGAAATAGTCAATCAATTAGAAGAGAATTGCAATTGATAAGCGCTAGTAGTTGATCCTTCTGTCGTGCACACTAGTGGAGGTGGAAAGAGCCACGAGCGATATGATATTACATTTTCCCCAAATTTTTTAATGCAAGTACGAAATTGAAATTCTAAATTGTTTGTATTTCAGGTTACTTCATGTTAAATGGAGTGACTAATTTTGGGAAGATGAGAGCTTAGAAGGCAGCATCCTGACCGTAGAGCTCTGAGTTGGCGTTGTTCGAACAAAGACACAAGATGAGTTGCTTTGGATTCAAAAAACAATGAGGTTGTAGGATAAGCAGTAGAGGCAATGACAATAGTATGACCAACAACATGATGAATATTTCTCTAATTAGATAGCAAAACTGCAGATGATGTTTCAAGTAAGTGTTATAGAAGATAAAGAAAATGTTATAGAAGATAAAGAAAACATCACTTTTCATGTGTTCCATATGCCAACACCACCACCACCACCGTAGTAATGGGGTTCTCCACCGATGCTTGGACCACAAGTAATCATATATTTAGCAAATTTATCTCAATTCTAATAAAAATTTGCCAACTTAGCTTAATTCTAGCAAAATAGCCAATATAGCTCAATTCTATGTAAACTTAGTTAATTTAGCAAAATTAACCACCTTAGAAAAATAGTCAAGCTAGTTCAACTGTAGCTAAACTTAGCCACTGTAGCATAACTTAGTTAATCTAGCTCAAATTCTAGCAAACATTAGTTAATTTGGCTCAACTCTATCTAATTGTAGCCATTGTAAATCAATTCTAACTAATTATAATTTGTATCATTATTAGACTCATACTCCATAGTTACCAACACTTGCAGATGTTTCCATATCTAACTTATTTGTTAACCAATTGTTCAAGAAACCTCTAGATAGCGGTGAGAACTCTAATCATTTGGCGGATCCTATTTGAGAGTGGTTTAGTGTATGAATATTGGTACTTGTATGCTATTTGAATGATCTAGACTGATGAAGAACTAATGCTACTTGAAGATTTCTTATGAATTTATAAATATGGTATGAATGATTTGTGTGTTGTGGATTGATATGAGTGAATGTATATGATGTGAATGAATACATAGGTGTTGTGAATGGATATGTGTGTGTGTTATGGATGGATATAATGATTAATTTGTCGTTGGTAAAGCTAATTGTCGACTCGTACATCATATTAAAATCGATAATTTCCGTCGAACACCCACCTAATCTACAAAAGTCAGAGATCGACGAAAATTAGTAAATACCGACGAAAGATAGCTAATTTTCATGGATAACATATAATTTTTAGGACCTTTAGCCGATGAAAATTATTCAGATTATTGTTGTGCATATATAGATTTTTTGGGCGGTAACTATTTAGACGATCATTCTTAGATACAGTGGTTTGAGATATATAATAGTCTTAAAATGGCATTTCTAGAGGTCCCTTTCAAAACCCCGGTCCATTGATGTTCATGTTTAAGCTCATTTAGTTTGTGTGAAATGTTCTGGTGGAATCAGTGGAGGTCCTGAGATTTTGGGGGCCTTGATAAGATTTAAAACAGGGTCCTTCTAATTTTTATATATAAATACTACTAATATAAACACTTAAGATACATCTAAAAATATTTATATCAAGCAATAAGTAAATAAAAAGATAGATATTAACATATTACCTTAAAAGTTTTTTTCTAACATGTTTAGATATATAAGATCTGATTGTGAACATGTCGTAACCATAAACTCTTTGGTACTTCGTTGCTAAACTATTATGTCATACAATGATAGTCTAACTATTGAATTTATATCTAGGATCAGGGCCCTATGGATCTGGAGGCTAGGGCGGCCGCCTCTCTGCCCCACCCCTAGGATCGCCGCTGGGTGGAATTAGGCCCCATTAGTTTAGAGGTTTAGGGCGTGTTTGGTACCTAGCCTAAGCCGCCGCCACCGGCCACACTTTTCCCGCCGCAGTTGTGGCGGCTAATTCGGCCGCCGCAACTTAGGCGTGGCGTGGCGTGTGGCGCCACACACCAAACACGCCCTTAGAACAGATCAACTAATTGTTAGTAGCTATCAGTTCTTAGATGCTCCAACTCAGCTAAAACTAGCTAACAACTTATTATCTGACTAAAATTTAGCTATATAGGTTTAGAACAAAGCTTTAGTCCCACCTTGTTCGAGTTTGCACGAGAGAGGTCACGCGTGAAGGTCAAGGTGTAGCAACATCATGCATGGCTACAAGATAATTATTGGAAGCCATATTCTATGCCTATTAGGTCATTCTCCGTGGTGAATTTCATGCACTATTTCTGTTGGGGGCCTTCTTTTTCGCCGAAGGTCTTCTAAGCCAAAACACTTTCGGCAGGACGATATGCAAGCAGACATAACACGAAGGTATATGCCAAAGCTATAATCCAGAGAGCTTCGGCATGATGACACGCCTTGAGACGAAGGGCGTCACCGACTTAAAGAGGAAAAGACCGTTCAATCCATGATAATGTGTCATGTTTATAATTAGTTATCAAGGACATAAATATAATTTCGACCGGGCTGCGTCCCTGGCCTATAAATAGGTGAACAGTAACCCTGTATTGTTCAAGCTGATTGGTACTCACTTGCCCGTCGCTCTTGGATTTTTACCTTCTGTCAAGCCGAAGGTACAAATGTAGTCAATATCATCAATGTTTGTTCATGGTTATTTAATAAGAACATAAATAATAATCTGATGATTTAATGTGATTATTCCATGTTCTTTTTAGGTTTCATATGTTTCTACTTTCATTATTACCTATTGAAATGATGAAGGTATGTCCTTCATGACCTTCGTCTGAAGATCATTATATCTCGAGGGAGATAATGCTTCGAAGGACGAAGGTTTTTAACCATTAACATTTGTGTTGCCTTGTTCTTAACTTATAGCATTTGAGAACAAGTCCCCAACATTAGCGCCCACCTCCGGTGAACTCACTTCCACTATTGAGACGATGGCTTCGTTCAACAACCAAGCTGTAGCACCTTCGGTCACGAAGCTGGTGCTCTCGATCATGGGCGGTTCAAGTTCAGAGCCAGCCAACAAGAAGTAGAAGAAGGAAGCGCAGAGAAGAGTGCAGCATGTTGGGGTGCAAGGACCCTTCGTCATATCCAAGTGGTCCCACATCCCAATCACCTTCTCCCAGGAGGATCTTCAGCTCAAAGACTATCCTCACAACGATGCTATGGTTATATCTTATGTCATCAAGGGGTTTCTAGTCCATAATGTTCTGGTTGACACAGGCAGTGCAGCGGACATTATATTTGCAAAGGCCTTCAGAAAGATGCAAGAACCAGAGGACAAGATTCATGATGCTACACACCCTCTTTGTTACTTCGAAGGAAGACAAATTGTGGCACTTGGCAAAATCACAATGTTAGTTACCTTCGGTTACATCCACAACACAAGGTCTGAGCAGGTTATCTTTGACATTGTTGACATGGATTACCCATACAATGCAATCATTGGTCGAGGGACGCTTAATGCCTTCGAAGCCATACTTCATCCAGCGTACTTATGCATGAAGATACCTTCGGAACAAGGGCCAATTGCTATCGATGGAAGTCAAGAAGCTGCCAGAAGGGCTGAAGGGAGTTGGACAGATTAAAAGGCGATCCATAATATAGATGGAGCCGAAGCTTGTCAATAATATAAGCACAAAAGAGAGAAGGCTGCTTCGGCAGATCAGCCGAAGCCTATGCTCCTATGTGAAGATATAGCAGATCAAAGGTTACTGCTGGGATCTCAGCTATCTGATGAGTAAGAAAAAACTCTGCTAAGATTTTTGTTTAACAACAAAGATGTCTTCGCTTGGACAGCCAATGATCTTTGTGGTGTCAACCGAGATGTCATTGAACATTCACTTAATGTGGATCCATCTTTCAGGCCAAGGAAGCAAAGACTTTAGAATATGTCTGAGGATAAAGCTGAAGGTGCTCGGAACGAAGTAAAGAGACTTCTGAGTGCTGGTGTTATCGGAGAATAAGTAACATATCCAGAATGGCTAGCCAACACTGTTATGGTGAAGAAGGTTAATGGCAAATGGAGAATGTGTATTGATTTTACAGATCTCAACAAAGCATGTCCAAAGGACGAGTTCCCATTACCAAGAATAGACTCCCTTGTAGATGCAGCAGCTTCTTCGGAGCTCATGAGTTTATTGGACTGTTACTCAGGCTATCATCAGATTTTGATGAAGAAGGAAGATGAGCCAAAGACTAGCTTCATAACTCCCAGTGGTACTTATTGCTACCTTTGGATGCCTGAGGGGCTCAAGAATGCTGGAGGAAGCTTCAGCAGAATGACAGCCAAAGTTCTTCACTCTCAAATAGGCAGGAATGTGCTGACTTATGTTGATGACATCATAGTAAAAAGCACGAAGCAAGAGAATCATATTGCTGACTTGCAAGAGACATTTGCCAATTTCAGGCAAGTTGGTCTTAAATTAAATGCAGAAAAGTGTGTTTTTGGAGTAAAGAATGGCAAGTTCCTTGGCTGTCTGGTATCAACGAAGGGAATCGAAGCTAACCCAAATAAGATCGAAGCTATCCTTCGGATCGAGCCGCCAAATTCAAAGAAGGGGGCTCAACGATTGACAGGAAGGCTGGCATCGTTAAATAGATTTATATCAAGATCAGCAAAAAGGAATCTACCATTTTTTAAAATACTAAAGTCAGCCGAAGTTTTCCAATGGGGTCCGGCTCAGCAAAAGGCTTTCGAAGAGTTAAAGCAATACTTGATAGACTTGACAACTCTAACTCTACCTTTGCTAGGGGCTCCGTTACTCCTATATGTAGCAGCCTCTCACTCTGCAGTCAGTGCGGCGCTTATATAGGGGAAGCAAGATGACCAAGTCAAAAGACAAGCACCAGTATATTTCGTCTCCGAAGTTCTAAGCTTATAAAAGAGAAATTATACAGAATTGGAGAAGGTATTATATGCTGTGTTGATGGCCTCCAGGAAGCTTCGGCATTATTTTCAAGCATATCATATAATTGTTCCTTCATCACAACCTCTAAAGGACATAATGAGGAATAGAGAAGCTACTGGAAGGATCAGAAAATGGGCTGCTGAGCTTAATGAATTCACTATTGATTATGTACATAGATCCTCAATTCAGTCCCAGGCGTTAGCGGATTTCATTGCTGATTGGACGCCAGGGGCTCATGGAGAAGAAGTAACAAAAGACGCCGAAGCCTGGACAGTCTTCTGTGATGGTTCTTGGGGAACCTTCGGCGCAGGAGCGACTGCTATCCTAGTAGCGCCCTCTAAAGTCAGAACATGCTACGCAGCAAGGTTGGACTTCAGTTGTACAAATAATATTGCTGAATACGAAGCTCTTCTGTTGGGGCTTCGGAAGCTAAAGGCAATGGGAATAAGAAGGGCGATCCTTAAAACTGACTCCCAAGTCATTTCTGGTCATATAGACAAAAGTAGCAAGGCAAGAGATCTGAAGCTTGAAAAATATTTGGATACAGTCCGAAGATTGGAGGCTTCCTTTGAAGGATTCTCTGTAAAAAATATTCCAAGAGGGAAAAATGAGCATGCAGATCTGCTAGCTAAGTCAGCGGCACAAGGGCTCCCTCTACCTTTGGAAGTATTTTTTGAGACAATAAAAGCACCTTCGGTTGAACTTATGGAGAGAGCAGTGCTTGCAATATCACCTATACATAGTGAAGATTGGATGACTGAAATCATATCTTTCCTCCAAGGTAACTGTCTTTCGGATAACGAGGTTTATAATAAAAGAATGGAAGCAAGGACAAGACCATATGTCATAATAGAAGGGGAGTTATACAAACATGGAGTCTGCTCTCCACTTCTCATGTGTTTATCCAGAACCGAAGGTATAGAGCTGATGAGGGAAATACATGCAGGTTTGTGTGGATCTCACGTTAGGTCTAGGCCTTTGCTGGGGAAGGTTTTTAGACAAGGATTTTATTGGCCGAAGGCAGCTTCGGATGCAGCAGATCTGGTTCAAAAGTGCGAAAATTGTCAAAAATGTGCAAGAGACCAGAAATAACCCTCGTCGCTAACCCAGTTAATACAGCCAACCTGGCCATTGCAAAGATGGGGCCTAGATTTGTTAGGTCCACTCCCACCAGCATAAGGCAACTTGAAGTATGTTGTAGTGGCAGTAAAATATTTTTTTAATTGGATTGAGGCGAAGCCCTTGGCTACAATAACTTCGGTCACGGTCCAAAAATTCTTCTAGCAGAATATTGTTTGTCGCTTCGGTGTGCCAAAGGAAATAACTGTGGACAATGTAACACAATTTGATGCCAAAGCATTCAAAGATTTTTGTGACCGAATTGGTACGAAGATTCAATTTGCATCAGTCAGGCATCCAGAATCAAATGGGCTGGTAGAAAGAGCAAATGGCATTATAATGACAGGAATAATGAAGCTCAACCAGCCCAGAGGAAAGTGGCCAGATGAGTTGATTAAAGTGGTGTGGAGCCACAACACAACTGTGTCATGGTCAACAGGATTTACACCCTTCAAGCTCCTATTTGGTGACGAAGCAATAACTCCAGAAGAAGCAAAGACAGGGTCAATAAGAACAACAGCTTCAGCAGAAGACAAAGCTGATTATCAAATAGCAAAAGATACTATAGAAGGGACCAGACTTCAGGCTATAGAGCACATCAATAAATATCAGGCCGAAACAATAAGGTGGCGTGATAGAAAAGTTCGATTGAAAAACATCAAGCCACGACATCTGGTGCTTTGGAGAGTGGCCAACCCAGATATAGTGGGCAAGTTGCAACTGAAGTGGGAAGGTCCTTTTCTAGTAATATCTTCGTCAAGACCTGGTTCTTATAGATTGAAGGATATGGATGGCAATGACATACCCAGATCTTGGAATGCGGATGGGCTTCAGCGATACTATGTGTAATTTGATGTAATCTTTTTTCATTTTTTCTATGGCACCCTTTTCCTTTCAAGAGGGGAGAAAGGTTTTTAATGGGGCCATAGCTTGTAATTTTTCATTCTTATTTAGCCCTACAAGGGCCAAATCCCCCAAAGATGTAATATGTAAAATCTGAGCCTGCACCATCGAGTGCAAAAAGAAAAACAGGGAGAGGCTCAAAAGACGTCTCCAAGGGGATGCAGAGCATGACAAAGCTACAACAAAGTCGTTCTTAAGGGAGCGCAGCGTAAGTTTTCTGCTCAAAAGTCGTTCCTAAGGGAATGCAGAGCCAAAAAATTTGACGAAGATGCAAAAGTCGTTCCTAAGGGAGCGCAGAGTAAGTTTTCTGCTCAAAAGTCGTTCCAAAGGGAATGCAGAGCCAAATACAACCGAAATATAAGGTGAAGAAGTTCAAAAGTCATTCCTAAGGGGATGTAGAACTTAAATGTCACCGAAATAGAAGGTGAAGAAGCTCAAAATTCGTTCCTAAGGGGATGCTGAGCTTAAAAGACTCAAAAGTCGTTCCTAAGGGGATGCAGAGTCTGGGTGTGGTTTCGTGTGTGTGTTCGGGACAATCATTTGCACTTTACATTACATCATTCATTGCATTCATACACATTCATGTAGACATTCGTAGGATCATCATCATAACATGAAGCACAAACAAAATACTTAAGCTTTGGCAACAATGCTTCGATGAGCACGAAAAAGCAAGGACATGCTTCGTTGTGTACGGAAAGAAAGGAAGGTGTTTTTCGCCTTTGGCTCAAAAGATACAAGTTTCGTCCACAGCAAAGCAATTTATACATGAATGGAAAGGTAAAAATATATTACAAGGTATGGACAAGTATATAAAGTAATGTTCAATTCTTGATTACAATGTCCTTTACAAAGATAATACAAATGCTTCTAAGCTCTATGCAGGCAGGCCTAAAAAAATAGCTTCAGCAGCCTTCGGAATGTGCTTCGGACTATCAATCTTCGGCACCACCATCCTGCACACAAACAAGCAGTATAAGGTAAAAAGTAATTATAAGAGATGGCAAGCAACAGGTATAAGTTTCATACCGGCTTAAGCAAGCTTCAGGCCTCGCCACCAGCCAAATCCCGCCCACCCTTCGCCCAAATCTGAGTTATAAATCTATTTCCAATACTCTAGGCTTCGCTGGGGATATCAACCAAGTCTGTTGGAGACAGACTGAAGGTTGGTTTGTTTACCGTTTTTCCGTGTGTGCAACCAGCTTCATGAATGCTACAGCCGTGCCGCGAGAAGCCAGCAGGGCACAGAAGTCACCGTGCCCGGCTATCACTTCATCAAGCGCCTCAACTTCGCCTTCAATGTGTTCAAAGGTGTTTGGAATATATTTAGCTGAAGGGGTAAACTCTTCAAAGCTGGCTCCAACCGAGTTGAAGACCCTTTTCAATCGTTGTACACAGCGGTTGCCAAAGTTCAAACATATGTTCTGAAGCTCTTTCAAAGTTTGTTGCAGCTTTGTATTTTTGTCAGCTTTAGCTTCATATTTTGTCTGCAAATCTTTTCTCTTGTTCAAAGCTCTCTGATTTTTGGAGAAGTTCCTCGTTTAATCTAGCGTGTTCGGCTTGAGCTTCTGCAAGTGAACCCTTCATTGCCTGAAGCAGGAAATCTTTCTTCTCAAGAGAAGCTTCGTAGTCTTTAATTTTGTTTTCCAAACCCTCGATTATAATTTCGTTCTTTTTGTCTTCGAGGTCTTGCTGCATTCTCAGTGCCTTGCTTAGCAACATACTCTGTAGAAATAAACCTTCATTATAAAACTTTGCTTCATCACAAAAATAAAAAGAAAATTTTGCTTCATTTAAAAAAAGGAATTTTACCTTGAAGTTAGAATAAAACAAACTGCCAATGATATGTTGTCGCCGGTAGCCGCTAATATCAGCTTCGAGCTTTGGGAAACCGACACTCTTCGATAGAGTGTCGATTATCTTTGCCCCGGTGCGGTCGCTAATGCATCCTAAGGCCCCTTCATCGATCCCACCAAAAAGCATGGCTCCTGGCTGGTAGCCACATGATATACCATACTCCTGTAGCTCCTTTTCGGCCTCAGATAATTCTTGCCCGACCAAGTTCCGAAGGTCGAAGTCTTTTTTTCTCTGAAGCAGCATCGGCAATCTTCTTTCCTTTGTCAGGCACTGTGGCTATGACCTCCTCTGTAGCCGCAGCTGTCTCTTCCTCAGCCATATCCAAAAGCAGTTTATCAATTCCAGAAAGTGTACTCTCAAGGTTGGCGGCTTTGGCAGCAGCAGCAGCTTCGGCAGAGGTATTTGCTTCGGCAGTGGCCTCGGCGCTTGCAATAGGTGTTATTTTAGATGCAGATGCCGACAGTGGCGTCCATTCAATGGCTTGCATTATGGTAACGATTCTTCGCTTTTTCTGCCCATCCGCCTTCTTTGTAGCCGGAGGCTTGTCCTTCTTCTGTAAAAGCTTCGTCAGTTCCGGTCCCAGAGGACTTAGCAGCTTGATTGGTAGAGATTCAGTCATTACCTTTAAAATTTCTGCCACTTCGGCAGTAGGAGGTGTCGAAGGAGCCTCCTCTTCTACCTCAGTCACCTTCGGCTCTGGAATTTTAGTCTTTCTTTTCTTCGAAGCTGCCACCTTCAGCTCAGGAGTCGATTTTCTCTTCTTTAAAACCTTCTCATCGTCCTTCACCATTCTGGCAGCTTGTCTATTCAGAACGCTGACAATTCTTTTCCTTTTTACCCCTTCGGCACCCTTGCTAAGCCGCTCATAATCAGGGTATTCAAATTTCAGAGCATCCATCACCCGGTTTAACCTTCGTTTTGGCCGGGTGCCAAAGGCTGCTATCATCAATTGGTCTTCTTTCTTGGTATAGTTTCCCAATATTCATTACACATAGTTTCAATCATTTCTAGCCATTCTTGGCAAGGCTCCTTGATTTGTTTTTCAAATTTGAAACGATAAGATAATCGAACAAGTTCATGTTTTTTCTTTGTTTCCTTCATCTTCGGCATCCCCCAGCCACTTGACGTTGGATATGTCCGGTTGGCCAGGTATTCCTGCACCAAGTCCCTGGTGCTGATTTGCTCAGCCACCACCCTGAATTCTACTCCGACCAACTAGCATGGTGAGCCTAGCTGCATGTTGCACAGGGGTCTGGTCATTCCGAAGTTTAAGGACAGCACGCACATGACCATCGTCATCAGTTTCCCACTCTTCTTCTCATCAGCCTTAATATAAAACCATTCACCTTTCCAGCCGGTTGGGCATTTTGTGCGGTAACTGAGAACTAGAGCCTCTGTATCCTTGCGATACGCAAAATTGTAGCAACCAAAATTTTCATGAAGACCATCTGCCCTGGCCTTCGTTTGGTAGTGCAACTCGTGCACTCGGCAGAACGCTTCAGCATCTGGGCTCATCCCTTGGCTTCGGAGTGCCCAGGTGAAGACGCTAAGCCTAACAATGGCGTTAGGGGTCAACTGATGAAGATATATTTCAAAATTTTTCAAGACTTCCCCTATCATCTCGTTTAAATAAAATCATAGTCCTGCTGTGAAGAAGCTCTTGAAAACCACTACTTCATCACTCTTCGGTGCTGGGGTGGTCTCTTCTCCGGCAAACCAGACAAGTTTGCTTTCAGCTTTCCCAAAGTAGCTCAGCTTCATCATCATAGGCATGTCAGCTTCAGACACAGTAGATTTTTCAAAATCTAGACGGCTGGGTTTTGTTGGGATCAAAATACTATAATCTTCCTCATCTTCATCAATATTTTCTTCTTCAGCAACGGCCTGTTCAGCTTCGGCAACAGGAGTACCTTCGTCAGTAGTTCCCTCTGTCACAATTAGACCTGATTGTTTCATGACTTCGAAAATTGGTGCTGTCTCAGTGACCTCGGTTTCTTCTCCCTCACGAGACACCCTTGCAGTCGAACGCACTCTGGCCATTTGATGGATTTTTTGCGGTTTTAACGAAGTTGATGGTTGTTTTTGCAGTTTTGACGAAGCTCACTCTTCTGACGAAGTTAACTCTAAATGATGAAGTGCTCACTTAAGAGCGCAGTGAAAAAAGCTTCGGCTATGGTTAATTTTTTTAACAGCACAACAGTGCAATGGCAATGAATGCTGTGGTAACTCTGCACCATCCCGTCTGTTTATATAGTGCTGCAGGTGGGAAGGTGAACCGCCAAATTGCCTGCACCCGCTGAACGATGGACCACTCGGCGCTTAGAAGGTGAACCGCCAGATCGCCTGTATTCGCTGAACGGTGGACCACCCGACACCTGGAGTATTTTAATCATTTCTCGGCAACGAGCTCAGGGAAGGTGTTTTTTGGACCTTCGGCATTCTGAAGCCTTTGAGGTTTTTTGCGGATCGAGCTTGTTACGAAAAACGATCTAGCACCGCGAAGGGGCTACTGTTGGGGGCCTTCTTCTTCGAAGGTCTTCTAAGCAAAAACACCTTCGGCAGGACGATATGCAAGCAGACATAACATGAAGGTATATGCCGAAGCTACAATCTAGGGAGCTTCGGCATGATGCCTTGAGACGAAGGGCGTCACCGACTTAAAGAGGAAAAGACCGTTCAGTCCATGATAATTTGTGTCATGTTTATAATTAGTTATCAAGGACATAAATGTAATTTCGACTAGGCTGCGTCTCGTGCCTATAAATAGGTGAACAGTAACCCTGTACTGTTCACGCTGATTGGTACTCACCTGCCCGTCGCTCTTGGATTTTTACCTTCTGTCAAGCCGAAGGTACAAATGTAGTCAATATCATCAATGTTTGTTCATGGTTATTTAATAAGAACATAAATAATAATCTATGATTTAATGTGATTATTCCATGTTCTTTTTATGTTTCATATGTTTCTACTTTCATTATTACCTATTGAAATGATAAAGGTATGTCCTTCATGACCTTCGTGTGAAGATCATTATATCTCAAGGGAGATAATATTTCGAAGGACGAAGGTTTTTAACCATTAACATTTGTGTTGCCTTGTTCTTAACTCATAGCATTTGAGAACAAGTCCCCAACAGTTTCTAACATTGCCACGTCAGATTTAAACTAGATAACCGTGTATTCAAAGTTTCATCCACATGAAATTCTATCCTCTTTTATGAAACTCTCTCTAGATCTCTCCTCATAATTGCAGTGCAATGTCAACACGCATGATGATGTGTTACTGCATTTAATGGGTATGAAACTTTTATTAAAAATGGCCTTAATAACATCTTCTAAACTTTAATCATTCCAATGTAGATATCTTCTTTAGGCTTTGTTTGGGTACTCTAGTATTGACCACAATCCACGTGTGTTGAGGTGGATTGGGGTGTAAATTAGTTTAAGTTACACCTCAATCCACCTCAATACACGTGGATTGAGCTCAATACTAGAGTACCCAAACTAAGCCTTAGGGTATGTACCACCACATTTAATATTCCGTCTCTTGAGAGGCCCCTTACATGTGTGAAGGTTAATAAATAAAGAGGATGGTAAAAAGAATGTAAATTAAACAAATTTTCCTTCTTCTCTTTTGCAGTTTAATTAATTATTGCTATAGCGCATATACTCACTGTTCTCGAGGATGTTTGGGCACAATAAAGCTAAGACAAGGTGGTGGAAGTCGTTATCCTCGTGCTGCTATCAACTTTCGATCATCATTTGGATTTTGAATTAAATGATCAGTAGAGAATATTATTTATGCTACCGTACCGATGGCGATAGCAGTGTTTTCTTTTCTTTTTTTTTCCTTTAGGCAATTTTCCATGAATAATATACTTTTCCCAGCGGCCTAGCCGGTCGCTTTCAACCGTAGTTAGCCTTGTTTAGCATGCCCATCACCATCAGACGGTGAAACGGGTCTCGCGCGTGCTTATTGGGTCCGGGCATATCGATTGGTTGGACGACGACATTTTTACATCCCTTATTTATTAGATGGGTCGGTTTTATGTTATTTTAATACAGTTTCCACTGATTTTGTTCGTTTTTATTCTGTCACTGACTCAGTACACATTTTGGTGTCAACTATTTATAGTGTCATTTTAGTCACTCAACATTCTCACTCTTCTCGGTTATATTAAGTCATTCCAGTTACATTTTAAGACATTAAGTAACATTCAAGAATTTATTAGTCACGTGTAATTTGATTTAAGACACTTTGATGACTATTTAAGACATTTCCTTTTTTTCTCAACTATTCGTTCATTCAGTCATTCAGTACATATTTGGTTTTAGCTATTTGTACTGTCTTCTAGGTCACTCAACATTCTTATCCTTCTCTTTTTACATTAAGTCATTCCAATTATTTTAAAACATTATGTAACATTCAAGTATTTTTTTTTTAGTCACGTATAATCTGATTTACGACACTGACGATAATGTGAGGCATTCTATTTTTTTGTCTTGACCATTTACTCATCCAGCCATTTAGTACGCATTTGTTCAATTAAGTCATTCTGTTACAGTCTCGATCGTTCCATTACTGTTTCAGTTATTTGGTTACGTTTTCAATCGTTACAATTTCAGCCGTCTGGTTGAAGCAGGGGCACATGGGGATGGCGCGTGATGGATGGTTGCAGCGTGCGGGTTTATCATCCTAGCGTGATGGATCGAAGGTCTATCATCCAAACCAGCCCACCGAATCTCCATCCAACCGTTCCGCGCAGGACTCTACTATACGCTCTAGCCAAAGTTGTCGCCTCGTGCCTCCACTGATGTCACCTCCCGCCCTCGTCTCGGGGCGATCTCTTCCTCGTGCCGAGCAATTTGGTCCTGATCTGAACGCCGAGCGATTTCCTGCCGTGTACTTCGTCGAACGTTGAATTGCTAAAAGTTGTCCCTCGATCGTAAAATCCGTTGAGCGTTAAATTCCTGAAGTAAGCCCTTGATGAGCTGTCGAATGTTTCTTCCTTAAAATCTTAGAAGAAGAAAAAAAAACGATGAATGGCTCCAGCACAACGACTTGAATAGCTTAAGGTTTGTAACCGCTGTATTTCGTTAATGGCTGAAGTGAAGCTTATTGATTGACTCCTTTTCCTTACGCGCATCATGAATGATGCACATGGTGTGAGTGGAAGTGGAGCAAGTCGAAGGGCCGCCGCAGGGGCGGGGCGGGCCCGTCGATCCGATCCGCCGTCGCGCGCGGTGCATTTTGCTTTCATGGCAGACACTCCGGGGCCGGGAGGAGATCGAGTGGGAGAGCAAGCACTACGCCACTACCTGATAAGCAGCTGCAGTGTCTGTGTGGTGCATATATCGTTCAGGTGGCAGGCACACACGTCTCTTTTCGCGCGATGATCGTCGTACGTGCTATCTGAACGCACGATCGACCAGCGCGCGAGTTGGGCCGCCGTATTGTTCACCGATCGATCGGCTGTCTCGGTCGTCCGTTGCTGCTGCTGCTGCAACCGGGCAGCCATCTGTTGGTGTCCTCCGTGTTTCAGACTCTCTCTCTCTCTCTCTCTCTCTCTCTCTCTCTCTCTCTCTCTGTTGGGATGCACGTTTCTTGATCCTGGTTGGGTCAGGGGCTAGCTAGCTACATGTACATGCATGAGTGAGTGAGTGACAGAGTGAGTGCGCGCGTACCTCCTGTCACACGGCTGCAATTATTCGCATTATTTGCTAGCTTGCTTGTTGGGTTTCTGTCACTCGTGCTAGCCGTTAGGTATTCATGACGACAAGACGGAGAAAGCTAGCGTCGAGGCTATGCTGATGTTTTATACACTGTAGACTATACTATTTACATAGTGGAGTTTGAAATGAGATATGAGAATCAGCACGATGCCTCGCATGTGCATACCCCACCAATTCACCATCACACTTGGCACATGGAGAGTGCGATTAAGGTGCACGCAACACCATCCAGGGTTTTGCATATATATCATCAGGTGTTTTTGCAAGGAAGACAAGAGCTGTAGTCTGTCCGACAACACAACGCCCTGGTGCTGTCTTGCGCATGATGGGCTTTCGGTTCTGGGTTCAACCGGCCTGCGTGCCAACAGTCGGCTTCGGCCTATGGGCCTTGTATTCTGTAGATAGAATGTACTCGGATAAAATTAGTTACAAAGTGCACTACATACAGTACAGATGGCCATCAAGACCACACAGCCCACGAGCCTAACAAGAAGTCCTCTGTTTAGGCCTAGCCTAGCTTATTCAGAGTTTTCGGCCCGTGGGGCTAGCCTAAGCATAGCCCGTTCCTAAACGGGCTAGAACTCGGCCAGTTTGATAAGGCAACCATTATATAAATAGCTCATTCATTTATTTAAGGTCGATCATTTATCTGTGATATGTGTATTGTTTGTAATATATGTTATTGTATTTAGTTATATCCTTCCGTTGTGGTCTGCAAATGTGTCCAACTTTTATGGTGTGACCTAATTTTAAGCTTGGTGATTTGTAAATGTGTCGGGCTCGTTCACGGAGTTGAGCCCAACGGGCAGCCTGCCCCAACACGGATAACTATTCGGGTCTATCTGTGTCATACTTAAACGGGTCGTGCTTCAATGTGTCCGGGTCCAGCGGCCGGTTTGGACATCTCTAGCACTACGGTAACGAGATAATTTCTTGACAGCCAACTTTTTTCGTCGGCTAGATAACTAATGTTTGTTTCGCTGCCCGTGTAAATCGATCAAATAAAAGTTGTTTTCATCGGATTTATAAGAAACCAATGAAATCAACTTTTTTCATCGTCTTGTCTTCAACTGACGAAAATAACCTTATCGTCGCTGAATTAAAAAAATAGAATAATTTCATCGACAAAAAAAGAGATATCTTAGTCGGCTTACGCCCCGATGAAAATATGAACGAACAAAAAACACCCTCCTCATGTTTATGTTTAGCCCTCTCTCTCGCGCGCGTGCGCAATTTCAGCCGATCACCACCGTTGCCTGCTCCTTGCCACTGCGTCGCGCCCCTTGTCACCGCGACGCCGCACTGGCGACCATTAGGCCCATGATGTCATGCATGTGCCCGTCCCACCTCCAACCTAGTCATGCGCCCACACAGTGTCTCTCCAATGAAGGTCGATTCTCCTCTTGAACCTATAGTTTTTATGTCATTGGTAGTTTGCTTTGTGGGGCATCGGTAGTTTACAGGGATGGATTCGGATGTCTGGAGATCCGAATTATCCGTATTCATATTTGAATAAAATGCTAATATAGATATATGTATTCGTATTCGATTTTAATATGAATGTTAAATGGATATATCCCATTCGGTTTTTCTCTATACGGTTTTAGATCCATATTCGACAAAACTATGAAATATCTGATAATATTTAATACTATATGTATTCGTGAAGAAAAAAAAGTATTAGATGAAACCATTTAAAACTTATTTTTATTACTAATTATTTATTACTTATTTTATACTACAAAAATGATGCACACCATTTAAAAAAATTTATATGATAAATAAATAATTATGTTAAGTTTACATTACTAGTGATATACAGTGATAGTTTTTAATTAATATTAAAAATACTAATTGTGAATACATTAGATTATTGAGATTTTTAGAGTCCAAAATATAATTACAAAAACATACCTGATATACAAAACATATATATTTAGAGTCCAAAATAGAAATATACATGACATACATAATTTGTTTAAAAATATAATATTCAACTAAGTTTTATAAAAATTCAACTATAATTGTCCACTTTACACTATAATCCAAAATTTCGTTTGGATTATAGTGCAAGTCACGAATCGCATGCAACATCATCTATTCTCGGGTGGGTTTAGGACTCATCTTTCCAAGTAGGATCCATGTCACATAAGCTACACTCGTTGATAATATTCCATATGGTTCATTAATTGATTAGCCTTAGAAACGGAAGACTATCAAATGGTGATGTACGAGGCGGTTGAGAAAGGATGGGGCACACTCAATGGAATGGGTAGTGATCGCTGAAGAATTTTTGAACCACACATTATTCACGGTGGCAGTTGGACCTGTCATGAAGTGTCCATGTAGCAAGTGTGAGAATGGGAAATGCCATATGAAGGAGACACTTGAGCGAGATCTTTGCTACCATGGGTTATGCCTAACTACCTAGTACTGTGGTGTGCACATGGCGAGTCGGTGCAACGTGGCCTAGAGGGTAAACCAGGATGATGATACGATGCATGAGATGTTGAATGTCGTCCTCAGTGGGGAAGTAGATTTTGACTTGGTAGGACAAGGGGAGCCACCGCCGGAAAAGTGCGGGAATTCTATCACCTTCTCGATGCCTCGGATGAGAAACTGCATGAGCATACTGATATGACTGGGCTGTTAACAGTAATGAAGCTTATATGTGGAGATAAAGTTGAAGCACAATGTTTCTAATAGTTGTTTTCAACGAATCCGCCAAACTAATAATGGGCAAGGGTTGTCGCGCCGAACCATAAGGTGCCGAAGAATTTGTATTTTGTGATGAAAAAAAGTTGTTGGCTGGCCTTATTTTTGAAAATATGAGAAGATTGATGCATGTCCAAACAACTATATGCTATTCAGAAAAGAGGGTGAAGGGTTGAAGTGTTGTAGGCAAGCCTATATAGATGGAGGTGGTGAATGATGAGCGGCAGTAAGTTGGCACCGAGCATTTGCGGTATGTATGTCTTTTTTTCACTCCTAGACTTATGCATTAATTATCATAATCTAGGTATCTACATTACATAATCCACCTAATAATAGCTATTGTTTGTTTGTTTCTCTTTAAACTTGTTTAAGTTAGAATGGTACATAAACAGGGTCTTATTATATTATATATACTTGTGTCAGTACTGTCCGATGCTAAATAGTAGTACGATGTGAAGCCTATTTGTTGGATAGCACGACCATTTTAGGTGGGGTTTTACAGGCGGGTGAGGTGAGCGACAAACGAGAACACACACATAAATAAAGAACCTCTAAATCCTAGAATCTACTAGCTAGCTTGAAGCAGTCACAAAGGACAGGCGGTCAGCAGAGCCAACACAGTCACAACACGAACGTCACACCTACGCACAGACCCACGCAACGCAAGGCCGGCACGTCAGTCACGGCGAGCGCGGCGGGCGCGGGTGAGGGGCACGGCGGGCGCGGCTGCGGGCACGGCTGCGAGGGCACGGGCGAGGTCCTCCCGGGCGCGGTCGCGGCAGCGGTGGGCAGGGGCGCGGTGGGCGAGGGCGCGGCGGCGGTGAGGGCACGGCGGCGGCGCGTGTGAGTGAGTGAGGAGAGTGAGAGAGAGGAAGAAAGCGCTGACCGTTTGATATGTACGCGTGCTTTGCCGAGTGCCCGTGATCCGGCACTCGGCAAAGTTTTTTTTAATTTTAAAATACGCTTTGCCGAGTGCTAGATCGCTGGCACTCGGCAAAGCCGTCTTTGCCGAGTGTCCCCTGGGCGACACTCGGCAAAGACTCTTTCACTATTCTTTGCCTAGTGTCACCCAGCTGACACTCGACAAAGCCTACTTTGTCGAGTGTCAACCAGCTGACACTCGACAAAGTACATTTGTATTTTTTTATTTTCCCAACCAAAATTTTTGTGGTGTGTTTCTACACTATGTAGACCTACATGTACCATTTTGGGACAATTATAGTTGTGTTTTCAATAGCTAGTAGATTTAGTTTGTTTATTTGGATTTCTTCGGAAAATTCAGATTTGAACTGCAGGTCACTCGAAACTTGGAAAACCGTGCATGCAAAAATGATATTCATGCTATTTAGCACAAGTTACGACCGATTTCAGGAGCGGACCGGAAACTTCGAGCACCATGCTCACTCAACATGGTTGTGAACTTGCCATCCAGGTGTTTAAAGATTGTATAAAACACAAACAAAATCAGAAAATCATGAAACCTGTCCACGTGTCATGATATCATATGTAGAGGCTGTGATAAAAATTTAAAAAAGTTTTGAGAAAGTTGTGAGACACTATGTGTAGAAACCTAAGAGAACTACACATGAAATCATAGAGTTTTAATGTGGATCTCTTAGGTTTCTACACATAGCGCGTCATAGGTTTCTCGAAACTTTTTCAAATTTTTATCACAGCTTGTACATATGATATCATGACACGTGGACAAGTTTCATGATTTTCTGACTTTGTTTGTGTTTTATACAATTTTTAAACATGTGGTTGGCAAGTTCACGACCATGTTTAGTGAGCATGTTGCTCGAAGTTTCCGGTCCGCTCCTGGAATCGGTCGTAACTTATGCTAAGTAACATGAATATCATTTTTGCATGCACGGTTTTTCAAGTTTCGAGTGACCTGCAGTTCAAATCTGAATTTTCTGAATAAATTCAAATAAACAAACTAAATCTACTAACGATTGAAAACTCTGTTATAATTGTCCACAAATGATGCATGTAGGTCTACATAGTGTAGGAACATACCACAAAAAGTTTGGGAGACAAAATCTAAAAAATAAAAATATACTTTGCCGAGTGTTAGAGAAGACACTCGGCAAAGAGTCCTTTGCCGAGTGCCCAATATTTGGCACTCGGCAATGAAGCCTCTTTGCCGAGTGCCAATCCTCGGCTCTCGGTAAAGACTAACGGCCGTCAGCTTTAGAACGGCCGCTGACGGACCTTTGCCGAGCACCACCTTTGCCGAGTGTTTGACATGTCTTTGCCGAGTGGGGTCCTGTGCCGAGTGCTTATTAGCACTCGGTAAAGAGGCTCGTTGCCGAGAGCCGAAGTTTACCGAGTGCGGCTCTCGGCAAAGCCTGCTTTGTCGAGTGTCCGACAAAAGACACTCGACAAAGAGGCCGACACTCGGCAAAGCATCGGATTCCGGTAGTGACTGGTATGACTGGGCTGTTAATAGCAATGAAGCTTATATATGGAGATAAAGCTGAAGCGCAATGTTTCTAATAGTTGTTTGGACAACTTTGTCAAGCTAATAATGCCAGCAAGCGGTTGCGGTATGTATGTCTTTTTTCACTCCTAAGCTTATGGATTAATTATTATAATCTAGGTATCTAGATTATATAATCCACCTAATAACACATATTGTTTGTTTGTTTATCTTTAAAACTTAGTTAAGTTAGAATGGTACATAAACAGGGTCTTATTATATTATATATACTTGTGTCAGTACTGTCCGATGCTAAATAGTAGTACGATGTGAAAAGCCTATTTGTCGGGTAGCACGACCATTTTAGGTGGGGTTTTACAGGCGGGTGAGGGTGAGCGACAAACGAGAACGCGCACACACACATAAATAAAGAACCTCTAAATCCTAGAATCTACTACTAGCTTGAAGCAGTCACAAAGGACAGGCGGTCAGCAGAGCGAACACAGTCACAACACGAACGTCACACCCACGCACAGACCCACGCAACGCAAGGCCGGCACGTCAGTCACGTCTTGCCTGCCGGCCCGTCATCAATCGATCACAACAGGCGCCAAAAGTTGAGACATCTTGTACGTACGTACAGGAGGATGGAAGCCAAAAAGCCCGCGCCCTGATTAGCCAGCCTTGTTGTCCGTGACAATAATGCTCGCTCGGCTCTGTGTCCGGCGGTCATTACGACGGGCTCAACTCAAGCACGAGCACCCCAGCAGCCGCAGGATCCTCCGCCAGCCATCATCCTTCTGCAATGCGGTCGTGGACGTTAAAATCATCACGTGAACGTTAAGGCCCCGGTACGAGTAATGAAGAGCACTGCATACACATTGATGTTTAATACTAGAGTCTTTTGAAGTGTTTAAAGAGTACATTTGTAAAAGAATCGTGTATCATCTTTGACTACAGACCGTTTCACTCTTTACTGTACGAATTCGTCGTTTGTTCTAGTAGCTTGGAGCCACTATATATACCTCTCGTATATGACTTGCACATACCGGTGACAAAACACTCCATGTGGTTAACGTGGGTTTTAGGTGTTCCCTAAATGGTGTTCTAAATAATGGATGTTTGCAATTGCGTGGTTCGTTCGTTAACCTAGAGCCCCGTTTTCTAAGTACAACATACGGTTAAGAAAATGCATATCATACAACACTGAGCCACTACAATATTTAATTTAGTTAAGAGACAATATGTATAAAAATCCGCGAGAAGACGTATTCTTCGCGAAGAGGCACTGTCTTAAATTTTTATTTTTTTGCAGTTAAGTCTATAGAGAGGCGAGCCCTTAAAAAAACTCCTTAATTATTGGGTTGTACGTGTCCTAATGTATGTTTTTTAAGGTAGCAAGCATTTTTTTTTTCGTTTTTTCCCGATGCAAAATGGACCGCAAATAAATCATGGCTAGTAATAATGTGCGTGCGTGCGTACGTACCCTCGCTCCCGGCGGCGGCGGCTTTCCGTAGAGCATGTCGGGAGGGACTCCGTACAGGTCGTCGTCGACGGGCTTGGCCAGCGCGAAGCAGGACCTCCTCGCCGCCGCCGCGGCCTGCGCGTAGGCTCCGGAGTCGGCCACCTTGCTCCGCCTCGTGGTCTGCGTGTGGCCTTGGTGAGGCTCCGCCGCCACCGCCGCCGCAGCCACAGCCAGCTTGGCCGCGTGGACGACACCGTCGCCGCCGCCTCGCCGCCTCCCCTGCACGCACGAGCGACGCGACGAGCATTACTACCCATTCGTTTCGTCGATAAGCAGCAAGCCGACGCATCGTTGTGGGCTTTGGATCGACGAGCGCGCGTACCGTCTGCGGCGTTGTTGCGTGGCCGAAGTCGAAGGACGGGGTCATGACCGCCGGCGCCCACGCGCCGCCGCCGTTGCCGTGGTGGTGGTGGTTCCACTCCCCGAACGCCGGGATGCGCGTGCGCCTCGCGGTCGGCATTACTGATGGTGGTGGTCTGTCTGAAGAAGCATCGTATATATCAGATCAGCTGGACTGGAAACACAGCAGTGCAAAGTGGTGGCCGGAAAGGCAATAATAATGCCGGCCGCCTACGTGCAGCAGCAGCAGCGCGAATAGGGCTCATGACTGACCTTCGTTAGCAGGGGGAGATCTAGAGAGGGAGGGGAATTCTGTTCACGAATGGAAGGAATCACAATAATGGGAAGAGGAACAAGTAGCAGATATTACTATGCAGTGGAGCTCCGAGTACGTCCCAGCTGGAGGAGGCTGCTTCGATGAAGAGGGGGGAGGAGGACGGTAGTGGGGGCCCACCTAGACATGTAGGCCCGGTGTGCTTCGCTTGTAGAGGACGACGCCAGTGGAGGCCCGCCAGGACATGTACTGTGCGCGTGGGGGCCAACGGGACAGTGCAGAATGTTACTGCTACCTGCCTACCTTAGCCCTTGTTGTTTTGATACACGTTCGAATTTCGAAATAGCTCCGGCTCTTTGCCATATTGTACGTGTACAATATAATGCCCGTGCTCTAAATATTACTGCCTGCATTTCTAGAATATTTGTCGTCGTGCTATAAAATGTTATACTACCTTCGCTAGTAGCTTTGGACGCGGACGACACGTAGTAGGTACGTGTACAATCGCTTCCTTATCTCCGTTGGACGTCGCAGGCGGTAGGACTGTCTCCTATCTCGTTCCATATCATATCATCTATTTTAAACTTCGTTCTATAAACACAATTATCTACAGTTCTACATTTTCTACTTTACACGATCCACAAAAGGCCACCTGAACAGGATGACTGAGGGAGTGTTTGGTTTTCATGACTAACATTTAGTTAGTATCAATTACGAAAATTAAATATAGTCTAACTGCAAAGCTAATTACACAGATGAGGACTAAACGGTAAAACAAATCTATTAAGTCTAATTAATTCGTATGATTCACCCATGTAAAGCTACAGTAAACATTTTCTAATTATGAATTAATTAGACTTGATAAATCAATCTCACTGTTTATTCTTTATCTGTTTAATTAGTTTTATAATTATAAAATATTTAATTGACATTTAAACATTCGATCCGATGAAAGGCATACATCTCTTGAGGGGACGAAGCAGATCAGTCGATCGAGACAGAGAGGTGGCCAGGTTCCTTGTGGCGTACGCCCAAGTCTTCCGTGCCTTCCTTGCCAAGGACACTGGCGAAGAACACGCTGCGGTTGGGAATAAATAATCGCCTGTATTTAGGGGGTGTTTGGTTACCCCAAACTAAAATTTAGCCCCTGTCCCATCGAATGTTTGAACCTCCGTTCCGTGTATTAAATGTAGTCGGATTATAAAACTAATTTGTCAGCCGAAGATTAAAAGACGAGACGAATCTAGTCCAGTTGGTTCGGTCTATATTTCATACTCCTATTTAAAAGTCAAACGCTTGATGTGACCCGGGCTAAACTTTAGCAGGGGCAACCAAACACCCCCTTATTAATGTTGTCGTGTTGACTAGTGCCACGCTTGGGTCATGATCGATGGTAGTAATAGTAACAGGGGTCGTCCACTCTCCGCCTCCGCCGCAGAAAACTTGGGAGAGGGGGCATGCAGCCATGCAGGGGCTAGCTAGGCGGTGGTGCTCGCTACCGGTTAAAAGCAAACTACGTAGATCAAACTATACTCCCTCCAGTGCAGTAAAGGTAGTCGTTTAGGACATGATTGTGCATACCAAGAAATGATTAATTATCATAGAGTTTTCCCTGTTTGCCCCTATTAAATAGGGATATGGGTGCATTAACATTACTAAAATAATCAGGCTTGATTGGTTGCTGCAGCAGCTCCAAGGCATTCTAGACTGGAGGTCTCAAGTTCGATTCCTCTTAAATGCATCTTTTTTTGTGCAATTACTAGGGGCAACAACGTCCAAATCCCAGACCCACGCGCGCTATGACTTCTTTTCTTTTTGTGCACGTTCAGTCACGCGCAGGATGACTTCTTTTACTGCACCGGAGGGAGTAGGTGCCTAAGCCTAACCGCACGATCATACTATGAAACTACTATGAATTAAAAAAAAAACTCGGCATCAACATCAGCAATCCGTTTGGACACTTGGGTCTTGCCAAAAAAAAAACAGTTAACTAGCAATGCTTGGCATCTTTCTATTACTAATTAGAGGCTCAACCAAGAGGCACCCACTAGAAGGTTGTCTCGAAACAGTTTCAGTTTTCCCTATCACACCTCTTATCTCATCTTCTAATTTAAACTCTACTCCATAAACAATACAATCTATAATACAAAACAGTGTTTTGCAGGGACATGTGTACGGTCTACATAGACAACCTTAGAGAATGGGTCCATCAGTACCGGTTGGGAACCAGCTACAATACCGAATTCTCAACCACCGGTATCGGAAACCAGAACTAAATGTGTCAAATTATATGTATACAATAACTAATTCATATGTACATGTGTATAATGACAAATTAACACACACAGAGAGATTAATGTATACAAATGAATATGTACATTAAAATGAATGTTAATAGTAATATATATAAATGTCTATGAAGTGTCATAACTACTAAATATATATCCATTTCTATATTCTTAATATGGATCGTCTTCCTCTTATGATGGGATCAGAAGATTTCGTCCATCATAGTAGAACTCTCCCTCTTTAGGCCTTTACATTATAACAAAGATGAAGAACGTCTCCTCTAAAAATAGGATCATTATTTTTAGAGACGGGCCTCTGAGGCCCATATCTATTAATAAAATTGTAGAGGTGGACTAGCTCCTAAAATTGACGGTCCATTTTGGAGACATGGGCAGTTCTTATTGCCTCTGTAAATAAAAACATTATCTCCTAAACCCATTTTTGTGGTAGTGGAATGTTGGGCAGCTCTGACTTCTGACTTCTGCACTGTGCGCTTTTGCTGTTCATGCAGTCGACCGTTGAGCGCAGATGACCGTTGCTCCGTTGGCTCACCGGACATGTCCGGTGCACACCGGACAGTCCGGTGAATTATAGCAGAGCGTCTCTCTGAGAAACCCGGGAGTGGCCAGTTTGGGAGGTGCTCAGCCTGGACACGGACAGTGTCCGGTGCGCCACTGCCAGCACCAATGCTTGTCTTTTGCTCCAAACTTTAGTAGAGTTCCCAACTTATATTCTTTGTTGGTTTATGTTGAACTTTATGCACCCGAGATAAATGACAACTAGGCAAACTCGTTAGTCCACGTGGTTTGTGATGGATGTCAAACACCAAAATCGATTATAGGAAATGGTTAAGCCCATTTTCCTTTCAATCTCCCCCTTTTTGGTGATTGATGCCAACACAAACCAAAGCAAATATAAAGTGAGGAATGTAACTAGTTTGCAACTTTGATAGATGTGCATAAGTTATTTTGAGTTAGACCATTTGAAATAATTTCTACATATGTCTAAGTAAATGTGATTGCTTTCTTCTATTATAACATTTTGGACCACATTTTTACCACTTAGGTTGTTTTTGCAAATATTTTGGAGAAGTTTTTTCAAATCCTTTTGCAAGTAGACAGTGGTATAAGAATATGATTTCAAAAGGCACTTCTCAAGATTTTGAAAATTCTCCCTGTTTCAAATGTTTTTCCTTTGGATAAATAAAAGCTCCCCCTAAAGAGGTTCTCCTCTTAGCTATCAAGAGGGTTTTCGCAATTGAAATGATTTCCCCTTTTGAAACAGATATCGGTTCTAAATTTGAAAATGGGTGGTGCGGTCCTTTTTTGAAAGGAGATTTTACTCAGCTTTTAAGAAAGCAATAACAGAGGTAGCTACATAGAGCACACCCCACAACGTTGAACTGGGATTACCAGTTAACCAGGGAAGCTCCACACATGACACCCATGACCACCAGACAAAAAAACAGACCCTCCACTAAACTAAGAACTGAGACTTCAAAGCTCCAACTTGATAGCTATGACCTGACAAAGTTCAATTATCAACCACCAGAGCGCTGCCAGGACACACCATAAAGCTTCACATAAAGCTTCACTGATTAAACCAACCTAACAAAACTAGAAACAGGCCAAGCACTAAAAGAAAAACCTCATACGACATCCAATTCAGCATCAATTCCACGCCTGGGACAAAATTATGCAGCCACGGCTTCAAGGATCATAGCAGAGCCAAACAAAAAGAAGGGATATCTTCCACTTCAGACCACTCCAATGTCACTGCAAATTTCCTCAACCGAATGTTGTTCCCGTAACCAATTCTTCATTGAGTCCAGTATATCTTCCAACATCGCTTGTTCCTTTGTCTTGAGTAGCACGCTCCAACTCTGCAAGAAAGACATGATCTCATATATGATCGTTGTCGAACTGTTAGGAATTTTTTTCATAATCGCCATCTTATTTCTGTTGCACCAAAGAGACCAAACCAGCCCGACAACAATAAAAAGATGGAAAGTGCAAGCAGCATGGGATGTTCCCACTCCCCAATTACTAAACATACTAACAACAGATCTAGGCACAAGATCCCAACCAGCAATAATTTTCAATCTTCCCCACACATATTTCAAAAGGACACAGTGAATAAAGATGTGATCAACTATCTCTCTATCCCCACACAGAGAGCACAGCGTACTGCCCTTCCACCCTTTTTTTCTAGCACTGCGGACGCTTGGATTTTCCCATTGTAGATTTGCCATAAAAAACCTTGATCTTCAAAGGCACCTTGCAATTCCAAATTTTTTTGTAAACGGGGGTTTTGACACCACCATCGGTCCTAAATCTGTAAAGGGATTTCGTAGTGATTCTGCGAGAGTTGTCCAGAGCCCAAAACACTAAGTCTCTCCCTTGAGAGGTATTATGCTCCCTAAGCTCAGTGTGAAGCTCTTCCCATAAGCAACAATCAGAATCATTAAGGGGCCTCACCAGATCTATATTCCACTCTCCTCTCTCATAGCATTCAGACACAGGCACATCCTTGTCCCTGCATATGTCAAAAAATCTAGGATACTTGAGTTTAATAGGCACCTTTCCCATACAAATGTCTTTCCAAAATAGGGTCCATTCCCAATTTTTTATCTTGTTCATCGCACCCCATTGAAATAGATGCTTGACCTGATGAAGGCCTTGCCAAAATTGAGAAACTCCCTTGTTCTTAGAGAGAAAGAAATTATTCCTGTGCATGTATTTAGCTTGCAGCAGCTTGTACCATAACTCATCTGATCCTTGGCATAATTTCCAAATCCATTTCACAATCAAGCATTCGTTCATCATGAGAGTATTTGTGATTCCAAGACCGCCCTGGTCTTTTGGTCTGGTTAAACTATCCCATTTTGCCATGTGGTATTTTCTTGAGTCTTCGGCCCCTTGCCAAAAGAAGTTAGCTCTGATCGAGCTCATTTTCTTGTGAATCTTGTTAGGCAGGAGGTAGAATCCCATAGTATAGATTGGAAGACTACTTAAACAAGAATTAGTCAGAATGAGTCTTCCCCAGAAGACAGGTGTTTACCTTTCCATGGGTCCAACCTTTTTTCCATTTTTCCAACTATATGGTCAAACGCAGATGGTTTCAGACGACCATCCGAAATAGGAATGCCTAGGTATTTCATCGGCCAAGATCCAAGGGAACAATTAAGCATATTGGCCTTCCTTTCCCTTTCTTGTTGAACTGCCCCAAAGACAAAGACCTCGCTTTTGTGGAAGTTTATTTTTAATCCAGACATCCATTCGAAACAGTAAAGGATTAATTTTAGGTTTAAGATTGACCTATCAGACCCATCTATCATGATCACCGTATCATCTGCATATTGGATGTGGGATATGCCACCAGGAACAAGGTCGCCCAAAACACCAGAAATGTGGCCCTTTTCGACCCCTTTATCTAATAGGGCACTTAATGCATCCGCTACCAAGTTGAATAACAGAGGCGAAAGAGGGTCACCCTGCCTAAGGCCTCTGAAAGTTTTGAAAAAATTGCTCCTCTCCCCATTAATGTTCACGCAGACTTTTCCCCCTTTAACTATCCTCATCACCATATCAATCCACCTATCTAGGAACTTTTTCGTTTTCATAACTTCCTCCAAAAAAACCCAGCTGACTTTGTCATAAGCTTTTTCAAAATCAATTTTCAATATCAAACCTTTTTTTCTTTGTCTTCAGCTCATGAATAATCTCATGTAAAATAACCACCCCCTCTAGGATATTCCTATCTTTAATGAAACCTGTCTAGCTGCCTCCAATAACCTCCTTGGCTACTAGAGATAACCTATTTGTCAGCACTTTGGTGAAGATTTTAAAATCCACATTTAATAGACAAATGGGCCGATACTGCCTAATATTACTTGCTTCTTTAATCTTGGGAATTAACGTGATAACCCCAAAATTAAGACGTTGGATATCCAGCTTCCTTGCGTAAAAGTCACTGAACATCATGATCAAATCCTTTTTAATAAGATTCCAGAACTTTTTGAAGAAAGAGGCACCAAAACCATTTGGGCCAGGGGCTGACTCATTGTGCATTTGATCAATTGCCTGTTTAATTTCACTAATCTCAAACGGCTTGACCAGGGAGTCCACTTCCTCTTTGCTGGTCATTAATCTGTCACTCCAAAAGTCCTCACTCAGCTTCATATTGCAGGGTGTGTTCGGACCAAATAGGTTTTTGTAGAAGTCCACAATGTAGGCGATCAGTGCTTTTTGATCCATACGGACCCCCTTGTCTGTTTCCAAATAGGCAATTGTATTCTTCCTTCTCCTCCCATTAGCATAGAGATGAAAAAAATCTACAGTTAGAGTCCCCTTTAATAGTCCATTTTATACTAGCCCTTTGCTGCCAGAACACCTCATCTAAATGATAAATATGATCAAGCTTTTTCTCTACCGCGAGTCTTTTTGTCCAGTTCTCCCATAGATTTACCTGATCTTCTATCAATACATCTATCTGATCTAGCTCCTGGATAAGATCATTTTTCTCTTTATTTTTATCCCCCAGCAGCCTCCTATGCCACCCTTTTGCTTTGGGCCTATTAATTTCTCCCCCTTTGGCATTAATCGCCAAAAACGAAGAAACTTGAGAGGCCTTAAAATTCTTCCCCTTTGGGGCCTATTTTCTCCCCTTTTGGAAAATAAAGGATATGAGTGAAAGTTTATACCAATTGAGAGTTTATGAGTAAGGCAAAGGATAAATGATACCGACAGAGTTGGAGTGGAAGCTTTGCCTTTGCGAATACTCCATTTCCCTTTCAATATAAGACTAATCATAGAGATACTCATTCAAGCATATTAGTCTTAGCCTTGGCACAATAAGAAATATGTATTTGCACCAAATGAAAGGGACATAATCAAAAGTATATAAATGAGCTATGTGTGCAATGTTTCAATCAAAATTTCGAGAATCTAAGATGTTTAGTTCATTCCTAAGCTTGCTAAAAGTCTTTTCATCCAGGGGCTTGGTGAAGATATCGACTAATTGGTTGTGGGTGCTAACATAAGTAATTTCGATATCCCCCGTTTGTTGGTGATCTCCCAAAAATTGATACCGGATGTCTATGTGCTTAGTGCGGCTGTGTTCAATGGGATTATCCGCTATGTGGATTGCACTCTCATTATCACATAGGAGAGGGTGAAAGGGAAATGTGCTCTTGGGCCATTTCTATAAATGTTTTGGTGATTAGATGCCCAACACATATTGTTTTGGTTGATATGTGCTAAGTGTTAAAGAGATGCAAATCAAGAATCAAGGTATGACTCTAGCCTTAGTGAATTGTTTCTGGTACTAACGTATTCCTCTAAGTGCTAGGAACCTTATTAAATCAAATGAGATTGGATTGGAGAAGTTTGGCTATTCCAACCAGACTTGCACCAGCCTGTGGTGCACCGGACAGTGTCCAATGCCGAGGCTGGCTCAGCGACGAACTCGCTACTGTCGGGAATCGCCGAGGTCGCTGCGGCTAAAATTCACCGGACTGTTTGATGAGCCAATAGCGCCCACGTCAACGGTCGGTAGCGCGATCGACGCGAAATCAACGAGCGACGTGTGGCCAGAGCCAATGGTCACTAGGCTGCATCGGACCGAGGGTTCAACGGTCGGATTCACCAAAGAAGGAAAGAAATCATGCACTATTCATGTCCGGTGGTGCACCGGACTGTCCGGTGCACCAACGGACAGAAGGCAAGAATTGCCTACCAAATGGAGATCCAACGGCTCCTAGCTGCGTTATGGTATAAAAGGGACCCCTAAGCGCATGGAGCAGTACACCAAGCCTTCATTGAACATCCTAAGATGCCTAGACTCGGCAAGCACGCATCCGGATCATTGTGTTTTAGATTTGAGCACTTGTTGAGTTGTGAACTCGCTGCGCTATGTTTGTGTGCTCGTTTCTTGACTTGTGTGTGTGTCGCTGTTGTGACTCTAGCTCTTGCGTGTGTTTCTATTCCCTTCCTTACTCTTGTGGTTTTCATTGTGATCAATATTGTAAGGGTGAGAGGCTCCAACCTATGGAGATTCCTCACAAAGGGAACATCTGTTATAAGGAAGAAAATCGTGGTATTCAAGTGTGTCGGAGAGGAAATCTCCGGCGGGGTGGCGGAGTGCACCCGCCCTAAATCCTAAGATGAGGAGGGGCCTAAGTGTTTTGCCTGTTATGCGAGATGGAAGGATGAACACAAGAACACGCGAGGGTTTAGAGTGGTTCGGGCCGCCGGAGCGTAACACCCTACTCCACTATGTGTTGGATTGTGTGACGGAACCTCCCAAGTCATTAGGCCCACCTACCGTTGTCCTTGTCCAACAGACATCAGATAACCCTGTAGATGTTCCTGAATCACTTGACAAGTTTGGTATCTTCTCTTACCTTTCCAGGAACGTTTCACCCGTCTTGCAGACATTACAGAACATCGGAGATATCGAAATGCGGAAGTGATTACATAAACTTACAATTATTTAAAAAGTAAGATCAAGTTACTTATTACAGACCAGGATTGCAAACGAGTGCTGAGTAGTATTATTACATAACCAAGGGAGGCAAAACTCCTCCCGAAAAGTCTTTACATAAAAGTTTCTTAGGGAGGACTATGTCCTCCCGCATCTTCATTCTTGTTTTTCCTCATGAGGAACCACCTTGGTACAGAAGCAACAGAAATCTGCTGCTTCCTCACCTAAAAACAACGAGGGGATAAACCCTGAGTATGAAATTACTCAGCAAGTCTTACCCGACTAAGAAAAGACTCTCAAAGGTATGCTGGTTATAAGGGAGTCAAGGTAGGGTATCTCAAGATCAAAGACTCTGTTTGCAAAAATGCTTACTAAAAGTGGATCCTTAAAAATCCAGTTTTATTGTCAAGTTAGGTAAACTTACCTATACCTAGAGTTCTTGCTAACCTAGTTCAAGCACTTGACCTACACTAGCCAATTTCTTATCCACTCTTCATCTTCACTGGATTGCTACGTGTAAGTCAGTGATCAAGTCTTCATAACCGCGAAGGTACGGCGATCCGAATCGATTATACTCAGCTGAGGATCTCCAATCACACGGCATATGTAGCACTTAACCCTTGCATATGTCAACCTGCCACCGGGGTTCTTAAGACCAGATTAGGTTCACGCAAACCGAGAGTACAGATACACCACCGACCAGCCTCTTGCTACGGAGGGTACATGCTACTCTCGCCACCGCTCCATGCCCATTTCGTGTTATCTTATTCTGGCCTTAGTCTGCCCGAGGCAAGGCTTACCCATGATGAGGCATGTGACCAGTTAAAGGGTCCTCGGTCAGCAGGCCTACATCGAGATGGTCCTTAATCGACTCAGACGGAGACACTACACCGAGACTCTCTCTTCTCGTGCAAGTCACCCGCCCGGTCTCAGCTTAATCATTTAAACCCAAAGTTTGGTACCTGGCAGAGGTACATCTTTTCTGATGTTGAACCCATCAAGGCCTTTGACAGATTCACCATCAAGTTTTATTTTCGAAAACATCCCACCCACTTTTGCATCATATTTTGTAAAAACAAAACATTTTGTTTTTCTAAAGCAAGGCTAAGCATCAAAATCTTTTGTAAAACGGGTGATCAAGGAAGGTAATCATATTCAAGGAAGGTAATACAGGAATTGTTTTATCAATCAACTCCTATCACCTAATGCATCAAGCAAGTGAAAAAGGTTTTTAAAACACAAGGAGGTGGCAAATGCATGGGGGCTTGCCTTCGTTAGTAGGTGAGTTAGGCTCAGGCCCGCAGATGTCAAAGTAAGGACAAGATCCTGCCTGAGAGTCCGAAGGTGGTGGTGCCTTTTCTTCACTCACTTCAACTTCTTCTTCGTTTTCTAAACATAACCACATGTATGTATATAAGAATGAATGCCATGTAATTCTCATGAGAGTGCAAAGATAATAAGAACTTATTATCTAAGGTCTTGAGTACAACTTTCCTTCACGGAACTCTGAGAACTTAGGGTTTCCGGAGTCAGTAAAGGAGTTCATAGAGCAGGGGTGGGGTTTTGGGTTCTAGTTATCAAACAAGGTTCAAACCAACCCAAACTCTACCCAAGGCTTTTAAATAATGTATAGAGCTCATATAAAAAGTTTGGATATTTTTTGGAATTACTATATGTTTTCTAAAAATCCAGAACTAATACTTAAAACTACTTTAAATACCTTAAAATTTCTTAGTTAACCTAAAAATCATGAAACTATTTTTATTAAATACTATAGAAAATAAAAAGTCTAGGAAAATTGGTTTCACAATTTTAGGATTTTTCTACAATTTTCTATAGATTTCTAAAGTTCTACTGAAAAAGAAAAGGAAAAAGATTGAATAGTGTTGGGCTGATTCTAGCCCAGCCGGCCCAGTACCAGGGGAAAACGCGCGCGCGCGCCCGCGCCCTGGCGACTTTGCACAGAGACCCTCGGGTTTTTAACTAACTGGGAATGAGTTCTTTCACTGTTTCTTGTGTCGCTGACAGGTTGCAAACAAACCCTCCGGTTTTCTATTCCTTTACCCGATACGTCCTCGACGGCGATCCACGCTGGGAGCCGAGCTCTAGCGAGCTAGACCGGCCGGAGGGGGCGAAGACCGGCGCCTAACTTAAGACTAAACCAAATCCATGACCAAGGGAGTATTTCCCCCAACATAATTGCACTAATGATCAAGTGGTGTGCTCTGGCCACGGTGACCGTGAGCATCACGGCAATACCGTCGTGTTCCCAGCGGCCAAAGGACTCCTATCGCAATTGTGTGGGTTGTCGAGTATCACCGGCATGCAGAGAGGCTAGAACAGGAACAAAGAGGGCATGAGCAGACCTGTGGAGGGCTGGCCGCGGTGGTGTGTGGTTCACGGCGGCGGAGAATCGATTTGGGGGGAATTCGAAATTCACGAGCTCAAGCGCACGATTGAGGGTGGGATTGAGACTCTGGTTTCGTGATGATGTAACGCAGCTAACCGGGGGCTCAATTTATAGAAGGCATCGACGGTGGCCGAGAATTTGAAGAAGGACGTGCGGCGGTCGGAGGTAGAAGAAGGCACTGGCGCGCGTGAGTGCGTGTCCTCAGTCGTGGCGAGCTCACCGGCGACGATGGGACTGCCCCAGAGAGTCACGGCGACGAGGTGTAAAGGTAGAGCCACGCGGCGGGCAACGGCGAAGGCTTGACGACGGTGAGCCCCGGTATCCACGGGCGGTGAGCAAAGGGAAGGGATTACGGCTGGCCGGGGTGGCATCCAGCTCACCGGTGGCGAGGATTTCTACTGGGCTATGCTTATCTGATGGCCACGGCACACGAATCACGGCGAGCAACGATCAACGGCGACGAGCCACCGGCGACGAGTAGGGGGTGGGATCTTCTTCAGTTTAATATTTACTGTACCATGGCGATGGTCATTCTGATGAACTGACAGAGCAAGTTTAGGTCACATTTTCTCTTAATTTCAAATGGCAACACATCCAGTGACCTGCAGCAAAGTTGCAGAGCTATATACCACCTACATTTCGACTATAGTGACTGAGCTCATTTGATCACTAGATCATGGTTGAATTCACACTCAAAGCTGACTCTGTTACACTGAATATCTGGATTTCAAAATGAAACCAGCCTGACAGCCAAGCTTTGAGCTTAATTATCTCTGGATTTTTCTTAACAACTGAGCTCACACTCTTAAGCAAAGTTGTTCTCCTATGATTAGGATACAATTTTGATTTGGTGACCTAGGGCAAAAACCCTATAGTTTAAAAGTTACAAAGCTCAAAAGTTGAGCCCATAACACTGTTTTTCTGACTTAGTATAGAACTCAATTGAGGTCTATTTTGCAATTAAGTCCAAAACTTTGGGTTTGGCTTGCAAATCATCCTAAATGTAAACCATGGGACTTTATATGTCTTTACATTGTAGTTTTTACACTTTAGTTCAAATGTGCACAATTTTTGCACATAGGCCCCTAGGGTTTGGTTTCAGGGTTTTCCAGGGTTCCAATTAGGGTTTTTGGTATCCCAGGGGTATAAATGTGATTCAAGTCATTTTTGGGAACATTTTATGACTATTCCCCTAAGGCTTTTAGGTTTTCTCAATTTGGTTATGTTTTACCCCCCTTTAAGGCTAAGTTCCCTATCTAGGGTTCTATCTGCAAAATACAACTTGTTTGAAATTTTTACCTAGTAAATGCACTCTAGGTGTGTCAAACATATGCAATGCCAATGTTTATGATGTCATGCTCAAGTTTTTAGTTATAGTAACACCAGGGGTGTTACAGATTGCTGTGGAAGCTTGAGAGTCTGAGTGAACTTGTGTTGTAACGTCGCATGCCTCCCCTTTTATAGCTGAAGGGGGGCATGCACAAAGGTACTGAGCCCCGACATGTGGGCCCAGGGACAAAATGTATATAGCACTTGGAGCTACTAATGTTCGCTGCTGGGGTATTCTTCTCCTGCCCTAACACCTGAGATCTGCGTATCCTCGGTGTGCCGGGGAGGCTTCTTGTACAAGGGACGATATCCATAGTGTGCCGCATAGCACGGGTGCACGTTTGGTAACAGACCTGATAGGCGCGCCGCCTGCAAGGTTACCCTGACGCCGTCTGCCAGTGGAGTGGACAAGACACATTAAATGCTGAGAGGGCACATCGTCTGTCAGCGTTATGGCAGGCGGCGCGTCCTTTCCATATTAAATGCAGAGACTGTGCAGCTTTAGGGGCCTTACGTCAAGCTCCGCCCATTGGCTTATGTCATGGGTCACAAGCCACGCGGCAGCAGCGGGTCTCCGCTTGAGCGGGGAGCATAGGGCAAGGCCTGGACACGTGCCAGTGCCGGACCCTTACCCATGACGGGGTTCCCCCCATCCCGGGTCCTTGTTGTGGTCTGGACCTTACTTGGAGGGACCTAGGGCCCAACGGAGGGACCCGGCATACCTTTCTGGGAGTCCCAGACTATAATCAATGGCTCGAGCTGTGCATATAGTGGTCCGGTGTTCCTTCGCGGGGGTCCGGACCCGATAATGCACCCTGGGGTGTATTATCTTCCCTTGCCACGTGGTACCCCTAAACTTGCCCATGTGGTGGGGTCGGGGTGCCGTTCTCCGTGTGGCGTCTTTATACTGTAGTAGAGGGTACCTCTGATTGAGGGTACTGACAGTGGCCCCTGGGCCCGCCTCAGGGGAGGGTGTGAGCCTGCAGGTGGGGCTAGAGTCTGATTGGCGATTTTCCTGCTGCTCCTGCGTGCTTGTTGATGCAATTACTGCTGGCCCGCCTATGGCTACGCCAACTGCCACGCCCGTTCCCATGGCTGACTGGCCCGTGTCCTTTAATGTCACTGTTGGGCCATGCGCGGGGTGCCTCGAGTCGCTGCACTTGTTCTGAAAACTTATCTTTGCAGTCTTCTACGGCGGCCCCGAGGGGACGCGGCATTGGCGCAAGCGCCGGTGTGATTTTTCCGCACCCAGTAACCGGCGCGCCGGTTGCATGACATGTGGGCCTGGGCCCCCATGGTTGACCACCGATTGCAGCGAAGCTGAGGGGGTGCACAACCATGGGGCGGTTGTACACTTTCTGCGCGGCAGTTCGCCTTCTTGACCGCTAGTTTCAGCGAAAATGAAGAGGCGCATAACCGCAGGGCGGTTGCACGCTCCTTGTGCGGCGGTTCGTCTTCCCGACCACTGGTTGCTCCGAAAATGAAGGGGCGTATAACCACGGGGCGGTTGTGCGTTCCTTGTGTGGTGGTTTGCCTTCTTCGTGCTTCGGGTCAGCCTACATGACGTGTGGGGCCTGGCCCCCGTGTCATAGGGTGGGATCCTCGGTGCACACCGAGGGAGACTTTGCCTATGACGCTCCGGGGCGCAAGAGGGGAAATCTGCCTTTAAAAAGGGATCGACCTCTCGGGTAGTAGCCATGCCTCGCTCCTCTTGCATCCTTCGCGCCCTTACGCCTTCTGGGCCACTCAATGGGGCGCGCCGGTGTTCTCTAGAGGGAACCGCGTCAGGGCCATCCCCTCCGGCGGTCTCATTGTCGGAGAGCCCGCGCTCGCAGTGGGGCTGTCGATCTTGTCTTCTTCTTGCTGCTGTTGGAGGAGCACGACCTCGTGGAGGTTGGCGCTCTTCAGCCATCGCTCGGCTTCAAGGATTTTCATCATGCAGCCTGGCTGTAGTCCCCCGCCAGTGGTCATCCAGAAGGATGACCACCAGCCTCGTGGTGGGGAGAAGCGAGCTGGGCTGCGGCCTCCCCTCTACCCTCAGCTTCAAGGATGTTCATCATCCTTGCTAGGGTGGAAGGCGAGCCGAGTCGGGGCCCTGCCCTACGCATGGGCTGGTGACCCGCTTCTTCCTCTAGCATTCGAAGGAGAAGGATGTTCACCAGCCTTGCGGAGGAGGTGAACCTCGGCTACGCGAGGCCGACTGGCTGTAGGCCGTCAGCTGCAGCGTGTCTGGCCCTTTGGGATGGATGGCTTTGGTGCTGTCTCCGATGCTGCCTCCTACCGTCTGGCCGGGGCGTGGCTGTCCGTCCACCGCACGGGCGACGGTTGCGCCATGCGCGGGTTCGCCACATCCACAGCTTCTCCTGCCCACCGGCCGCACTGGGGGGGTCGTACAAGACGTCGTACGCCGCGGGGGTGGCGGCTGCATTCTTGGATGGTCTTGTCCTCACTCCCGTGGGAGGACGGGAGCGAGGACCCCTTCGCGCGTGCTGAGGCAGCCGTCGTCCACCGGTGCAGAGGTGGTCGCCGCTGTTGGTGAGGCTACCCATAGCAGAGGTGGTTGCCTCCGCTGGCGAGACCATCAAAGCCACCTGCCGCTGACTGTCACACCCAGATTTAACGGACAAATCAGGGTGCATCTCATATGTGCGCCAAGGAAGAACCACACACATAATAACAGAGTGCATAGAGATAAATGTCATGAATATCATAAATGTACTTATTACATAGCGGAAGACTTACAAAAATAAATGATAAAGTAAAACAAACTAAATAATAATCCCTGGCGCCACAAAGCTGACTGGGAGACGCCACCTAGATCAAGTCAAATGCCTCGGTGTTAGGCGGCTCCTCTTCGACCACCTGTTCTTCTCCTGTAGGGGTGTGATACAGCAAGAGTGAGCTCACATACGTTCATAGCTCAACAAGTCATGGGGGATAATGTGGCATGAACTCACCAAAGGTTGGAGTTCATGAAGTGTAAGGTTGGTCAATGAAATAAAGGCTGAAGCTGAGCATTGCTTTTATAAGTTGGTCAATATTTTATTAGTAGTTACTAAGTGTAAGTAAATACCAAACCTTAATAATAATAAAGAAAAGTAATAGTAAAATAATTCCAAATGCGATGCAAATGTCAAATTGAATTTAAGTTTCATAAATTAATCATGTGAGGGTCCGAGCCGCTCATGACCGTGAGCACGACTAGTATACTAGTTTTACACTCTGCAGAGGTTGCACATCTTTACCCACAAGTCATGTTACCCATCTGCTAAGAGACGGCCAATCCCATACACCTCTACCGAGGAGGCGAGGCAGGGTAACACTACGAGGCCTTTACAAAGTTCCACTAGCTTCAGAAATCCCGCTACAGTTTATAAGAAGCTCCAGTGCAGGAATCCCTTGCGTGACTGCCATCGCAGCAAAATCAACCCAAGGACCTCCCTACACTGACCACTCCCCTACTGCCCTTGCCTCTTTTGGGTAAGGATGAGCTCCACTAGCTTTCCTAGTTAATCAGCCAAGGGCGTCCCATTAAACCCTTGTGGTAGCACTATTTTCTCGGGTGGTTGCTCCATGTTCCCATTAATTAAATGATCTTAACATGAACAGTAATAATAAAAGATAATAAAAGAGTAATCATGAATATTGTATCTCCATACCCAATCCACATAAAGCAATAGCAGGTACTACCCAAAAATATTTCAGTGGTGAACAAGGTATAAAGATAACCAAAACTGGGGTAACCTAAAGGATCCCATCAAAATTAACCTATGCAGATCATTATAATTAATAAGAACATAGCTGGGAAAAAGTAAGTGATCAAGGGCACAACTTGCCTTCAATGAGCTCCTACTCAGCTACTTCTACTTGCTAAACCTCAGAATCCACATTGGCTTGCTCGTCTACTCGCATCAACACAATACATACATAGTATAGCATAAATTAACATCACATCAAACAGATAACTAAAATCTACAATAAAAATCTACACATTAAAATGAGATCATTGGAACTGGAATCATTAAATTTGGAGTTATAGATTTCAAGTTATGAATTTCCTAATGTTTAATGTGATTGAAATAGGATTAAATGAGAAATTAATTTTCTTACTGTTTTCATGTCAAAACAGAGACACTAAATGATAGGCAATAATATTACAAAATTTTAGAAATTGGAATGGTTCAATTTGGTGCTAAAATGAATTTTCTATGCATTTTACATGTTCCTAGATTTGTTTTTGTATTAAAAACGAATTTATAATATTATTTCTCTATTTTTAATCCACTCTCGACTGGGCGCACTATTTACCAAGAACTCAGGGACTAAGTCGCAAGATTCCTAAGACTCAGTGAATAGTTAGAATGGACTGCGGGTTGATTCCTCAGTTCCCAGGGGTCCCTTTAGCAAATAAGCCAAACAAAATGGTATCCTCCGTTTAGGGCCGCCTAATCTGATCTGGACGGCCAAGATTGAATCTAACTTAAAGTGAACCGATCTGCGCTGGTGGCCCTCGGATCACATATCTACGAACAAGGGATGGCCATAGACGAAACTAACTGAAACCCTAGGATTAACGATCAGTGGTCCTGATTCAAGGCATCCAAGAGGTATGGCTACTTCTAATCCTGCCCGCACACTTAGATCCAATAGTGCCCGCACCATCTTCCCCATGAGGCTAAATAGAGCCTCGACGCCCACATCCTACGGCGCCGCCGCCGCTAGTGACCCCCCGAATCGGCGCCTAGGCGTGTAATACCCTAATCCTAGGAACGCTACACGATGCCGGGGCAACGGTTAACAGGCTGGTAACACACTTACAGGCAATTACGACGCGATGACCGTCACCCACGGAGCAGTGCAGAGTCACGGTGGCGCCCCAACTCCGTTCAGAAATTCCGGCCGGAATCGGCCGGTTCTTGACACGATAGTGCCACGCACGGTTTTCGCATCGACGACAGAACCCCCGGGCCAATCCTCAAGCTTGGAACGCAACCATAGGCGAGAAGAACACACGACGACCCGCTTTCTAGTTTCTTCCCCGCAATGGTGGCTTGGCAATGGCTACTGGCTCGAACAAATTGAGGGGTATGGGGTCGCGGGGCACTGCTCTTTATGGTTTGTAGACTGAGCCGCAAAACCAGGGCAACGGCGGTTGAAACAGCTTGCCCGAGAACCCCGGCGGTGGATCCGAACTCTCCCCGTCAGGTGCGCGCGCGGAGGAAGATACCCTGGCGCACGTGGGACCCACATGGCAGTGACCGCTCCCTTCCCACACAGATGGACCAGGGCTAGCATGCGGGGCCCAGCTGGCAGCCAGCGGAGAGCTAATACACACGCAGCTAGGGGACTTGGGCCGGTGGGGGCAACAGCAATGGGCCAAAAGGGTGGCGGCATGGCCCAAATAACTTCTTCTTTTTCTTTTTTTTTTCTGTTCTCTCTTATTTTTGAGTCTCAATTTGAACTTCAAATTTATGGTGAACTTGTACTCAATTTTTGGGCATGTGTTTTGGATAAATTATTGTGGAATAAATTTATCCACTTATAAATTTATTAATTAAATTTTTGTATTGTATAGCATTTTCTCTTTTCCTTCTCTATTTCAAACCCTAATTCTCAATTTAGGATTCCAATTCCCTCTCATTATTATATTTCTTTTTATTATTGTTATTATTATTATTATTATTATTATTATTATTATTATTATTATTATTATATTGTCACAAATAATGCACTCCAAAAATAAAGTTCTAGCATGATGCATATGATTTAGTGGCATTTACTTTATAATTATCTATTTTAAAATATGGTGTTCACATGTGATGGCACAAAAGTTCAAACTCCCACATAGATAAAGTGAAATTATTTCTCCCTTTGGTAATAGCTCTTGCAAATTACAAATTGGGTATTACACCGAGTCCCCGACTCTTTGGCTTTAATGGCCTCGTTGTCACCCCCCTAGGAGGACGGGGGCGAGGACCTCCTCACAATGGCGCACACCCTGAGGTGGTCGCCGCTGCTGGCAAGCCGCTCGGAGCGGAGGTGGTTATCGCTACTGGTGCAGAGGTCGTCGCTGTCACCGGCGAACCGTCAGTGCAGAGGTGGTCGCCGCCGCCAGTGAGGCTGCCCGGAGCCAGCTTCCATCGCAACTCCTGCTGGTGCAGCGCAATTCATTCCAGCATAAATGGATCTAGGGCCCCGCTTGTAAGGGAATGTAATAACATATGTTTGCTTGAAAGTAGAATGTAATAACATATGTACGCAGGATTTCAGTCAAGGAAGCCAAGTTGTGTGTCCGGACCCCCTGGATGGTGGTTCTAGGTACTAGGACACCTGCCGCGGAGTGGTGGAGTGTGCAGGCCCACGGTACGGGACCAGGCTGAGAGGCTACATGGCTCCGGACCACGAGACAAGCGTCTCTTCTCTAGTTCTGGACCCTAGGTTGTCGGACGCACAGGACATAGTTCCAAATACTAGGGCACCCATCACGGAGTGGTGGAGTGTGCAGGATTTTGGGTACGGAACCATGCTAACCGGCCACACAGGCTCTAGACCACCCCATGGAACGGGCACCCGTTCTTTAGAACCGCCCCTAGGCTTTTTCCTGTTTTTGTAAGGTACTCCTGAGTATTATTTATAAAGCAGTGTTTAATACTTATCTGTGTATCGCTTGTTCCTGCTGTGTGCGATGTTACGTTGTTGACTCGCCCTGGTGGCTGGCCCCCCGCCTGGGATGTAGGCTTGATGTGTCGAGGTTGGATACCAGCGTGTGTGAAAGAGTTGTCAACGACTCCCGGGAGGGAGCCTCGCCGAGACCTGGATCTGTACACAACCTTAGCTAAGGAGCGTTAGTAATACACCCGTAGGACCCGTCATCTGGCACTAGCCATCCTTTGATACATGCTTGGAACTTGCAGGGTTTAGTCTGGGGGAGTCAAGTTGTGTGTCCGGACCCCCTGGACGGTGGTTCTAGGTACTAGGACACCTGTCACAGAGCGGTGGAGCATGTAGGCCCACGGTACGAGACCAGGCTGAGCGACTACATAGCTCTGGACCACCCCAGGAGACAAGTGTCTCTTCTCTAGTTCCGGACCCCAGGTTGTCAGACCCACAGGACTTATAGCTCCAAATACTAGGGCACCCATCACGGAGTGGTGGAGTGTGCAGGATTTCGGGTACGGAACCAGGCTAACCGGCCACACAGGCTCCGGACCACCCCATGGAATGGGCTCCCATTCTTCAGAGCCGGCCCCCAGGTTGTCGGGCCCTCCTGCTTTCGCATAGAGGTCCTAAACTGCAAGCCTGGCAGTTCAATTCAGATGTCATTATGCCTGATAGGATGGGAACTGATCGGGTGGGTTAGATAAAATACAATCCGGAAACTGCGGGGTAAGACCTTGGAGCAGTAGGATAAAACTATCATAGAAGCGCATCCGAGGGGGTAAATCCTCCCCATATAACATGACATGCATGGGTGTAGGCCAACAGGCCGGGTTTATGAGGGCGAACCTCACCGGGCTGGCGTATACGTGTGTGTTACTTAGCTAAAAAAGGGAGAAAGGTTCGACCACTCGGACTTCCTCCTATGGATAGAACTTACAGAGATGCTATAGGGGTTATGAAGGGGTACTCCTTCAGTCATGGCAGGATGGTCACCCTTGGGTCGGCGTGTTTCTGTCACCTTGAAGGATCCTTCCCAGCTGGGGGAGTGTTTGAGGAGCCCTTCTTGGTTTGGTACTTGATGTAGAACTAGGTCCCGACCCTAGGTTCCCATATGCGTTTGATGGAGGAGCCCTCATCCTTGGTTGTGGCCCCATCTGAGGACTGGACATGTGGGGAGTCCATTAGGGTTTCTGGGGGAAGGTAGACTTTGGCCCCATAGACCGGGGGACACGGGGTCCCGCCGGTGGTCGGTCTAGTCGTCGCTATCGGAGTGGGAGTCTCTAGCGAAGACGTCCTTTAGGTCCCCTTCGGGTGCCTAATACCTGAGGTCTCGCTCAACCGCGGCCACCTCGCCGTCGTCGACCTTTTCCTTCTAGGACGGCGACGAGGTGGGGAGCCTGAGAGCACCTAGAGGGGGGGGGGGCGAATAGGTGATCCTGTAAAAATCAAAACTTATAGCCACAAATACTTGGTTAAGTGTTAGCTCAATAGAAACAAGTGGCTAAGGACCGAGCTCTTGTGAAACACAATAGTCACGATGAAAACAGGCACAAGAGACACGATGATTTATCCCGTGGTTCGGCCAAGTAACACTTGCCTACTCCATGTTGTGGCATCCCAGTGGACGAGGGTTGCACTCAACCCCTTTCAAGTGATCCAATGATCAACTTGAATACCACGGTGTTTTCCTTTCTTTTACTCAATCCCGTTTGCGAGGAATCTCCACAACTTGGAGCCTCTCACCCTTACAAATGATGATCACAAAGAAGCACGGAAGTAAGGGAGGGGAGAGCAACACACACAAGACTCAAAGCACGAACACAAACACGCACACAAGTCACAACTTGAGCTCACAACACAATGCGAGGAGTTCACTACTCAACTAGAGCTCAAGTCACTATCACAATGAATCAAATGCGCAAGAATGGAGTCTTGGTGCTTAGAGATGATCAGAGAATGCTTGGTGTACTCCTCCATGCGCCTAGGGGTCCCTTTTATAGCCCCAAGGCAGCTAGGAGCCGTTGGAAGCAATCTGGGAAGGCAATTCTTGCCTTCTGTCGGGTGGCGCACCGGACAGTCCGGTGCACCACCGGACATGCACTGTTTATAGTCCGGTGCAGATCTCCTTCCAAAAATAGAACAGTAAACCGTTGTAGAAATGGAGCCGTTGGCGCACCGGACACTGCCTGGTGCACACCGGACAGTCCGGTGCTCCCTGCCGATCGTTGGCGCGCCCACGCATCGCGCGCGGATTACGCGGTCGACCGTTGGCGCAGTCGATCGTTGGCTCACTGGACAGTCCGGTGTCTCACCGGACCGTCCTGTGAATTTTAGCCGTACGCCATTGAACGATTCCCGAGAGCGACGACTTCGCCGCAGGCGGCTCACCAGACAGTCCGGTGCACCACCGGACAGTCTAGTGAATTATAGCCGTACACTGCCGTCAGTTCCTGAGAGTGGCCTGTTCACCAGAGGCTGGCCTGGTGCACCGGACACTGTCCGGTGCACCACCGGATAGTCCGGTGTGCCGGACTGCGCTGAGTCTTGGCTATTCCAGCCAAGATATTTTCTTCTTCTCTTTTCTCTGATTCCAGCACTTAGACAAATAAGTTAGTACACAAAAACCAATGTACTAAGTCTAGAATCATACCTTCTTGTTGATTTGCACTTCATCAATCATTTGGCACAAGATTACTTACTCAATACGTGTTGGGCACTTAATCACCAAAACTATACTAGAAATGGCCCAAGGGAACATTTCCCTTTCAATCTCCCCCTTTTTGGTGATTTATGCCAACACATCAAAAAGCAACTAAAAGGAAGTGCAACATCAAAGCAATTGAGAACAAGAATTGTTTTTGATTCAATTTTGGCATATTTGGATCATTCTTTGCCACCACTTGGTTTGTTTTTGAAATCAAACTCAATTTCCTATCTTTAAGTCAAACACACTTGTTTAGGCATAAAGAGAGGTATTCCATGAGAAAAATTGATCAAGAGCCAAAAACTCCCCCCTTTTCCCATAATCCTACATTCTCCCCACAAGAGGCTAAATTTTGCACATAAGAGTATTTTGCCAAAACAAAAGTTCTAACTCTACTATTTTCAAAATTCTCAAGTGGTAGCTGATCCATTTGCTTTGGCCTTAATTTCTCCCCCTTTGGCATTAAGCACCAAAACGGGATCATTATTGGTCCTTAAACCCCATTGCCTTACCGAAACCGTCAATTAAGAGTAAAAAGGCAATAAGAGCATGGAGATGAACTTGGAGTAAAGTACCCTCTCATCGGAGTGCAGTGGAAGTCTTGCATGGTCCAAGTTCACCTTTTCCCTTTCAATCCACCTTTGAGACTAAATTAAGAAAACTCAAGCACACGATTAGTCTCAAAGGGTCAAGTTGTAGCATTTCTCCCCCTAAATATGTGCATCATTCACACATGGACTTGTGAGGTCCGGGGATCCCTTGCACTACTTGAGCACCACAGATAAGCAATAAAATGCATAAAGGAACATGATCAAAGGCATAGAACACATGTATGCTATAGATCAATCCAAGTTACGCGAATCTAAGACATTTAGCTCACTACGCAGCCTGCAAAAGGTCTTCTCATCTAAAGGCTTGGTAAAGATATCGGCTAGCTGGTTCTCGGTGCTAACATAAAACACTTCGATATCTCCCTTTTGCTGGTGGTCTCTCAAAAAGTGATGCCGGATGTCTATGTGCTTTGTGCGGCTGTGTTCAACAGGATTGTCCGCCATGCGGATTGCACTCTCATTATCACATAGGAGTGGGACTTTGCTTAGATTGTAGCCAAAGTCCCGGAGGGTTTACCTCATCCAAAGTAGTTGCACGCAACAATGTCCTGCGGCAACATACTCAGCCTCAGCGGTGGATAGGGCAACGAAAGTTTGTTTCTTAGAAATCCATGACACGAGGGACCTTCCTAGGAATTGGCACGTCCCTGATGTACTCTTCCTATCAACCTTACATCCAGCATAGTCAGAGTCTGAGTATCCAATTAAGTCAAAGGTAGACCCCTTTGGATACCAGATCCCGAAGCAAGGTGTAGCAACTAAATATCTAAGAATTCGCTTAACGGCCACAAGGTGACACTCCCTTGGGTCGGATTGAAATCTAGCACACATGCATACGCTAAGCATAATATCCGGTCTACTAGCACATAAATAAAGTAAAGACCCTATCATAGACCGGTATGCCTTTTGATCAACGGACTTACCTCCTTTGTTGAGGTCGACATGTCTGTCGGTTCCCATTGGAGTCTTTGCGGGCTTGGCGTCCTTCATCACAAACCGTTTGAGCTAGTCTTGCGTGTACTTCGTTTGAGAGATGAAGGTGCTGTCCTTGAGTTGCTTCACTTGAAACCCAAGGAAGTAGTTCAACTCGCCCATCATTGACATCTCGAATTTCTGTGTCATCACCCTGCTAAACTCTTCACACGACTTTTGGTTAGTAGAACCAAATATTATGGCATCGACATAAATTTGGCATACAAATAGGTCACCATCACACGTCTTAGTGAAAAGAGTTGGATCGGCTTTCCCAACCATGAAAGCATTAGCAATTAGAAAGTCTCTAAGGCATTCATACCATGCTCTTGGGGCTTGCTTAAGTCCGTATAGCGCCTTAGAGAGCTTACACACGTGGTCGGGGCACCGTTCATCCTCAAAGCCAGGGGGTTGCTCCACGTACACCTCCTCCTTGATTGGCCCATTGAGGAAAGCGCTCTTCACGTCCATTTAGAACAACCTGAAAGAATGGTGAGCGGCATAGGCTAACAAAATACGAATCGACTCTAGCCTAGCCACAGGAGCAAAAGTCTACTCAAAGTCCAAACCTACGACTTGGGCATAACCTTTTGCCACAAGTCGAGCCTTGTTCCTTGTCACCACCCTGTGCTCGTCCTGTTTATTGCGAAACACCCACTTGGTTCCCACAACGTTTTGCTTGGGATGTGGCACCAGTGTCCAAACTTCATTTCGCTTGAAGTTGTTGAGCTCTTCCTGCATGGCCAACACCCAGTCCGGATCTAGCAAGGCCTCTTCTACCCTAAAAGGCTCAACAGAAGAGACAAAAGAGTAACACTCACAAAAATTAGCTAATCTAGAGCGAGTGGTTACTCCCTTGCTTATGTCACCTGAAATCTGGTTGACGGGATGTTCCTTTGAATCATCGCTCGAACTTGAGTTGGAGGGGCCCGTGGTGCTTCTTCCTCCTCAACTTGGTCTTCTTGTGCTCCCCCTTGATCACACGCCTCCTCTTGAGAAACCTGTTCATCATCTTGAGTTGGGGGGTGCACCATTGTTGAGGAAGAAGGTTGATCTTGCACTTGGTGTTCCTGTGGTCGCACATCTCCAATCACCATGGTACGAATTGCGTCCGTTGGAACATCGTCTTCATCTATATCATCAAGATCAACTTGCTCTCTTGGAGAGCCATTAGTTTCATCAAATACAACGTCGCTAGAGACTTCAACCAAACCCGATGATTTGTTGAAGACCCTATACGCCTTTGTATTTGAGTCATAACCTAGTAAAAACCCTTCTACAGCTTTGGGAGCAAATTTTGAATTCCTACCTTTCTTCACTAGAATATAACATTTACTCCCAAATACACGAAAATAAGACATGTTGGGTTTGTTACCGGTTAGAAGTTCATACGACGTCTTCTTGAGGAGGCGATGAAGGTAGACCCGGTTTATGGTGTGGCAGGCTGTGTTCACAGCTTCCGACCAAAACCGCTCGGGCGTCTTGAATTCTCCAAGCATCATCCTCGCCATGTCTATAAGCGTCCTGTTCTTCCTCTCTACCACACCGTTTTGCTGTGGTGTGTAGGGAGCGGAGAACTCGTGCTGGATTCCTTCCTCCTCAAGAAACTCCTCCACTTGAAGGTTCTTGAACTCGGACCCGTTGTCGCTTCTAATCTTTTTCACCTTGAGCTCAAATTCGTTTTGAGCTCGCCTTAGAAAGCGCTTGAGGGTCCCTTGGGTTTCTGATTTATCCTGCAAAAAGAATACCCAAGTGAAGCGGGAAAAATCATCAACAACAACAAGACCATACTTACTTCCCCCGATGCTAAGGTAGACGACGGGTCCGAAGAGGTCCATATGCAGTAGCTCCAGAGGTCTTGATGTAGTCATCACATTCTTGTTGTGATGAGCGCTTCCCACCTGTTTACCTGCTTGACAAGCTACACAAGGTCTATCTTTTTCGAAAAACACATTTATTAGACCTAACACATGTTCTCTGTAACACCCTAGGTGTTACTCAGGGTGTCCACCCCAGGGTTACCCCTTTTAACCCATAATTACATAAAGATTTGTGGGCAAAGTACTCCAATCTTGGAATTCAAGGTCCTAATCAAGTGCAAACTATCTTGGATATCATGCCCTAGCTTGTAATGCACATCTAAGTGGGGATCTCCCAAAACCCTAGAGCAAAACCCCCATAGGCAATAATAACCCTAATTGAAGCCATGATCAAAAGATCATGTAAACCTCATGATCATGGTTTGGGCCAAATATAAAAGTTGTAATATACTTAATAACCTACAATTAATAGTAAGGAAGTACCCCCAAAAAGTTTTCAGAAAAGTCCTAAAAAGATCACCAAAGGTTGAACACAAGGGAGAAATTCAGATTTTGCCTAAGTCAAAAACCAACCCTTGAGCAAAGATCCCACATGTTCACCTTGATCCCCTTTTCAAAACCTGTCGACCCAATTGACAAAATGGCGCCAAATTAACCCTAGAACACCCTGGCAAGAGATGACACCTACCCTAGGGCGCTAGACACGACTTGACACCCCTTTTGTCTCGGTTTGGACCCAGCTGACACAGCAAACTTCTTCCCTCTCTATCTCCCTGCCCTGACCATATCTCGACTTGGAACTCACAGCAAAAGGATAGGATTTGGAGCAGAGAAGTGACCGTACACAGTGACTTTGCCAAGATACGCACGCTATGGCGCTCAAATCGGCCGTTGAACCTTGGCAGAAGCAACCTTCCACGTGTTCGACGCGAGCTGGCATCCGGGGGCGCGCTCAGAGCACGCCCGTGCGCGAACCCCCGCGTGCCCGCGGCCGCCCGTGACCACGCCCGCGCCACGGCTATAAAACCCGCCCCAGTGCTCGACTGCCTTCCCCATTGCCTCCTCCGTACCTCGCCGGACTTGCCCGAGCCAGCCATTGCCTCCGGCGACCTCCCCGCGACCCGCCAGTGCCGCCCGAGAGCAACCACCGTGGCCAACCCCTCTCCCGTCCTCCTCCGTTCGATCCAAGCCCCCAGATAGCTTCCTGGTGAGGCCGTGAGCCTTGCTCAAGCTTAACCCGAGGGCCCGCGTCACCGGAGTAGCCAAATCGCGCTCACCGGAGTTCAAGAACCCGCCGGCGCACGTGGACCGGGTAAACCCCTTCACCATTTTCCAATTCGTTGCGCGCATGGCCTCTGTGTCACCCCATGAAGCTCCTCGTGCACCCTAATTGATCTATACCGCCGTGGTTTGGCCAGAGCAGGCGCCGCCGATGATCCCCGCCGCCTGTGTTCGTGACCAGGGTGACTCCGACCACCTCCGGCGACGACCCGCACATCGACGTGACCGTCGCGACCTCCTGAACGTCACTGACCACCTCGCCGGACCTCCCTCGCCGCCGGTAAGCCACGCCGTCCTTTTCTTTCCCGCGGCTACTGTTTCAGTTGGGGGAAGGACTGCGGGTGAGAGGGAGAGAAAGCCAGGGGGTTAAGTGAAATGTCAGAGACTCGGGGGAATAGTGGCCCGAGGGTAGATCTGCGAGGTTTGATTCGGTTTAAACCCAGGGACCTCGGCGCAAACTGCTTTTTCAGAAAAGCTTTATTAAAACCTGATTTAAATTCAAACAGAAACTTTAAAAACCCATAACTTCTGTTTGGTTTATCCAAATTTGGTCAAACTAATTTTGCCAGACTCTAAATGATGTAACCTATCTAAGAAAAATATAAAACCTCATAAGTACTAGAGAAAAATATAAGGTTCTGATTTAATTTTAGTTTTGACCAAAAGCTTAATAATAGCAAGAAAAATGGTTGTACTATTTAACTAGGGTTAGAAAAATTTGGAGAAGTTTATATCTACCTACTGACCTAGTTAAAAATGTTAAACCCCTCTGTCCATTACATTAAGTTAGCTTTTACCCCTTATTCCATAATATGCTTAAGGTTAAGAAAAATAGAAAAAGTGACATAAATAATGAACCAGAGGGCACCCCTATTTTTGTTAAGATACTTAGTCAATGAAGTTCACTGGAAAAATATATCATACCCTGTTGTAGTATAAAATAAGAAGGATACCTTTTAAATTAATAAAATAAGCATAACTTAGAAAAACCCTACAAAAATAACCCTAAGGTGAAACCTCCCCAAACCTTAGGATAACTAATGTTTTGATAATAAGAACTTAGGAAAAATCTGAAATCTGTTGTTTGATATTTTTCAAATGGCAAGTTAGTTCTAAACACCCTTTCTGCACCAAACTTTAGAAATCCACCATTAAATAACCATCTTGTGGCTCTCTGTCATTTTTGGTACAAGAGCTTATTATCACTGTTAGAGGCCAACAAAAATAACCCTTAGGTCAGGACCCACTTTAATAAAGGACTTGTAGTGCAAAGTGGCTTAATTGCACCACTTTTTGTTATTTTTGTAGACAGCCTAGCCTTTTTATTTTGAATCCCATATTCTTAAGACAGGCCATTTTGACCAAGGGCAAGCCACTGTAATTTTTGTAGAATTATTGAAAATAGTTAATTCACCTTGGTAGTTCAAACCCCACTAGAATTCATAAATGAACACTAAAGAGAGGAAAATGAACAATGGAAATTAGTATCCTCCTAAGACCCTTGTAAATTGTTCCCTGAATTAGAAATATACAAGTGCAATACCAATTCTCCTTGTTTACCCCGAATAAAAACTTAAATATAAAGTGATAAATATAAACCACTAGAAGACCCCCATAGCCAGGGAACCCTAAGTTAATTCTTGACTTAAATTTCTGTAGTTTAATGTTCTTAAATCTTGCATAATCATGACATACATGTTCATTGCATTTCGATAGACTGTAATCTTGCTGACGGAGAGTACATCCTCGTGCCGGAGCAAGGAGCTGCCCAGGAGGTTGCCCCAGACCCAGCACCAGAGCCTGCACCAGAGGACCTGCCTGCCACTGCTTTGGAAGGCAAGCCCCGGTTTTATGCATAACCTGTTCTATATGATATTTTACTACACTTAATGTTTGTAGGCTTGTATTGTGCACTTAAGTGTAGGAGTTGATTTAAACCCTAGTTGCATGATCTCAGGAATCCTATTGAGATGAATACTAGTATGCTAGGTCGAGTAGCTGCTTTATTAATTAGGATCTCGGTAGAAGTCGAGTGATTTTTCTAGCACTCGCGCGAGTTCAGGAATTGGCTGTATCCACTTTCTTATCATATTGATGTTGGTTTGTGGGCAACAATCCATGGGGATTGGTTGTTCACGGGATAAAAAGTTGATTAAGGATTAAGGTGTGGTACCGTGAGTCAAGCGTTTGAACGTACTAAGCACATGCCGAGAAATATGGTAAATCGGTAAGCCTAGTACCTGAGTGAACCTGCCCGCAGACATATCCCCTCACGCGACCTGAGACGTAGTCTCCCATTCCGGTTATGGTGGGTACAAGTGCGGCCACTGCACGACGGCCAGTCGGGGTCAGTGGGGCATTGTACGCCAAGGCGGTGAGCCCTGATCTGTTGCCAGGAATCGATGGGGACGGTTGATATGTGTGGGGACGGAGTGCCCCTGCATGTTGTGTGTTTAGGTTTACCTTGCAAGGATAAAAACTCGATTCGAATCGTCTGCTTCTCGCAGCTAATGAGACTGCTTGATCCATGCTGCTACATTGAGTAACAAGTGGAACTGTGCTGAGATGATACAAGCTGTTGATTGCTAAAAATGCTTGCTACTATGTATGAGTAGACAGTACACTTTTAGCCTTAAGAGAGTCACACTTAATTTTGACAAAGTTAAAATCTTGATTTAGAAACTCAGCTAGTGCTTTTGGCAACCCAACCCCATAGCCAAACAGCTGCATGTCTAGAGGTAGAGGAGTATAGACTCCTCACACCGGGTAAGTCTAGCTGAGTATTAGTATACTCAGCCTTGCTTGTGGCATAATTTTACAGGTTCTCTGGAGGAAATGGCTGCTGGAGTGACTTGGCCATCCACCCTGCCACCGGGTTGGACTGTCGAGTGGGACCCTGCCTCGGCTGAGGAGGAGCATGAGGAGTGATGGGGCAGGCTTCCCCATCTCTCCATTTATTTACCGTTAGTTTATTTTCCGCTGCACTTCGAACAATGATGACTACTTTTGGCAAAACTCCGATGGTGATGATGTAATAATTTAACACTCTTCCATGCATGGTTTTATGCTTTATTGTATTTGCTCTGTGACTCACCATCGAGTGAGACTGTGGTACTTGATCCTGTCAGTGGTCGTGTCGGACTAGATCCGAGGGATTGACGGGTTATTCCCATTTAAGTGTGGTCTAGCCTCTAAGGCAGGGCTTAGGCACTTAAGTTGGAATAATTCGGGCAGTTCCGCCACATTCTCCCTTTAGAAGTTTGTGAAGGTTCTTCATCCCAACATGTGCTAGACGGCGATGCCACAGCCAGCCCATGCTAGTCTTAGCAATTAAGCACGCATCTAGACCGGCCTCCTCTTTCGAAAAATCCACTAAGTAGAGTTTGCCGTCTAGTACACCCTTAAAAGCTAATGAACCATCACTCCTTCTAAAGACAGACACATCTACATTGGTAAATAAGCAATTGTAACCCATATTACATAGTTGACTAACGGATAACAAGTTATACCCGAGCGATTCAACTATGAACACATTAGATATGGAATGCTCGGATGAAATAGCTATCTTTCCTAGTCCTTTAACCTTGCCTTGATTCCCATCTCCAAAGATGATCGAATCTTGGGAATCTTTGTTCTTGACGTCGTAGGAGGTGAACATCTTCTTCTCCCCCGTCATGTGGTTTGTGCATCCGCTGTCGATAATCCAGCTTGAGCCCCCGGATGCATAAACCTGCAAGGCAAATTAGGCTTGGGTTTTAGGTACCCAACTCTTGTTGGGTCCTACAAGGTTGGTAACAATAGCCTTAGGGACCCAAATGCAAGTCTTGTCTCCCTTGCATTTTGCCCCCATCTTTTAGCAACCACCTTTTTATTTTTGCATGAAAGAACAAATGTAGTGTTGCAAGTATGAAAAACAGTGGTAGGTTTATTACAAACTTTCCTAGGAGCATGAGACACAATATATCTCCTAGGCCTACCATTAAAATTGGAACTCGAAGCAATCATGGCATGTGAGTCAAAAGCATTATAACTCCTATTATAATGAACATCTCTAGAATATTTTCTATCATGGTACATGAAAGCATGGTTCTTTTGACTACTACTAGCCATAGGGGCCTTCCCTTTCTCTTTGTTGGGAATGGGAACCCTTTTACTTGTTAAGTTCTTGGCTTCCCTTCGAAAGCCAAGCCCATCCTTAATTGAGGGATGTATACCAATGGTGTAGGCATCCCTAGCAAATTTTAATTTATCAAAGTCATTTTTGCAAGTCTTAAGTTGGGCATTAAGATTTGCTACTTCATCATTAAGTATTGTAATAGAAGTAAGGTGCTCAACACATGCATCAACATTGAAGTCCTTACACCTATTACAAATCACAACATGCTCTACACAAGGACTAGATTTATTAACTATTTCTAGCTTAGCATTTAAATCATCATTCAAAGTCTTCAAGCTAGAAATAGATTCATTGCAAATTGATAACTCAGAAGATAGTAATTCATTCCTTTTAATCTCTAAGGCAAGAGACTTTTGAACACTAACAAATTTGTCATGTTCTTCATACAAAATGTCCTCTTGCCTTTCTAGCAGTCTATCTTTTTCATTCAAGGCATCAATCAATTCATTGATCTTTTCTACTTTAGTTCTATCTAATCCTTTGAACAAGCTAGTGTAATCTACTTCATCATCACTAGAGTCCTCATCACTGGAAGTAGAGTACTTAGGAGTTTCTCGAGTGTTTACCTTCTTTTCCCTTGCCATTAGACAAGTATGGCGCTCGTTGGGGAAGAGCGACGACTTGTTGAAGGCCAAGGCGGCGAGTCCTTCGTCGTTGGAGTCGGCCGAAAAACAATCCGAGTCCCACTCTTTGCCAAGGTGCGCCTCTCCCTTCGCCTTCTTGTAGGCCTTCTTTTTCTCCCTCTTCCCGTTCCTTTCTTGTTCCTGGTCATTTGTATTATCGGGACATTGAGCAATAAAATGACCTGTCTTACCACATTTGAAGCAGGAGCGCTTTCCCTTTGCTTTGTTCTTGTTAGGGTGCTCCTTTCGTCCTTTTAGCGCCGTCTTGAAACGCTTGATAATGAGGGCCATTTCATCCTCGTTTAGCCTGGCCGCCTCAACTTGCGCCACCTTGCTCGGTAGTGTCTCTCTGCTACTTGTTGCTTTGAGAGCAACGGTTTGAGGCTCGTAGATGGGCATGGGACCATTCAATGCCTCATCCACGTATCTCGCTTCCTTGATCATCATCCGCCCACTTACAAACTTTCTGAGTATTTCCTCGGGCGTCATCTTTGTGTACCTAGGATTTTCACGGATAGAGTTCACAAGATGAGGATCAAGGATAGTGAAGGACCTAAGCATAAGTTGGACGATGTCGTGGTCTGTCCATCTCGTGCTTCCGTAGCTCCTGATTTTGTTGACCAGGGTCTTGAGCCTGTTGTACGTTTGGGTTGGCTCCTCCCACCTAATCATTGCGAACCTTCCTAGTTCGCCTTCCATCAACTCCATCTTGGTGATCATGGTGGCATCGTTCCCCTCATGAGAAATCTTGAGGGTATCCCAAATTTGCTTGGCGTTATCCAAGCCGCTCACCTTATGGTACTCGTCCCTGCACAAGGATGCTAGCAAAACAGTGGTAGCTTGTGCATTTTTGTGGATTTGCTCATTAATGAAAACGGGGTTGTCAGTACTATCAAAAAGCATTCTGTTTTCAATGATCTCTCAAATACTTGGATGGAGAGAGAATAGGTGACTACACATTTTGTGACTCCAAAAGGCGTAGTCCTCTCCATCAAAGTGAGGAGGTTTCCCAAGTGGAATTGAAAGTAAATGAGCATTTGAGTTAAATGGAATACCAGAATAATCAAAAGAAAAGTTTGAGTTGACCGTTTTCTTTTTCTCGTCGTAGTCGTCGTCTCTTTGGGAAGAAGAAGACTCGTCGCTGTCGTAGTAGACGATCTTCTTGATGCGCCTCTTCTTCTTCCCATCCTTTTTCTTATGACTCGAGCCAGAGTCCGAGGGCTTATCGTCTCTTGGCTCGTTGACGATGGACTCCTTTGTCTTGTCGTTGACCACCATCCCCTTTCCCTTAGGATCCATCTCTTCGGGCAATTAGTCCCTTGCGTGAAGAGAACGGCTCTAATACCAATTGAGAGCACCTAGAGGGGGGGGGGGGTGAATAGGTGATCCTGTAAAAATCAAACACTTATAGCCACAAATAATTGGTTAAGTGTTAGCTCAATAGAAACAAGTGGCTAAGGACCGAGCTCTTGTGAAACACAATAGTCACGATGAAAACAGGCACAAGAGACACGATGATTTATCCCGTGGTTCAGCCAAGTAACACTTGCCTACTCCACATTGTGGCATCCCAATGGATGAGGGTTGCACTCAACCCCTTTCAAGTGATCCAATGAACAACTTGAATACCACGGTGTTTTCCTTTCTTTTACTCAATCCCGTTTGCGAGGAATCTCCACAACTTGGAGCCTCTCGCCCTTAGAAATGATGATCACAAAGAAGCACAGAAGTAAGGGAGTTCACTACTCAACTAGAGCTCAAGTCACTATCACAATGAATCAAATGCACGAGAATGGAGTCTTGGTGCTTAGAGATGATCAGAGAATGCTTGGTGTACTCCTCCATGCGCCTAGGGGTCCCTTTTATAGCCCCAAGGCAGCTAGGAGCTGTTGGAAGCAATCTGGGAAGGCAATTCTTGTCTTCTGTTGGGTGGCGCACCGGACAGTCCGGTGCACCACCGGACATGCACTGTTCATAGTCCGGTGCAGATCTCCTTCCAAAAATAGAACAGTCGACCGTTGCAGAAATGGAGCCGTTGGCGCACCGGACATTGTCCGGTGCTCCCTGCCGACCGTTGGCACGCCCACGCGTCGCGCGCGGATTGTGCGGCCGACCGTTGGCGCAGTCGACCGTTGGCTCACCGGACAGTCCGGTGCCTCACCGGATCGTCCAGTGAATTTTAGCCGTACGCCATTGAACGATTCCCGAGAGCGACGACATCGCCGCAGACGGCTCACCGGACAGTCTGGTGCACCACCGAACAGTCCGGTGAATTATAGCTGTACACTACCGTCAGTTCCTGAGAGTGGCCTGTTCACCGGAGGCTGGCCTGGCGCACCGGACACTGTCCGGTGCACCACCGGACAGTCCGGTGTGCCAGACTGCGCTGAGTCTTGGCTGTTCCAGCCAAGATATTTTCTTCTTCTCTTTTCTCTGATTCCAGCACTTAGACAAATAAGTTAGTACATAAAAACCAATGTACTAAGTCTAGAATCATACCTTCTTGTTGATTTGCACTTCATCAATCATTTGGCACAAGATTACTTACTCAATACGTGTTGGGCACTTAATCACCAAAACTATACTAGAAATGGCCCAAGGGCACATTTCCCTTTCAGAGCCGTCCTTGGAAGACTGCTCACGCCGCTCGCTTACGTGTTCGCTGACGCATCTCGCGAGATCAATGATCTCGTGACACTCCGCGGCGCTGTGGCGACCGTTGGGGTGTACAGGGCACGAGCCGCTGTTACCCCTCTACGGCCGTGGGCGCTTGTTGCGATCTCCCCAGCTCGCGGTCGTAGCTGCGACGGCCAGCGTGGTAGACTGCGGCCTCTCGTAGCCGCGACCCTTCTTTTTCTTTTTGCCATCCCGGGGGGCGACACCCGAGCCACCCGTCTGGGTAGTCCCGGTTTGTGGGGCCGAGTGCCATGCATGGCCCTCGGCAGCTCTGGCGCACTTGTCAGCTAGAGCAAAGAGCGTGGGGACAGTCTCCACGTCATGTGTGGCCAGCTTCTCCAACATTTTCTTATCACGTACCCCCTGTCGGAAGGCCGTGATGATGGAGGCATCGGAAATACGAGGTATAGTACCTCGTACCTTGGTGAAGCGGGAGATAAACGTCTGGAGCGTCTCTCTGGGCTCCTGCCTCACTGCGTGTAGGTGGGCCTCCATGCCATGTTGCTGGTAAGCGCTGGCGAAGTTTGCAACGAACCGCGTGCAGAGCTCTTCCCAGGTGTAGATTGACCCTGGGGCGAGGTTCATGAGCCAAGTCCGGGCGGGCCTAGACAAGGCGACATGAAAATAAGTTGCCATCACAGCGGTGTTTCCACCTGCTGCTGTGATGGCAGTGACGTATACCTGCAGGAATTCTGACGGATTTGATGTACCGTCGTATTTTTCCAGCAGGTGTGGCCTGAACTTGGGTGGCCACAATGCTGCGTGGAGATGATCCGTGAGAGCGGCACATCCCACGCCGGCTAGGGGGACACCCGCCTAGAACCGGGCACCCACTGGGGTTCGCGGTGTTTTTGCAGCGAAATCTTGGTCAAGGTTGTGGCCCTCGATGTTTTGTCAGCGCTCACGCGCCCTTTCCAGGGAGACCCGGGCATCTTCCCCCGCACGCCTGCGGTTGAGTTCTGCCCAGAGGTCGTCGGTCTGTGCACCCCTTTCGGAGGGCGAACGCACAGACGCCGTCGTCTCGCGTTGGCACCAGGATGACCGAGGCCTGGACCTGGTCGGAGTAGAATGTGCCATGCCGAGTAGTCAGTCGACGTCGTCACGCCACTGCTTCATGGCCCCTGGTGAGGCCGTGGAGCTAGGGGTGGCGTAGCAACTCCCTAGCTACAGATTGCAGGCGTGTGCTGCTGCACGGCGTGTACAGCAGCAATCCCAGAGTCAGGGCGGTCGGGTACTCGTGGCGCGGAGGATGCAACTTCTTGCTCCATCGCAAAATCTTCCGATGTTTCGGTGCGGTGCTCGATGATCCTTACCATCATGCCGAATAAGAACATAGGCAAAAACCTAAAGCCTAGGCCCCTACCTGGCGCGCTAAATGTCGGAGAGGAAATCTCTGGCCGGGTGGCGGAGTGCACCCTCCCTAAATCCTAAGATGAGGAGGGGCCTAAGCGTTTTGCCTGTTATGCAAGATGGAAGGATGACCACAAGAACACGTGAGGGTTTAGAGTGGTTCGGGCCGCCGGAGCGTAACACCCTACTCCACTATGTGTTGGATTGTTGTGGAAGCTTGAGAGTCTGAGTGAACTTGTGTTGTAACGTCGCATGCCTCCCCTTTTATAGCTGAAGGGGGCATGCACAAAGGTACTGAGCCCCGACATGTGGGCCCAGGGACAAAATGTATATAGCACTTTGAGCTACTAATGTTCGCTGCTGGGGTATTCTTCTCGTGCCCTAACACCCGAGATCTGCATATCCTCGGCGTGCCGGGGAGACTTCTTGTACAAGGGACGATATCCATAGTGTGCCGCATAGCACGGGCGCACTGTTTGGTAACAGACCTGACAAGCGCGCTGCCTGCTAGGTTACCCTGACACTGTCTGCCAGCGGAGTGGACAGGACACATTAAATGCTGAGAGGGCACATCGTCTGTCAGCGTGGTGGTAGGCGGCGCGTCCTTTCCATATTAAATGCAGAGACTGTGTGGCTTTAGGGGCCTTACGTCAGGCTTCGCCTGTTGGCTTATGTCACGGGTCACAAGCCACGCCGTAGCAGCGGGTCTCCGCCTGAGCGGGGAGCGTAGGGCAAGGCCTGGACATGTGCCAGCGCCAGACCCTTACCCATGTCGAGGTTCCCCCCATCCCAGGTCCTTGTTGTGGTCTGGACCTTACTCGGAGGGACCTGGGGCCCAACGGAGGGACCCGACATACCTTTCTGGGAGTCCCGGACTGTAATCAAAGGCTCGGACTGTGTGTACAGGGGTCCGGTGTTCCTTCGCGGGGGTCCGGACCCGATAATGCACCCTAGGGTGTATTATCTTCCCTTGCCACGTGGTACCCCTGAACCTGCCCATGTGGTGCGGTCGGGGTGTCGTTCTCCATGCGGTGTCTTTATACTGTAGTAGAGGGTACCCCTGATTGAGGGTACTGACAAAGTGGATTATTGGATCACTTGAAAGGGGTTGAGTGCAACCCTCGTCCATTGGGACGCCGCAACGTGGAAGTAGGCAAGTGTTCTACTTGGCCGAACCACGGGATAAAAATCGTCGTGCCACCTATTGTTATTTGTGTGCGATTATCTCTGCTTCTACTCACTTGATAATTGCTCTAAGTTTAATACTCACCTTGTGAAGAGCAATTAAGTGAAGAAGTCATCTCTTTCTGTCTAGACATAGCTCCTTGGTTTTGATTTCACTAACATTTCATGAACCAAGTTTGTGCTATTTAGTGTTGATTTTTACAGGATCACCTATTCACCCCCCTCTAGGTGCTCTCAGAGGGACCTTGCTCAATTTGTAGCCATACTCACTAAGGGTTTGCCTCATCTAGAGTAATTGTGCACAACAATGGCCTGCAACAATATACTCGGCTTCAACGGTGGATAGAGCTACTGAGTTTTATTTCTTTGAAGCCCAAGACACCAGACATCTTCCTAGAAACTGACAAGTCACTGATGTGCTCTTCCTGTCAATTTTACATCCGACATAATCGGTATCGGAATACCCAATTAAATCAAAGGTAGATCCCTTGGGGTACCAAATCCCAAACTTAGGAGTGTAGACTAAATATCTCATGATTCTTTTCACGGCCCTAAGGTGAACTTCCTTAGGATTTGCTTGGAACCTTGCACACATGCATACAGAAAGCATAATATCCGGTCGTGAAGCGCATAAATAGAGTAAAGAACCTATCATCGACCGGTATACCTTTTGATCTATGGATTTACCTCCCGTGTTGAGGTAGAGATGCCCATTTGTTCCCATGAGTGTCTTGATGGGTTTGGCATTCTTCATTCCAAACTTCTTGAGAATATCTTGAATATACTTAGTTTGGCTGGTGAAGGTGCCCTCTTGGAGTTGCTTGATTTGAAATCCAAGGAAATACTTTAGCTCCCCCATCATTGACATCTCAAATTTCTGTATCATAATCCTATTAAACTCTTCACAAGATGACTTGTTAGTAGACCCAAATATAATATCATCAACATAAATTTGGCATATAAACAAGTCTTTAGCAATAGTTTTGGTGAAGAGAGTAGGATCAGCTTTACCAACTTTGAAGCCATTAGTGATAAGGAAGTCTCGCAGACATTCATACCATGCTCTTGGGGCTTACTTGAGCCCATAAAGCGCCTTTGACATCTTATAAACATAGTTAGGATACTCACTATCTTCAAATCCGAGAGGTTGCTCAACATATAACTCTTCCTTGATAGGGCCATTGAGGAAGTCACTCTTCACGTCCATTTGATATAACATAAAGCCATGGTAAGTAGCATAGGCAAGTAATATACGAATTGACTCAAGCCTAGCTATGGGTGCATAGGTTTCATCAAAATTCAAACCTTTGACTTGTGAATAACCTTTGGCAACAAGTCAGGCTTTGTTCCTAGTCACCAGACCATGTTCGTCTTGCTTGTTGCGGAATACCCACTTGGTACCTACAACATTTTGGTTAGGACATGGAACTAAATGCCATACCTCATTCCTCGTGAAGTTGTTGAGCTCTTCTTGCATTGCCACTACCCAATCCGGATCTCTTAGTGCATCCTCTATCCTATATGGCTCAATAGAAGACACAAAAGAGTAATGTTCACAAAACTGAGCAACTCGAGATCGAGTGATTACTCCCTTGTGAATGTCACCAAGAATGGATTTGACGGGGTGATATCTTTGAATTGCTTGGTGGACTCTCGGGTGTGGTGGTCTTTTATCCCGAATCTCTTGATTATCTTCCTTATCTTGCTCATTTTCATCTTCCCCTTGATCAATGTCCTCCTCTTGAGGTGGCTCATTGTCTTGGTCTTGATCCTTGTCCTCTTGAGCCAATTCCTCATCTTGAGTTGGTGGAGATGCTTGTATGGAAGATGATGGTTGATCTTGTGCTTGTGGAGACTCTTCGGATTCCTTTGGACACACATCCCCAATGGACATGTTTCTTAGCGCGATGCATGGAGCCTCTTCATCATCTAGTTCATCAAGATCAACTTGCTCCACTTGGGAGCCATTAGTCTCATCAAACACAATGTCACAAGAAACTTCAACTAATCGAGTGGACTTGTTGAAAACTCTATATGCCCTTGTGTTTGAGTCATAACCAAGTAAAAAGCCTTCTACTGCTTTAGGAGCAAATTTAGAATTTCTACCTCTCTTGATAAGAATAAAGCATTTGCTCCCAAAAACTCTAAAATAAGAAACATTGGGCTTTTTACCGGTGAGGAGTTCATATGATGTTTTCTTGAGGATTCGGTGGAGATAGAGCTAGTTGATAGAGTAGCAAGCGGTGTTAATCGCTTCCGACCAAAACCGATCTGGTGTCTTGTACTCATCAAGCATGGTCCTAGCTTCTATTCTTCCTCTCTACTACACCATTTTGTTGAGGAGTGTAGGGAGAAGAGAACTGAAAGGGAAATGTGCCTTGGGCCATTTATATAAATGTTTTGGTGATTAGATGCCCAACACATATTGTTTTGGTTAATGTGTGCTAAGTGATAAAGAAGTGCAAATCAAGAATCAAGGTATGACTCTAGCCTTAGTGAATTATTTTTGGAACTAACATATTTTCTCTAAGTGCTAGGAACCTTGTTAAATCAAATGTTGGATTGTAGAAGGTTTGGCTAAGTCCAGCCAAACTTGCACTAGCCTTCGGTGCACCGGACTGTCCGGTGTGTCCGGTGCACAGGCTGGTCGGGCAGTGAACCCGCTGCTCTCGGGAATTGGCGAGGGCGCTGTGGCTAAAAATCACCGGACTGTCCGGTGGTGCACCGGACTGTCCGATGAGCCATCAGCGCCCGCACCAACGGTTGGCAGCGCGATCAGCGGGCGACACGTGGCCCAAGCCAACGGTCACTTGGTCGCACCGGACTGTCCGATGTGCACCGAACAGTGTCCGGTGTGCCAAGGGGACCAATGAAAGGGAAATGTGCCCTTGGGCCATTTCTAAAGTGTTTTGGTGATTAAGTGCCCAACACATTTTCTCTAAGTGCTAATTTGTGCCAAAGAGTGAAGAAGTGCAAATCACATTACAAGGTACGTTTATAGACTTAGTACATTGATTTGAGTACTAATGTATTGTGTCTAAGTGCTAGAAATAGGAGAAATTGGTTTGGAAAAGAGTTGGCTGTGTACAGCCAACTGCAGCTTGGTCTGGGTGCACCGGACTGTCCGGTGGTGCACCGGACAGTGTCCGGTGAGCCAGACTAGCCTCCGTTAAACATGCCACTCTCGGGACTCGATGGCGGCGTACGGCTATAAATCACTGGACTGCCCAGTGGTGCACCGGACTGTCCAATGAGTCGTCCGCGGCGAAGTCGTCGCTCTTCGGAAACGTTCAACGGCGTACGGCTAAAATTCACCGGACTGTCCGGTGAGGCACCGGACTATTCAATGAGCCAACGGTCAATGTGACAGAACCTCTCAAGTCATTAGGCCCACCTACAGTTGTCCTTGTCCAACGGACCTCAGACAACCCTGTAGGTGTTCCTGAATCACTTGACAAGTTCGGTATCTGCTTTCCTTACTTTCCCAAGAGCGTTTTACCCGTCACGCAGACATTACAAATCATCAGAGATACGAAAATGAGGAAGCGATTACATAAACTTACCTTTATTTAAAAGTAATACAAAGTTATATATTATAGACCAGGATATAATTAACTGAGTGCAGAGTATTATTATTACAAAACCAAGGGAGGCAAAAACCCCTCCCGATAATTTTCAAACAAAAAGTTTTTATGGAGGAACCCTTCCTCCCGCAGCTTTACTCTTGGTTTTCTTCTTTTAAACCCACCTTGCAACAGAAACAACAAAAGTTAGTCGCTTCTTCACCTAAAAACAATAGGGGATAAAACCCTGAGTATGGAATTACTTAGCAAGACTTATCCGACTAAAGAAAAGACTCTCAAGGGTATGCTGGTTATCAAGGAGTCAAGGTAAGGTGTCTCAATAATCAAAGACTCTATTTGCAGAAATGCTTACTAAAGTGGATCCTTAAAAATCCAATTTTACTTGTCAGGTTAAGTAAGATTACCTGTCTCTAGAGTTCTTTCTACCCTAGTTCAACCACTTGACCTGCACTAGTGTAATACCCAATTTGCAATTTGTAAGAAATCATATGAAAGGAGAAAAGTCATTTCCTATATTCTATGTGTGTGTTGAATCTACTTATCATCGCATGTGAACACCCTATTCAACAATAAATAAATAATACAAAGATATACCATTATATCATCATCATGCTGGTGTTTATTAGTTTGTGCATGTGTCTACAGTGGTAATGATAATAAGAATACATAAAAGAAGAGAATTAGTGCTAACCCAATTTGCACTCTAGAATCTAGAAAAGGGGAAGGAAATGAATACTATACAATACAAATAAAACCTTAATTAAATAACCTCAACACAGTTGGTATGATCAAAATAAATAATTAGTCAGTGTACAAATGTGTCACAAAAATTGGATTTAAATTGAAGTGTTGAATTTGACATTCAAAATGAAGAAAAAAATAGAAAAGATAAAAGAAAAATGAAAAGAAACCTAACTGGGCCTAACCTCTCCAATCTGGCCCAACTCCACTTACTCTCACGCGCAGCCCCTTTACTCCCTCCCGCGCTTACCACGGGGGCACTGGCGTGCGGGCCCTATCTGGCAGCCCTCCCGCATCTCACTCGCGTTTCGCCGACTTGTGGCCCCCACTAGTCAGGTCGGTCTCCCTCTTCTCGCGGACGTACCGTTGCAACCTCCGCGTAGAATTCAGGAGCTAGACCGGGTCTGTCGCGTCATGAGGATAGGAACCCCCCGGACTCTCTATAGTATCCCCTACGCGACCTATGGGCTGAAGCTCCGCACCGCTCTAGCCACCGAGAACCGATTTCGCCATCTATGAAGCAGAGCCGAGAAGAAAACCGCCGCCACCGTGGACCATTGCTTGCTGGGGCGACTGCTGCGTGGATGATGGCTTTGGGGCATCACCAACCCGTCGCGAACCCTCTGGTGGTAGTTTGAGGCATGGGAGAGCACCTGAGCGTCGCCGATTCCTCGCCGTTGCTCCTGCGCCGCCGCGGATCCACACCGCGCCGTGGTCGGGCATCTTTGCGTCGCTAACTCCGGTGAGACCCCTCTCTATAGATTCACCTTAATCCCCTCTCGGTTTTGTACCAATCAATTTCTAGATGGGGGCGGTTAGGTACCGGATTTCGTGCTCGCCGGCGAACCAGCCGCCGCGGGGAGCTGAGCTCCACCGCTGGGGTGCTGTCGGGTTGGGGTGAGGTTTCCACCGCTCATCCTATGATGTGCGGCTGCGATTAGAGGTTAACGTTTTCCCTGTTGCGCCTGAAATCTTGGCCGTTGATCGGTCAAGGGACGGTGCTGAAAGTGATCACGCTTCATTAAAGTCTAACCCTCGATCGTAGATCCGACGTTCCACCGAGCGTACCATTTCGGCGCACTCTAGATCTAATCCATGCCACCCGCGCAAGATCCAACGACCGAGGTTTGCAGATACCCCTTCGACCGAATGATTTTGCAGAGAGGCCCTTAAAGTTTTTATGAATCAACCCGTCGTCCATCCGGCTTGACTCTGAGTCTTAGACAACTTGCGCAGAGACCCTTGCAGTCCTCTAGTTTTGTGCGCCTGGTCCAGGGAATTAGAAGTTCAGTAAAAGTGATTGAAAAATGATTTTTAATGTTTAAATAATTGCTAGAATTTGTATAAACCATAGAAAATTTATATTAAGTCCAAATTAGTCCATTCCAATTTCTATAATTCTATAATATTATTGTTTATCACATAGTGTCTCTGTTTTGACATGAAAACCATATTAAAATTTATTTCTTAATTAATCTTGTATCAAATACATAAAACCTTAGGAAATTCGTATCTCCTCCATTTTAACTCCGAATTGATCCGTTCAAGTTGCGTTAGTCTCGTACGAATATTTACTACATAGTAAAAACATTTATTATACTATGTCTCATTATTTTATGACTAGATCTTTACTTAACGTAGGTTGGTTAGTCTTGTTATTGTGCTCATCATTATCTACTAAAATACGATCTGTAACCAATGTATAATTTAGATTAAAGTTGAATTAATTACTATTTTTGGTTATATTTTCTCTGGAATTATAAAATAAAACCTAGTTTTAATCATTTAATCACATCATAATTCCTTAATCATAACTCCGAGTTTAATAGTTCTCGATCCCACGATCTCGTAGCGACACGTAGATCATTATTATACAGTATGTTCTTATGTTTGGTGTGATGTTAATTTTGCCTATACCATATTTATTTGTATTTCTACGACTAGTAGTGCGGTCACGAGGATCTAAAGAATCACCCTGGTAACTGGAATCTCAAGTGCCAGGCAAGTTGTGCCCTTGATTCACTTTTGTTACCCAATAATATTCTTTATTATCACTATTCAATGCATATGTTTAATTTTGATGGGACCCAATAGGTCACCCTAGTCTGTTTATCCATTTTACCTTGTTTACCCCTGAATCATATGGGTAGTTATGCTATTGCTTTACATGGTTTTGGGTTAATATTTCATTATATCCATGTTCTAGTTATTTTGTTATTTTAATTATGTTCATGTCAAGATCATTATATTATTGTTAATTGGAACATGGAGCTTAACTTGAGAAACATGTGCCACCACAAGGGAGGAATGGGACCCCTTGGCTAACTAATTAGGAAAGCTAGTGGAAGACTACCTTACCCGAAAGGGGCAAGGGCAGTAGGGGAGTTGCATGCAAGGAGGTTCTCGGGTTGATTTTGCTGCGATGGCGGTCAGATGGGGGATTCTTGCAAGTGCTCTTCCCATAAACTGTAGCAGGTTATTGGAAGCTAGTGGAACTTTGTAAAGGCCTCATAGTGGATCCCTAGCCATTCACCTCGGTAGTGTCTAAGGGTCTAGCTAGCCCTGGCGACATGGGAAACACGACTTGTGGGTAAAGGGTACAACCTCTGCAGAGTGTAAAACTGGTATACTAGCCGAGCTCACGGTCATGAGCGGCTCAGGACTCTCCGATGATTAAGTTATGGAACCTAAACTCAATTTTGTCATTTGCATTTGCATGGGATTATTATTAATTTTGTTCTATTACTTTATTTAAGGTTTGGTATTTACTTACATTTAGTAACTGCTAATAAAATTTTGACCAACTACTTAAAAGCAATGCTCAGCTTTAACCCCTATTGTTGATTAGCCTTACACATCACATGAACTCCCACCTTTGGTGAGTTCATGCCACATTATTCCCCACAACTTGTTGAGCGATGAACATGTGTGAGCTCACCCTTGCTGTCTCACACCCCCCACAGGTCAAGAACAGGTACCACTGGATGAGGCGCATGGTGGATGTTACGCTGTGTTCGTGAGAGGTCTAGGCCGTCGTCTCCTAGTTGACTTTCTGGCGCCAAGGATGGATTTTAGATCCTGTTACATTTATTTTTTATTTTGTAAGACTTCCGCTATGTAATAAGTACTCTGATTATTGTGACATTTATCTCTATACACTCTGTTATTATATATGTTGTCTTCTTGGCGCATGTATGAGATGCACCCGACTTTGTTCCTTAAAGCCCGGGTGTGACAGAAGTGGTATCAGAGGAAATGTTGGCTGTAGGACGAAACCTAGATAGAAATGGACAAAACCCTTACCTACTTACCTTACTCTGAGTCATTCTATACTTACCTTATCTTGATCCTGTCTCACCTTTTGCTATTCTACTCGGATTATTCCTACCTTTACTACTCTAAGACAAGATGGATTTCACACCTTGGAATCCTACAACTATGAACTTTTTCAGAGATAGGGAACCTAAGACGAAATTAAAATTATTTTCTCTATTAAAAATATTGGTTGATTGTTCTGATGATAAATGCTTGATTTGCTTCTTTGATTGATTGAAACATTATAGTTGGGCATCTTAGCATGTACCACCATAAGGTAATGTATTAGCTTTAGTGGATAACACACTAATCTACTTAGCTAATAAATCCCCCGCGGTAACATTCCTCGTAATTACTCGCCTTGTCTACAATTCTTCCTTTCTTGCCCTGTGTTTCTAACCTAGATGGGCTACCCCTATAGTGTTAGAAGAGAGCACTATAGACGTGATACTTGGTATGTCATGGTTAAGAAAGGCAAAGACAGTTTATACACTGTGCTAAGGGAACCGTAGAACTCACCAGTTCCAAAGGACAAAGATTTGAAGTTGAAGTTGCAGTGACTACTACCATCAGACTAGCGACATTCTTAGTAGATGAGAAGTTTGTGGGTGACAACATCCGTGCAGTTAGGGATTTTTCGGATGTCTTTCTAGGGGAGTTTCCAGGGATGCCACTAGATATGGAAGTTGAGTTAGTCATTGATCTCTTACCTGGGACTGCTCCTATTTCTAAACGGCCACACAAGATGTCCGTAGAAGAACTAAAGAAATTTAAGAAGCAATTAACAGAGTTACAAGAGGCTGGGTACATTCGTTCGAATTCTTCACCTTGTGGAGCGCCAGTTCTATTTGTACAGAAGAAAGATGGATCGCAAGAGATTTGCGTGGATTATAGGACCCTTAATGATGTCACTGTGAAGAACAAGTATCCTTTACCCCGCATTAAGGATTTATTTGATTAGACGAGAGATGCAAGGGTATTCTCAAAGATTGATCTCCGATCGGGTTACCATCAGATGAAGATTAGGTCATCGGATATTTCCAAGACGGATTTCTCGACCTGATATGGTTTATATGAGTTCACCATTATGTCATTTGGACTAACTAATGCACCAGCCTATTTTATGGATCTGAAGAATAAGGTGTTCATGATCTGGACAGATTCGTCGTGGTTTTCATCAACGATATTTTTATCCCAAGAGTGATAGTGATCATGAGGAACATCTAAAATTGGTGCTACAGAAGCTACGAGACAATCAACTCTACGCCAAGTATAGCAAATGCGAGTTTTGGATTGGCAAGGTGCCCTTTCTTGGACATATCATTTCTAATGGAGGAATATCAGTGGATCCTGATAAAGTCAAGGAGATAGTGGTGTGGAGCATACCCACTACAGTTACGGAGATTTGGAATTTTTTGGGACTTGTAGGATACTATCGGAGATTTATTGAAGGATTTTCTAAGATTGCTTAGTCTATCACCTCACTTCTAGAGAAGGGAAGAGAGTTCAAGTGGGATGAGAAGTACCAAGATAGTTTTAACCAACTGAAGTTGAAATTGATGTCGCCACCAATGTTGGTTATGCCAGATCTACGAAAAGGATTTGATATTTATTGTGATGCATGTGGCCAAGGATTTGGATGTGTGCTCATGCAAGAAGGACATGTGATCACCTACGCGGAAACTTGAGTTGAACTACCCCACTCATGATTTAGAGCGGGCAGCCGTTGTGCATGCGCTTAAGATTTGGAGACATTATATTATGGGAACCAAGTGTCAAGTATACACGGATCATAAGAGTTTGAGGTATATATTCACTCAGAAGGATCTCAACCTTAGGCAAGGCAAATTTGGTTGCAGATGCCTTGAGTCGAAAGGAGCATGTTCATTCAGCTGTTGTTGCCTAGCTACCCAATGAGATTGTTGAGGATTTCAGGTGACTTAACCTGGGGATAGTTTCTCACACTGAAGGAGTTATTATTGATGTGGAACCTACCTTGGAGCAAGAAATCCACAGAAGGGCAGATTGGTGATGCTAAGATACAAGAGGTTAGGGATCTGATTACTGAAGGTCGAGGTCCAGAATTCATGGAAGATGAGCAAGGCATTGTGTGGTTCAAGGATAGGATATGTGTTCCTGATATTGAAAGCCTTTGTGAGACTATTTTAAAGGAGGCCTATGACTCGGATTATTCTATTCATCCTGGTAGCACCAAGATGTATCAGGATTTGAAGCAGAAGTATTGGTGGTATGGACTGAAGAGAGATGTGGTTGCACATGTGGCTATGTGTGATGTGTGTCAAAGAGTTAAGGCCGAACACCAAGGACTAGCTGGACTATTACACCCACTAAAGATACCCGAGTAGAAGTGGGAAGAGATTGGTAAGGACTTCATTACTGGATTGCCTCGCACCTCGAAAGGATATGATTCTATATGGGTTATTGTCGATAGACTGACCAAAGTGGCTCATTTCATCCTGCTCAAGACTACTTAAAAGGGATCTAAATTGGTATAGTATATATGGCTCGGATTGTGTCTTTACACGGTGTACCGAAGAAGATCGTTTCGGATAGAGGATCACAGCTTACCTCCAGATTTTGGAAAGTTTTCATGAGAATATGGATACGAAGTTGAATTTTAGTTTGGCCTACCATCCTCAGACTGAAAGGACTTATCAAGTATTTGAAGACATGTTGAGTGCTTGTGCCCTTCAGCATGGTAGTAGTTGGACAAGAGTCTACCTTAGGCTGAGTTCTCATATAATGATAGTTACCAGGCCAGTCTGAAGATGTCACCGTTCAAGGCTCTATATGGTAGGAAGTGCAGGACTCTATATTGGATCAGACTAGGGGAAGACAATTCTTTGGACCTGAACTTATTCAATAGGCGGAAGAACAAGTCCGTATAATTCGGGAGGATTTAAGAGTAGCTCAGACCAGGTAAAGAGCTACGCTGATAATAAAAGAAGACCACTGGAGTTTGAGGAAGGTGATCATGTGTACCTCAAGGTGTCACCACTTCGTGGAATGAGGAGATTCAAAGTTAAGGGCAAATTGTCCCCTCGCTATATTGGACCATTCTTGATTTTTAGGCAAGTTGGAGAGATGGCCTATCAACTTGAGCTACCTGGTAATCTATCTGATGTGCATAATGTATTCCATGTGTCTCAACTTAAGAAGTGTCTCCATGTTCCTGAGGAACAATTACCAATGGAAGAACTCCGTGTTCAAGGAGATTTGACTTATATAGAATATCCTACCAAGATTCTTGATACATTGACTGGGATTACAAGAAATAAGGTGATAAAGATGTGTAAAGTACAATGGAGACACCATGGAGAAGATGAAGCCACATGGAAAAGAGAAGAAGAGCTTCGCATAGATTTTCCCCACCTTTTTCTCTAGATCTTCTTAAATCTCGAGGACGAGAATATTTTTAAGGGCGTAGGATTTGTAATACCCAATTTGCAATTTGTAAGAAATCATATGAAAGGAGAAAAGTCATTTCCTATATTCTATATGTGTGTTGAATCTACTTATCATCGCATGTGAACACCCTATTCAACAACAAATAAATAATACAAAGATATACCATTAAATCATCATCATGCTGGTGTTTATTGGTTTGTGCATGTGTCTACAGTGGTAATGATAATAAGAATACATAAAATAAGAGAATTAGTGCTAACCCAATTTGCACTCTAGAATCTAGAAAAGGGGAAGGAAATGAATACTATACAATACAAATAAAACCATAATTAAATAACGTCAACACAGTTGGTATGATCAAAATAAATAATTAGTCAGTGTACAAATGTGTCACAAAAATTGGATTTAAATTGAAGTGTTGAATTTGAAATTCAAAATGAAGAAAAAAACAGAAAAGATAAAAGAAAAATGAAAAGAAACCTAACTGGGCCTAACCTCTCCAATCTGGCCCAACTCCACTTACTCTCACGCGCAACCCCTTTACTCCCTCCCACGCTTACCACAGGGGCACTGGCGTGCGGGCCCTATCTGGCAGCCCTCCCGCATCTCACTCGCGTTTCGCTGACTTGTGGCCCCCACTAGTCAGGTCGGTTTCCCACCTCTCGCGGACGTACCGTTGCAACCTCCATGCAGAATTAGGGAGCTGGACCGGGTCTGTCGCGTCGTGAGGATAGGAACCCCCCGGACTCTCTATAGTATCCCCTGCGCGACCTATGGGCTGAAGCTCCGCACCGCTCTAGCCACCGAGAACTGATTTTGCCATCTATGAAGCAGAGCCGAGAAGAAAACCGCCGCCGCCGTGGACCATTGCGTGCTGGGGTGACTGCTGCGTGGATGATGGCTTTGGGGCATCACCAACCCGTCGCGAACCCTCTGGTGGCAGTTTGAGGCATGGGAGAGCACCTGAGCACCGCCGATTCCTCACCGTTGCTCCTGCGCCGCCGCGGATCTGCACCGCGCCGTGGTCGGGCATCTTTGCGTTGCTAACTCCGGTGAGACCCCTCTCTGCAGATTCGCCTTAATCCCCTCTTGGTTTTGTACCAATCAATTTCTAGATGGGGGCGGTTAGGTACCGGATTTCGTGCTCGCCGGCGAACCAGCCGCAACGGGGAGCTGAGCTCCGCCGCTGGGGTGCTGTCGGGTTGGGGGTGAGGTTTCCGCCGCTCATCCTATGATGTGTGGCTGCGATTAGAGGTTAACGTTTTCCCTGTTGCGCCTGAAATCTTGGTCGTTGATCGGTCAAGGGACGGTGCTGAAAGTGATCGCGCTTCATTAAAGTCTAACCCTCGATCGTAGATCCGATGTTCCACCGAGTGTACCGTTTCGGCGCACTCAAGATCTAATCTGTGCCGCCCGCGCGAGATCCAACGGCCGAGGTTTGTCGATACCCCTTCGACCGAACGATTTTACAGAGAGGCCCCTAAAGTTTTTATGAATCAACCTGCCATCCATCCAGCTTGACTTTGAGTATTAGACAACTTGCGCAGAGACCCTTGCAGTCCTCTAGTTTTGTGCGCCCGGTCCAGGGAATTAGAAATTCAGTAAAAGTGATTAAAAAATGATTTTTAATGTTTAAATAATTGCTAGAATTTGTATAAACCATAGAAAATTTATATTAAGTCCAAATTAGTCCATTCCAATTTCTATAATTCTATAATATTATTATTTATCACATAGTGTCTCTGTTTTGACATGAAAACCATATTAAAATTTATTTCTTAATTAATCTCGTATCAAATACATAAAACCTTAGGAAATTCGTATCTCCTCCATTTTAACTCCGAATTGATCCGTTCAAGTTGTGTTAGTCTCGTACGAATATTTACTACATAGTAAAAACATTTATTATACTATGTCTCATTATTTTATGACTAGATCTTTACTTAATGTAGGTTGGTTAGTCTTGTTATTGTGCTCATCATTATCTACTAAAATACGATCTGTAACCAATGTATAATTTAGATTAAAGTTGAATTAATTACTATTTTTGTGTTATATTTTCTCTGGAATTATAAAATAAAACCTAGTTTTAATCATTTAATCACATCATAATTCCTTAACCATAACTGTGAGTTTAATAGTTCTCGATCCCACGATCTCGTAGCGACGCGTAGATCATTATTATACAGTATGTTCTTATGTTTGGTGTGATGTTAATTTTGTCTTAACCATAACTCTGGATTTCTACGTATAGGTCAGTGACCAAGTCTTCATAACCGCGAAGGTACGGCAATCCGAATCGATTATACTCAGCTGAGGATCTCCAATCACACGACATATGTAGCACTTAACCCTTGCATATGTCAACCCGCCACCGGGGTTCTTAAGACCAGATCAGGTTCACGCCAACCGAGAGCACAGTTACACCACCGTCCAGCCTCTTGCCACGGAGGGTACACGCTACTCTCGCTATCTCTCCACTCCCATTGCGTGGTATCTTATTCTGGCCTTAGTCTGCCCGAGACAAAGCTTACCCATGACGAGGCATGTGACCAGTTAAAGGGTCCTCGGTCATCAAGCCTACATCGACACGGTCCATAATCGACTCAGACGGAGACACTACACCGAGACTCTCCTCTCATGCAAGTCACCCGCCCGGTCTTAGCTTAATCATTTCAATTTCCCAAAGTTTGGTACCTGGTAGAGGTACATCTTTTCCGATGTTGAACCCATCATGGCCATGATGGATCCACCATCAAGTTTTGTTTTCAAAAACATCCCTTCCACTTTGCCACATCATTTTTTTGTAAAAACAAAACCTTTTTCATTGCTAGAGCGAGACTAAGCATAGTAAAAACCTTTTATAAAACAGGGATTCAAAGGAAGGTAATCAAATTCAAGGAAGGTAATGCAGGAATTGTTTTAGTATTCAACTCCTATTACCTAATGCATCAAGCAAGTGAGAAAGATTTTAAAAGAATCAAGGAGGTGGCAAATGCACCGGGGCTTGCCTTGGTTTACAGGTGATTCAGGCTCAATTCCACAGATGTCAAAATAAAAACAGTTGTCGGCCTGATGTTCTTGAGGTGGTGGTGGTGAAGTCTTCTCTCCTTCTACTTCAACTTCTTCTTCGTTTTCTAAAGATAACCATACATAATAATGAATGCCCATGTAATGTTCATGAGAATGCAAAGATAATAAAAGTTTATTATCTAAGGTCTTGAATACAATTTTCCTTCATGGTTCTCCAAGAAACTAAGGTTTCCGGAGTCAGTAAAGGAATTCAAAGGGCAGGGGGTAGGGTTGTGGGCTCTAGGTATCAAACAAGGTCCAAATCAAACCAAACTCTACCCAAGGTTTCTAAATAATGTTTAGAGTGTATATAAAAAGTTTGGGGATTTTTGGAATTATTATCTATTTTCTAAAAATCCAGAAGCAATGCTTTAGGCTATTTTAAATGCTCCAAAATTTCTCATTTGATCTAAAAATCATGAAACTATTTTTATTAAATACTATGGAAAAATTAGGAATTTAGCAAAATTGGTTTGGTATTTTTACCATTTTTATATAATTTTCTAGGATTTATTTATCTCTGGTAGAAAAAGAAAAAGGAAATCTGTGAATAGCGCTGGGCCTAATTCAGCCTAGGACGGCCCAACTTTAGCAGAAGCGCGCCCGCGCGCGCGCCCGTGGCGACTTTGCAAAAAGACCCGCGATGTTCCGGATAACCTAAAGTAAGCACTAGCACTGTTTTCGGGAGTCGCTGACAGTTTGCAGAAACCTCCCCCAAGTTTTATTCCTTCACCGCTCGAGGTCCACGACGACGAACAGCGCGGGGACAAACTCCGGTGAGCCTGTGCCGGTGGATTCACGCAACGACCAGTGCTCCCAAGCGGCAAACGCCGAATCAGACCCCTCCTATTCATTTCCCCCCACTTAATTTCACAAAGTAGACACTAGATCACCCTGGCCACGGAGACAGTGCGGACAGCCTAAGGAACCAACATGTTCCCAGCGATTCAGGGTGGTCTAACTCAATTGAATGGGTTGAGTGGCTTCAGGAGGACCTAGGGACACTACAACAATCGACCAGAACACTTGAACGAACCTGGAATAAGCTGGGCGCGGTGAGGGTGTCTCTGCGGTGGCGGAAACCGAATTGGGGGAAGTTCAAAATTGAGGCTCACTGGCGATCGACTAAGGACGATTCTTGGTGGCTGGGTTCATGATGATCCAATGGAGCTCACGGCGGGGTCAATTTATACTAAGTGAGAGCGGTGGCCGGGAATTGGAGCGACGACGCGCGGCGGTCAGAGGGACCAGGAGTTACTAGCGCGTGATTAGTGTCCGGTTACCGTGGCCATCTCCCCAGCGATGGACAGAAGGTTACAGCGGGTCACGACGACGCGATGGAGGTGCCAGGGCACGTGGCACAAGGCCGGAAGGCGGCAGTCACCGTCAATCTTATCCAAAGTGACCGTGGCAACCTGTACTGTGGCCGGAGTTGTTTACTGGCCGGACTTATCAACGGCGGCGATATTTACGTGACTCCGAGCGTTATCCAAGCACTGGTGAGCACGAATCACCTCACCGGCGGGAATCATGGCGCGAGGGTCGTCGACGGCAAGGGGATGAACCTAAGATTCTTCAGTTACTGTACCATGGCATTCCACACCAGTTAACCTGACAGAGCAACTTCAGGGCAAATTCTCTCTAGATTTCGCATGACAACTTTATCACCCCTCTGCACCAAAGTTGTAGAGCTACAAACCAGCTATAATTTTGTTATGGGGATCATGCCCAAACTTGCATAGAATCATGTGTAAATCCGAGTTCAAGGATTGCCTCACTACACTGTCAGACTTAGTTCAGTCTTCAGACAGTCTGACAGCCCGTCTTTGGGTTTAATTATCTCCAATTTCTTTATGTAACCATGGCTTAGTACCTATAACAAAGTTGTTCCCTTATTACAGCTTTACAAAATTGATGTGGTGACCTAGGGCAAAATATTTTTTATTTGGAAGTTACATAGCTCCAAAGTTGAGCCAAAACACTGATTTTTCAGACTTAGCTCAAGAACACAAATGGGGTCCTCTTTGCAAATAGGTCCAAAATTCAGGGTTTAGCTTGCAAAACTTCATGATTGTGAACCAAATGACTTTATATGCTTTAATATCATAGTTTTTACACTTCGGTCTAAAAGTACACTGATTTTGCACTTAACCCCCTAGGGTTTAGGTTTAGGGTTTTCCAGGGTTCCAATTAGGGTTTTTGTATCTCAGGGATGTAAATGTAATGTGGGTCCATCCTTGGTAACATTTTATGATTATTTCACTTAATCTTTGTGGTTTTCTCTATTTGGGTCCTGTTTTACCCTTCTAACCCCCATTTAGGGTTAAGTATCCTACTCCAGGGTTCTATTTGCAAAACACCATAACAATACAACTTGTTTAGGACCTTTACCTAGTGAATGCATTCTAGGTGCATCAAACATATGAAATGCTAATGCTGATGATGTTATGCTCAAGTTTTAGTGATAGTAAGACCAGGGGTGTTACAGTCGACTGCGCCAATGGTCGGCCACGCAATCCGCGCGTGATGCGTGGGCGCGCCAACGGTCAGCAGGGGGCACCGGACTGTCCAGTGTGCACCGAACAGTGTCCGGTGTGCCAACTGCCGCAAATCTGCAACGGTCGGATGCGCCATAAAAGGAAGGAGATCACCGGACAGCTATAGTGACTGTCCGGTGGTGCACCGGGCTGTCCGGTGCGCCACCCGACAGAAGGCAAGATTAGCCTTCCAAGAATGCCTCCAACGGCTCCTAGCTGCCTTGGGGCTATAAAAGGGACCCCTAGGCACATGGAGGAGTCACCCAAGCACACTTTGAGCATTCTAAGTCTTCCACACTCTGTCTCTGCGCACTCGATTGACTTTGTTAGTGATTTGAGCTCCGTTCTAGTGGTGAACTTGTTGCGCTTCATTTGAGTATAAGTCTTGGCTTGTGTGTGTGCGTATTGCTACGGATTTGTGTGTGTTGCTTCCCACCCTTACTCTTGTGCTTTCACTTTGATATTTGTTGTAAGGGCGAGAGACTCCAACTTGTGGAGATTCCTCGTGAACGGGAAAAGAGATAAGCAAAGAAGAACACTGTGGTATTCAAGTTGATCATTAGATCACTTGAAAGGGGTTGAGTGCAACCCTCATCCATTGGGACACCACAACGTGGAGGTAGGCAAGTGTTATACTTGTCGAACCACGGGATAAACTCGCGTATCTTTTGTGATTGTTTTTCTGTGATACTTGTGTGATCGCAAGAGCTCTCCCTTAGCCATACTAACACTTAACCAAGTTTTGTGGCTATTAATTGTTGATTTTTACAGGATCACCTATTCACCCCCCTCTAGGTGCTCTCAATTGGTATCAGAGCAGTTCTCTTCACGTAAGGGACTAATCGCCTGAAGTGATGGATCCTAAGGGAAAGGGGATGGTGGTCAACGATAAGGAGGAGTCCATCTTCAACGAGCCAAGGGACGACAAGCCCACTGACTCTGGCTCGAGTCATAAGAAGAAGGACGGGAAGAAGAAGAGGCGCATCAAGAAGATCGTCTACTACGACAGCGACGAGTCTTCTTCTTCCCCAAGAGACAACGACTATGATGAGAAAAAGAAACCGGTTAACTCAAAATTTTCATTTGATTATTCTCGTATTCCGTATAATTCCAATGCCCATTTTCTTTCTATTCCTCTTGGTAAACCTCCACACTTTGATGGAGAGGTCTACGCTTTTTGGAGTCACAAAATGCGTAGTCATCTCTTCTCTCTCCATCCTAGTATTTGGGAGATAGTTGAGAATGGAATGCAATTTGATAGTACGGATAACCCTGTCTTCATTAACGAACAAATTCACAAGAATGCACAAGCTACCACTGTCTTGTTAGCATCGTTGTGCAGGGATGAATACAAGGTGAGCGGCTTGGACAACGCCAAGCAAATATGGGACACCCTCAAGATCTCGCATGAGGGGAACGACGCCACCATGATCACCAAAATGGAGTTGGTGGAAGGCGAGCTAGGAAGGTTTGCCATGATCAGGGGAGAGGAGCTAACGCAAATGTACAATAGGCTCAAGACCCTGGTCAACAAGTTTAGGAGCTATAGAAGCATGAGATGGACGGACCACGACGTCGTCCGACTTATGCTCAGGTCTTTTACTATCATTGACCCTCATCTTGTGAACTTAATCCATGAGAATCCTAGGTACACAAAGATGACGCCCGAGGAGATACTTGGAAAGTTTGTAAGCGGGCGTATGATGGTCAAGGAAGCAAGATACGTTGATGATGCATTGAATGGCCCAATGCCCATCTATGAGCCCCAACCCGTTGCACTCAAGGCAACAAGCAGCAGCAGGGAGGCGCTACTTAGCAAGGTGGCACAAGTTGAAGCTGTCGGGCTAAATGAATATGAAATGGCCCTCATCATCAAGCGCTTCAAGACGGCGCTAAAAGGACGCAAGGTGCATCCCAACAAGAGCAAAGCAAAGGGAAAGCGCTCCTATTTTAAATGTGGTAAGACTGGTCATTTCATAGAAAATTGTCCCGATAATGCTAATGACCAGGAACAAGAAAAGAGCGGGAAGAGGGAGAAGAAGAAGGCCTACAAGAAGGCGAAGGGCGAGGCGCACCTTGGCAAAGAATGGGATTCGGATTACTCTTCTTCCGACTCCGACGATGAAGGACTCGCCGCCTCAGCCTTCGATAAGTCATCTCTCTTCCCCAACGAGCGCCATACTTGCCTCATGGCAAAGGAGAAAAAGGTAAGCGCTCGAGATACCCCTAAGTATACTACTTCAAGTGATGACGACTCTAGTGATGATGAAGTAGATTACACAAGTTTATTCAAAGGTTTAGATAGAACTAAAGTTGATAAGATCAATGAATTAATTGATGCTTTAAATGAAAAGAATAGACTCTTAGAAAAGCAAGAGGATATTCTGTATGAAGAGCATGATAAGTTTGTTAGTGTACAAAAATATCTTGCTTTAGAGGTTAAAAGAAATGAAATGTTGTCTTCTGAATTGTCTGCTTGTCATGAAACTATGTCTAATTTAAAGAGCATTAATGATGATTTAAATGCTAAGTTAGAAGAAGCTAATAAAACTAGATCTTGTGTAGAACATGTTGTCATTTGTAATAGGTGTAAGGATTTTGATGTTGATGCATGTGTTGAGCACCTTACTTCTATTACAAAATTAAATGGTGAAGTAGCAAGTCTTAATGTCCAACTTAAGACTTGCAAAAATGACTTTGATAAGTTAAAATTTGCTAGGGATGCCTACACCGTTGGTAGACATCCCTCAATTAAGGATGGACTTGGCTTTTGAAAGGAAGCCAAGAACTTAACAAGCCAAAGGGCTCCCATTCCCAACAAGGAGAAAGGGAAGGCCCCTATGGCTAGTAGTAGTCAAAAGAATCATGCTTTCATGTACAATGATAGAAAATTTTCTAGAAATTCTCATTATAATAGGAGTTATAATGCTTTTGACTCACATGCCATGATTGCTTCAAGTTCCAACTTAAATGGTAGGCCTAGGAGGAATTTTGTGTCTCATGCTCCTAAGAAAGTGTGTAATAAACCTACCACTATCTTTCATGCTTGCAACACTACGTTTGTTCTTCATGTAAAAATGAAAAAGTGGTTGCTAGAAAAATGGGGTCCAAATGCAAGGGAGACAAGACTTGCATTTGGGTCCCAAAGGCTATTGTTACTAACCTTGTAGGACCCAACAAGAGTTGGGTACCTAAAACCCAAGCCTAATTTGCCTTGCAGGTTTATGCATCTGGGGGCTCAAGCTGGATTATCGATAGCGGATGCACAAACCATATGACGGGGGAGAAGAAGATGTTCACCTCCTACGTCAAGAACAAAGATTCCCAAGATTCGATCATCTTTGGAGATGGGAACCAAGGCAAGGTAAACAGGTGGTAAGCGCTCATCACAGCAAAAATGTGATGACCACATCAAGACCTCTGGAGCTACTTCATATGGACCTCTTCGAACCTGTCGCCTATCTCAGCATCGGGGGAAGTAAGTACGGTCTTGTTATTGTTGATGACTTTTCCTGCTTCACTAGGGTATTCTTTTTGCAGGATAAATCAGAAACCCAAGGGACCATTAAGCGCTTTCTAAGGAGAGCTCAAAACGAATTTGATCTCTAGGTGAAGAAGATAAGAAGCGACAACAGGTCTGAGTTCAAGAACTTACAAGTGGAGGAATACCTTGAGGAGGAAGGAATCAAGCACGAGTTCTCCGCTCCCTACACACCACAGCAAAACGGTGTGGTAGAGAGGAAGAACAGGACGCTCATAAACATGGCGAGGACGATGCTTGGAGAATTCAAGACGCCCGAGCGGTTTTGGTCGGAAGCTGTGAACACAGCTTGCCACGCCATAAACCGGGTCTACCTTCATCGCCTCCTCAAGAAGACCTTGTATGAACTTTTAACCGGTAACAAACCCAATGTTTCATACTTTCGTGTATTTGGGAGTAAATGTTACATTCTAGTGAAGAAAGGTAGAAATTCCAAATTTGCTCCCAAAGCTGTAGAAGGGTTTTTGTTAGGTTATGACTCAAATACAAAGGCGTATAGAGTCTTCAACAAATCATCAGGTTTGGTTGAAGTCTCTAGCGACGTTGTATTTGATGAAACTAATGGCTCTCCAAGAGAGCAGTTGATCTTGATGATGTAGATGAAGATGATGTTCCAACGGACGCAATTCGCACCATGGTGATTGGAGATGTGCGACCATAGGAGCACTAAGAACAAGATCAACCATCTTCCTCAACAATGGTGCACCCCCAACTCAAGATGATGAATAGGTTCCTCAAGGGGAGGCGTGTGATCAAGGGGGAGCACAAGAAGACCAAGCTGTGGAGGAAGAAGCACCATGGGCCCCTCCAACTCAAGTCTGAGCGACGATTCAAAGGAATCATCCTGTCAACCAGATTTTGGGTGATATAAGCAAGGGAGTTACCACTCACTCAAGATTAGCTAATTTCTGTGAGCATTACTCGTTTGTCTCTTCTATTGAGCCTTTCAGTGTAGAAGAGGCCTTGCTAGATCCGGACTGGGTGTTGGCCATGCAGGAAGAGCTCAACAACATCAAGCAAAATGAAGTTTGGACCCTGGTGCCATGTCCCAAGCAAAATGTTGTGGGAGCCAAGTGGGTGTTCCGCAACAAGCAAGACGAGCACGGGGTGGTGACACGAAACAAGGCTCGACTTGTGGCAAAAGGTTATGCCAAAGTCGCAGGTTTGGATTTCGAGGAGACTTTTGCTCCTGTGGCTAGGCTAGAGTCTATTCGCATTCTATTAGCCTATGCCGCTCACCACTCTTTCAGGTTGTTCCAAATGGATGTGAAGAGCACTTTCCTCAATGGGCCAATCAAGGAGGAGGTGTACGTGGAGCAACCCCCTGGCTTTGAGGATGAACGGTACCCCAACCATGTGTGTAAGCTCTCTAAGGCGCTCTATGGACTTAAGCAAGCCCCAAGAGCATGGTATGAATGCCTTAGAGATTTTCTAATTGCTAATGCTTTCAAGGTAGGGAAAGCCGATCCAACTCTTTTCACTAAGACTTATGATGGTGACTTATTTGTGTGCCAAATTTATGTCGATGACATAATATTTGGTTCTACTAACCAAAAGTCTTGTGAGGAGTTTAGTAGGGTGATGACGCAGAAATTTGAGATGTCGATGATGGGCGAGTTGAAATACTTCTTTGGGTTCCAAGTGAAGCAACTCAAGGACGGCACTTTCATCTCACAAATGAAGTACACGCAAGACTTGCTCAAGCGGTTCGGGATGAAGGATGCCAAGCCCGCAAAGACACCAATGGGAACCGACGGACATGTCGACCTCAACAAAGGAGGTAAATCCGTTGATCAAAAGGCTTACCGGTCTATGATAGGTTCCTTACTTTATTTGTGTGCAAGTAGACCGGATATTATGCTTAGCGTATGCATGTGTGCTAGATATCAATCCGACCCAAGGGAATGTCACCTTGTGGCCGTTAAGCGGATTCTTAGATATTTAGTTGCTACGCCTTGCTTCGGGATCTGGTATCCAAAGGGGTCTACCTTTGACTTGATTAGATATTCAGACTCTGATTATGCTGGGTGCAAGGTTGATAGGAAGAGTACATCAGGGACGTGCCAATTCCTAGGAAGGTCCCTGGTGTCTTGGAGCTCAAAGAAACAAACTTCTGTTGCCCTATCCACCGCTGAGGCCGAGTATGTTGCCGCAGGACAGTGTTGCGTGCAACTACTTTGGATGAGGCAAACCCTCCGGGACTTTGGCTACAATCTGAGCAAAGTCCCACTCCTATGTGACAATGAGAGTGCAATCTGCATGGCAGATAATCCTATTGAACATAGCCGCACTAAGCACATAGACATCTGGCATCACTTCCTGAGAGACCACCAGCAAAAGGGGGATATCGAGGTGTACCATATTAACACCGAAAACCAGCTAGCCGATATCTTCACCAAGCCTTTAGATGAGAAAAGGTTTTGCAGGTTGCGTAGTGAGCAAAATGTATTAGATTCGCGTAACTTGGATTGATCTATAGCATACATGTGTTTTATGCCTTTGATCATGTAATTTATGCAATTCAATCCATTTTGTTCATTTGTGGTGCTCAAGTTGTACACATGATCCTCGGACCTCACAAGTCCATTTGCAAGTGATGCACTTATTTAGGGGGAGGCATGCTACAACTTGACCCTTTGAGAGTAACCTTTGTGTTTGAGTTCTTGTTTTAGTCTCAAAACTGAATTGAAAGGGAAAGGTGAACTTGGACCATGCAAAGACTTCCACTGCACTCTGGTAATGACTCCAAGTTCATATCTATGCTCTTAGTGCCTTTTTGATCTTAATTGACAATTTTGGTGAGGCAATGGGGTTAAAGGGCCAAGAATGATCCCGTTTTGGTGCTTCATGCCAAAGGGGGAGAAATTAAGGCCAAAGCAAATGGATCAGCTACCACTTGTGAAATTTCGAAAAGAGTAGAGTTAGAACTTTTTGATTTGTCAAAATACTCTTATTGTCAAAAGTTGGTCTCTTGTGGGGAGAATGTTTGATTATGGGAAAAAGGGGGAGTTTTTGGATCTTTGATCAATTTCTCTTGGAATACCTCTCTTTATGCCTCAACAAGTGTGTTTGACTTAGAGATAGGAAATTGAATTTGATTTACAAAAACAAACCAAGTGGTGGCAAAGAATGATCCAAATATGTCAAATTTGAATCAAAAACAATTCTTGTTCTCAATTGCATTGATGTTGCACTTCTTTTAGTTGCTTTTTGATGTGTTGGCATAAATCACCAAAAAGGGGGAGATTGAAAGGGAAATGTGCCTTGGGCCATTTCTAAAGTGTTTTGGTGATTAAGTGCCCAACACATTTTCTCTAAGTGCTAATTTGTGCCAAAGAGTGAAGAAGTGCAAATCACATTACAAGGTATGTTTCTAGACTTAGTACATTGATTTGAGTACTAATGTATTGTGTCTAAGTGCTAGAAACATGAGAAATTAGTTTGGAAAAGAGTTGGCTGTGTACAGCCAACTGCAGCTTGGTCTGGGTGCACCGGACTGTCCAGTGGTGCACCAGACAGTGTCCGGTGAGCCAGACTAGCCTCCGGTGAACAGGCCACTCTCGGGACTCGACGGCGGCGTACGGCTATAAATCATCGGACTGTCCGGTGGTGCACCGGACTGTCCGATGAGTCGTCCGCGACGAAGTCGTCGCTCTCGGGAAATGTTCAACGGCGTACAGCTAAAATTCACTGGACTGTCCGGTGAGCCAACGGTCGACTGCGCCAACGATCGGCTGCGCAATCCGCGTGTAACGCGTGGGCGCGCCAACGGTCGGAAGGGGGCACCGGACTGTTTGGTGTGCACCGGACAATGTTCGGTGTGCCAACTGCCGCGAATCTGCAATGGTCGGATGCGCCATAAAAGGAAGGAGATCGCGCACCGGACAACTACAGTGACTGTCCGATGGTGCACCGGACTGTCCGGTGCGCCACCCGACAGAAGGAAAGATTAGCCTTCCAAGAATGCCTCCAACGGCTCCTAGCTGCCTTGGGGCTATAAAAGGGACCCCTAGGCGCATGGAGGAGTCACCCAAGCACACTTTGAGCATTCTAAGTCTTCCACACTCCGTCTCCGCGCACTCGATTGACTTTGTTAGTGATTTGAGCTTCGTTCTAGTGGTGAACTTGTTGCGCTTCATTTGAGCTCAAGTCTTGGCTTGTGTGTGTGCGTATTGCTGCGGATTTGTGTGTGTTGCTTCCCACCCTTACTCTTGTGCTTTCACTTTGATATTTGTTGTAAGGGCGAGAGACTCCAACTTGTGGAGATTCCTCGTGAACGGGAAAAGAGATAAGCAAAGAAGAACACCGTGGTATTCAAGTTGATCATTGGATCACTTGAAAGGGGTTGAGTGCAACCCTCGTCCATTGGGACGCCACAACGTGGAGGTAGGCAAGTGTTATAGTTGTCGAACCACAGGATAAACTCGCGTATCTTTTGTGATTGTTTTTCTGTGATACTTGTGTGATGGCAAGAGCTTGCCCTTAGCCATACCAACACTTAACCTAGTTTTGTGGCTATTAGTTGTTGATTTTTACAGGATCACCTATTCACCCCCCCCCCCTCTAGGTGCTCTCAACCAAAGGTTCAACGATCGGCTTTGCCAGAAAAGGAAGGAGATCAGGCACTATTCATGTCCGGTGGCGCACCGGACTGTCCGGTGCGCCAACCGGTAGAAGGCAAGAATTGCCTACCAAATGTAGATCCAACGGCTCCTAGCTGCCTTGGGGCTATAAAAGGGACCCCTAGGCGCATGGAGCGCAACACCAAGCCTCCATTGAACATCCTAAGACGCCTAGACTCCGCAACCACGCAATTGGATCATCGTGTTTGAGATTTGAGCACTTCTTGAGTTGTAAACTCCCTGCGCCATGTTTGTGTGCTCACGTCTTGACTTGTGTGCGTGTGATTGCTGCAATTCTTGCATGGTTTCTTTCCCTCCCTTACTCTTGTGCTTTTGTTGTGGTCAACTTTGTAAGGGTGAGAGGCTCCAACTTGTGGAGATTCCTCACAAGCAGGAAAACGACTATAAGGAACAAAACAGTGGTATTCAAGTGGATCATTGGATCACTTGAAAGGGGTTGAGTACAACTCTCGTCCATTGAGATGCCACAACGTGGAAGTAGGCAAGTGTTATACTTGGCCAAACCACGGGATAAAATCACAGTGTCTCTTGTGTCGCTTTTCTTTGTGATTGGTTTCTTCTTTAGAGTTCTCGCTATAGCAACTTGGCTTTAATCTTACTAACATTTCATAACCAAGTTTGGGCTATTTACTGTTGAATTTTACAGGATCACCTATTCACCCCCCTCTAAGTGCTCTCAAGAACTCATACTTGATGCCCTCCTCCTCCAAAAATCCTTAAATTTGTGAGTTCTTGAACTCCATTCCGTTGTCGCTTCTAATCTTTTTGATTCTCAATCCTAACTCGTTTTGAGCATGTCTCAAGAATCTCTTTAGGGTCACTTGGGTTTGAGATTTTTCCTATAAAAAGAATACCCAAGTGAAACGAGAATAATCATCCACAATAATAAGACAATACTTACTCCCGTCGATGCTTATGTAAGCGATCGGGCCGAATAGATCCATGTGGAGTAACTCAAGCGGCCTGTTGGTCGTCATGATGTTCTTGTGTTTGATGATAAGCTCCAACTTGCTTCCCTACTTGACATGTGCCACAAATCTTGTCTTTCTCAAAATGAACATTTGTTAGTCCTAAAATGTGTTCTCCATTTAGAAGCTTGTAAAGATTCTTCATCCCAACATGGGAAAGTCGGCGATGCCAGAGCCAGCCCATATTAGTCTTAGCAATTAAGCAAGTGTCTAGTTCAACATTGTTATCATTAAAATCGACTAAATATAGCTGACCATCAAACACTCCCTTAAATGCTACCGAATCATCACTTCTTCTAAAGACAGTAACACTAATATTTGTAAAAAGATAGTTGTAGCCCATTTTGCATAATTGAGATGCTGAAAGCAAGTTGTAATCTAAAGAATCTACAAGAAAAACATTGGAAATGGAATGGTCAGGAGATATAGCAATTTTACCCAAACCTTGATTTTCATCCCCGAATGTAATCGCTCTTTGGGGATCTTCATTTTTCTCATATGAGGAGAACATCCTTTTCTCCCCTGTCATGTGGTTTGTGCATCCGCTATCGATTATCCAACTTGTCCCACAGGATGCATAAACCTACTAAACAAATTTAGGTCTTGTTCTTAGGTACCCAAATGGTCTTGGGTCCTTTGACATTAGAAACAAGCACCTTGGGTACCTAAACACAAGTCTTGGGACTCTTGTGTTTGTCGCCAACATATTTGGCAACTACTTTGCCTAATTTGTTAGTTAGCACATAAGAAGCATCAAAAGTCCTAAATGAAATGTTGTGCTCATTTGATGCATTGATAAATTTCTTTTTAGGCATTTTAATATGAGTTGAATGCCTAGAGCTAGAAGACTCATTACTGTACATAAAAGCATGATGAGAAATAGATTGAGGTTTTCTAGCATGAATCCTCCTAATCTTGTGCTTAGGATAGTTTTCAAGATATAAAATGTAATCTTCCCTATCCTGAACCATGGGAGCCTTACCCTTAACAAAATTGGATAGTTTTTTCTTGGGGGCATTAAGCTTGATGTTGCTTTGGCTCCCTTGTTGGAAGCTAATGCCATCCTTAATGCCAAGGCGTCTCCCATTATAAAGCATGCTTCGAGCAAATTTAAATTTTTCATTCTCTAATTCATGCTCAGCAATTTTAGCATTTAATTTAGCTATGTGATCATTTTGTTCTTTAATCATAGAAATGTGATCATTCATAGCATCAACATTAATATCTCTACATCTAGTGCAAATGGTGACATGTTCAACAGGAGATGCAGAAATATTGCAAACATTCAATTCTTCTATATTAGCAATTAAACTAGCATTCTCATCTCTAAGACAGGAAACTGAATTATTGCAAATGTTAAGCTCTTTAGATAAATTTTCACATTTTTCTACCTCTAGAGCATAAGCATTTTTAATTTAACAAATTTCTTATTTTCCTTAACGAGCAAGTCCTCTTGACATTCCAAGAGATCATCCTTCTCGTTAATGGTTTCTATTAATTGATTTACCTTTTTCTTTTGGTCCTTGGTAAGGTTAGCAAAAAGAGAAGTTAAATCATCATTATCATCACTAGAGCTACCCTCATCATCAGATGTAGTATATTTAGGGGTATCTCTAGAATGTACCTTCTTATTCTTGCCATCCTTAGCCATTAGGCATTTGTGGCCGACGTTTGGGAAGAGAAGTCCCTTGTTGATGGCGATGTTGGCGGCATCCTCATCAGAGGAGGAGTCGGTGTAGCTCTTGTCGAAGTCCCATTCCCTCCCCATGTGTGCTTCGCCACCCTTCTTCTTGTAGTATCTTTTCTTTTCCATGTTCTCATTTCCTTTCTTGTCGTCATCCCTGTCACTGTCACTTGTATATGGACATTTAGCTATAAAGTGTAACACCATGATTTTGGGGGTATAAAATTTCTTTCTAATTATCACCCAAAATCATGTGTTACTCTTCTTTTTCTCACTCTAGGTTCTCTCTCTAGATTCATTCTCCCTTCTTCCTTTTTGATTAGAAATAGCCGAAACTAGTGGAGGTTAATTATTTATTTTTGCCAAAACCTTATGAGTCATGACATGTTGCATCATGCTGAGTTTAAAATATTCTTTGAAGTGTTGCACAAGTTTGAATTTATTTGAATTTGAAACCTAGTTTGAATTTAGATTTGAAACACCCTATAGAAAAAGAAATGGAAAAGGAATTAGAAAATTCAGAGAAAAAGAAAAGGAGAAGGCAGCCCAAACCAGCCCAGTCGGCCCAGCCAGGCCGCGCGCCCGCGCGCCCACGCCGTCTGATAGGCGGACCCCGCCTGTCAGCGGCAGTTCTCCCTCGCGCGCGCCCTCCCTCCCTCAATCACTGTCTAGTGGGGCCATCCTGTCGACGCCAGTTTTCTTCCCCGCGTGCTCCTTCTTTCTCTCTGTCTCGCGGGCCCGGTCCGCCAGTCGCCGAGCCATTGCCCCGCACACCCCTTTCTCATCTCTCTGCGCCGTGGACCCTACCTGCCAGTTCCTCCCCCTCCGTGCTTGCCGTGCGCACGCGCCAGATTTCTCGGCCATGACGCCTGCCCACGCGCCCAGCTCCCTTCTTAGAGCCCCGCCAGTGCCCCACGCACACCCCTCACCTCATTTCGCGCAGCTTCGCCCTCTCTCGCGCTCTGCCCACGCCGCCAGCCGCCGCTGGAGACCCGCTCCCGCGTTCTCGGCCATCCAGCTCGCTGGAGACCGCTCCAAGCCTCCCCGAGCTCCACCCCAAGGTGAGACACCCGTCCCTGTGCCCAATTTCCCTTATTGCGCCCTATGCTCGACCAATTTCGCCTTCGCTGGTGCTCGGCCGCGGCGGTCCGCCGTGCTCGTGCGGTGGCCGGCCAATTAGCCCGGTCTAGTTCCCTGGAGTAGGTCCCTATGTCACCCCTATCTCTGCTGAAGTTAGCCCAGGCCTTAGCGCGCCTTAAGTCCCCTCCCCATGGCCGGAATGGCTCACTGTGGTTACTCCGGCCCGCCCGAGACCTTCTCACCGTCGTTCTCCCTTCTCTGCCCATGGATTCATGGCCTCTTCCCCGCTATTGAGTTCTCCGTGGTGCCCTCTCCCTCTCTGCCCAACTCCGGTGACACTGGAGCCACCCTAGCTCGCGCCAGCCTCAACTCCGGCGACCTCACCGCCGCAAAGAGGAGCGGTGCTGCCCGCAACCGTCTGTTTCCCCCTGGTCCAATCCTCTCCGTCCGATTTAGATCGAATGGCTCGGACCCCTGCAACCGTCTGTTTTCCCCTGGTCTGATCCCCTCCGTTCGATTTAGATCGAACGGCTCGGACCCCCGCAGCCGTCTGTTTCCCTCTGGTCCAATCCCCTCCGTCTGATTCAAATCGAATGGCTCAGACCCCCGTAGCGGTCTGTTTCCCTCTGGTCTGATCCCCTCCGTCTGATTCAGATCGAACGGCTCAGACCCCCGCAGTCGTCTGTTTCCCCTGGTCTGATCCCCTCCGTCTGATTCAGATCGAACGGCTCAGACCACGGATAACGCTTCGCCCACGCGTGCCCTGACGCCCTGGCCCGCCTGTTAGCATCCAAGTCTTCTGGCGCTGGGCCCGCTCGGTCAGTGCGCCCTCCCCCTCTGCCACTAACGCCCCTGGCCCGCTTATCAATGCTCGCCCACCCACGCGCGCGCGCCCTCGGCCGCAGATCTAATCTCAGTCGTTGGTTTTAGATTTGACGATTAGATTTACCCGATACCCCTTCGCGTGGCTGTTTTATTAAAGAGACCCTCGGTTTATTGGAAATCAACCCGCCGTCCCTGGTTTTCACACGCAGGCCCCTGTAATCTTATAGATTTAGCCCTATACTTTTAAATACTCACGGAATTAGCCCTAATTTCATATTTTGAATTCCCAAACTTGTTTATTTCATAACTTTTGCATATGAACTCCAAATTTAGTGATTCAAATTGCAAAATGTTCATAGAATTATTCTCTGCCTGAATAAAATGGTCCCATTTACTGTCTGCACACTCTAAATTTTTAGGATTGAATATGAACTAAGGTAGATGTATTTTTATTTACTTAATAAAATAAATAAAAGGAGAACCCTAGAGATTTAAACCTGTTTAATCTTGTGAGACTAATAATGTGTATCACATGAAATCATCTCTGGTCTAAATTTAGGTCACAATAAAATAAAATGAACTATGTTATGTACTTGTAAGTAACACTTAGGAGAAATAATAACCTATTTTCAAATAAAGTTAATGTATGTTATAGTTTATGTGATACTTTGAATTCAGTATCCCCTATGTAGTATTGTGTCCTTTTAAGATGTGATCCAATGTTTGTACATGTGTGGTGTGTTGTTCATTTGTACTTTCCAAATGTATTGAACGCATGCTCGCTTTATTTAGACAACGAGCAGTCCGAGGTTCCTGAGTGTGTTGTCGGAGACCTCCCTGAGCAACAACCTGGTGAAGGCAAGTGTCCTCTGACCCAATATATCCTACATACTTTATAATTCACTGTCTCGGATTAATTTATGAAACCTAAGGATTGACTAGCTTTCTATTCACTTATCCTTGTTTACCTTTTTGGGTTGTCATGGTTAGCATGTTGCTATTGCCTTAACTTAATCAATGAACATGATGTGAACATTTATGATACGATACTGTTATCCTGAATATGTGGATGATCTTGTGATACCTTAGGGGACTCAGGCCTTTCTCCTAAGTACCTCTCCGTAAGTACCTGTTCATGGAGTGACCACCCGGGATAACAGTACAACCATGAGGGTGGAATGGGACGCCCTTAGCTGATTAATTAGATGAACCTAGGGGTGTAGTTGGCTTTGTCAGAGGGCCATCAATGGGGGCTGGGGCGTAGTGCTCGCTCTGCCAAGGTTGTGGTGCAGAGGTTTATTCGATTTGGTTTTTGTTAGTCACCCACCTTGGGGAGGTGTACTGCGTTTGTACGACTGGCGAAACCTAACGAGCAGCTATGCACTAGGGGAGTCTTTGTAAAGGCTACATAGTGTATCCTTGGCCATTCACCTTGGTAGTGAAGATCGGGTCTGTACAACCCAGGCTAGAAAGGGATCACGACTTGTGGGTAAAGTGAACAACCTCTGTAGAGTGTTAAAAACTGGTATATCAGCCAAGCTCAAGGTTAAGAGCAGCCTTGGGATCCTCTTTGATTAGAAGAACTTTGGATACTTTTATGATGATGATTAACAATGATGCTATAAAATCTGATCTTTGGTATTTCCTCGTTTGAGGAAGTACTTTTGGGTAATAACTGGGTTTATTACTAAAAGTTGGCTCTACTAATAATAATAAATACTCGACTAACTTAAAAGCAACTACTAGACCTCAACCCCATATACAACTAGTCCACTTTAGCCAAACGGGACATTTGCTGAGTACGTTGATGTGTACTCACCCTTGCTTTACAAACCACCCCACCCCAGGTTGTCCCCACTATACTCAGTACTCAGGAGGTGATGCTGGCAACATGGAAGATTTCAAGGAGTTACAGGACTACGACGAGTTCTAGCTCTTTCTTAGTGGCAAACCCCCAGTCAGCTGCCTGTGTAGGCTTAGCATCTACGTTTCGTAACTCCGCACTTAGATATTTATGTTGAACAATGGTTATGTATTAGACTCTGTGGATGTCTTGGACATCTTGATGTAATCAAGTACCTTTCTGCTACTTATTTCGAGCATTGTGTGATGATGTCCAATTATGTAATCACTGTGTACCTGAGTTTCTGATCCTAGCATGTACATGGTTCGCATTCGGTTTACCTTCCAAAACCAGGTGTGACATAAGTGGTATCAAAGCCTTGCTGACTGTAGGACCACTAACCTAGACTAGAATGGTCGACCTAAGGACTATAGACCTCTACTCTTACCTTGACCTTAGTGTCTTTTCAAAAGTTGGTCATCTTGGCCAACTCTATGTTATTTACTTATCTCAAAAAATTCCGTCTCACTTTCCTTTCTGTTTACTTTCTGGTCTCATAGTTCTACTCTTACCCTTGTGCTCACGATGTCTTCTGTAGATGGCTCGTCTTAGGTGCACTGCACGTAAGTCTGTGATCCCCTTTTTGCCTTCTCGCCTGGTGGAGCGTCCACTGCGTTGCACAGTGTCAGGTCAGTCCAGTCAACTGGAGAGACTGCATCGTCGCCTGCACGAGGAGCAGGAGCACCAATGCCAGGAGCAGGAGCAGGAGCAGCAGAACTCTTCCCCCTTGCCTCAGCAGGAGGTGGAGTCTGAGAGGCCGCCTTCCCCTACACCTCAGCCAGAGATGCCCCCTACACCACCACAGGGCATCCCGGCTGCTGGAGGAGACCCTAACAGATATGGAGACGACGACGACGCTGGTGGCAGTTCGAGCCACGACATGGAGCGTTCAGAGGAGCTGGAGCTGGAGGGATGGATCGCCAGACCCATCACTTGTGACGCTGCTCGCGGGTGTCACTTCCACGACGCTCTCGATACCCTGTTACGTTGGGCCTTTGACCGACACACCTGGTCTATCGAGTACTGTTGTGTAGTCTACCAGCATCGTCGCGGGCTATACCCAAACTAGCGGGAGGCTACTTGCTTGGTGTGCCATCTAGACGATGATCTCCGGGGTGCAGAGGCCTTCTCAGAGCACTATTCTATTACTGAGAGGGACACTATCGAGGCAACCATGCAAGATGCAGCACGACGAGCACTTTCTCAGTATTGCTCGTTGTTCAGCGGGGTAGCTGGTGTCCTTGACCTGAAGTATTATCCTTGTCGTTCGACCGGCAGTGCTAGAGGTGTGATTGTCTCGCCAGTTAGTGAGGGCAATCCCAGGCTGAACAGCATGGTCAATCTGGTCGCCGTGCTCAACACAGAGTTGGACCACGCCCTTGACGAGTTAGGCAAGGTTTGGGCGGAGGTTGTAGAATTGCGTGCTGAGTGCGTAGCATGCCACTATTTGGATGGTGGTTCTCCCGCCCCTGACGAGATTCAGCACCCTTATCGTTCACCGCCCCATGGTTGCTTCGACTATGGTACTCCAGACTGTAGGACCTGCATAGATTTGGATCCTTAGATCGATAGAGTCAGAGTCTGTAATAATGCTTAGTTCAGTGTCTTAGCCTAAGTCAGTTTTAGTTAGAGTTAGTTTTCTTATCTTATGTTGGATGCTTGTTATGATGGACATGTACTGAAGTTGGATCTTTGTAATGATTGTCACCAAGGTGTGGGTATCCCCTGCAACTTGGTGTAGTTATTAATAAAGTCAGTTATTTAATTGGGTAATCCCTTTATTTCCCCTTTCCTCTTTATCTGAGAAGCTATCAGTGAAGATGGTCATTTGTTTAGTGCTATGGAGATTTTCTATACATCTTTTCTTATGCTGAAAGACTGCAGAGTCATATTTGATATATGTGTGTGATCTCTATAGATGTCTGAGAACAGGCGAAGAGGTGTGAGGCGTGCTCAGCCTGAACAGCAGGCACCCCAAGAGGAGGCAGCCCTGCAGCAGCATTTGCCACCGCCACCACCGATGACCATTGAGCAAATGGTATTGATGCAGACCCAAGCAGTTTAGGCATTCAGATAGACCTTAGCAGTAATGCAGCAGGTGCAGTAGTAGCCACCACCGCCTCAACCTCCTGTGCAAGTCCAGATGCCACAAGTGCCCAGAGACAAGCGGGCAGAATTCATGAGGGGCCATCCCCTAGTCTTTGCCCACTCTGCTGATCCCATGGACGCGGAAGATTGGTTGCGTACCATGGAGCGTGAGTTGCACACTGCCCAGTGCAACGATCGAGAGAAGGTGTTGTATGGTCCTCGACAGCTGAGGGGAGCAGCACAGTCTTGGTGGGAGTCATACCTTGCCACCCATGCCAACCCTGAAGCCATCACTTGGGAGGAGTTCAGGGACAACTTCCGTCGCTATCATGTGCCCGAGGGACTGATGATAGTGAGGAAGGAGGAGTTTCTCACCCTAAAACAAGGTCCCCTGGCTATCAGCGAGTACAGGGACAAGTTTCTGCAGCTGTCGCGTTATGCCTTAGAGGATGTCAACACGGATGACAAGAGGCAGTACTGCTTCTTGAGAGGATTGGTTGATCCTCTCCATTATCAGCCGATGAACCACACCTTCCCTACCTTCTAGCACTTGATAGATAGAGCAATCATGATAGAAAGGAAGCATCGGAAGATGGAGGATAGAAAGCGTAAGATTAGTGGACCTCAGGTTGGGAGTAGCAGCCGTCCTCACTACTCAGGCAACCCACCTCAGCCATTCAAGCAAGGTCACCAGTACCAGCACCAGCATCAGCGTTAGAACCAGCAGCAGCAGTACCAGAGGTAGTTTCCTCAGCAGCAGCAGTACCGTCAGAATAACCAGCAGGGAGGAAATCAATACCAGCGTCAGAGCAACCAGGCAATCCGTCTTCCTGCCCCAGCAACCAACCAGAGCAACCAAGCAGCGCCAGCACAAGGAGGAAGTCGTGCATGTTTCCACTGTGGGGAACAAGGCCATTGGGCGAATCATTGCCCAAAGAAAGCAGCTCAGCAGCAGCCAGCTCCCAATGCCCCAGTCAGACAGAATGCAATGCAACAAGGAAGCAACAGCCATGGGCAACCTCATGCCCAGTATTTAAAGGTGAACCACTTGGAGGCTGACACAGTCTAGGAGATTCCAGGAGTGGCACTAGGTATGTTTTCAGTCGAGTACCATTCCGCAAATGTCTTATTTGATACTAGAGCAACGCATTCCTTTGTGACTGCATCATGGGTAGAATCACATAATATACCAGTAGCACCCATGTATCCACCTATGAGAGTTAGTTCAGTTGGTGGAAGGACCCAAATAGATAGATTTTGCACTAGTGCAAAGGTTCAAATAAGGGGGATAGAGTTCCTCGCTGATTTAATAGTTATGGGTAACCAGGATACAACTATAGATGTCATCCTATGGATGAATTGGTTAACCAAGTACCAAGCCAATCTTAGCTATAACAAGAGAACAGTGAAGTTAGTGTCCCTATCAGGAGAAGAAGTGTTAGTGGAGTTGGTCTTGTTTGGACCAAGAAAAGGGAGTTGTCACCAAGTCACCGCTCACATTGAGGAGATTAAACCATCAGAGGCTATCAGTGTAGTATCAGATTTCCCAGATGTGTTTCCCGAAGAGTTACCAGGTATGCCACCTGAGAGGAAGGTTGAATTTGCCATAGAGCTTATTCCAGGCACCGCCCCTATTTCCAAGAGAGCTTATCGAGTGTCCGGACTAGAGTTGGTGGAACTCAAGAAGCAAATTGATGAGTTGTTAGAGAAAGGCTACATCAGACCGAGTACCTCACCTTGGGCAGCCCCAGTGTTGTTTGTGGAGAAGAAGGATGTGTAACGCCCCGGATTTTTTGGAGTTGAATTTTTCTTTTCTTCGCTCACCAAATTTGGGGGTTACCCTTTCCTTTTTCCTTTTCCCCTCGCTAAGCCTTGATCTTTTCCAAAGTTATAGCGAGATTCGGCTTGAGATCTCGTGTAAAGTAAACCCTAGAAAAATACTTTCTTTTGTTTGCTGCACCATGCCGAACCATGCATTTGTTTTGATTGATTGAAATTGTGAAACCTTTCTTTTTTTCTCTCCCCCCTCCTCCCCTTTCGGCCCAGCCGGCCCCCTCCTGGCGCGGCCCAGCTCGCCCCCTCCCCTCGTGCGCGGCCCAGTTAGCCTAGGCGGCCCAGCCAGCGCCCCCCCCCCCCCCCGCGTGGCCTAGCCGGCTCGGTGGCCCAGCCGCGGCCTAGCTCGGCTCCCCCTCCCCCGCTTTGGGCCAGCGTGCGTGGCCCAGCCCCCCCCCCCCCCCCCCCGCTCCCCTCGCGCGTGGCGGTTACGCCGCCTTCCCCCTGCGGGTCCCACCTGCCAGCCGTCCCCTCCCCAAACCCTTCTCTCTCTCTCTTCCCCCCCCCCCCTCGTTCGACCCGTCTCCCTCGCCCATCTCGTCGTCGCCCGGAAACCGCCGCCCTCACCCCTCCCCGCGCGGTAAGCCCCCCGCCGCCCTCTCTTCCCCGCTTTCCCCCTCCCCTCCCCGGTTTGCGCGTGGCCCGGCTATGGAGGGCCGCCCTTGGCTCGGCCGCGGCGCCCGCCCCGCCCCACGCCCCCTCCCCCGCGTCCTGGCCGTGGTGCGGCCACGGTGTGCCCAGCGCGGCACCCTCCCGCGGCGCGGCGTCTCGGCCCCGCCCGGCGTGCTCCCCTGCCTCGCCCCCGGCACGCTCGCCGGCGCAGCCCTCCCCTCTCCCCCACGACGCGCTCGCGCCGCCCCGGTCGCGGGGTGCCCGCCCCGCGCGGCGCAGCGCCCTCGCCCGCGCCTAGCCCTCCTCCCCGGCGCCCCGCCTTGCCCCGGCCATGGCGCGTAGCTGGCCTGGCCTTGGCGCCCCCGGCTCGGCCTCCCTCGCGCCCCATCCCGGCACGGTCAGCCGTGGTGGCGTGGCCTTGGTGTGGCCGTGGCGCGGCCATGGCGTGGCCCCGGCAGCCCGCCCGCCTCGACGTGCCCCGCCCCTGCCCGGCGCAGCCGCGGCGTGTCGGCCCGACGCGGCCTTGAGCTCGGCCCAGCGTGCCTATGCCGCGCGGCCTTGAGCTCGGCCAGCGCGCAGCCCCGCGCGATCGGCCTCGGCATGGCCCCGTTATCGCCCGCGGCACGCAACGCAGCGCGTGCGCGGCTCGGCCCCGACGTGTGCGTGGCCCATTCGCGACGCGTTAGCGCGGCCTTGCATGCTCATGCCCGTGTGGTGCACGCATGCTTTAGCATGGCTCGCCGTGCCCTCGGCGTGCTCGTCTACCCCCTAGACGTGCCCGTCTACCCCCCCCCCCCCCACCCCGTGTATTCCATGTGTAATGATCGCGTTATTTAATTAATAAATGGAAACTCAATTTAGAAATTGGTTACGTTAGTTAATTCATGTAGTTAATCATCTACCTTGTTTAATGTTGATCAATTGAAAATGGTTATAATTCTATTAGTGCATGTGACTAATACTTGTTATTGGAACTAAGCGGAACTAGATCACATAATGACTAATTATGTATTTGCCCGTAATACGCTTCGATTATAGCTTTGACCACTGCGAGGCTTTCCCCCTTCTCTTTCTAGCCATGGCGAATTCAATATCGTATGTCATATCTTATGCATATTAGACTTATCTGCTCTCTTGTATGGTGTACTATTTACTTTCTAATATGAATGGATGGATGTATGTATGTTTGCGCTCGCATAGAGAACGATCTGGTTGAGGAGCCTGAAGAACTTGCAGGAGAAGCCCCTGAGCAGCAATCGGTTGGTGGAGGCAAGTGTCCCTTGACCCATCTTTGTCCTATACATTCTTTAATTCACCTCCCGCATTTCACATTTATGCCTAAGGACTGACTAGCTTTTGTTATCCATGTCCTTGTTTACCTATTTGGGTTGGATTATTATTGTTTAGCTTTATGCTATTGCTCAACTCTAATCAATGAACATGATGAGATTTACCAATGATACGCTGTTTTCCCTTCTTTATTATGATGTTATACTTGTGGCTTTTAAGGGGACTCGAGCGGTTTCTCGAGTGCCTCTCCGTAAGGACCTGTTCGTTGGATGACCGCCCGGGAAAACAGTGCAACAATGAGGGTGGAATGGGATGCCCTTAGCTGAATAATTAGAGGATCCGGGGTGTAGTTCGCTTAGCCGTCGTGCCGTCAATGGGGCTCAGTGTATGTGGCCCGCTCTGCCAAGTTTGGTTCGCCCCTTGGGGAGGAGTGCGGTACATTTAGGAAACCTAACGGGCGGCTACAGCCCCGGGGAATCTTTGTAAAGGCTACGTAGTGAAACCCTGCTAGATCACCTTGGTAGTGATCAATGGGAGTCATGATCTCTGGGCAGAAAGGGAATCACGGCTTGTGGGTAAAGTGAGCAACCTCTGCAGAGTGTTATGGAAACTGATATATCAGCCGTGCTCACGGTTATGAGCAGCCAAGGGAGCTCCATTGATTAGTGGTACTTGATCAGAGACGTTTTGGTTTACAGGTGGCAATGAGATTGATGGTTTTGGTTATGACTATGGTACTGGTAAGTGGTATTCTTTCCATTTGGAAAGGGTACATCGGGTTAATAACTTAGGTTATGTCACACACGGCTTTAAGGAACAAAGTCAGGTGCATCTCATACATGCGCCAAGAAGACAACATATATAATAACAAAGTGTATAGAGATAAATGTCACAAAACATTAGAGTACTTATTACATAGCGGAAGACTTATTACAAAATAAAAAAATAAATATAAAACGAACTAAGGATCGTTGGCGCCAATGTCAACTGAGAAACGCCACCTAGATCAGATCAAACTCCTTGCCTTGTGGCTCCTCATGAACCACCTGTTCTTCTCCTGTGGGGGGTGAGACAGCAAGGGTGAGCTCACGCATGATCATAGCTCAACAAGTTGTGGGGAACCAGTGGACATGAACTCACAAAGGTGGGAGTTAATGTGATGTGTAAGGCTAATCAATGATAGGGGTTAAAGCTGAGCATTGCTTTTAAGTAGTTGGTCAAAATTTTATTAGCAGTTACTAAGTGTAAGTAAATACCAAACCTTAAGTAAAGTAATAGAACAAAATTAATAATAAACCCATGCAATGCAAATGACAAAATTGAATTTAAGTTCCATAATTTAATCATCAGAGAGTCCTGAGCTGCTCTTGACCGTGAGCTCGGCTAGTATACCAGTTTTACACTCTGCAGAGGTTGTACCCTTTACCCACAAGTCATGTTACCCATCTGCCAAGGGATCGCGACTCCCATACACCTCTACCTAGGAGGCGAGGTAGGGCAACACTACGAGACCTTTACAAAGTTCCACTAGCTTCCGAAAACCTGCTACAGTTTATGGGAAGAGCACTTGCAAGAATCCCGCGTCTGACCGCCATCGCAGCTAAATCAACCCGAGAACCTCCTTGCATGCAACTACCCTACTGCCCTTGCCCTTTCGGGTAAGGTAGTCTTCCACTAGCTTTCCTAATTAGTCAGCTTAGGGCGTCCCATTAAACCCTTGTGGTGGCACGTGTTACTCAAGTTAAGCTCTATGTTCCAATTAACATTAATGATATTGACATGAACATAAATAGAATAACAAAAAGAATTGGAACATAGATGTAATAAATGATTATCCCAAAACCATGTAAAGCAATAGCAAACTACCCAAGTGAATCAGGGTAAACAAGGTAATAAGATAAACAATCTAGGGTGACCTATTGGGTCCCATCAAAATTAACCTATGCATGAGTAAATGATATTAAAGAACATTATTGGGTAAAAAGTGGTCAAGGGCACAACTTGCCTTCAATGAGCTCCTGCTCAGCTACTTCTATCTGCTGCTCACTAGGATCCTCGGGCACGGGCTCTTCTACTCGCCACAATACAAACAAGCACAGTATATATAGAGAAATTAACATCACACCAAACATGTAAACAAAATACACAGTAATAATCTACGCATTAAAATAAAATCCTAGGAACATGAATCATAATTTTTGGAGTTATAGATTTTAAGTTATGAATTTTCAAAGGTTTTATGTGCTTAAAATAGGATTAAGTGAGAGATTAAATTTCTTATTGTTTTCATGGTAAAACAGAGGCTCTCAGTGATAGAGAATAAAATTACAAAATTTTAGAAAGTGGAATGGCTCAATTTGGAACAAAAATGGAATTTCTATGAGTTTTACAAGTTCTAGAGTTTATTTTTGTATTAAAATACATTTTTCTAATTCAATTATTCAATTTAAAAATAGCTCCGGACCGGCCTCATTTCCTGGAAAGTCCAGGGGCTATTCTACATCTAATCCCGAGACACAGGCGCACCCTGAGTGGACCGTGGGTTATTAATACGTGAGCAGAGGGGTTTATATGCAAAACTTGTGCGGTCCAAAGGTGCGGGTGGATCTCGGCCGTCAGATCGGACATGGGTGTTCCAGATTAGATCTGGAGTGGATCAAAACGGTACGCGTTGACCACCACATGATCAAATCTCAACGCTCCAGATTCAATACTCTAGCTTCACCTGTCATCCGTCTGATCTAAATAGGACGGCTCACAACCCCCAAACCCGAATCGGTATACAAGTTCTAATCGTAGCCGTTCCTGCCCAACCCAACGATGCACTCAGTTCCGCCCGACCCTGGCCCTTGCCGGCGATGAGGGCGCCCCGCACGGTGGCGCGCCATGGCCAGAATTCCCCCGCTAGCCTACAATGCATGATTTCCCGCCGCGCTAGATGCTAACCGAAGCTGAGGCCATGACAAATTCTGGAAGGGAGTACTTACTTGCGATTGAGTTGATGACGGGGCAGACCACAGAGCGAAGCGGCTCCGCCGCGGTACGCACGAACGACGGGGATTTTTCTGTGACCTGAGTCCCTCTGAGCCGATGGATCACGATGTCCACCCTCCACACATCCAACTCCTCCTCCCCCCAGGTCCAGATTTCGGGTTAATCGGCGGCAGAAGCGAACCCCCAATCGCCGTCGCGCCTCTCACTTCTCTCTCTTCTTCTTCTCGGTCAGAGGCAATGGCAAGTGGACGATCTCACGGAGACTCTGGTGGATTCAAGTGCGCAGGGGAGGGCGAGGTCAAGAAGGTTTTTTTATAGGCGCGAGAACCCGAGCGGTGGGTTAGCTGAGGCCGGACTTCGCGGTTCGGTCGTTGAGGCACTCCGCCCTGCGCGCGAGGTAGAGGAAGGTGGGCACTGCGTGGTGGGCCAGGCGTGTCAGCGACACTGGCACTGTGGCAATGCGCGCGCGAGTCCGAAATCAGCCCACAGGTCAGCGTCTCGACTGACGCGCGGTGAAGCCGCAGTTGGGCCGCACAGAGGATTTTCCTGGTGGGCCAAAAAGGTAGCCGAGCCCAGGTAAGTGGTCTTTCTTTTTTTTCTTTTGTTTTTATTTTCTGTTTTTCTTATTCATAGTTATTTTGAATAAATTTTGAATTTTGAATATGAGTTTTCACCTTGAGTCAAATGTATAAATTCAGAACTGAGTAATAATAATACATACATATTTTATACTTATTTTTATTCCACATAATATTCATTTGCTTCTCTTTTCTAAATTCTAGGGTCTCCTTTTATTTCCCAAATTCTATTTTGGGAATTTAGTATATTTCTTCTTCAAATTATGTTATGTTGTCACAAAATGCACACAAAACAAAATCCAGCATGATGCCATGGTTTAGTGATATATATTTTTATTAATTGTTTTTAAAGGTGGTGTTCACATGTGATGATGCGTAACGGTTAAACTCGCATAAGGAGAAATTGTTTTCTCTATTGATATTATTTCTAACAAATTACAAAGTGGGTATTACAAATCCTACCCCCTTTAAAAATAATCTCGTCCTCGAGATTTAGGAAGATCTAGGGAAAAGATGGGGGAAATCTATGCGAAGCTCTTCTTCTCTTTCCCATGTTGCTTCATCTTCACCATGGTGACTGTAACACCTACTTTGTAAGTGCTAGGAATAATATCAATAGAGAAACATTTTCTCTTTATGTGAGTTTGATCTTTATGCACCATCATATGAGAACACCATGTCCAAGAACAATTAATAAAAGACATGCTACTAAATGGTTGCATCATGCTGGATATTTTATTTATGTGTGTGCATTTGGTGACAACATAAAAATAAAATGACAATGAGAAGAGGATTTGAGGAAAAAGAAGAAAGAAAGAAAGAAATAATATAAAATATAATACAAAATGTATAAATACCCAAACTCAACCATACTGGTATGATTAAAATTTATCTATAATTTGAGTACAAATTCAAAATCATATTTGGAATTCAAATTGGGAAATTGAAAAAAATAAAAAGAAAAGAAAACAGAAAATATAAAAAAGAAAAAGAAAAAGAAAAAGGAACCTACTGGGCCGGCTTACCTGTTTTCGGCCCAGCCCCGGATGGAACACCGCGCGGCCCAGGCTGGAGACCGGCGCCGACACCCGGGACCGCAATGTCAGCCTCACATACGAGCGCGGGTTTCACCTTGCTGACGCCTGGGGCCCATTGACCAGGCGCACGAGTCGCGCGCGCTCTCCACAGTTTCTCTGGTGTGTGGCCCCCGCATGTCGGGTGTGTCCCTGTTATCCGGCCGAAAACGAACCCCGCTCGTATCGCCCTGAGCTCTCCGCAATGGCCGATCCCCTCGCCGTGGAACCCGCGCCCTTGGACTCAATCCTCGCGGAGCTACCCTTCCGACTTTGGCGCATCCCTTGGGTATAAGTCCGGGGCCGTTTCACCGCCAGCCGCCACCGTCCGCCGTAGGATAGCCCCGCGCCGTGAGAACTCCACGCCGCCACAGATCTTCACTTCCCGGTGACCGGAGTCTTTGGCGGGGTCGGGGAGGCTTGCGCGTGTCAATAGGAAGCCGTCGGTGGATTTTGTGGGCGGAGCCGACTACCGGGCAACCACCGATTGCTCGCCGGACCTGTGAAACCACCGCCACGCCGCAGGACGTCGGCACTGGACCTCTACGCCGCACTATCCTTGGGTAAGAAGTCCTGGCCGAGCTCACTAGATCCCTAGCTTCGTTCGGCACCTCTCGGTTTAGTGTTTGGACCACGGTCGCGTCGATTTTGTTGATGCCAGTAATGGCGCCGCCGTGCCTCAGGCAGGCGCCGTCGTGTGACGCCGGTAGGAGAAAGAGGAAGGGGATGAGAATCTCTCTGCCGTCCATCCTAGATTGAACGGCATAGATTAGAACTAGAATAACGTTTGGTCGAAAACGAATCCGGACCGTAGATCGGACTATGTACGGATAGGAGTAGATCTCGGGTATTTAAAATCCGAGCCGTTGGATTGTGATCGGGTGGTCCTGGGCGGCTGATACCCCTTCGCGGTGCGCGATTTGCAAAAGAGACCCCGAGAAACAACAGAATCAACCCGCCGTCCAGAGAGTGGTATTCACCGTGTCTTAGAAATTTTGCGCCGAACCCCCTGTGTTTCGGTTTAAATGAGGCCCAGTCCAGAACATAATAAAATCAGGGAAATTGAATTATAAAAGGATTTTTAATAGGAAAATAATTGCTAGAACTTTATAAATTCATAGAAAATTCATACTAACTCCAAATTAATCCATTTCAGTTCCTAAAATTTTATAATTTTATTCTCTATCACCTAGAGCCTCTGTTATGTCATGAAAACAGTAAGAAATTTATTTATCACTTAATCCTATTTAAAGCACATAAAACCTTTGAAAATGCATAACTTAAAATCCATAACTCAGAAAATTATGATTTCTGTTCCTAGAATTTTATTTTAATATGTAGAATATTACTGTGTATTTTGTTTATATGTTTGGTGTAATGTTAATTTCTCTATATGCACTGTGTTTGTTTGTATTGTGACGAGTAGAAGAGCCCGTTGCTGAGGAGCCTGGTGAGCAGCAGGTTGAGGTAGCTGAGCAGGAGCTCATTGAAGGCAAGTTGTGCCCTTGACCACTTTTTACCCAATAATGTTCTTTAATATCACATACTCATGCATAGGTTAATTTTGATGGGACCCAATAGGACACCCTAGATTGTTTATCTCATTACCTTGTTTACCCCTGAATCACTTGGGTAGTTTGCTATTGCTTTACATGGTTTTGGGATAATCATTTATTACCTCTATGTTCCAATTCTTGTTGTTATTCTGTTTATGTTCATGTTGTTATCATTAATGTTAATTGGAACATAGAGCTTAACTTGAGAACCACGTGCCACCACAAGGGTGGAATGGGACGCCCTTGGCTGACTAATTAGGAAAGCTAGTGGAAGACTACCTTACCCGAAAGGGGCAAGGGCAGTAGGGGAGAGGTTAGTGCGGGGAGGTCCCTGGTTGATTTTGCTGCGATGGCTATCAGCCAGGAACCCTTTACTGGATCTTCCCATAAACTGTAGCGGGTTTTCGGAAGCTAGTGGAACTTTGTAAAGGCCTCGTAGTGTTGCCCTGCCGTGCTTCCTAGGTAGAGGTATATGGGGAGTCGCGACCCCTTGGCAGATGGGTAACATGACTTGTGGGTAAAGGGTACAACCTCTGCAGAGTGTAAATCTGGTATACTAGCCGAGCTCACGGTCATGAGCAGCTCAGGACTCTCTGATGTTTAAATTATGGAACTTAAATTCAATTTTGTCATTTGCATTGCATGGGTTTGTTATTAATTTTGTTCTATTACTTTACTTATGGTTTGGTATTTACTTACACTTAGTAATTGCTAATAAAATTTTGACCAACTACTTAAAAGCAATGCTCAGCTTTAACCCCTATCATTGACTAGCCTTACACATCACATGAACTCACACCTTTGTGAGTTTATGTCCACTGGTTCCCCACAACTTGTTGAGCTATGATCATGTGTGAGCTCACTCTTGCTGTCTCACACCCCCCCCCCCCACAGGAGAAGATCAGGTGTTTCAGGAGGAGCCTCAAGGCGAGGAGTTTGACTTGATCTAGGTGGCGTTTCTCAGTTGACATTGGCGCCAACGATCCTTAGTTCGTTTTATCTTTATTATTTTATTTTGTAATAAGTCTTCCGCTATGTAATAAATACTCTGATGTTAATGACATTTATCTCTATACACTCTGTTATTATATGTGTTGTCTTCTTGGCGCATGTATGAGATGCACCCGGCTTTGTTCCTTAAAACCGGGTGTTACAGAAGTGGTATCAGAGGAAATGTTGACTGTAGGACGAAACCTAGATAGAAATGGACAAAACCCTTACCTACTTACCTTACTCTGACTCATTCTATACTCATCTCATCTTGATCTATTCTCACCTTTTGCTATTCTACTCTGATCATTCTTACCTTTTCTACTCTAAGACAAGATGGATTTCAAACCTTGGAATCCCTACCCCTATGATATTTTTAAGAGATAGGAGGCCTAAGACAAAAATTAAAACTATTTTCTCTATTAAAAATGTTGGTTGATTGTGCTGATGCTAAATGTCTGATTTGCTTCTTTGATTGATTGAATTAGTATAGACGGGCATCTTAGCATGTACCACCATAAGGTACTGTATTAGCTTTAGTAGGTGACACACTAATCTACTTAGCTAATAAGTCCCCCAAAGTAACACGATTGTAATTACTGCCTTGTCTATTGCTCTTTCTTACCTTATGTATCTAATTCAGATGGTCAATACCAGGAAAGGAAAGATTATCACGCAACAGCAAACAGAAATGAATCCTCCAAATCCCCCATCTGTTGAAACCGAGCAAGTGATCGCAACCCAAAGGCTGGTAATACAGCAATTGACAGACATGATGACCGAAATGCAAAGCCAGATAAGACAAGAACGCGAGGAAATACGTCAAGCCCGTCTGGAGATACAGCAAGAAATAAGGCAATCACGGTTGGAGAGACAACAACAAGAGCAACCACCATCTCCACCACCACCGGCTCCACCAAGCTACATAAACATATATGTAAATTACTACTATTTGTAGGATCTACATGTTCCTTTAGTTAGTATTCGGTATGATACCATTTTAGGAGGAATAAAAAGGTCTATTTGACCCCATGAGTTGCTAATAAAATTATGCGTCATGCTGAGATTTTGGTTTGGGCATATGTGTTGGACAATATGAGAAAACCCATGAGAGTAATTACACCTAAAGGGACTGAAGAATCAGTGAACGGAATTACAAGAGGCTAGTTACTTACGTCCGAGTTCCTCACCTTGGAGAGTACCAGTTTTGTTTGTAAAGAAGAAAGATGGATTGCAAGGGATGTGCGTGGATTAAAGGCTCCTTAATGATGTCACTGTGAAGAACAAGTATCTGTTGCCCCGCATTGTGGATTTATTTAATTGGATGAGAAGTGCAAGCGTATTCACGAAGATTGATCTCCGATCGGGTTACCATCAAATGAAGATTAGGCCATCAGATATTCCTAAGACAGCTTTCTCGACTCGATATGGATTATATGAGATCATCGTTATGTCGTTTGGATTAACTAATGCACCAGCTTATTTTATGGATTTGATGAATAAGATGTTTTTGGAGTATTTGGACAGATTCGTCGTGGTATTCATCGACGATATTCTTATCTATTCTAAGAATGAGAGTGACCATGAAGAACATCTAAGGTTGGTGTTACGGAAGTTACGAGATAATCAACTCTATGCTAAGTTTAGCAAGTGCGAGTTTTGGATTGGCGAGGGGCCATTTCTTGGACATATCATTTCTAATGGAGGGATATCAGTGGATCCTGTTAAAGTCAAGAATATAGTGGTGTGGAGCATACCCACTACGATTACGGAGGACCGAAGTTTCTTGGGACTTGCAGGATACTATTGGAGATTTATTGAAGGATTTTCTAAAATTGCTAAGCTTATGACCTCGCTTTTGGTGAAGGAAAGAGAATTCAAGTGGGACGAGAAGTGCCAAGTATATACGGATCATAAGAGTTTGAAGTATATATATTCACTCAAAAGGATCTCAACCTTAGGCAACGTCGTTGGTTGGAGCTTATTAAAGATTATGATTTGGAGATTCACTATCACCCGGGCAAGGCAAACTTGGTTGCAGATGCCTTGAGTCGAAAGGAGTATGTTATTTAGCTGTTGTTGCCCAGCTACCCGATGAGATTATTGAGGATTTCAGGAGACTTAACCTGGGGATAGTTGCTCACGTTTAAGGAGTCATTATTGATTTGGAACCTATCTTGGAGCAAGAAATCTGCAAAGGACAAGTTGGTGATGCTAAGATACAAGAGATTAAGGATCTAATTACTGAAGGTCGAGTTCCGGAATTTACGGAAGATGAGCAAGGTGCCATATGGTTCAAAGGCAAGATATGTGTCCCCGAGATTGAAAGCCTTCGTGAGACTATTTTAAAGGAAGCCCATGACTTGGATTATTCTATTCATCCTGGTAGTACCAAGATGTATCAGGATTTAAAGCAGAAGTGCTGGTGATATGGACTGGAGAGAGATATGGCTGCACATGTGGTTATGTGCGATGTATGTCAAAGAGTTAAGGTTGAACACGAGAGACCAGCTGGACTATTTCACCCACTAAGGATACCTGAGTGGAAATGGGAAGAGATTGGTATGGACTTCGTTACTGGATTGCCTCGCACCTCGAAAAGATATGATTCGGTACGAGTTATTATGGATAGATTGACCAAAGTGGCTCATTTCATTCCGATCAAGACTACTTATAAGGGATCTCATTGGTAGAGTTATATATGACTCGGATTATGTCTCTACACGGTGTACCGAAGAAGATCATTTTGGATAAGAGGATCACAGTTTACCCCCAGATTTTGGAAAAGTTTTCATGAGAATATGGATACGAAGTTGAATCATAGTTCGGCCTACCTCAGACTAATGTACAAACTGAAAGGACTAATCAAGTATGGGAATACATGTTGAGAGCTTGTACCCTTCAGCATGGTGGAAGTTGGGGTAAAAGTCTACCTTATGCTGAATTCTCATATAATAATAGCTATCAGGCCAGTCTGAAGATGTCACCTTTTGAGGCTTTGTATGGGAGGAAGTGCAGAACTCCTTTATATTGGGATCAGACTGGAAAAAGACAGTTCTTTGGGCCTGAACTGATTCAAGAGGCAGAAGAACAAGTCCGTATAATTCGAGAGAATTTGAGAGTGGCTCAAACCAGATAAAAGAGCTACGCTGATAATAGAAGAAGACCACTGGAATTTGAAGAAGGAGATTATGTGTATCTCAAGGTGTCACCACTTCGTGGAATGAGGAGATTCAAAGTTAAAGGCAAATTGTCCCTTCGTTATATTGGACCATCCTTGATCTTTAGGCGAAGGCATACCAACTCGAGTTACCTGCTAGTCTATCGGATGTGCATAATGTGTTCTACAACTTAAGAAGTGTCTCCGTGTTCCCGAGGAACAGTTACCCATGGAAGAGCTCAGTGTTCAATGAGATTTGACTTACACGGAGTACCCGATCAAGATTTTGGATACATTGACTCGAGTTACAAGAAATAAGGTGATAAAGATGTGTAAAGTTCAATGGAGTCACCACAGTGAAGATGAAGCAGCTTGGGAAAGAGAAGAAGAGCTTCGTATAGATTTTCCCCACCTTTTCTCTAGTTCTTCTTAAATCTCGAGGACGAGATTATTTTTAAGGGGGGTAGGATTTGTAACACCTACTTTGTAAGTGCTAGGAATAATATCAATAGAGAAACATTTTCTCTTTATGTGAGTTTGATCTTTATGCACCATCATATGAGAACACCATGTCCAAGAACAATTAATAAAAGACATGCTACTAAATGGTTGCATCATGCTGGATATTTTATTTATGTGTGTGCATTTGGTGACAACATAAAAATAAAATGACAATGAGAAGAGGATTTGAGGAAAAAGAAGAAAGAAAGAAAGAAATAATATAAAATATAATACAAAATGTATAAATACCCAAACTCAACCATACTGGTATGATTAAAATTTATCTATAATTTGAGTACAAATTCAAAATCATATTTGGAATTCAAATTGGGAAATTGAAAAAAATAAAAAGAAAAGAAAACAGAAAATATAAAAAAGAAAAAGAAAAAGAAAAAGGAACCTACTGGGCCGGCTTACCTGTTTTCGGCCCAGCCCCGGATGGAACACCGCGCGGCCCAGGCTGGAGACCGGCGCCGACACCCGGGACCGCAATGTCAGCCTCACATACGAGCGCGGGTTTCACCTTGCTGACGCCTGGGGCCCATTGACCAGGCGCACGAGTCGCGCGCGCTCTCCACAGTTTCTCTGGTGTGTGGCCCCCGCATGTCGGGTGTGTCCCTGTTATCCGGCCGAAAACGAACCCCGCTCGTATCGCCCTGAGCTCTCCGCAATGGCCGATCCCCTCGCCGTGGAACCCGCGCCCTTGGACTCAATCCTCGCGGAGCTACCCTTCCGACTTTGGCGCATCCCTTGGGTATAAGTCCGGGGCCGTTTCACCGCCAGCCGCCACCGTCCGCCGTAGGATAGCCCCGCGCCGTGAGAACTCCACGCCGCCACAGATCTTCACTTCCCGGTGACCGGAGTCTTTGGCGGGGTCGGGGAGGCTTGCGCGTGTCAATAGGAAGCCGTCGGTGGATTTTGTGGGCGGAGCCGACTACCGGGCAACCACCGATTGCTCGCCGGACCTGTGAAACCACCGCCACGCCGCAGGACGTCGGCACTGGACCTCTACGCCGCACTATCCTTGGGTAAGAAGTCCTGGCCGAGCTCACTAGATCCCTAGCTTCGTTCGGCACCTCTCGGTTTAGTGTTTGGACCACGGTCGCGTCGATTTTGTTGATGCCAGTAATGGCGCCGCCGTGCCTCAGGCAGGCGCCGTCGTGTGACGCCGGTAGGAGAAAGAGGAAGGGGATGAGAATCTCTCTGCCGTCCATCCTAGATTGAACGGCATAGATTAGAACTAGAATAACGTTTGGTCGAAAACGAATCCGGACCGTAGATCGGACTATGTACGGATAGGAGTAGATCTCGGGTATTTAAAATCCGAGCCGTTGGATTGTGATCGGGTGGTCCTGGGCGGCTGATACCCCTTCGCGGTGCGCGATTTGCAAAAGAGACCCCGAGAAACAACAGAATCAACCCGCCGTCCAGAGAGTGGTATTCACCGTGTCTTAGAAATTTTGCGCCGAACCCCCTGTGTTTCGGTTTAAATGAGGCCCAGTCCAGAACATAATAAAATCAGGGAAATTGAATTATAAAAGGATTTTTAATAGGAAAATAATTGCTAGAACTTTATAAATTCATAGAAAATTCATACTAACTCCAAATTAATCCATTTCAGTTCCTAAAATTTTATAATTTTATTCTCTATCACCTAGAGCCTCTGTTATGTCATGAAAACAGTAAGAAATTTATTTATCACTTAATCCTATTTAAAGCACATAAAACTTTTGAAAATGCATAACTTAAATCCATAACTCAGAAAATTATGATTTCTGTTCCTAGAATTTTATTTTAATATGTAGAATATTACTGTGTATTTTGTTTATATGTTTGGTGTAATGTTAATTTCTCTATATGCACTGTGTTTGTTTGTATTGTGACGAGTAGAAGAGCCCGTTGCTGAGGAGCCTGGTGAGCAGCAGGTTGAGGTAGCTGAGCAGGAGCTCATTGAAGGCAAGTTGTGCCCTTGACCACTTTTTACCCAATAATGTTCTTTAATATCACATACTCATGCATAGGTTAATTTTGATGGGACCCAATAGGACACCCTAGATTGTTTATCTCATTACCTTGTTTACCCCTGAATCACTTGGGTAGTTTGCTATTGCTTTACATGGTTTTGGGATAATCATTTATTACCTCTATGTTCCAATTCTTGTTGTTATTCTGTTTATGTTCATGTTGTTATCATTAATGTTAATTGGAACATAGAGCTTAACTTGAGAACCACGTGCCACCACAAGGGTGGAATGGGACGCCCTTGGCTGACTAATTAGGAAAGCTAGTGGAAGACTACCTTACCCGAAAGGGGCAAGGGCAGTAGGGGAGAGGTTAGTGCGGGGAGGTCCCTGGTTGATTTTGCTGCGATGGCTATCAGCCAGGAACCCTTTACTGGATCTTCCCATAAACTGTAGCGGGTTTTCGGAAGCTAGTGGAACTTTGTAAAGGCCTCGTAGTGTTGCCCTGCCGTGCTTCCTAGGTAGAGGTATATGGGGAGTCGCGACCCCTTGGCAGATGGGTAACATGACTTGTGGGTAAAGGGTACAACCTCTGCAGAGTGTAAATCTGGTATACTAGCCGAGCTCACGGTCATGAGCAGCTCAGGACTCTCTGATGTTTAAATTATGGAACTTAAATTCAATTTTGTCATTTGCATTGCATGGGTTTGTTATTAATTTTGTTCTATTACTTTACTTATGGTTTGGTATTTACTTACACTTAGTAATTGCTAATAAAATTTTGACCAACTACTTAAAAGCAATGCTCAGCTTTAACCCCTATCATTGACTAGCCTTACACATCACATGAACTCACACCTTTGTGAGTTTATGTCCACTGGTTCCCCACAACTTGTTGAGCTATGATCATGTGTGAGCTCACTCTTGCTGTCTCACACCCCCCCCCCCACAGGAGAAGATCAGGTGTTTCAGGAGGAGCCTCAAGGCGAGGAGTTTGACTTGATCTAGGTGGCGTTTCTTAGTTGACATTGGCGCCAACGATCCTTAGTTCGTTTTATCTTTATTATTTTATTTTGTAATAAGTCTTCCGCTATGTAATAAATACTCTGATGTTAATGACATTTATCTCTATACACTCTGTTATTATATGTGTTGTCTTCTTGGCGCATGTATGAGATGCACCCGGCTTTGTTCCTTAAAACCGGGTGTTACAGTGACTCCATTGTACTTTGCACATCTTTATCACCTTATTTCTTATAACTCTAGTCAAAGTATCAAGAATCTTGATCGGGTACTCTGTGTAAGTCAAATCACCCTGAACACTGAGCTCTTCCATCGGTAACTGTTCCTCAGGGACACGGAGACATTTCTTCAGTTGAGATACATGGAACACATTATGCACATCCGATAGACTAGCAGGTAACTCGAGTTGGTATGCCATCTCCCCAACTCGCCTAAAGATCAAGAATGGTCCAATATAGCGAGGGGACAATTTGCCCTTAACTTTGAATCTCCTCATTCCACGAAGTGGTGACACCTTGAGGTACACATAATCTCCTTCTTCAAATTCCAGTGGCCTCCTTCTATTATCAGCATAACTCTTTTGCCTGGTTTGAGCCACCCTCAAATTCTCTCGAATTATACGGACTTGTTCTTCTACTTCTTGAATCAGTTCAGGCCCAAAGAACTGTCTTTCTCCAGTCTGATCCCAATATAGAGGAGTCCTGCACTTCCTCCCATATAAAGCTTCAAAAGGTGACATCTTCAGACTGGCCTGATAGCTATTATTATATGAGAATTCAGCATAAGGTAGACTTTTATCCCAACTTCCTCCATGCTGAAGGGCACAAGCTGAAAGTTCCCTTTGACCCGGGAACAGGATCTAGATGTCGCCTAGAGGGGGGGTGAATAGGCGAATAAAACTTATCACTTTAAAACTTAAATTCTTACTCTACTCGAAGACTTAGTACGCAGTGGAGTGAGAAGATCCTTTGAGTAGGTTGCAGCGGAATAGGAGATCCTGTCTCAAAATGTCCTGCACTTCAAATAAAGCTTATACCACAGATAAGTGTTGAAGTGTAGATATAAGGGCGAGTAAGACAGAGAGTCAGGATACAATACAGAACAGAGCACACAGACGCAAGGATTTATCCCGAGGTTCGGCCAAGCCTGAAATGCTTGCCTAGTCCTCGTTGGAGTTAGCCACACCTGGGCTTGGAGTCTATTTCAACTCCTTCCTCCGTTTGCTCAGATCTGTCAGTATGACAGATAGATCCTTTCACTATGTTGAGTTGTGTTACAACAAAACCGTGGCTACTTACAAACTTCTTGGCAGCACCCCGACAGAGTAACGATACGCTCAAGACCTTGCTCTAGCTCTTAGAAGCACTTCTCCTCTCTCTAAAGGCTTATAGCTGTGCCTTCTACACAAACTATAGAGATACACACAAGAGGGAGAGTGAGAATTGATTCGAGTGATGTCTACACTTGTTGGCTGCACTTGTATTTTGCTTGAGGTGCCTAGGGGTCCCTTTTATAGGCACAAGAGGCCTAGGAGCCGTTGAAAGCAATCCAGGAAGGCAATCCTTGCCTTCTGTCGGGTGGCGCATCGGACAGTCCGGTGTGCCCGATTTCCTTCCAAAATTGGTGTAGACGACCGTTGCTGCCTTGGAGCCATTGGCGCACCGGAAACTGTCCGGTGCACACCGGACAGTCCGGTGCCCCCATTTGACCGTTGGCTCGGCCACGCGTCACGCACGGATCGCGCGGCCAACCGTTGCCACAGCCGACCGTTGGCTCACCGGACAGTCCGGTGCATCACCAGACAGTCCGGTGAATTATAGCCGTACGTCGCCAGACTCCTCCCGAGAGCGGCCTGTTCACCGGAGTTCAGCCTGGCGCACCGGACACTGTCTGGTGCACCACCGGACATTGTCCGGTGCACCACCGGACAGTCCGGTGTGCCAGACTGAGCTGAGTCTTGGTTGTACATAGCCAAGCCTTTTGCACCTCTTTCCTTTTCTTCTTCCTTCTGTTTCTAGCACTTAGACAAGTATAATAGTACACAAAACCAATGTACTAAGTCTAGAAACATACCTTTTCTTAATTATTATATCTATAGCATTTGACATGCTTGAGCTTTGATGTTGGACTCATAGATCATCAAGTCAGCTTGACTTGATCTAGATTGACATTACTTAGCTCCAACATCCTGCAGAGGTCACATAGAACATCTCCAAACATAGGAACAACCCAAACTAAAGATCAAGGTGAACTTAGCTCTTTTGGGCTGCCTCCAGTTCTGGTTTTGACATTGCTTCTTCTTCTAGTGACCTTGTGCACTTCTTCTTAGAGCTTGATCTTGAGCCTTATGACTTACACCACATAACTAGAGATGTTTCCTCATTGGTTGTAAGTCACGTCCTTATGTAGTGATCCTTGATGTGTCGTAGCTGTTCTCAACTTGATCACCCTTGACTTTGCAAGCCTTCTTCTTCACCCTTGGCTTTGGGTTCCTCAGCCTCCTTGACCTTCTCCCGTGCATTTGGTACCTCGAAGCTTTTCTTGCCTCCGTCCTTGGCTTGATCAGTTGTCTCCGAGCTACGCACCCGAGTCTCACTCTATGCAATGACCATCTTACTTGTGATGCCCATTATCTATTCATCATTTAGTCCTTGGACCATCACACTTGTTCACTTGTGTTGAACCCTGTTAGCTTTACCTTAAGCACCTGTTCAACACTTAGTACACTTGTTAGTCCTTTAATTGAGTTGTCATCCAAACACCAAAACTCACAAGAGAGCTTTCAATCTCCCCCTTTTTGGTGATTGATGGCAACACAATTAAAGCTTACATAAGAATAAGATTTGAAGCACAAATTTTGAACTCTAAGTATATAGAATGCTCCCCCTAAATATGTGCTTACTTCAAAAACATAATTTTGGCCTCAGACGCCAATTTGCACATACTTAGGCAATTCGAAACATTTCTACACCTTAGCACTTTTTGGAATGCATTGTGTCAAGAATCAAACCATGATGCTATAACACACAAATGCACATAATCAGAGTTAAACACCATTCAATTTAGTGGATATATCACAGGAATATCAACTACCATTATTCACCATTTAGATACTAGTTTAAACTAAGATATCAATTTAAAGCAATCTTAAAGCACCATTAACCATATGCACCATTATCCGCAAGACTATCTATTTCAGAATGAACACAATAGATGCCAGTTAATTCATAGCAGCGGAACCACTAGTCCATATGATGCAACACATATAATACTGCAAGAAGCATATGATAAGACTTATCAATAACACACTAACAATGCTCAAACTAACACATCACCCCTTAGGATAAGCTTTCCTCTCAGGTTGAGATAAGCTTTAATGCACATATTCTCCCCCTTTGACATCAAACACCAAAACCATATGCAAGCAAGAACATAGGATGATGTCAAGGACAGCAGGGTGTTAAGGAGGAGAGACACATTATCAAAACTCCCCCTTGCTTATTGAGCATATGCACTACCAACATTTAAGTAAGATACATATACGCAAAAAGATTAATACTTCCTTTTGTACCTTTACCATGTTGTAGTGTACTTCCCATCTTGAAAGTATTTATTCTCTCGAGAGCTTCTCCACACTTGTGCCTGATTCTTTATCCTAACCTTTTCTTGTTGCTAAGACACCAAACTTAGAACAAGTTATAGTATTGGGCACAAGAAGAAACTTCTATTCTAATGATTATCAAAGGATGTCAATTGAAGCAAACTATCATGGCTACCAATTGAAAGATGCCAATTGCAAGATCATTTATTATCATAGCTCCATGATATTTAAGGATAGGCATAGAGTATCACCAAATATTATAGAGCATGAGCAATCTAAAAATATGCAATTACTCATGACTTAAGATACCAATTACTTGACTTACAGAGGTACCCAAGTCCTGATTGCTCCATTTCTTGCTCATCTTCTCTTTTCCACCTTGAGACTGTACAAGATCGCTTCAAGAAACAGTTAGTCTCAAAAGACACAAGTTATGTGTGCTCCCCCTCAAGTTGTGCATCAAGTATTTGAATGACTTGCACTTTGCACATTCTAGCTTCCTCAGAACTAGAAGGGATCACAACATACCTTGGTCAAGGCATACTCTATCACTTTCATCACACAAAGATACCAATTTGAATATCAAATGAAAGATTGACTTAATCCAACAATACATGCCTCAAGAAGTATAACATTTTACGAGCAACCTAGACATGCTTCATACTTGACAATCATTGCACCACATACACCAATTGAAAAACAACACGATCATGCAATATAAAGCGCAATGTCTAAGCACATCATAATTAAGAAGGTTCCTTAGATACACCAAAAGAATCAACATTATAAAGAAAGAGCACCTAAGCCAAGATACTACCCATTCAGAGGCAAAACCGTAGCTGTGATCACAATTAATGGAACTTCAAGATATTCAATGAAATTGCATAGTTCCATTCTCCATACCTTTTGCCTTTTCCTGAATTGCTATGAGAGCACCAGTTGTCACTAATTGAGGGCTCCTTTTGTTCATGCACCTTATAGCTCAAAAGAGTGCATTAGAGGCACAACATGGAGTTGGTATTCACACAATACCAGACAGAGTAATCGTGTGAACATTAACTAAACAAAATATCATATTTGCACATAGGTTAATCATTAAAACCATATAGCATAACTCACAAAGGAATACATGTTTATTCACGAACACGAAAAGAGTTAATCATGGTGGATATATCTAATGAAAAACTACCCATTAAATGATTCAAGAGACAAAACCTCTAAAGCATACAATCATGATTAAGCACGCATGGTTACGATCTTGGAAATCACTAATCATTGATTGAAAGGTACTCAACACAGGCAATCAAGAGGCATAACTACTCCAAGGACAGATAGCACAACGATCAGTTTTAAGAGTAATACTGATTATCAACAAAGTACTTAAGATACAAGGGTACCATCCTATGGAGAGCAAGTTGAAGAATCTCATCAAGGTCCTTTGTTTGATTCACCAATAATGATTAAGGACCTATTCACCTTATTTCACTTGAGATGAACATGGGATTAGTGTCTCACAATAATTCAACCTTGGGTCAATAAACACCAAAACAATTAACAGCTTAAGCATAGAGTTTTAGATAACCGTCTTATGCTCTCCCATGGTCTCCAGTCCATCTCAAGGTACCTGCATGGTCTAGTTAGCACAATTTGGTACCCACCTCGAGATGGGTCCATGACGTTCAACCAAAAGTGCCTTTGGTACCTAAATAGTCTTTGTGCTAGTTCTAGGTGATCTCGTTATAGATCTAGCACAAGTGTATGATTTTGGTCTCCTAAGCGAATAAGATTGAGACAAATTTACTTGCTTAGGAACCTCACCTTTATTACATACCTTGGATAGATGACCCTGCTCACCACACTTGTAGCAGAAACGTCGCTCACCCTGATGTGACGCTTGTTGTTTGTCATTTTTCTTGGTGAGAGTCATCTTGGAGAATGCACATGCTTGGTTCATCATTAGCGGACAAGAGGTGATCGTATGGCTCTTGTCATTGCATCCGAAGCATCTCCTTATCCCTTCTTCCTTGTCATTGTATGGACACAACGCAATGAGGTGTCCTGCCTTATTGCACTTAAAGCACCCCCTTTTCCCTTTTCTCTTTTTGTTCTTTGATGACACAGAGAAATGGTTAGTGCAAGCAACATGATTAATTGAATCCTTACCTTTTTCTAAGCTCATGTTGATTTCTTTATCTTTAGGAACATTCTTCTTATGGAGCTTAATAATTGCTGCAGTTTTTCCTTTCTCAAGCTTCTTCACCACGAGCCCGTGGATATCTTGAGAGAGTTGAGCAATGCGTCTTCTCCTTAGTTGTCTTTGCTTCTTGTTCCTACGCAATTTCTTTTGTGACCCTGCAACTTTTTGCTCATTTAAACACTCGCTTCCTTTTGAGTGACAGGGGTTAGCACATGGTGATAGATTATCCAAATGTGTACTTGTGCAAGAATGAGGTTCACATGAATTTAAGTTCGTAATTACGACCTCATGAGCAACTTCAAGCATGATGTGTCTATCCAAGAGATTATCATGATAACAAGATAATAAGTCATATTTTTCAGATAGAACAAGGTTATCATGACTTAACAATTCTACTTGACTCCTAAGCATAGAATTTTCAATTTTAAGTTGAGCAGCATTAGATAATACATCATGATTATTTCTTTGCTCAATTAAAATCGATTCATACCGTTGGACCAAGACATCATGAGAGCACCTTAGCTCCTCATGTTCTTTGGTCATCTTCTCCAGGCTGTTGTTTGTTTTGATGAGAGTTTCCTCTAGCCTAAGAAGCGTCTCGCCTTGTTCCTTGTTCCTTCTCAACAGCTTAATCAAGAGCGCTTTGTCTTCTTTGTTGAGATGGATGTAGAAACGGCGAATCTCCTCTTCTTCCTCATCATCGGTCTCATTTTCCCTGTCATTAATATCAGGGAAAGCAAACCAGGAAAATGTACCTTGTGATGATGTAGATTCCTCATTCTCATATTCCTCATCATCATCGCTCTTGTCTCCACCATCATTGTTAGTAATAAGACATTTATTACTAGTGGGAGACAAACCTGTTGATGAGGTGGATTCATCGTTTGATGGCCAATGCTTTTCTTCTCCCTTTGAAAGGTTAGCATCACAAGCAATATAGGGAGTAGGGGTACAATCTGCCACAAAATATTTTACTCTAATTCTATTCCATAAATCATGAGCATCAACAAATAGATCACTATCACTACTCATGATGGCAAAATAGGCATCTCTAGAAAGAGAATCAACTAAGATGTTGCAAGCATGGTGATTTAGAGATAGACATCTTAGTTCATCATTAGAAGGATTTTTACTAACATTAGGGGGAAAAATACTTCTACTAAAGACCTGTCTCAAATCGGGATCAACACTCATGAAAGCATTATAAATAGAGACAGACCAAGACTTGTAATTAGAGCCATCGCCTAAAAGAAGTTCTACAGTTACCTCTTATGACGACATCGTCATCTCCGGACGGCTAAGCCCACACTAGAGAGGCCTAGCTCTGATACCAATTGAAAGTTCCCTTTGACCTGGGAATAGGATCTGGATGTCGCCTAGAGGGGGGTGAATAGGCGAACAAAACTTATCACTTTAAAACTTAAATTCTTACTCTACTCGAAGACTTAGTACGCAGTGGAGTGAGAAGATCCTTCGAGTAGGTTGCAGCGGAATAGAAGATCCTGTCTCAAAATGTCCTGCACTTCAAATAAAGCTTATACCACAGATAAGTGTTGAAGTGCAGATATAAGGGCGAGTAAGACAGAGAGTCAGGATACAATACAGAACAGAGCACACAGATGCAAGGATTTATCCCAAGGTTCGGCCAAGCCTGAAATGCTTGCCTAGTCCTCGTTGGAGTTAGCCACACCTGGGCTTGGAGTCTATTTCAACTCCTTCCTCCGTTTGCTCAGATCTGTCAGTATGACAGATAGAGCCTTTCACTATGTTGAGTTGTGTTACAACAAAACTGCGGCTGCTTACAAACTTCTTGGCAGCACCCCGACAGAGTAACGATACGCTCAAGACCTTGCTCTAGCTCTTAGAAGCACTTCTCCTCTCTCTAAAGGCTTATAGCTGTGCCTTCTACACAAACTATAGAGATACACACAAGAGGGAGAGTGAGAATTGATTCGAGTGATGTCTACACTTGTTGGCTGCACTTGTATTTTGCTTGAGGCGCCTAGGGGTCCCTTTTATAGGCACAAGGGGCCTAGGAGCCGTTGAAAGCAATCCAGGAAGGCAATCCTTGCCTTCTGTCGGGTGGCGCACCGGACAGTCCGGTGCACCACCGGACACTGTCCGGTTCTCGATTTCCTTCCAAAATTGGCGCAGACGACCGTTGCTGCCTTGGAGCCGTTGGCGCACCGGAAACTGTCCGGTGCACACCGGACAGTCCGGTGCCCCCATTTGACCGTTGGCTCGGCCACGCGTCACGCGCGGATCGCGCGGCCGACCGTTGCCACAGCCGACCGTTGGCTCACCGGACAGTCCGGTGCATCACCAGACAGTCCGGTGAATTATAGTCGTACGTCGCCAGACTTTTCCCGAGAGCGGCCTGTTCACCGGAGTTCAGCCTGGCGCACCGGACACTGTTCGGTGCACCACCGGACATTGTCCGGTGTGCCAGACTGAGCTGAGTCTTGGCTGTACACAGCCAAGCCTTTTGCACCTCTTTCCTTTTCTTCTTCCTTCTGTTTCTAGCACTTAGACAAGTATATTAGTACACAAAACTAATGTACTAAGTCTAGAAACATACCTTTTCTTAATTATTATATCTATAGCATTTGACATGCTTGAGCTTTGATGTTGGACTCATAGATCATCAAGTCAGCTTGACTTGATCTAGATTGACATTACTTAGCTCCAACATCCTGCAAAGGTCACATAGAACATCTCCAAACATAGGAACAACCCAAACTAAAGATCAAGGTGAACTTAGCTCTTTTGGGCTGCCTCCAGTTCTGGTTTTGACACTGCTTCTTCTTCTAGTGACCTTGTGCACTTCTTCTTAGAGCTTGATCTTGAGCCTTATGACTTACACCACATAACTAGAGATGTTTCCTCATTGGTTGTAAGTCACGTCCTTATGTAGTGATCCTTGATGTGTCGTAGCTGTTCTCAACTTGATCACCCTTGACTTTGCAAGCCTTCTTCTTCACCCTTGTCTTTGGGTTCCTCAGCCTCCTTGACCTTCTCCTGTGCACTTGGTACCTCGAAGCTTTTCTTGCCTCCGTCCTTGGCTTGATCAGTTGTCTCCGAGCTACGCACCCGAGTCTCACTCTATGCAATGACCATCTTACTTGTGATGCCCATTATCTATTCATCATTTAGTCCTTGGACCATCACACTTGTTCACTTGTGTTGAACCCTGTTAGCTTTACCTTAAGCACCTGTTCAACACTTAGTACACTTGTTAGTCCTTTAATTGAGTTGTCATCCAAACACCAAAACTCACAAGAGAGCTTTCACAAGCTCTCAACATATCTTTCAATACTTGATTAGTCCTTTCAGTCTGTCCATCAGTCTGAGGGTGATAAGCTGTGCTAAAATTCAACTTTGTACTCATATTCTCATGAAAGCTTCTCCAAAATCTTGAGGTAAACTGTGAACCTCGATCAGCCACGATCTTCTTTGGTACTCCATGTAAACACACAATCCGAGCCATATATAACTCTGCTAGCTGAGAATCCTTATATGTAGTCTTTACAGGAATGAAGTGAGCCACTTTAGTCAATCTATCCACAATCACCCATATAGCATCATATCCTTTCTGGGTGCGAGGCAATCCAGTGATGAAATCCATACCAATCTCTTCCCACTTCCACTCGGGTATCTTCAGTGGATGCAATAGTCCAGCTAGCCTCTGGTGTTCAGCCTTAACTCTTTGACATACATCGCACATAGCCACATGTGCAGCCACATCTCTTTTCAATCCATACCACCAATATTTCCGCTTCAAATCCTGATACATCTTGGTACTACCAGGATGAATAGAATAATTCGAGTCATGGGCCTCCTTTAAAATAGTCTCTTGAAGGCTTTCAATATCAGGAACACACATCCTGTCCTTGAACCATACGGTGCCTTGCTCATCTTCCGTAAATTCTGGACCTCGACCTTCAGTAATCAGATCCTTAATCTCTTGTATTTTAGCATCACCAACTTGTCCTTTGCGGATCTCTTGCTCCAAAGTAGGTTCCACATCAATAGTAACTCCTTCAGTATGAGCAACTATACCCAGGTTAAGTCTCCTAAAATCCTCAACAATCTCATCGGGTAGCTGGGCAACAATAGCTGAATGAACATGCTCCTTGCGACTCAAGGCATCTGCAACCAAATTTGCCTTGCCCGGGTGGTAGTGAATCTCCAAATCATAATCCTTAATAAGCTCCAACCAACGGCGTTGCCTAAGGTTGAGATCCTTCTGAGTGAATATATACTTCAAACTCTTATGATCCGTATATACTTGACACTTGGTCCCCATGATATAATGTCTCCAAATCTTAAGCGCATGCACAACGGCTGCCAGTTCTAAGTCATGCGTGGGGTAGTTTAACTCATGTTTCCGCAACTGACGAGAAGCATAGGCAATCACATGTCCTTCTTGCATGAGCACACATCCCAAGCCTTGGCCACATGCATCACAATAGATATCAAATCCTTTCTGTAAGTCCGGCATAACCAAAACTGGTGGCGACATCAATCTCTTTTTCAATTGCTCAAAGTTGTCTTGGCACTTCTCGTTCCACTTAAATTCTCTTCCTTTCTCCAAAAGCGAAGTCATAGGTTTAGCAATCTTAGAAAATCCTTCAATAAATCTCCGATAATAGCCAGCAAGTCCCAAGAAACTCCAAATCTCAGTAACTGTAGTGGGTACTCTCTACTCCATTATCTCCTTAACCTTAGCAGGATCCACTGATATTCCTCCATTAGAAATAATATGACCAAGAAATGGCACCTCACCAATCCAAAACTCGCACTTGCTAAACTTGGCATATAGCTAGTTATCTCGTAGCTTCTGTAGCACCAACCTCAGATGTTCCTCATGATCACTATCACTCTTGGAATAGATAAGAATATCGTTGATGAATACCACGACGAATCTGTCCAAATACTCCATAAACACCTTGTTCATCAAATTCATAAAATAAGCAGGTGCATTGGTTAATCCAAACGACATAACAGTGAACTCATATAATCCATATCGAGTCGAGAATGCTGTCTTAGGAATATCCGATGGTCTAATCCTCATCTGATGGTATCTGGATCGGAGATCAATCTTCGAGAATACTCTAGCACCTCTCATCTGATCAAATAAATCCTCAATACGGGGTAACGGATACTTGTTCTTCACAGTAACATCATTGAGAGATCTATAATCCACACACATTCTTTGTGATCCATCCTTCTTCTGTACAAACAGAACCGGTGCTCCCCAAGGTGAGGAACTCGGACGAATGTACCCATCCTCTTGTAACTCAGTTAACTGCTTCTTCAGTTCCTTTAACTCTTCTATAGACATCCTGTATGGCCGTTTAGAAATAGGGGCAGTTCCGGGTAATAGATCAATAACAAACTCAACTTCTCTATCGGGTGGCATCCCTGGTAACTCCTCTGGAAAGACATCCGGAAAATCTCTAACCACACGGATGTTGTCACCAACAAACTCCTCAGGTATAAAGAACATTGCACATTTGGATGAGGTGGTCACTGCAATATTAACTTGAAATCTTTCTCCTTTAGTGGTAGTGAGTTCTACGGTACCTCTACCACATGCTATAATGGCCTTTGCCTTTCTTAACCATGACATACCAAGGATCAGATCTATACTGCTTGCCTCTAATATTATAGCAGTAGCTCCAAATTCTCTACCCATAATTGTTAATGTCAATCTACGTGTCATTTGATTCACCTCAACAGGCCCTTTAGGTGTAATTACTATCATGGGTTTTCTCATTTTTAGCAGTGGTATTTCATTTATGTTGGCATATCTAGCAGACATAAATGAATGTGTAGCACCAGAGTCAAATAAGATGGTTGCAGGAATTGCATTAACATAAAACATACCAAGTACGATGTCAGCACCATCCAGAGTAGCATCAACGCTGACTTGATTAACCTTGGCAATAGAATATCCCTTGCCAGATCCTGGAGTTTGCTGCCTATTCTAAACTGGAGTAGTAGCCATCCTCTATGGGCAGACATTTGCATAGTGTCCAGTCTTCCCACACTTGAAACACGTAGTGCCTGGACTCTGCCCTGAAAACATCATCGGGGTGCCAGTGGGGGTAGCCTGTCGAGGAGGTGGAGTCCTCAGAGGTGATTGTTGAACTGGGCGCTGGCCTCCGCCAGTGCGAAGTGGTGTACCCTGGGGTGAACTGTAGCGAGGACGAACACTGCCGCTTCCTTGTCCTTGAGATATAGCCTTTCTCTTCAAATCTCCCAGCTAAACACGCTTGTGTTCAATAGCTAGGGCCTTATCAAGTAGCCTCTGAAATGATGGAAATGTGTGTGCCACTAGAGCATACTGCAGTGGTCCATTAAGTCCTTCAATAAAATGCTCTTGCTTCCTCTCATCCTCAGCAACTTCATCTGGAGCATATCTAGATAGCTGAATGAACTTATCGCGATACTCACTAACGGACATGCTTCCTTGCTTCAACGATAGAAATTCCTTCTTCTTAATCTTCATTAATTCAGCTGGTATATGATAGTTCCTGAACTGTGTACTGAACTCTGCCCAAGTAATAGTATCAGTAGCATTGTGGGCAGCAGTATATGAATCCCACCAGTCAGCAGCAGGACCTGTCAGACGTCCAGAAGCATATAAAACCTTCTCCCAGTCAGTGCATTGTGCAATATTCAACATCTTTTCCACAGATTTCAGCCAATCATCTACATCTAGTGGGTCAGGAGAGCTTGCAAATGTAGGTGGCTTATGACTCATGAACTCTCTATGCTTATCTCGGGGTGGAACTGGTGGTGGTGGTGGAGGCAGTGGTACTTGTTGTTGTTGCTGCTGTTGCTGTTGTTGTTGCATTTGTTGTTGCAGCTGCTGTTGCGCCCTCCTTTCCTGGTGTATCTCCTCTCGCTCCTGGTGCAACTCATGTCGTATCTCTTCTCTTTCCTGACGCATCTCTTAGCGTTCTTGCTGCATCTGAGCCTGCATATCTGCCATAGTGTCTGCCATTTGTTGCATCATCCTCATTTGAGCTGCAATCAGTGGGTCAACTCCGCCTGGTGAAGGATTAGGAGGATTCATCTCTGCTGGCTATGGCTGGGGTTGTTTATATATCCACCGAGTGTGTCGATTAGGAGGCAAATCAATTCCACCACCCCACCTGGTATTGACCATCTGAGTTAGATACATATGGTAAGAGAATAGTAGACAAGGCAGGTTTTTACAAATCAGGTTACTTTGGGGGATTTATTAGCTAAGCAGATTAATGTTTTACCTACTAAAGCTAACTCAATACTTTATGGTGGTACATGCTAAGATGTCCATCTATAATAATTCAATCAATCAAAGAAGCAAATCAGGCATTTATCATCAGCACAATCAATCAATCATTTTTAAATAGAGAAAATAGTTTTAAATTTAGGTTCCCTATCTCTTAAAAAGATCATAGTGGTAGGATTCCAAGGTGTGAAATCCATCTTGTCTTATAGTAGAAAAGATAAGAGTAACCAGAGTAGAATAGCAAAAGGTGAGACAAGATCAAGATGAGATGAGTATAGAATGAATCAGAGTAAGGTAAGTAGGTAAGGGTTTTATCCATTTCTATCTAGGCTTCGTCTCACAGTCAACATTTGCTCCGATACCACTTCTGTCACACCCGGCTTTAAGGAACAAAGCCAGGTGCATCTCATACATGCGCCAAGAAGACAACATATATAATAACAGAGTGTATAGAGATAAATGTCACATAACATTAGAGTACTTATTACATAGCGGAAGACTTATTACGAAATAAAAGAATAAATATAAAATGAACTAAGGATCGTTGGTGCCAATGTCAACTGAGAAACGCCACCTAGATCAGATCAAACTCCTCACCTTGTGGCTCCTCCTGAACCACCTGTTCTTCTCCTATGGGGGGTGTGAGACAGCAAGGGTGAGCTTACACATGATCATAGCTCAACAAGTTGTGGGGAACCAGTGGACATGAACTCACAAAGGTGGGAGTTCATGTGATGTGTAAGGCTAATCAATGACAGGGGTTAAAGCTGAGCATTGCTTTTAAGTAGTTGGTCAAAATTTTATTAGCAGTTACTAAGTGTAAGTAAATACCAAACCTTAAGTAAAGTAATAGAACAAAATTAATAATAAACCCATGCAATGCAAATGACAAAATTGAATTTAAGTTCCATAATTTAATCATCAGAGAGTCCTGAGCTGCTCATGACCGTGAGCTCGGCTAGTATACCAGGTTTACACTCTACAGAGGTTGTACCCTTTACCTAGAAGTCATATTACCCATCTGCCAAGGGATCGCGACTCCCATACACCTCTACCTAGGAGGCGAGGTAGGGCAACACTACGAGGCCTTTACAAAGTTCCACTAGCTTCCGAAAACCCGCTATAGTTTATGGGAAGAGCACTTGCAAGAATCCCCCGTCTGACCGCCATCGCAGCTAAATCAACCCGAGAACCTCCTTGCATGCAACTCCCCTACTGCCCTTGCCCCTTTTGGGTAAGGTAGTCTTCCACTAGCTTTCCTAATTAGTCAGCCAAGGGCGTCCCATTAAACCCTTGTGGTGGCACTTGTTACTCAAGTTAAGCTCTATGTTCCAATTAACATTAATGATCTTGACATGAACATAAATAGAATAACAAAAAGAATTGGAACATAGATGTAATAAATGATTATCCCAAAACCATGTAAAGCAATAGCAAACTACCCAAGTGAATTAGGGTAAACAAGGTAATGAGATAAACAATCTAGGGTGACCTATTGGGTCCATCAAAATTAACCTATGCATGAGTAAATGATATTAAAGAACATTATTGGGTAAAAAGTGGTCAAGGGCACAACTTGCCTTCAATGAGCTCCTGCTCAGCTACTTCTATCTGCTGCTCACCAGGATCCTCGGGCACGGGCTCTTCTACTCGCCACAATACAAACAAGCACAGTATATATAGAGAAATTAACATCACACCAAACATGTAAACAAAATACATAGTAATAATCTACGCATTAAAATAAAATCCTAGGAACAGGAATCATAATTTTTGGAGTTATAGATTTTAAGTTATGAATTTTCAAAGGTTTTATGTGCTTAAAATAGGATTAAGTGAGAGATTAAATTTCTGATTGTTTTCATGGTAAAACAGAGGCTCTAAGTGATAGAGAATAAAATTACAAAATTTTATGAAGTGGAATGGCTCAATTTGGACCAAAAATGGAATTTCTATGAGTTTTACAAGTTCTAGAGTTTATTTTTGTATTAAAATACATTTTTTCTAATTCAATTATTCAATTTAAAAATAGCTCCAGACCGGGCCTCATTTCCTGGAAAGTCCAGGGGATATTCTACAACTAATCCCGAGACACAGGCGCACCCTGAGTGGACCGCGGGTTATTAATACGTGAGCAGAGGGGTTTATATGCAAAACTTGTGCGGTCCAAAGGTGCGGGTGGATCTCGACCGTCAGATCGGACATGGGTGTTCCAGATTAGATCTGGAGTGGATCGAAACGGTACGCGTCGACCACCGCACGATCAAATCTCAACGCTCCAGATTCAATACTCTAGCTTCACCTGTCATCCATCTGATCTAAATCGGACGGCTCACAACCCCCAAACCCGAATCGGTATACAAGTTCTAATCGCAGCCGTTCCTGCCCAACCCAACGATGCACGCAGTTCCGCCTGACCCTGGCCCTTGCCGGCGACGAGGGTGCCCCACACGGTGGCGCGCCATGGCCGGAATTCCCCTGCTAGCCTACAATGCATGATTTCCCGCCGCGCTAGATGCTAACCGAAGCTGAGGCCACGATAAATTTTGGAAGGGAGTACTTACTCGCGATTGAGTTGATGACGGGGTAGACCACAGAGCGAAGCGGCTTCGCCACGGTACGCACGAACGACGGGGATTTTCCGGTGACCTGAGTCCATCCGAGCCGATGGATCACGATGTCCACCCTCCACACATCCAACTCCTCCTCCACCTAGGTCCAGATTTCGGGTTAATCGGCGGCGAAAGCGAACCCCCAATCGCCGTCGTGCCTCCCACTTCTCTTTCTTCTTCTTCTTGGTTAGAGGCAATGGCAAGTGGACGATCTCACGGAGACTCTGGTGGATTCAAGTGCGCAGGGGAGGGCGAGGTCAAGAAGGTTTTTTTATAGGCGCGAGAACCCGGGCGGTGGGTTAGCTGAGGCCGGACTTCATGGTTCGGCCGTTGAGGCACTCCGCCCTACGCGCGAGGTAGAGGAAGGTGGGCACTGCACGGTGGGCCAGGCGTGTCAGCGACACTGGCACCGCGGCAACACGCGCATGAGTCCGAAATCGGCCCACAGGTCAGCGTCTCGACCGACGCGCGGTGAAGCTGCAGTTGGGCCGCACAGAGGATTTTCCTGGTGGGCCAAAATGGTAGTCGAGCCCAGGTAAGTGGTCTTTCTTTTTTTTCTTTTGTTTTTATTTTATGTTTTTCTTATTCATAGTTATTTTGAATAAATTTTGAATTTTGAATATGAGTTTTCACCTCGAGTCAAATGTATAAATTCAGAACTGAGTAATAATAATACATACATATTTTATACTTATTTTTATTCCACATAATATTCGTTTGCTTCTCTTTTCTAAATTCTAGGGTCTCCTTTTATTTCCCAAATTCTATTTTGGGAATTTAGTATATTTCTTCTTCAAATTATGTTATGTTGTCACAAAATGCACACAAAACAAAATCTAGCATGATGCCATGGTTTAGTGATATATATTTTTATTAATTGTTTTTAAAGGTGGTGTTCACATGTGATGATGCGCAACGGTTAAACTCACATAAGGAGAAATTGTTTTCTCTATTGATATTATTTCTAACAAATTACAAAGTGGGTATTATAGGTTAATGCTAAAACTTGGCTTTCTACTAGTAAATAATAACCTGACCAACTAAAAGCAACTGCTTGACTTACCCCCATATAAAGCTAGTCCACTACAGCCAGACATGACACTTGCTGAGTATGTTGATGTGTACTCACCCTTGCTCTACACACCAAACCCCCCTTCCCCAGGTTGTCTGCATTGCAACCACTGCTCAGGAGAAGGTGAAGTCGTGGAAGGAGACTTCCAGGAGTTCCAAGACAACAACGAGTTTTAGGCGTGGGTTAGCGGCAACCCTCCCCCCAGTCGGCTGCCTGTGAAGGTCGCGTGTATCTACGTTTCTTTTCCGCACTTTGATCATTGTAAAGACTATGTGGATGTCTCAGGATATGATGTAATTGACTATTATTTCCCCTTTTTTGTTATTATTTGAGCACTGTGTGACGATGTCCATGTTATGTAACTGCTGTGTGCGTGAATTGCTGATCCTGGCACGTACATGGTTCGCATTCGGTTTGTCTTCTAAAACCGGGTGTGACATAAGTGGTATCAAAGCCGTGCTGACTGTAGGACCGCTAACGTAGAGTAGAATGGTCGTTCTAAGGATTATAGACCCCTATTCCTACCTTGACTTTGGCGTCCTTTCAAAAGTTGGTCATATCGACCAAACCTATGTTATACTATATATTATACCTTGCTGAAAAATTGTGTTTCATTCTAATCCTCCCTTTATTTATGGTTTATTACTTGCTGGTCATGTTAATTCTGTTCTCACTCTTATGCTTGCGGTGTCTTTTGTAGATGGCTCGTCTTAGACACACTGCACGAAAGTCTGTCATCCCCTTCTTACCCTCCCGTCTCGCTGAGCGTCCGCTTCGCCGTCCAGTGACCGGTCAGTCCAGCCATTTGGAGAGGCTGCACCACCACCTGCATGAGGAGCAGGAGCATCGATGATAGGAGCAGGAGCAGCAGAGCTCTTCTTTCTTGCTCCAGCAGGAGATAGAATCTGTGAGGAGCTGCTCCCCCGTGCTTCCGCTGGAGGTGCCCCATACCCCACCACTGAGCACCCCAGCCCCTAGAGTAGTAGCTGCTGGAGGAGACCCAGACGACGGAGGTGGCGACAGCAGCTCGAGCCACGACATCGACCTTTCCGCCGACCAGGAGCCGGAAGGATGGGTTGCTCGACCCATCACTCGCGACGCTGCTCGCGGGTGTCACTTCCATGATGCGCTCGACACCCTGCTACGTCGGGCACTCGACCGGCGTACTTGGTCTATCGAGTATCGCTGTGTGGTCTTCCAGCACCGTCGCGGGGTCTACCCGGACCGCTGGGAGGCGACCTGCTTGGTGCGCCGTCCAGAGAACAGTCTCCGGGGTGCGGAGGTCTGCTCAGAGCACTATTCTATCTCTGAGCGAGACTTAGCCGAGGCGGCCATGCAAGATGCTGCATGGCGTGCGCTTTTGCACTACTATTCAGTTCTCGGTGGGGTAGCTGACGGCCTCAACCTGAAGTATTACCCCCGTCGTCCATCTGGTAGCACAGGAGGCATGATTGTCTCACCCGTTGGTGAGGACAATCCTAGGGTGAGCAGCACAGTCAACCTAGCCGCCGTGCTAAACACGGAGCAGGACCATGCATTAGACGAGCTGAGTAGGGCTCGTGCTGAGATCGCCTAGCTGCGGGCTGAGCGCGTGGAGCGTCGTCACCTGGATGATGGCTCCCCTGCTCCCATAGGGACTCAGCACCCGTACCGCTCACCTCGGCGTGGACACCAGTCTTATGGCAACCCTGACTGCAAGACCAAGATAGACTTAGAACCATAGATCGTTAGTGTTGAGTCTTGTAATAAATGTTTAATATAGAAGTTTTAGTCCTAGTCTCAGTCCTAGCGTTAGTCTCGCTTTTAGTTAGTCTTAGTTAGACAGGGTAGTTTTCTTATCCTGTGCATTTATGTTTGTCATGATGAACAATGTTGGAGTTGGATCTTTGTAATGACTGTCACTAGAGTGTGGGTATCCCCTGCATTCTGGTTTATCTGTTATATGTTAATGAAGTTAGCTATCTAGTTGGGAAGCCTTTTATTCCACTTTCCTTTTTATTTGAGAAGTTGTGTTGGTCTGTGTTGGAAATGAGTGAAGATGTTTATCTGTTCAATGTTGAGGAAGAATTCTATACTCTTTTCTTATGCTGCAAGATTTGCAAGATCAGTTCTGATGTGTGGTTGCATTCTGCAGATGTCAGAAAACAGGCGTAGAGGAGGAAGGCGTGCTCAGCAGAGCAGGCAGCTTAGTAGGACGAGGTACCCCAACAACAGCAGCTGCCGCCCCCACCCCCGATGTCCATCGAGTAGATATTCCTGATGCAGACTCAGGTAGTTCAAGCCATCGGTCATACTCTGGCCGCCATTCAGCAGCAACAGCCACCACCTCAGCCTTAGATGCCTCAGATGCCCAGGGACAAGCGTGCTGAATTCATGAGAGGTCATCCACCAACGTTTGCTCACTCTTCTGACCCCATGGATGCTGAAGACTGGCTGCGCACAGTGGAGCGGGAGTTGCATACCGCTCAGTGTGACGACAGGGAGAAAGTTTTGTATGGTCCCCGTCTGTTGAGAGGAGCAGCTCAGTCCTGGTGGGAGTCTTATCTTGCCACCCATGCCAACCCTGACACCATCACCTGGGAAGAGTTCAGAGGTAGCTTTCGCTAGTACCATGTTCCTGCAAGTCTGATGACAGTGAAGAAGGAGGAGTTCCTGGCACTCAAGCAAGGGTCATCGTCTGTTAGTGAGTACCGGGACAGGTTTCTGCAGTTGTCTAGCTATGCTCCTGAAGATGTCAACACCGACGCCAAGAGACAGTATCGTTTCCTGAGAGGCTTGGTCGACCCCCTGCAGTATCAGCTGATGAATCATACCTTACCGACATTCCAGCACCTGATTGACAGAGCAATCATGACATAGAGGAAGCGTAAGGAGATGGAGGATCGCAAGCGCAAGATTAGTGGACCCCAGCCTAGAAGCAGCAATCGTCCTCATTTCTCAGGCAATCAACCTCAGTAGTTCAGGCCGAACCAGCGTCCACCTCAGCAGCAGCAGTTCCAAAGGCAGTATCCTTAGCATCAGCATCAGAATCGCCAGAACAATCGGTCAGGAGGAGGTCAGTTTCAGAGGCAGAATCAGCAGGCACTTTGTCTTCCTGCCCCAGCAACTCAGCAAAACAATCAAGCAGCACTAGCTCAGGTTGGAAACAGAGCATGTTTCCACTGTGGAGAGAAAGGCCATTGGGTGATGCAATGTCCGAAGAAGGTAGCCCAGCAGCAGTCAGGTCCCAATGCCCCAGCAAAGCAGAATGTGCCTCAGCCTGGAGTAGGCAACCGCTCTCAGCCACGCTATAACCATGGGAGACTGAACCACTTGGAGGCTGAAGCAGTTCAGGAGACCCCCGGCATGACAGTAGGTATGTTTCCAGTCGACTCCTATATTGTAGAAGTGTTATTTGATACTAGAGCAACGCATTCTTTCATTACTGCATCATGGGTAGAAGCACATAATCTTCCAATTACTACCATGTCAACCCCCATTCAAATTGGTTCAGCTGGTGGTAGAATTCAAGCAAATACCATTTGCTTGAATGTATGTGTGGAAATAAGGGGGATAGCGTTTCCCGCTAACCTTATAGTAATGGGTACTCAGGGAATAGATGTCATCCTAGGGATGAACTGGCTAGATAAGTATCAGGAAGTTATCAGTTGTGACAAGAGGACAATCAAGTTGATGTCCCCACTAGGAGAGGAAGTGGTGACCAAGTTAGTCCTGCCTGAGCCAAAGAAAGGAAGTTGTTATCAGATGGATGTTGATAGCAGTGAAGCAAACCCACTAGAGATCATCAAAGTTGTGTCTGAGTTCCCAGATGTGTTTCCAAAGGACTTACTAGGTATGCCACTAGAGTGAAAAGTTGAGTTTGCCATAGAGCTTCTTCCAGGCACCGCCCCCATCTTTAAGAGGGCTTACAGAATATCTGGACCTGAATTGGTTGAACTCAAGAAGCAGATTGATGAGCTGTCAGAGAAAGGCTACATCCGGCCAAGCACCTCGCCTTGGGCCTCCCCTGTTCTATTCGTGGAGAAGAAAGATGGCACCAAAAGGATGTGTATCGACTATCGAGCTCTGAATGAGGTCACCATCAAGAACAAGTACCCCTTGCCCAGAATAGAAGATCTGTTCGACCAGTTGAGAGGAGCCAGTGTGTTCTCCAAGATAGATCTGAGGTTAGGTTATCACCAGCTCAGAATTCAACCTTCAGACATTCTGAAGACGGCATTCATTACCAAGTATGGGTTGTATGAGTTCACTGTGATGTCTTTCAGTCTAACAAATGCACCAGCCTTCTTCATGAACTTGATGAACAGTGTATTCATGGATTATCTTGACAAGTTTGTGGTGGTATTTATTGATGATATCCTTATATATTCTCAAAGTGAAGAAGAGCATGCGGATCATTTGAGGATGGTATTGCAGAGATTGTGAGAGCACCAGCTGTTTGCAAAGTTGAGCAAGTGTGAGTTCTGGATCAGTGAAGTCCTGTTCTTGGGTCACATAATCAACAAAGAAGGATTGGCTATGGATCCAAAGAAAGTGGCAGACGTTTTGAACTGGAAAGCTCCAACAGATGCCCGAGGAATCAAGAGCTTCATTGGAATGGCCGGATATTATTGGCGATTCATTGAAGGGTTCTCGAAGATTGCGAAACCAATGACAGCTTTGCTAGGCAACAAAGTTGAGTTCAAGTGGACCTAGAAATGTCAAGAGGCCTTCGAAGCGCTGAAAGAGAAGTTGACTACAACACCTATTTTAGTCTTGCCTGATGTGCACAAGCCCTTCTCGGTGTATTGTGATGCTTGTTACACTGGTTTGGGATGCGTATTGATGCAAGAGGGAAGAGTTGTGGCTTACTCGTCCCGACAGCTGAAGTTCATGAGAAGAATTACCCAATCCATGACCTAGAGTTGGCAGCAGTGGTTCACACATTGAAGACATGGAGGCACTATTTGTATGGGCAGAAATGTGATGTTTACACAGACCACAAGAGTCTGAAGTACATATTCACTCAATCAGAGTTGATTATGAGGCAACGAAGATGGTTAGAGTTGATCAAAGACTATGAATTGGAGATTCATTACCATCCAGGCAAAGCGAACATGGTGGCAGATGCTTTGAGCAGGAAGAGTCAGGTCAATATGATGGTCGCTCGTCCGATGCCTTATGAGTTGGCCAAAGAGTTTGACAGGTTGAGTCTCGGACTTCTAAACAACACACGAGGAGTAATAGTTGAGTTAGAACCCACCTTGGAGCGAGAAATCAAAGAAGCACAAAAGAATGATGAGAAAATCAGTGAAATCTGGCGACTGATCCTAGATGGCAGAGGCAAAGATTTTCAAGAAGATGCAGAAGGTGTGATATGGTTCAAAGACCGCTTGTGTGTTCCCAATGTCCAGTTTATTCGAGAATTGATTCAAAGACCGCTCATGACATAGCTTATTCGATTCACCCTGGTAGTGAGAAGATGTATCAGGATCTAAAGAAGAAATTCTGGTGGTACAGAATGAAGAGGGAAATCGCAGAACATGTGGCTATGTGTGATAGTTGTCGAAGGATCAAGGCAGAGCACTAGAGACCAGCTAGATTGTTGCAACCATTGCAAATTCCTCAGTGGAAATGGGATGAAATCGATATGGACTTCATAGTCAGATTGCCTCGCACTTGAGCCGGCTACAATTCCATTTGGGTAGTAGTGGACCGCTTAACCAAGTCAGCCCACTTCATATCGGTCAAGACCAACTACAGCAGTGCAATATTGGCGGAGTTGTACATGTCTCGGATCGTTTGTCTTCATGGTGTGCCAAAGAAGATAGTGTTAGACAGAGGAACGCAGTTCACCTCTCATTTCTGGCAGCAGTTGCACGAAGCCTTAGGCACGCATCTGAATTTCAGTTCAGCTTATCATCCGCAGATAGATGGTTAGATCGAAAGAACTAATCAAATCCTTGAAGACATGTTGAGAGCTTGTGCGTTACAAGATTAGTCCGGATGGGACAAGAGGTTGCCTTATGCAGAGTTCTCCTATAACAACAGTTACCAGGCCAGCTTGAAGATGGCACCATTTCAGGCGCTTTATGGGAGGAGTTGTAGAACTCCGTTGCAATGGGATCAGCCTGGAGAAAAGCAAGTGTTCGGGCCAGACATTTTACTTAAAGCTGAAGAGAACATCAAGATGGTTCAGGAGAACCTGAGGATAGCGCAATCAAGGCAGCAAAGCTATGCAGACACAAGAAGAAGAGAGCTAAGTTTCGAAGTTGGAGATTTTGTCTATCTGAAAGTGTCACCGATCAGAGGAGTCAGAAGATTCGGAGTCAAAGGCAAGCTAGCACCCCGCTACATCGGTCCGTATCAGATTCTCGCAAGGCGTGGAGAAGTGGCCTACCAGCTCAGTCTGCCAGAAAATTTGTCTGCTGTGCATAATGTCTTTCATGTGTCTCAGTTGAAGAAATGTCTGCGTGTGCCAGAAGAGCAGTTGCCAGTGGAAGGTCTTGAAGTCCAAGAGGACTTGACCTACATTGAGAAGCCAACGCAAATCCTTGAGACTGCAGACAGAGTTACTCGAAGGAAAACTATCAGAATGTGCAAAGTCAGATGGAATCACCACTCTGAGGAAGAAGCAACCTGGGAGCGTGAAGATGATCTGATGGCTAAATACCCTGAGCTCTTTGCTAGCCAACCCTGAATCTCGAGAGCGAGATTCTTTTAAGGGGGATAGGTTTGTAACGCCCCGATTTTTTTGGAGTTGAATTTTTCTTTTCTTCGCTCACCAAATTCGGGTGTTACCCTTTCCTTTTTCCTTTTCCCCTCGCTAAGCCTTGATCTTTTCCAAAGTTATAGCGAGATTCGGCTTGAGATCTCGTGTAAAATAAACCCTAGAAAAATACTTTCTTTTGTTTGCTGCACCATGCCGAACCATGCATTTGTTTTGATTGATTGAAATTGTGAAACCATTCATCTAGATTTAGAGAAAAAGGAAAAAACCTTTCTTTTTCTCTCCCCCCCCCTCCTCCCCTTTCGGCCCAACCGGCCCCCTCCTGGCGCGGCCCAGCTCGCCCCCTCCCCTCGCGTGTGGCCCACCTAGGCTCCCCCTCCCCCGCTTTGGGCCGGCGTGCACGGCCTAGCCCCCCCCCCCCCCCCGCTCCCCTCGTGCGTGGTGCGCGTGCGGCGGTTACACCGCCGCCGCCTTCCCTCTGCGGGCCCCACCCGCCAGCCGTCCCCTCCCCAAACCCTTCTCTCTCTCTCTTCCCCCCCCCTGCTCGACCCGTGTAACACCCCAGGATCCACAAACATCCTGAAATGCTACTAAACTACACAACTAACATTCATATATAAAATTTTGACAGCATCTCCTTTGAAAATTTGCATAAACGTGGAAGCAACAGAGTATAAGCAGATATCATGATAAGAAAACATACTAGACATTAATAATCGGCTAGCAATGGGAAGATAACCATAACGACATGAATTGAATTAACTAGTGTGCATGACTAGTTAAAGACAAACATCCTTTGACAAGAAGTTTCTAATTAAATCATGGTTGTGCCTGGGCAGCGTTATTATGAGAGTGAAGGTGGACGTGCTGCTACTCCCCTCATTCCCAACATGAATCAAGTACCTGCATTGAGTAATGCAAGAGTGAGATGAAACATCTCAGCAAGTGAATTGTTTCGACGAGATATTTAAACCAAAAAAAATTGAATTAATCAACATTTTAAAGGGATCACAATTGAGATCAGAAATACTTGTAGATATAGAACTCAATAGTCCCAAAATAACCAATGCCATCTCATTTCCTCGAACAACCACAATAGGTTGTATAACACTTTCCTGCATCAACAATACCTGCAAATATCACTTCAATGTATGCATAGTAATGCAATGTGTAAGTCCTCTGCCTTCATACCTCTTAGAGTATAAAACCACACCATCTGCAAATACCACTTCAATGAATGCATATGAATGCAATGCATATGTCCTCTGCCTTCATACCTCTAAGGGTATGAAGCCGCATCGTACCCCTCCTCGGGCAACGTACGATGCTAAGTTGTACCGGTACGGTCGGACCATAGGTCACGACAAAACTTCAGATGCAAGTGAATCATGCAATGTATATGGCATGCTACATTTATCAATATATTTCACTTCCTTCACATACAATACAACCTCAAATAATACTTCATTTACCTTCAGATACAATACAACCTCAGATAATACTTCATTTACCTTCAAGGGTGTGAATTAATCTCACGAGTCATACTCGAATCATAATCATCATCAATATATGATTGAGCATCAGTATAATGCAAGCAAGTAAAGCATCACCATAGAGTTCAATTATGAAAGAATCCAATACTTTTGAATATTAGAGTGTAGGCAATAGAAATAACAGGTCAGAACGGAAGCAACCACTGCTACATTCACTTGCCTTCATCGAAGAAGAAGAAATGTACTAGGCATGATCTGGAGTGTAGCCACCTGCTAGCAGGCATAAAACTTAGTACAAATATTTCACAAACATTTGCCATCAATCAACAAAACACCCCTGCACTTGAAACCAAGACCCAGTGGAAAGACTCCCACCCTGAACCACATGCCATACAGCAGCAACGCTGTTTGTTAATTTTGTATCTTTAAAATTAAAACAGCGGTGATATCAAACAAATACTCTAGGAGTATCTACACAAAATACTCTACAACTTCAGTATTCAATAGATAATTAAATTCTGCCATCTACAAGTTCTAAAACATCTGACAAGATAACTGACTGAATCTGTTTTAGACAGCAGTATGGTTAACTTTAAAATTCTATATCTCCCAAACTACTAAACCAAAAATTATGAAATTCTGCTGGAAGTAAGAACTTTTATCCCTCTACAAAAGTCTCCATAGTTGGAAGAGCCAATTCGACCATTTACTTGATGAAACCCACCAGTGAACAGACCCACTCATTTTTGTCAGGTTAACAGGAACAGCCACAGTAAAACAATCATAACTGGAGTTTCACAAATCATATGAATGCACTCTTTAACAATCTGGAAAGCTTATGAAATTATCTACAACTTCTTTTACCAACTCACAGTTTAATTCTGTAGATAAAATTGCCTAACTCTTAAGAGAACAGATTCTGCACAGAATTATGAGACTGAAAAACTGCTATAATCAAACTGCCATAACTTTCTGTTCTGATGTCCGATTGAGGTGTTCTTTGCGGCCACGGAAAGATCTACAAATTATCTACGACTCATATATAAACTTTTTATTTTTTTGAGGCCACTAAGACCACGGAAAACTGGCATGAACAGAAACTGTCGAATCTGCCATTCTGCAGAAATTAAATTCGAGATCAAAACCTAACCCCACATCTAATCCAACATCTAATTCTTCAATCCACATGATCCACAACCTCCAAAAACACATAATTATATGGAGGAACAAGGATCCCATCCTTACCTAGAGTTTCCCCAAGAAAATCTGCAATAGATGGGGAGGGGGGGTAGAACATCTCCTTGATCCTCTCTTCCTCTTCAATCCATCTTGCTTCTCCTCTTCTCGATCCTTGCTGCGTGGGGGAGGGGAAGATCTATGGAGGAGGAAGAAATGGTGGGCGGCTGCCATGGGAGGAGAGGGGACAGCCAACCAAGGGAAAAAATGGGGGAGGGTGGCGGCCAAGAGAGGGGGGGGTGGAGGGAAAAGGGGTGGCCCCCTAGGGTTTTGTGGGAGAAAAGAACCGACGCCCCAGATGACTTCTGCCTTTGCATCCAACGGCCCACAACCCTTTCCCACATCCACGCACCGAAGATCAACTTTTGGTCAACATTTTTTTTGGGATATTACAACCCGTCTCCCCCGCCCAGCTCACCGTTGCTCGGAAACCGCCGCCCTCGCCCCTCCCCACGCGGTAAGCCCCCCTTTTGCCCTCTCTTCCTCGCTTTCCCCCTCCCCTCCCTGGTTTGCGCGCGGCCCGCCCTCGGCGCGGCCGTGGCGCCCGCCCCGCCCCTCGCCCCCTCCCCTGCGTCCCGGCCATGGCGCGGCCACGGCATGCCCGGCGCGGCGCCCTCCCGCGGTGCGGCGTCTCGGCCCTGCCCGGCACGCTCCCCTAACTCGCCCCCGGTGCGCTCGCCGGCGCAGCCCTCCCCTCTCCCTCGCGGCGCACTCGCCCCGCCCCAACCGCGGCGTGCCCGCCCCGCTTGGTGCAGCGCCCTCGCCCGCACCTAGTCGTCCTCCCCGGTGCCCCGCCTTGCCCCGGCCGTGGCGGCCCAGCCTCACCGGCCATGGCGCGCAGCCGGCCCGGCCTTAGCGCCCCCGGCTCAGCCTCCCTCACGCCCCGTCCCGGCGCGGCCGGCCGTGGTGGCGCGGCCTTGGTGCGGCCGTGGCGCGGCCCCGGCAGCCCGCCCGCCTCGTCGTGCCCCGCCCCTGCCCGGCACGGCCGCAGCGTGTCGGCCCGGCGCGGCCTTGAGCTCGGCCCGGCGTGCCTATGGCGCGCGTCCTTGAGTTCGTCCAGCGCGTGGCCCCGCGCGGTCAGCCTCGGCATGGCCCCATTGTCGCCCGCGGCGCGCAACGCAGCGCGTGCGCGGCTCGGCCCCGGCGTGTGCGCGGCCCGTTCGCGACGCGTTAGCGCGGCCTTGCGCGCGCATGCCCGCGTGGTGCACGCGTGCTTTGGCACGGCTCGCCGTGCCCTCGGCGCGCTCATCTACCCCCTAGACATGCCCGTCTACCCCCCCTGTATTCCATGCGTAATGATCGCGTTATTTAATTAATAAATGGAAACTCTAGAAATTGGTTACGTTAGTTAATTCATGTAGTTAATCATCTACATTGTTTAATGTTGATCAATTGAAAATGGTTATAATTCTATTAGTGCATGTGACTAATACTTGTTATTAGAACTAAGCGGAACTAGATCACATAATGACTAGTTATGTATTTGCCCATAATACGCTTCGATTATAGCTTTGACCACTGCGAGGCTTTCCCCCTTCTCTTTCTAGCCATGGCGAATGCAATATCGTATGTCATATCTTATGCATATTAGACTTATCTGCTCTCTTGTATGGTGTACTGTTTACTTCCTAATATGAATGGATGGATGTATGTATGTTTGCGCTCGCATAGAGAACGATCTAGTTGAGGAGCCCGAAGAACTTGCAGGAGAAGCCCCTGAGCAGCAGTCGGTTGGTGGAGGCAAGTGTCCCTTGACCCATCTTTGTCCTATACATTCTTTAATTCACCTCCCGCATTTCACATTTATGCCTATGGACTGACTAGCTTTTGTTATCCATGTCCTTGTTTACCTATTTGGGTTGGATTATTATTGTTTAGCTTTATGCTATTGCTCAACTCTAATCAATGAACATGATGAGATTTACCAATGATACGTTGTTTTCCCTTCTTTATTATGATGTTATACTTGTGGCTTTTAAGGGGACTCGAGCGGTTTCTCGAGTGCCTCTCCGTAAGGACCTGTTCGTTGGATGACCGCCCGGGAAAACAGTGCAACCATGAGGGTGGAATGAGATGCCCTTAGCTGAATAATTAGAGGATCCGGGGTGTAGTTCGCTTAGCCGTCATGCCATCAATGGGGCTCGGTGTATGCGGCTCGCTCTACCAAGTTTGGTTCGCCCCTTGGGGAGGAGTGCGGTACATTTAGGAAACCTAACGGGCGGCTACAGCCCCGGGGAATCTTTGTAAAGGCTACATAGTGAAACCCTGCTGGATCACCTTGGTAGTGATCAATGGAGAGTCATGATCTCCAGGCAGAAAGGGAATCACAGCTTGTGGCTAAAGTATGCAACCTCTATAGAGTGTTATGAAAACTGATATATCAGTCGAGCTCGCGGTTATGAGCGGCCAAGGGAGCTCCATTGATTAGTGGTACTTGATCAGAGACGTTTTGGTTTACAGGTGGCAATGAGATTGATGGTTTTGGTTATGGCTATGGTACTGGTAAGTGGTATTCTTTCTGTTTGGAAAGGGTACATCGGGTTAATAACTTGGGTTAATGCTAAAACCTGGCTTTCTACTAGTAAATAATAACCTGACCAACTAAAAGCAACTGCTTGACTTACCCCCACATAAAGCTAGTCCACTACAGCTAGACATGACACTTGCTGAGTATGTTGATGTGTACTCACCCTTGCTCTACACACCAAACCCCCCCTTCCCCAGGTTGTCCGCATTGCAACCACTGCTCAGGAGAAGGTGAAGCCATGGAAGGAGACTTCCAAGAGTTCCAAGAATACGACGAGTTTTAGGCGTGGGTTAGCTGCAACCCCCCCCCCCCAGTCGGCTGCTTGTGAAGGCCGCGTGTATCTACGTTTCTTTTCCGCACTTTGATCATTGTAAAGACTATGTGGATGTCTCAGGATATGATGTAATTGACTATTATTTCCCCTTTTATGTTATTATTTGAGCACTGTGTGATGATGTCCATGTTATGTAACTGTTGTGTGCGTGAATTGCTGATCCTGGCACGTACATGGTTCGCATTCGGTTTGCCTTCTAAAACCGTGTGTGACAGGATGGCACAAAGAGGATGTGCATCGATTACAGATCCTTGAATGAAGTTACTATCAAGAACAAGTACCCCCTGCCCAAAATTGAAGATTTATTCGATCAGTTGAGAGGAGCCAGTGTGTTCTCGAAGATAGATTTGAGGTCAGGTTACCATCAGTTCAGAATTCGACCTACGGATATACCGAAGACAGCATTCATCACCAAGTATGGATTGTATGAGTTCACAGTCATGTCATTCGGTTTGACGAATGCGCCAGCTTACTTCATGTACTCGATGAACAATGTGTTCATGGACTACCTCGATAAGTTTGTAGTGGTGTTCATTGATGACATTCTTATATATTCCCAGAAATGAGCAAGAGCATGAGGAGCATTTGAGGAAAGTACTTCAGAGGCTACGAGATTGTCAGCTATATGCCAAGCTTAGCAAGTGCGAGTTCTGGATCAGTGAAGTCCTATTCTTGGGTCAAATTATAAACCGAGAGGGATTGGTTGTAGATCTGAAGAAGGTAACAGCTATCTTGGACTGGAAAGCACCAAAAGATGTCCGAGGAATCAAGAGCTTCATCGGAATGGCCAGTTATTATCGGTGTTTCGTTGAAGGTTTCTCCAAGATCGCCAGGCCAATGATAGCCTTGCTGGCAAAGAAGGTTGAGTTCAAGTGGATCCTAGCATGCCAGAAGTCCTTTAAGACATTGAAAGAGAAATTGACAACGGCACCAGTACTGATTCTGCCAGATGTTCGCAAGCCATTCTCAGTGTATTGCGATGCTTCGTACACCGGACTGGGATGTGTGTTGATGCAGGAAGGGAGAGTAGTGGCATACTCGTCCCGACAGTTGAAGATTCATGAGAAGGACTATCCTACTCATGGTCTGGAGTTAGCAGCCGTGGTTCATGCATTGAAGACCTAGAGGCATTATCTTTATGGGCAGAAGTGTGATATCTACATGGACCACAAGATCCTCAAGTACATATTCACTGAGTCAGAGTTAAACATGAGACAGCGAAGATGGCTAGAGTTGATCAAAGATTATGAGCTAGAGATTCCTTATCACCCAGGCAAAGCAAATGTAGTTGCAGATGCTCTTAACAGGAAGAGTCAAGTCAATATGTTGGCTACTCACCCGATGCCATATGAGCTAGCGAAGGAGTTCGACAGATTAAGTCTCGGATTTCTGAACAACACCCAAGCGGTGACAATTGAGTTGGAACCCACTCTAGAGCAAGACATCAGGAAGGGTCAGAAGGATGATAAGAAGATCAACAAGATCCGACACCTGATCATAGATGGAAAAGGCAAGGATTTCCGTGAAGATGTAGAAGGAGTGGTATGGTTCAAGGACAGACTGTGTGTTCCCGATATCAAACCAATCCGGGAACTGATTCTCAAGGAAGCTCATGAGACAGCATACTCTATACACCCTGGTAGTGAGAAGATGTACCAAGACCTAAAGAAAAGATTTTGGTGGTACGGTATGAGAAGGGAGATAGCAGAGTATGTGGTTGTATGTGACAGTTGTCAGAGGATTAAAGCAGAACATCAGAGACCTACAGGTTTGTTGCAACCATTGCAAATTCCTTAGTGGAAATGGGATGAGATCGTAATGGACTTTATAGTCAGTTTGCCCCGCACTCATACTGGTTATGACTCTATCTGGGTAGTAGTGGACCGTTTGACAAAGGTGACCCATTTCATACCAGTCAAGACCACCTACAACAGTGTGGTGTTGGCCAAAATATACATGGCTCGGATTGTGTGCTTGCATGGCATTCTGAAGAAGATAGTATCAGATAGAGGCACCTAGTTCACCTCTCATTTTTGGCAGCAGTTACATGAAGCTTTGGGCACACATTTGAAGTTCAGCTCAACTTATCACCCACAGACAGATGGTCAAACAGAGAGAACTAATCAGATTTTGGAGGATATGTTGAGGGCTTGTGCCTTACAAGACAAGATAGGTTGGGACAAGAGATTACCATATGCAGAATTCTCTTACAACAACAGCTACCAAGCCAGCCTGAAGATGTCACCGTTTGAAGCGCTTTATGGAAGGAATTGCAGAACTCCACTGCATTGGGACCAACCTAGTGAAAGACAGGTGTTCGAACTAGATATTCTGCTTGAAGCCGAAGAGAACATCAGAATGGTCTGGGAGAATTTGAAGGCAGCACAGTCCAGACAACGAAGCTATGCTGACACCAGAAGAAGAGAACTCGGTTTTGAAGTGAGAGATTATGTCTATTTGAAGGTGTCACCCATCAGAGGAACCAAAAGGTTTGGAGTCAAAGGCAAGCTAGCACCTTGTTATATTGGACCGTATCAGATTCAAGCCATACGTGGAGAAGTGGCTTATCAACTCAGCTTACCAGAACCAAAAGGTTTGGAGTCAAAGGCAAGCTAGCACCTCGTTATATTGGACCATATCAGATTCAAGCCAAACGTGGAGAAGTGGCTTATCAACTCAGCTTACCAGAAAATCTGTCCGCTGTTCACGATGTGTTCCATGTGTCTCAGTTGAAGAAATGCTTGAGAGTGCCAGAAGAGCAGTTGCCAGCAGAGGATCTTGAAGTTCAAGAAGATCTGACTTATATTGAGAAGCCAACTCAAATTCTGGAGACAGCAGATCGGGTCACCCGGCGAAGTACCATTAGGATGTGCAAAGTCAAATGGGGTCATCACTCAGAAGAAGAAGCAACCTAGGAAAGAGAAGATGATTTGAAAGCCAAGTACCCTAAGCCCTTTTCTAGCTAGCCCTGAATCTCGAGGGCGAGATTCTTTGAAGGGGGATAGGTCTGTAACACCCTGATTTTGGGGTATAAAATTTATTTCTAATTATCACCCAAAATCATGTGTTACTCTTCTTTTTCTCACTCTAGGTTTTCTCTCTCTAGATTCATTCTCCCTTTTTCTTTTTGATTAGAGATAGCCTAAATTAGTGGAGGTTAATTATTTATTTTTGCCAAAACCTTATGAGTCATGATATGTTGCATCATGCTGAGTTTAAAATATTCTTTGAAGTGTTGCACAAGTTTGAATTTATTTGAATTTCAAACCTAGTTTGAATTTAGATTTGAAACACCCTATAGAAAAAGAAATGGAAAAGGAAACAGAAAATTCAGAGAAAAAGAAAAGGAGAAGGCAGCCCAAAGTAGCCCAGTCGGCCCAGCCACGCCGCGCGCCCGTGCCGTCTGATAGGCGTTCCTCGCCTGTTAGTGGCAGTTCTCCCTCGCGTGCGCCCTCCCTCCCTCAATCGCTGTCCAGTGGGGCCAGCCTATCGGCGCCAGTTTTCTTCCCTGCGTGCTCCCTCTCTCTATCTCGTGGGCCCGGTCCACCAGGCGCCGAGCCGTTGCCCCGCATGCCCCTTTCTCCTCTCTCTGCGCCGTGGACCCTAGCTGTCAGTTCCGCCCACTCCGCGCTCGCCGTGGACCGACGCGTGCGCACTCGCGCACGTCACTAGATTTCTCGGCCACGACGCCCGCCCACGCACCTAGCTCCCTTCTTAGAGCCCCGCTAGTGCCCCGCACACACCCCTCACCTCATTTCGCGCAGCTTCGCCCTCTCTCGCGCTTTGCCCATGCCGCCAGCCGCCACCGGAGACCCACGCCCGCGTTTCCGGCCATCTAGCTCATCGGAGACCACTCCAAGCCTCCCCGAGCTCTACCCCAAGGTGAGACACCCGTCCCCGTGCCCAATTTCCCTTATTGCGCCCTATGCTTGGCCGCGGAGGTACGCCGTGCTCGCACGGTGATCGGCCGATTTAGCCCAGTCTAGTTCCCCGGAGTAGGTCCCTGTGTCACCCCTGTCTCTGCTGAAGCTAGCCCAGGCCTTAGCGCGCCTTAAGTCCCCTCCCCGTGGCCAGAATGGCTCACCGGGGTTACTCCGGCCCGCCCGAGACCTTCTCACCGTCGTTCTCCCTTCTCAGGCCATGGATTCATGGCCTCTTCCCCGCCATTGAGTTCGCCATGGTGCCCTCTCCCTCTCTGCCCAACTCTAGCGACCCCGGAGCCACCCTAGCTCGTGCTAGCCTCAACTCCGGCGACCTCACCACCGCGGAGAGGAGCGGCGCAGCCCGCAGCCGTCTGTTTCCCCCTGGTCCGATCCCCTCCGTCTGATTCAGATCAAATGGCTCGGAACCTCGTAGCCGTCTGTTTCCCCTGGTCCAATCCCCTCCATCCGATTCAGATCGAACGGCTCGGACCCCTGCAGCCATCTGTTTCCCTCTGGTCCGACCCCCTCCGTCCGGTTTAGATCGAACGGCTCGGACCCCCGCAGCCGTCTATTTCCCCCTGGTCCGATCCCCTCCATCCGATTCAGATCGAATGGCTCGGACCCCCGCAGCCGTCTGTTTCCCTCTGGTCTGATCCTCTCTGTCTGATTCAGATCGAACGGCTCGGACCACGGATAACGCTTCGCGCACGCGTGCCCTGACGCCCTGGCCTGCCTGCCAGCGCCCAAGTCCTCTAGCACTGGGCTCGCTCGGTCAGTGTGCCCTCCCCCTCTGCCGCCGACACCCTTGGCCCGCTTGTCAGTGCTCGCCTGCCCACGTGCGCGCGCCCTCGGCCGTAGATCTAATCGCAGCCGTTGGTTTTAGATCTGACGGTTAGAATCACCCGATACCCCTTCGCTTGGCTGTTTTATTAAAGAGACCCTCGGTTTATTGGAAATCAACCCGCCGTCCCTGGTTTTCGCATGCAGGCCCCTGTAATCTTACAGATTTAGCCCTAGACTTTTAAATACTCACAGAATTAGCCCTAATTTCATATTTTGAATTCCCAAACTTGTTTATTTCATAACTTTTGCATATAAACTTTAAATTTAGTGATTCAAATTGCAAAATGTTCATAGAATTATTCTCTGTCTGAATAAAATGGTCCCATTTACTGTCTGCACACTCTAGATTTTTAGGATTGAATATGAACTAAGGCAGATGTATTTTTATTTACTTAATAAAATAAATAAAAGGAGAACCATAGAGATTTAAACATGTTTAATCTTATGAGACTAATAATGTGTATCACATGAAATCATCTCTGGTCTAAATTTAGGTCACAATAAAATAAATTGAACTATGTTATGTACTTGTAAGTAACACTTAGGGGAAATAATAACCTATTTTCAAATAAAGTTAATGTATGTTATAGTTTATGTTATACTTTGAATTCAGTATCCCCTATGTAGTATTGTGTCCTTTTAAGATGTGATCCAATGTATGTACATGTGTGGTGTGTTGTTCATTTGTACTTTCCAAATGTATTGAATGCATGCTCGCTTTATTTAGACAACGAGCAGTCTGAGGTTCCTGAGTGTGTTGTTGGAGACCTCCCTGAGCAACAACCTAGTGAAGGCAAGTGTCCTCTAACCCAATATGGCCTACATACTTTATAATTCACTGTCCCGCATTACTTTATGAAACCTAAGGATTGACTAGCTTTCTATTCACTTATCCTTGTTTACTTTTTTGGGTTATCATGGTTAGCATGTTGCTATTGCCTTAACTTAATCAATGAACATGATGTGAACATTTATGATACGATACTGTTATCCTGAATATGTGGATGATCTTGTGATACCTTAGGGGACTTAGGCCTTTTTCCTGAGTACCTCTCCGTAAGGACCTGTTCGTGGAGTAACCACCCGGGATAACAGTACAACCATGAGGGTGGAATGGGACGCCCTTAGCTGATTAATTAGATAAACCTGGGGGTGTAGTTGGCTTTGCCGGAGGGCCGTCAATGGGGGCCAAGGCGTAGTGCTTGCTCTGCCAAGGTTGGGGTGCAGAGGTTCATTCGATTTGGTTTTTGTTAGTCACTCACCTTGGGGAGGTGTATTGCGTTTGTACGATTGGCAAAACCTAACGAGCAGCTATGCACCGGGGGAGTCTTTGTAAAGGCTACGTAGTGTATCCCTGGACATTCACCTTGCTAGTGAAGATTGGGTTTGTACAACCCAGGCTAGAAAGGGATCACGACTTGTGGGTAAAGTGTACAACCTCTGTAGAGTGTTAAAAACTGGTATATCAGCCGAGCTCATGGTTAAGAGCAGCCTTGGGATCCTCTTTGATTAGAAGAACTTTGGATACTTTTATGATGATGAGTAACAATGATGCTATAAAATCTGATCTTTGATATTTCCTCGTTTAAGGAAGTACTTTTGGGTATAACTGGGTTTATTACTAAAAGTTGGCTCTACTAATAATAAATATTTGATTAACTTAAAAGCAACTGCTTGACCTCAACCCCATATACAGCTAGTCCACTTTAGCCAAATGGGACATTTGCTGAGTACGTTGATGTGTACTCACCCTTGCTTTACAAACCACCCCACCCGAGGTTGTCTCCACTGTACTCAGTACTCAGGAGGTGATGCTGGCAACATGGAAGATTTCAAGGAGTTTTAGGACTACGACGAGTTCTAGTTCTTTCTTAGTGGCAAACCCCCAGTCAGCTACCTGTGTAGGCTTAGCATCTACGTTTCGTAATTCCGCACTTTGATATTTATGTTGAACAATGGTTATGTATTAGACTCTATGGATGCCTTGGACATCTTGATGTAATCAAGTACCTTTCCGCTACTTAATTCAAGCATTGTGTGATGATGTCCAATTATGTAATCACTGTGTACGTGAGTTTCTGATCCTGGCACATACATGGTTCGCATTCGGTTTACCTTCCAAAACCGGGTGTGACATAAAGTGACCAAACTTACCACACCTGTAGCACACCCTTTTGGAACGGGACTTGTAGTCCTTCCCCTTCCTTTGTTTGAGGATTTATCGAAAGCTCTTAATGATAAGAGCCATCTCCTCGTTGTCGAGCTTGGAGGCGTCGATTGGGAGTCTATTTGGTGTAGACTCTTCCTTCTTCTCTTCCGTTGCTTTGAATGCAACAGGTTGCACCTCGGGTGTGGAGGTGGCGCCTTGCTCTAAGTTGACAATATGTTTGGAGTCTTTGATCATAAGTTCAAAGCTCACAAACTTACCAATGACCTCCTTGGGGGACATCTGTTTGTATCTAGGATCTCTACGAATTAATTGAACTTGAGTAGGATTACGAAAGACGAGATATCTTAGAATAACCTTGACCATTTCATGGTCATCCCATTTTGTGCTCCCAAGGTTACAGACTTGATTGACCATCATTTTGAGCTGGTTGTATATTGCTTGTGGCTCCTCTCCTTTGTTGAGGACGAATCGACTGAGCTCTCCCTCGATCGTCTTGCGCTTGGTGATCTTGGTCACCTCATCCCCTTCATGCGCTGTTTTGAGGACATCCCAAATTTCTTTGGCATTTTCAACCCTTGCACCTTATATACTCCTCTCGACACAAGGAAGTGAGGAGTATAGAAGTCGCTTGGTAATTAAAATGCCTAATTTGGGCGGCCTCGTCGGAGTCATAGTCCTCGTTGCCCACCTATGGTGCCTGCACTCCAAACTTAACAATATCACATATGCTTTCGTGGAGTGAGGTTATATGGTGCCTCATTTTACCACTCCACATACAATAACCCTCACCATCAAATTATGGTGGCTTGCCTAGGATTACCGAAAGTAAAGGAGCGTGTTTAGTAATGCGAGGATAGCGTAGAGGCATCTTACTATACTTCTTACGCTCTTGGCGTTTCAAAGTAGTAGACTCAATGCTGGATGTGGAAGGTGATGAAGAGTCGGTCTCGTAGTAGACCACCTTCTTCATTTTCTTTTTCTTCTTATCACCCTTCCTATGTGACTTGATGGTGGAAGCGAATTCCTCCTTGTTCTTGTCGTCAGACTCTCTTGACGGAGTCCATTCATTGTTCTTCCTTTCCAAGCCTTCGGCCTTGTTGCCAGGGACTATCTCCCTCTTGGCGTGATCTTTCGACATCACTTCAAGTTGTTAGACTCTTAATGAAGCACCAGACTCTGATACCAATTTTAAGTCGCCTAGAGGGGGGTGAATAGGCAAAACCTAAAATTTACAAATTTGAACACGCACTATGTCCGGGGTTAGCGTTAGAATTAAATCAGAGTGCGGAAAATAGTTCTCCTTGCTTAGAGTTGCTCAATCAATGCGGATAACTTTTGGGAGCAAACTCAAATTAATATAAGCAAGGGAACTTTTAGAGAGAGAAAACAGGGAAAACAAATCAAGTAAAGATCAACAAGTGAACATAGTGATTTGTTTACCGAGGTTTGGTTCCAAAGAACCTAGTCCCCGTTGAGGAGGCCACAAAGGCTAGGTCTATTCCAACCCTTTCCCTCTCTCAATCAGTCACACAGACCGGTCGAGGCTTCTCTTCAATCACTTGGGTCACTAAGACCCCGCAAGGATCACCACACACTTAGGTGTCTCTTGCTAGCTTTACAAAGTGCTTAGAGAATAAGAATGAGAAGGAGAAACCAATCCAAGCAACAAGAGCAACAAAAGAACACAAAACACCCTTTCTCAAGTCATTAAGCAATTGAGTTGATTTGGAGGCTTGGAGAGGATTTGATCTAATGATTGTGTCTTAGAGTGTAGTCTTTTGCTCTTGTATTGAATGTTGAGTTCAGAAAACTTGGATGGCTTGAATGGAGGTGGTTGGGGGTATTTATAGCCCCAACCACTATTCTAGCTATTGTTGTTGATGGCACACTGAACAGTTCGGTGGCACATCGGACAGGGTACTGTTCACTGTCGGGTGCCTGCCACGTCAGCAGATCGTTAGGGTTTGGAGCGGTTGACCCTTGAAGTTGAAAGTGCATTCATCCCTTTTGTAAGTTTTGGTGATTTGGATGACAACACATTTAAAAGACTAAAAAGTTTGCTAAGTGTTGAACAGGAAATTTAGTATGATGAACATACTTGAATAGTGTATAATGACAGTGAACAAAGGTTCAACATAAGGTTAAATGACCATTGAGACAATGCAAATGGATATAATATGATCTCTATATTGGTTTGAATATATAGACAAGATCTGAGAAATCACTACATACATATGATCAGAATAGAGGATGAAGTGATTAAGAGGATTGGTCAAGCCAAAGTGAATAAGATATGAGGAATCGTGAATTGGCTTGACCATATTACTATCAGTCCATATATGCTTCTATGAGAATCAAACTAGAGCTTGATTAATCTTAACAATTATATCTAGAAGACATTCAAGCAAGGTTCACAATATTGAAGAAATGATTCTCTCAATGGATGCTCAAAATGATGTGACTCAAGAATGGCTTGATAGGGTGAAGATAGCAAGGAAAGGGCTTCGAGGAACTAAGTGAAGGTGAAGGCCAAGCGACAGCTTGTAGACCGAGGTACCATGGCTAAGGTGAAGAAGAGAGTACTTGCACTAAGTCGATGAACTAATCAGCTATGAAGAGTTATAACATGTTGATGCATCAGTAAGGTGACTTGAAGCCATGGTTTGAACACATATATGGTGATATGGTACAAGTCACAGGGTTTGATTTGTGTCTACTTCAAAAGGTGAGACAAAGATGTCTGTGATCGTTATGAAGCAATGCCATGGAGAAATCACACATGAGACACCAATGACTCAAGGAGTTTACTTAATTAATTTTATTTAATTTGAGTATAGGAATCGTTGTACTATAAAGGGGGATCCAAAAAGAAGGTTGGTGTTTGCCAAAGCTCAAGCCTCTATATTCAAAAGCTATTTTTTGAAAACCAAAATTCTCTTTAAAATTCTATGGTTGACCATGGTTAGGTTTGAGAAACCTAGAGTGTTCTTGTTAAAAAGCAGATGAACTTATTAAACTGCAGCTAAGTTTTTCAGCTGAACTAAACTTCAGCTGAGTTGAGCTTCTTCAGCTGCAGCTTTGCTTTTCAGCTGAGCTGAACTTCAGCTGAGTTGAGCTTTCTCAACTCCAGCTAAACTTTAACTTCAACTATGTCTTCAACTGCAGTTGAGCTTTTTCAACTGCAGTTGAACTTCAACTTCAACTGGGGTCTAGGCAAGTTCAACCGGGGTCCAGGCAGGTTCAACTGGGGTCCAGGGCAAGTTCGACCGGGGTCTAGAGAGGTTCAACCGTGGTCCAGGAAAAGTTCAACCGTGGTCCAGAGAGGTTCAATCGGGATCCAGAGAGGTTCAACCGGGGTCCAGGAAAAGTTCAACCGGGGTTTTTCCCCGGACCTCATTGGTCAATATCGGTTGAACCGGCCCTAGGAGCAGTTCAACCGGTGTCAGGGTCACCTAACCGGTCTGACCTCCTTACTAGCAGACCGACTGTCAGTCTGACCACCAGGCAGTTGAACCGGCCCTAGGGGCAGTTCAACCAGTGTTAGGACCTATTTTTGCAGTCTGACCTGCAGTCTGCTAGTCTGACCTACAGTCTGACTGTCAGTCTATCCCAGGTGGTTGAACCGGTCCTAGGGGCGGTTCAACCGGTCCTCCACAGCCAAAATCAGTCCAACGGCTAGTTTTGAAGCCCCACCTATATATATTCACTCCTACCTCTCTCCCACAGAAGAGCACGACCCAAACTCCATTTCTAACTTGAAAAACACCTCCCACTCTCTCTCACACATCTCTTGCCTCTCCCATTGCAAATCTTTGGAGAGAAATCTTTGAGTGAGTTTGAGAGCTGCGGTTTTTGTGCTTCATCTCCAAATCTCTCTTGCTCTTCTTCATTCGAGCTTTGGTACTACATCGAGTTCTTTGTGGATTCATTACTCTTGGAGCTTCTAGCTCCTAGACGACTAGGTGTGTCTTGTGAGTCTCCAAATCTTGTGGAAGACCACAAGAAAGTTCGTATTACCCGCTCGTTTGAGCAAAGATTAGTGTGTGAGCTTGACCTTTGTGGTCGGCAAAGGGAGGATTAGGGTTAAAAGAGAACCGGCTCTTTGTGGGTGCCTCAACGAGGAAGTAGGGCACCTTGGTGGTGTGACCGAACCTCGGGATAAATCTTGTGTCTCTTGTGTTCTTGTTCATTGTGCTTATTCGTGTTCTTTGTTCTCTCATCATTTCATGAAAGATTTGTTTATATCTTTTTGGTGTGTGGATTTTGAGAAGTGCCCTTCTTAGATCTACTACTTTGAACCCTGTGGATCATTTAGAACATCTCATTTCCAAAGTTAACTAGGTGAATTTCGAGATCAATTCAGTTTTACCCAGTTTGCTTCTAGTTTTTGTTGAAAAAGTTTTAACTTGCCTATTCACCCCCCCCCCCCTCTAGGCAACTTTCAATTGGTATCAGAGCCTAATCCTCGTTCTAACGCTTAACCGCGTGAGGAAAATGTCATGTACGGGGGACTAAGAAACAAAAGTGGTTCTAAGCTTGAAAACGTTGAGGTTGCCTCGACTTTATCTTTTTGTGCGGATGTTGATCCTAGGGCAATAGATCTTGCCATGAGAATCGCCAAAAGGATGTTCCTCAAAATGAAGGAAGATGAGGTGAAGAACAAGATTGAAGAAGAAGAAAATGATCAATGGAGACCAAACGATGAATCCACCTCTTCACAAGGTTCGTCTTTCAAATCCACTTCTCATATGTGCTTTGTCACTAATGGGAGTGACAGTGAAAGCGAAAGTGAGGATGAACATGAAAGTGACAGTGAAGATGAGGATGATCTTCAAAAATTATTTGCTCAACTAAGTAAGAAAAATCAGATGAGCTTGCTCAAACTCATGGAAAGAGCAGAAGAACAAAAAGAAATGTTTCATAAGCAAGAATACTTCCTCATCCGAAAAATCGAATACATAGAGAAGTTGACGAAAGAGCATGAGAAGCTAAATGCTCTCATGATGATTTGGTCCAAAGGTATGAACACATTTCAATTGAGCAAATTAAAGTTGTTAATCATTCATCATATATTGCTCAATTGGAAAATAAAAATGCTATGCTCAAGAACACAATAGGAAAGCTAAATATTGAAAATCTAGCTTTGCAAGAAAACATGATATGCTTGTGTGCTCTCATAATAAATTTATAGATTCACATATCATGCTAGAAATGGCTCATGAGGTTGTGTTAACTAATTTGAAATCATACCAACCTCACATATGCACATGTACTCAAATAGAAACTATATTACCATGTGATAACAATTGTTGTTATCAAGCAAGCCAATCTTCCATTGAGCTAGAAATTTCAGGAATTAGCGATATTTCTATCACACAAGAAAATAAAGAGCTAAAGGAAGAAGTTGGAAGGCTAAGAAGGAGCTTAACTTTTTTGAAGGGAAAGTGTCATGCTCAACCTTCTCACAATAACCATGATAACATGGTGAAGAAGCTTGAGAAGGGGACAACCGTAGCATGCACAAACCCTCTTCAAAAGAATGCTAAGTTCCCTAAGAAAGGCATGAGCAAACATCAAGAGAAGAAAGCCAAAGCTCATGACAAGTGCCTCAACCATGCCTCCACGTGCTCCACACAAGGTAACAAACGAGCCACTCTTCCAAATAAGAGAAGATGCACTAGAAAGTGTTATCAATGTCATGAGAAGCGACATGAGATTAAGTCATGTCCCTACATAAAAGATAGTGGCTTAACTTTGGAAAGAAAGAGGCTCACTAACCATGTAGCAAACAAGAAGCAAGGCAAGAAGGAGTCTTGCAAAATTAAAAAACATATTTGCTACACTTGCCGAAGAAAGGGACACCTTTGCAAGGATTGTCTAATGAATAAGTATCCTAAGACTACCATGTCAATTCATTCATATTCGCTTAGGAGACCCAAAAATGACACTTGTGCTAGAAAGGTAATTAGTTCACCTAAAACTAGCGCAAAGGACATTTGGGTGCCTAAGTACTTATTAGCTAACCTTGGTGGACCACCATCCAAAAATGGGTATCAAAATGTACTTAATAAGTTTTGCAGGTATCCAGAGATGATATGAAGCTTTAGGGTGCTTGAGCAATTTAACTCAATTCTTATCTCAAGCTATCAATCTTACATTGTCTATCCTTTAAGATTGACCCAAAGATCAATTGAGTTGTTATATCACTAACTTCATATTCATCTCTAGCAAGAACTTGTGTTGTAGGGAATAAGGATTAACCTTTGTGGGAATCAAGCAAAAGGCCTACAACTAAGGATATTCAAAGGATGGTAACAATTAAATCTTAAGTGCGCATTGTTTTTAATTAGCATATTTCTTGTGTCTTTTGTAGCCACATAGGAAAAGTGAAGCTCTTCAGAATGAACTTAAAATATTTTACCTTGACTTAGAAAAAGTTCCAATCATATGGTAGATTGCATATTTGTTATTCTTATATGTGGCAATCTACATACTTTAATTGATGATAATTAATTTGTGGCATATTTCAAATTAATTATTGTATTATTGCCATGACTTAGACATAAAGAGGATTATCCCATGCTCTTAAATGAATAGAGTGCTAAGTAAGAAATTCAAATTCTTAAACACTTACCAAAAGGGGAATTCTCTATATGACTAGAGTTGTGAGACTAATGTCTCTATCTAAGTGTTTATGTAGTCTCACAACATGAGAATGAGTTTCTCAAATGGAACATGTCATTTAACATTCAAAGAAGATCAATCCAATACAATGTGATGTATTCCTTCTTGTTTAAATTGGTTTTGAGTCTTCTACATTAATAACTCACCATGCTATGAATTAAACTTGTCCTGTAAACTTAATTAAATAATCATGTTGGTTTCATCTTATTTCAATTGATGTTATGCATGATGCTTGTAAGGGTAATTTAGTTCATATCATGAGGTTTCCTTATTTTAGTGACCTCTGTGTCATTCATATACTAGAGGTTTCTAAATAGGAAATTATTGCTTATGTCTCAAATGCAATCTCTTTTGTTGATATCTCATGGAAATTAATAAGTAGAGATTGTGCTCTTTCAATTGGTAAAATCACAAGCATTAAAGGTTAATCTTCACCTAAAAGAAAGATTAGGAATGCTCAAGGCAAAGGTATGGAACTAGTTGCTTCAATTGGTAGTTGATCAATAGTAGTTCCTTTCAAGTGGCATTCTTTCAATTGGTAATAATCTATCCTATGGAAAGAAATGTCAATATGAAGGTTAAATTCCTTTTGGCTTAAATTTGTAAGTTAGTGCATATTGTTAACTCACTCCTCCATGTGCATTAACTTAAAAGGAATTTAACTTATGCCTTTATGCCTCATAAATGATGATTTGTTTGCAATTCATATCTAAAGATCACCATTCATTAAATACTTCCTTGTACTACTAATATCTCTTTTCAAAGTTCCTTTTCAACTAGTATTAAAAGGAAAAGAGATAACAAGCTAAAGAAGGAAGTCTCCACAAATGATGAAAAGAAGAATACTTCGATGACACCACCACAGATAGCAGGATCTTTCAAATTGGTATAACAAATGGTACTCTCTACTTGGTGGTAAGTATTCTTAAAGATAAGTTAATTCATTGCAAATTTGCCATGCCTTGACCATGATATGTAATGTACTCCTCATGAGACTCTTAACTGAATTGAAAGTGCATGTGGCAAGTCATTCAAATACTTGATGCACATATCTAGTGGGAGAACATTATATATCTTGTGTCGTAGAGAATAAGTTTCCCTTGAGTAAGCTATACTAAGACAATCTAAAATGGTAAATTTGTATCTCATTCATATGGATTGTAATCTTTGTTTTCTAAATAGCTACTCTTGATGCAGTTTAAAATTCTCTTATCGTTAAATTTAAAAGTGCATAAGAATCCTTTTTGTCAATATTCATCACATACATATGCACTAACATGGATATGAATTTTAAACTGTACAGGTACAATTAGCGATCCATACTCTCTAAATTTTGGAAACCTATATTTTGATATCTTAGAAATCTACTTAAATCGGTATCCATATGCTTCATATTGATTTGGATCACTAAGTTGAAAATTCCATGCATAACTTGTCTTTATAATATGAATGCTTGTGCGACTAACCTTGATAAGCTAGGTGCACCCAAGGTCAAGTTAGGTTCATCTTCAAGAAAGCAACACAACGATGTATCAAGAAAAGGAGAAAAGGCTCCTATTCTTAACTCTAGTTTTTATCTGTGTGATTAAATATTGACTTGAAACCATGTAAGATGGTTGTCAAGTATATGTGGGTGCCTACACAAAGAGAAAGGCCACAATAAGGATTGTGTGGGTACTTAAGGCTCTTACTACTAATCTCAAAGGACCCAATTCAAATTGGGTACCAAGATATGAAGCTTAAACTTATTTTGCAGGATCACTCCTTCAATGGATCAAGTTGGGTGCTCGATAATGAATGTATAAATCATCTTTGGAGATAGTAGCAAGGGTGGTAACAACTGAATCTCAAGTGCATATTATTTTCAAATCTTATCTCTTCTGTGACTTGTGTAGCCACTAAGGAAAAAGAAGCACTTGAGGATATACATCAGTTGTTGATTATGAAATAAAGGTCAAATGTAAGATGAATGAATGTTATCATATGGTCAACAATCCAAAATCATGTGACGTATTATCTATCTAGTTAATTTGGATTTGATTCTTCTATATTAGACACTCACCATAATATGGATTAAGTCAGCCCTTTAGACTTCATTGAACAACCATGCATATTATCCATGTCATTCAAAATATATTGTGCATGAGGGCTCAAGGGAAATTTAGTCCATATTATGAGGTTTCTCTATTTTAGCAGCTCGCTTACCTTCCACATATAAAGGATTGCTAAATAATAAACTAGTGCTTATGCTACTGATGCCATCTCTTGTGTTGAGTTTATCCATAGAAAATCTATGTTAAGAGATGGTGCTTGTTTTAAATTGGATGAATCACAAGCTTAAAGGATACTATTCAACTAAAGTAAGATGAAGTTGATAAGAGGCCAAGGTATGAAAACTTCCTCTCCTTCAGTTGTTTTAGTATTCTGTCCTTAGTAGGATGTACCATATTATAGGTTAAATTCCTTGCAATATAAAATGTTCAATAGTGCATATAACTTTGACATCAACTATATGTGTGCACTAATTTAAAGGAATTTAGTCTATCCTTTTGGGTTTTAATAATAATGATTCATTTTCCATCCACATATAAGGATCATCATTTGTGAAACCCTCTCCTGTGTTTTTAATGGTCTCTTTTCTTAGTGTTTCAACAAGGTCCTTCCAAGTTCTTTGAAGATGGATTCCAAATCTACAAATATAAGAGTCTTGGTTCTTTCAATCATTGAGTTTCAATGGGTCTTATATCAAGTATGATCGAACCAAGCAAAGATGAATGAAGTTCAAGATCGCTTGGGTGGATGAAATCATAAGGAGAAAAGAAATCACAGTGAATCCAGAAGGAAGTTGAACTATCCTGAAGACCAAATAATGAAGTAGTGACATAATCATATAATATCCTTCATTATGAGGTTTGAGGTTCATATTAGCATGATTTACCCTTCAAGATTTCAATTGATATACTTTTAGTTCTTAAACTTTTAATTGGTATAATTTTCATCATCTATTTAAAGCATGTTATGTTAAATCAAGATATAGTGCAAACTTCACCTTTAACCTCATATTGTTGATATGCATAAGTGTACTATGTGTACCCTTGCATGCACAAATTGAGGGAGAGTTTAGCCTATATCTTGTGAGACTAATGATTTCTTTCAAGTTCATGTTGTTTAGTCTCACACCTTGGTGAAAGGAGAAGATCAAATGAGGATAAGTGGTTCCAAGGAAATGATCAAATATTTACCACATGTCACCACATGGATTAGTTCTATTAGGGAACGATATGTGTTCTCTAGCATAAGTTCAATTGTTTCAAATATATTATGCCTTGACCAAGATATATGATGAACTCCTCTAAGAATCTTAATTGAATCACGTGCATGTTACAAGTAATTCGAGTACTTGATGCATACATTTAGGGCGAGCTCGTTCTATATCTTGTGTCCTTAAAAGACTAACATTTTCTTTTAGTGAATTTGTGTAGTTCTTTGAAGAGAATGAGTTTCTATTGATTTTTTGAAGAGGATAAGTTTCTCTTTGGCATGCTAAATTGACTCAATCCAAGTCATGAGAAGACTGATGGACATCAATGAAAACTATCTTGCTTTGTAAAGAAATGTCAAGCCTATCAAAATCAAAGATGGAAATTCATGATTATAATGGAGACCATGTGGCGCAAAACAAAGGTGTGTCACTCCAGGAACTATTGTATTGCATTTTTGTGTCTAGGCTCTTACATGCTAGTGTGTGCATGTATATGCAATATCTTAAGTCACATCATAAGGTTGCACTTGTGGTGACGATTAAAGAATCTCTAGATATTTGATTAATACCTCTTGTGGTGATGTCATAAGTTAGTCTTAAGTCATCTTAGTGAGGTATGAGTCAAACATGCTAACTTCTCAAGAATCTTGGCTTAAAATATTGCATATCATGTCTATTAGTATACTTTTTGAGTATGAATAATTCCTTAAATTGGTGCAATTTCATATTTTCATACTTTATTTGTACCAAGGTTCAAATTGTAGAACTTAATCCCCTGGCCTCATAAGTCCAAGTGCATAAGCTAAACAAGTATTCATCACTTGTATGCACACATTTAAGGGGAGAATGGTCTATAATTTGAATCTTTGAGACTAACTTCATTTTCAAGTCTATTATGTGTGTAGTCTCAAATTAGAAAGGAACCTTCGGGCAAAGACAATCGCTTCCACTGCAAATTTGATGGGTATAAAAGATTCTTTGCTCCAATAAATGTATCTTTTATACATTTCATAAGGGAATGAGTTTCTCTTTTATATGCTACTCCAACATCATCTAAAATTGGTAAACATGTATCATATCCTTTTGGATTGCAAATGTATAAAGTATCATAGCTTATAAATTCTTCTGTCTAGAACTTAATTGATTAAATAGTGCACATGTTTCTTATGTTGCATGATTATGTTCAATTGATACTCCTTTTATGCCAATGGTACTTTAAGTTGCAAATAAGTACTCTCAATAGATACCAATTGAATTCACATATATGTGTGCACTAAAACTTGAGGAGAACTAAGTGTAATATGCTATTAGTGATCCGCTTATCTATCAAATTGTATCAATTGGTGTTTTTCAATTGATATTTTTCATACATGATCACTAGTTGCATAATCCATAATTGTGCAATTTTCATGTTGCCTCTTGTTGTGATAAGAAAATGCTAGGTGACATCTAGACTCTAGGTATCAAGTTTCACCTTCGATTTAGTATGGCAATCTTCATTTAATATCTTGGACCTATGTCACAACTATACCAACAAGAGCTTGCAAATGAATTGTAAATCCAACACAAGTTTGGAACTCCCCTTGAAAAGGTAAAATGCAAAGGTACATCACTTCATGTCACTTCTCCATTACCTTTGTGCCATCTAAGGACCCTTTTTATAAAAGTGTGTTCCCATCTTGCTTAATCATAATTTCTACCCTTTATATTCTTTGCATCCTTTTTGGAGAATTATGACAAAGGGGGAGAAATTTTGCATTAAAGCTTACCTTTAGTCTTATGTAACTAAGTGTTAGAAGACTTTAAAAAGGGGAGAAATAATTAACAAAAGGGGAAGCCATAAGAAAAAACATAAGATGTAGAAAAATGATGAGTGCATAATTGTCATGAGCATCACGTTTATTTTATGACACACTGCACCCCATGAATAGTATGATATAAGTTGTCTCCATACTTTGACCCAAATATGTGCTTTTGGCATTTGAGTACAAAAGTGTTATTTTCTGAAGTGCACATATTTAGGGGGAGGAAACTATATCATAGGATTCAAAATCTTATTTATCAAATCTTATGTAAGCTTTAAATGTGTTGCCATCAATCACCAAAAAGGGGGAGATTGAAAGTGCATTCATCCCTTTTGTGAGTTTTGGTGATTTGGATGACAACACATTTAAAAGACTAAAAAGTTCGCTAAGTGTTGAACAGGAAATTCAGTATGATGAACATACTTGAATAGTGTATAATGACAGTGAACAAAGGTTCAACACAAGGTTAAATAACCATTGAGACAATGCAAATGGATATAATATGATCTCTATATTGGTTTGAATATATGGACAAGACCTGAGAAATCACTACATACATATTATCAGAATAGAGGATGAAGTGATTAAGAGGATTGGTCAAGCCAAAGTGAATAAGATATCAGGAATCATGAATTGGCTTGACCATATTACTACCAGTCCATATATGCTTCTATGAGAATCAAACTAGAGCTTGATTAATCTTAACAGTTATATCTAGAAGACATTCAAGCAAGGTTCACAATATTGAAGAAATGATTCTCTCAATGGATGCTCAAAATGATGTGACTCAAGAATGGCTTGATAGGGTGAAGATAGCAAGGAAAGCGCTTCGAAGAACTAAGCAAAGGTGTAGGCCAAGCGACGGCTTGTAGACCGAGGTACCATGGCTAAGGTGAAGAAGAGAGTACTTGCACTAAGTCGATGAACTAATCAGCTATGAAGAGTTATAACATGTTGATGCATCAGTAAGGTGACTTGAAGCCATGATTTGAACACATATATGGTGATATGGTACAAGTCATAGGGTTTGATTTGTGTTTACTTCAAAAGGTGAGACAAAGATGTCTGTGATCCTTATGAAGCAACACCATGGAGAAATCACACATGAGACACCAATGACTCAAGGAGTTTACTTAATTAATTTTATTTAATTTGAGTATAGGAATCATCGTACTATAAAGGGGGATCCAAAAAGAAGGTTGGTGTTTGCCAAAGCTCAAGCCTCTATATTCAAAAGCTATTTTTTGAAAACCAAAAATCTCTTTAAAATTCTATGGTTGACCATGGTTAGGTTAGAGAAACCTAGTGTTCTTGTTGAAAAGCAGCTGAACTTCTTAAACTACAGCTGAGCTTTTCAGCTAAACTAAACTTCAGCTGAGTTGAGCTTCTTTAGCTGCAGCTTTGCTTTTCAGCTGAGCTGAACTTCAGCTAAGTTGAGCTTTCTCAACTCTAGCTAAACTTCAACTTCAACTATGTCTTCAGCTGCAGTTGAGCTTTTTCAACTGCAGTTGAACTTCAACTTCAACTGGGGTCCAGGCAGGTTCAACCGGGGTCCAGAGGGTTCAACTGGGGTCCAGGAAAAGTTCAACTAGGGTCCAGAGAGGTTCAACCGGGATCCAGAGAGGTTCAACTGGGGTCCAGGAAAAGTTCAACTGGGGTTTTTTCCCAGGCCTCACTGGTCAATACCGGTTGAACCGGCCCTAGGGACAGTTCAACTGGTGTCAGGGTCACCTGACCGGTCTAACCTCCTGACTGGCAGACTGACTGTCAGTCTGACCACCAGGCAGTTGAACCGGCCCTAGGGGCGGTTCAACCAGTGTCAAGACCTGTTTTTGCAGTCTGACCTGCAGTCTGCCAGTCGACTGTCAGTCTGCCCCAGGCGGTTGAACCAGTCCTAGGGCGGTTCAACCGGTCCTCCACAGCCAAAATTAGTCCAACGGCTAGTTTTGAAGCCCCACCTATATATACTCACTCCTACCTCTCTCCCCACACAAGAGCACGACCCAAACTTCATTTCTAACTTGAAGAACACCTCCCACTCTCTCTCACACATCTCTTGCCTCTCCCATTTCAAATCTTTGGAGAGAAATCTTTGAGTGTGTTTGAGAGCTGCGGTTTTTGTGCTTCATCTCCAAATCTCTCTTGCTCTTCTTCATTCGAGCTTTGGTACTACATCGAGTTCTTTGTGGATTCATTACTCTTGGAGCTTCTAGCTCCTAGACGACTAGGTGTCTCTTGTGAGTCTCCAAATCTTGTGGAAGACCACAAGAAAGTTTGTATTACCCGCTCGTTTGAGCAAAGTTTAGTGTGTGAGCCTGACCTTTGTGGTCGGCAAAGGGAGGATTAGGGTTGAAAGAGACCCGGCTCTTTATGGGCGCCTCAACGAGGAAGTAGGGCACCTTGGTGGTGTGACCGAACCTCGGGATAAATCTTGTGTCTCTTGTATTCTTGTTCATTGTGCTTATTCGTGTTATTCGTTCTCTCACCATTCCGTGAAAGATTTGTTTATATCTTTTTGGTGTGTGAATTTTGAGAAGTGCCCTTCTTAGATCTACTACTTTGAACCCTGTGGATCATTTAGAACATCTCATTTCTAAAGTTAACTGGGTGAATTTCGAGATCAATTCAGTTTTACCCAGTTTGCTTCTAGTTTTTGTTGAAAAAGTTTTAACTTGCCTATTCACCCCTCTCTAGGCAACTTTCAGAAGTCCTTCGTCTTCTTGCTGTACCAGACAGTCCGGTGGCACACCAGACATGTCCGGTGCGTTTTGACTTCGTAGCTCTGATTTCTAACTTCTGCATTGTGCTTATACTGTTCATGCAGTCGACTGTTGAGCATAGGTGACTGTTGCTTCGTTGGCTCACCAGACAGTCCGATGAATTATAGCGGATTGTCTCTCTGAGAAACCCGAGAGTGGCCAGTTTAGGAGGTGCTCGGCCTGGGCACCGGACAGTGTCTAGTGCACACCGGACAATGTCCAGTGCACCACTGCCAGCACCAATGCTTGTCTTTTGTTCCAAATTTAGTAGAGTTACTAACTTATATTCTTTGTTGGTTTATGTTGAACTTTATGCACCTGAGATAAATGACAACTAGGCAAACTCGTTAGTCCACGTGGTTTGTGATGGACGTTAAACACCAAAATCGATTATAGGAAATGGTTAAGCCCATTTCCCTTTCAGTTATAGGTCACAAGATTACCACTAGACGAGCAGGGTAGTGAAAGTCATCTCGATGTAGACGAACGCGTCAAGCAGAGCAATGCAGTCGTTGGTGTCCTTCATGTCCTCGCTTGGATCGTCCCAATGCTCTAAATGAAGCACCTCCAAAGTATCCACACTTGCAGGGAGGAAGCGTCGTGTACCGGACTGCTAGGTCCGCGACAATGGCGTGGTGAGAGCGAGAGGGACACGGCGACTGGTATGCTGGTGGGCAAATTAGGTTAACCCTAATTGTGCCTTCACCCCTCAGTATATAGGCCTCCTAATGGGCTTCTGACTCTGAGGCCCATTAGCAACCCTAAACCCAGTCCAATTCGAATCCTATCCGAATTAGGCTTCCTTCCTCTTAAGTATGTGACCCTACAAGTTCAGTATACATAGACATGACTCGAGTACTATTATGTAGCCCAATAATTAACAGCGGTCTCTAGCAAGACATGTCAACTCTTATGCATATATAAAGATTATATTAGACGAATCATCACAACATTACGTACATGATGTTTCCTTGTCTCACGATATTGGTCTTGCTTTAAGTTGACCTCCTTTCTCGATATTGTGATTTGTAATCCTTTCATAGGTTAACACGTAACCCTAGCATGACCATGCATTTCTTGATCCAATCACTCGAGGGGGGCAGAGATATCTCTCTCAACTAGAGAGGGACAAATTCCATCTTGACTAATCATGTCTCACAGCATGCTTTCTAACAAACTCAAAGTTATCTTTATGTGATATCCTTGACCCTGTGATGGTGATATCCTAGTCCAAGGCTTAATAGAATTAATAGAGTATTCGTACCCACAAGGTGCATCTTCTTTTTCGAAAGTCTATCTCGAAATAACCTCCAAGTTAAGTGTGATTGGCTTGGAGCGATTTGGGATGGGTGACCGACTCAAAAATTTTCTCAGGTGCGCATGAATGAGGACAAAGTGTACACAAAAGACTCGTGTTGGTCTGTGTGGATGGTCGTCTATAGTCCTAGAGAGCTTCCAGGAGTAAGTACCCGCCGGTCCGAGAGTGGACAGGGTGTTACACTTTATAACTATCTAGTTACGGAGTAGCGTTTGATAGTCCCTAAGTAGGTCCATTCACATCTTAAGAACATGCGACAATATTAGGTCAGACACAACGTACATGCTGTAAAAAGAGAACTATATTACAAAACTCACTTTGGATTGGTACAACCTCATTACATACATGCACCCACATTATTAGCTTTACATCTCCAAGTCCATAACTTATGAAACATAGTCATTAACTAATATATATGCTAGTCACCGAACCTGATCAGGGACATCTTATAGAATAACCATACAAGTAAAGAATCTCATAAACAATTCGCATAATTGCTAATCAATACATTGTGTCTTTCATTGATATTCAATTAAGTAATATATATGTTGGATATAAATAAATATGTTCATCTCTGTGATTATATATAGGGCATATTTCTAACATTCCCATGTTTCTACAATAACTTTCTCAAAAAAAACATTATCGGTGGTTAGATCAAAAATGGTAGAATGATCTACCTTCGGAATATGAATTACGCAAGTGGTAGATTGAGGCATTCCAAAATGCTCATTTTTCTAGTCACTTATTAAGTAGTTACTCATAACATGCAACAAAGGTCAAATTGAGTTCTTTAATTGTTTTATTTTTTCTCAAAACATGCAGGAGAACAGCGTATAATTTATATTAAGAAAGAGAAAGAGGTCTGAGAACAGACCGGGTACAAACGACTCCTTACGGAGGTCGAAAACTCAAGTACAGAAACATACTCGTCCCTCATCTATGACACAACAATAGACCCCCGCTAGTCTTAAGGCCAAATGCCCCTAAGCCCTCTAGCCCCGGCCATACCCCACAACGTTGCATCCTCCTGGATGTGCTGCAGGATATCTCTAGTGCTCGGAGATGCTCCCTCGAAGACACAGGTGTTTTGATGCTTCCACAGCCACCAAGCCACAAGGATTACCAACGTGTTAAAACCTTTTTTCTTCTCTTTAGATACCTAGCCTTCGGCATTGCTCCACCAATCTTGGAAAATCATGTCCTCAGGCCCAGGCGCCAGGTATTGTAGCCCCACTTTACACAACACCTGCCACCAAATGTTTCTAGAGAACACACAAGAGAGCAAAATATGCTAGACTGTTTCTTCGTGTTGATCGCAAAAGAGGCATTTGTCATGATGATCCATACCTCGCCGGGCCAATCTGTCAGCCATCCAGCACCGGTTGAGTGAAGCTAGCCAAATGAAGAATTTACATTTTGGAGGAGCCCAACTCTTCCAAATTCTTTTAGCTGGTTCAAAAGATGTTGTACCGGTCCAAAAGCTGTTATAAGCCGTCTTAGAGGAATAGAGGTCAGAAGCGCAAGGCACCCAAATGTGGACATCAGGAACTCCTATCTGTAAATGAACATCTTGAATCAGATCCCAAACCAGAAGGAACTCCCTGATGACAACAGCAGTCAGACACCCAGAGATATCCTGAACCCAACTATTATCAGCAAGAGCCTCCTGCACCGTATGGCCTGTCCGGACCCTCCTTGGAATACAGCTGATCATGTAAGGGGCAAGAACTGCAATAGACTACCCTTGAATCCATCTATCCATCCAAAAGAGGGTTCTAGCACCATCCCCCATAAAAGAGTGAACTGAGGCCTGGAAGAGAGCTTCAGCATTGGGATGTACTTTTATGTTGAACTCAATCCATGGCCTCTCCACCTGTGTTTTCCTGAGCTAGAGCCATCTCACATTAAGAGCCCAACCAAGGATTTCCAGGTTGTGAATACCCAAGCCGCCAAACTTAAGTGGTCGACACACCCTTGTCCATCCAACAGCACAATGGCCTCCCTTGATATCTTTTCTACCCTTCTAGAGGAAACCCCTGTGAGGGTGTGTTTGGTTTAGCTTTTGGCTTTGGCTTTTGTTCTCTAAAAGCCAAAAGCCAACCAAAGGGTTGGATCCAGGAAGCAGCTTTTTCTAAAAGCTGACTTTCTCGCAGTGCAAAACAGAAAGCATCCCTGTACCTGCTTTTAGTGGCTTTTGGATGGAACTGTGAAAACATATATCGAAGTAATTTTAATGACTTTTAGTGGTTTCCATCAAACAGTTTTTAGCTTTTTAACAACTCACAGTCTACAGCAGCTTTTTCCACAGCTCACAGCCCACAACAACTTTTTCCACAGCCACAGCCCAACCAAACAGACCTTGAATCTTGTCGATGGCTTTGATAACCCATTTAGGGCATAGAAGGACAAGAAGATGATATATAGGAATGGTAGTGAGGACAGCCTTAACCAATGTCAGCCTTCCAGCATTGGTGATCAGGGCAGATTTCCACCCTGGCAATTTGTCAGCCACCTTGTCAATAAGTTCTTGAAAAGCAATCTTTGGAAGCTTCTTTACTGATAGAGGCAGTCCCAAATATCTACAGGGGAACTGCTGCACATTACAAGGGAAAATCTCATGGGACATGTCAACTTGCTGCTCATTACAATGTATGGGTGTGATGCTACATTTGTTGATATTTGTGATAAGACCTGTAGCCTCCCCAAAAATCCTTAATATTTCCTTCAGCATATTGAGCTCATCTCTTTCAGGCTGTAAAAACAGCACCACATCGTCTGCATATAAGGAAATGTGTTGGCCCCTACCGCGCCTTAGAAGAGGTTGCAACAAACCTAGATCTTGTGCCTTCAGAATCAGCAAGTTGAGGACATCCATAACAATGATAAAGAGCATAGGGGATAGGGGGTCCCTTGCCTAAGACCTCTTCTGTGATGGATAATATCCCTAGGCTCCCCATTAACCAAGACCCTAGTAGTGGATGAATTCAGGACCCTTGAAATTATTCGACACCATAGAGGACCAAAGCCCAAATGTCTAAGAACCTCAAAAAGGAAGGTCCAAGAGAAAGAGTCAAAAGCCTTTCCAATGTCCAACTTCAATAAGACTCTAGAAATTTTTTGCCCATAAATGGCCTTGGCTGTTTGCTGCACCATGACAAAATTATCATGTATACTTCTACCTTTCACAAACGCACTTTGATTCACAGAGACCAAGTTAGGGAGCTTAGGAGCAAGTCTGTTAGCCAAAATCTTGGTAACAATTTTTGCAAAACTGTGAATTAGGCTTATCGGCCTGAAATCCTTCACCTCAGTGGCCTCACTCTTCTTTGGCAACAAAGTAACATAGGCTGAGTTGAGTAGATATAATCTAGAAGCATCCCCTGCCAAACTTTCTTCAAGGCTCACATAAAATCCATTTTGATGATAGGCCAAACCTTTTTGTAAAATCTACCTGTGTACCCATCTAGCCCCGGGGCCTTGTCAGAAGAAAGCGACCTGATGGTGTGCCAAACCTCCTCCTCGATGACCATCTGCTCAAGTTCTTGGAGGTTCAAAGGACATCTATGAAAAGCTACCAGATTCAGGGCTGAAACTCTGGGAGGGACCATTCCAAGCAGCGAATTATAAAAATCCCAAACAGCCTCCTTTTTCTCGTGAAGTTCCACGGTGCTAAAACTATATTCAAAGTTGAACTGCTCGCTAAATATTAGGAACTAATCATAAGTTTATGAAGCTTTTTATAAGAACTCGTGAGCCATCCTATAGAACACATGCGTAGTCGGATATGTTTGGTTGATATTTGCTAGTAGTTATTTAGAAAGTGTTAAAAACACGACCAAATCGCACGAATACACACGACAAGACCAAAAAAAAAGAACAGAGCCGAAAGAAAACCAGGCACACAATTCTGAATCTGATGGGTTTCTGAATTCTGGTGCAGGGAAAACGAAAAACTTTTGCCTTTAATTTCACAACGGTGTAACAGAAACACCTACACCACGTATCTGTTCAGTTATTATTACTGATCTATTTGCTGATTACCTGCACTACACGATGCGGAAGGCATCAACCATCACGAGGAGGATTGCATGTTGTAGGCGAGAGGCGCCTCGCTCTCGTTCGAGTGCACCGACGACGAGCCGCCGTCGTCGTCCGACTCCGGCGCGGCGAGGTCCTCCCCGAGTACCGTGGTGTCTCCGAATCGCACCCGGCGGGCGGCGCTGCTGGCGGTGGGGGACCCGGAGGCGGGCGTCCCGCCGCCGTTGGCGTGCCTCGTGCTGCGCGCGCTCTTGAGGCTCTTGCTGCCCGGCACAGGCGCCGCTGCCAAGGCGGCGCCCGCCGCCCTCGACGACGACGGCCGCCGCTCCACCACGTTGGCCACCGCTGGAGCCGCCGCCGCCGCGTCCGCCGAGCGGCAGCAGCGGTACGCGCACGTGGCGATCCAGAACGCCCACGGCAGCGCGACGAGCGCCAGCCCGGCGGCCGGCAGCCACTGCGGCACCTCGGACGGCGGCAGCGTCACGTAGAGCGCCAGGCACCCGCCGCCGGCCAGCACGGCGAGGAGCAGGACCACGACCACCACCCACACGCACGCGCTGCCCGCCGGCCGCGCCTGCTCCGGCCGCTGCCTCTGCGGCGGTCCCATCGATCCTCTCGATCGGGACCAATGATCAAATAGAGATCACCGCTCAGATCACAGGGAATAATGACAAGAGCCTGATCATGAACTGCGCGCGACCAGAGACGCTGTTCATCCAAGATCAGATGATCACTGGATCAATCGATTTTGTGTCTACTGTCCTTTGGATGCAGATGTTCAAAAAAAAAGGCAAATAAAAAAATGGTTACCCAAAAAAAATTGATCATGTATGTGAGGATGTTGGAAATGTAACAGAAAACTAGGGAGCGGCATTTGAGGACACACCCTATAAATAGCATATCGGTGCATTTCAAGAAATATGATTTGTTAATTTCCAAAGGAATAAGTTGTTGATTTCAACATAAAAAAATAAGCACTAATGCAGCCTGACACTGCACGATCCACAAGTAGTCACAGAAACTATAGAAACAAATAGTAAAAATTAGTGTGTAGGTAGATAACGTCCGTGCACATGATTATGAACGATTGTGCACAAGTACATCCACAGATTTAGCATGGCAGCCATAAATCTGATCAACTCAGCCTAAGCAAGCTGTAAAGCTCCTTCATGTACACGCTCTCCTTGTCCTTCGTCCTCCTCTTCTTGGAGAAGAGCACGCCATTAACGAGCGGAACAACCAGCGGCACGATGGGCTTCTGCTTCTGCGCCTTCCTCCTCGCTGGCGCCACCGCCCAGCCGCAGTCGGAGCCGAAGCCGGAGCCGGACACAAGCGCCTGCGCCTCCCTGTCGGCCTGCTCGCCCGCGCCCAGCCTCAGCAGGTGGCCCAGCTGCGGCCTGCTGGTGGGGGCGCGGCGCGGGCGCTCGGCCGAGACCGCCAGCGCCATGTCGCGGCCGATGCTGGCGCGCGCCGCCGCCGCGTTGTCCGCCTCCATGTGCGCCACCTTAGAGAGCGCGCGGTGGAGCTTCGCGTTCAGGGTCGCCATGGACAGCTCCATCTCGGCCAGCCTCCTCTTGAGCCGCGCCACCTCCTGCCTCGTCCTGGCCGCCTCGTCCTCCAGCCTCCTGATGGAGCTCATCACGACGAGGTCGGCTGCCTTGCGCTCTTGCTCGTCGTCGTCGTCGTCGCCGTCGTTGGCTAGCGAAGGCGACGACGCGAAGAACGGCGGCGAGGAGGAGACCAGGTACATCGGCACGTCTTCTGCAACCGGCAGCCTTGGCACGGGCACCGGCGGTAGGCTTGGAGCAGCAGGCTTGCTGCTGCAACTACTCTGCTCTTCCTTGGCATTGCAGGTGACACTGACAACACTTGGCTTGGAGTGGCTGTGGCTTTCCATGACGCCGTCGCTCCGGTTAGGCAGCTTCACGTCAGAGGCGGCAATGGCGACAGCATTCGCCCTGGAGTTGAACGCCTTGCCAACAGGACGACCGCCATAAGCACCACCGTTTGCCCTCAACTGGGCTTCCCTGACAAGGATGCGCTCTCCGAACACAGCGACCGCCTCCTTGACGGACCGGAAGGCACGGGAGGTGTCGACCTCTCCACGGTCCGACGCCATGCCGCTGCTGCTGAAGGCCACGACAGAGGCGGCAAGAACAAGAGCTGCTGGAGAGGTTTTATTATTGTGGCTTGCTTCGCTTCCACTACAATGGCGGACAGGATATCAGGATGGCCCATTCCAGCAAGCAAGACGCTGGACATGCCACCTAATAGGATCCTTCAAGTAGAGAAGACGAAGAGTACAACGAGCTGAAACAGGAATGCTTTCTGCGGAAAAAATGGAGGACGCGATCTTGAGCTGTCCCAGGAATGTACAACAGGCCAGGATATCCGATACTCTCTACAGCCTTGGCATCATGGGAGTGGTTGGGAGAAATCATGCTACGTCTCCTTCACATGTAAAAACAAACAAATGTGTGGCCCGTTTTTTACAGATCTCCCTGAAGATTTCACGTTGGCACACTTGCAAGGGCATCAACCGTATTTCTGTTTGACAGGCATGTGAAATCAACCACAGGGTGGTACAAGTACAAGGTCATGGTACATTGTTAAGCTAAACAAAATCAAATGTCCATGAAAACTCAGGTAAAATGATGAATACCCCCATCCTTACCCACCTCTATCTGAATGAAGAAGAAACATAAAAAGAAAAAAATTTATTGAAAAACAAACCAATGATGGTAAGGTAACCAGCAGGTAAAGTTACCTGATGCTGACATTGATGATGTAGCTTAAATCAACTAATTCACATTAAGACATACTACAAATCTACTATGGGCGAGAAGCACCCAATTGTGATTGGCTCAAGGAAAAACAATCACTCAGGAACTTTTAAAAACAATCACTCAGGAACTTTTAAAATGTAAGATCCTTGGGATCCTCAATTATCTTAGCAAGTGTTTGCAGGAAAGCGGCAAGGTCAGCTCCATAAATAACCCGATGATCAGCTGTAACATTTACCTACATGTATTGATCAGGTGAATGAAATTATCAAATCAAGCAAAAAGAAAAATCATCAAGCGAAAATAGTTGGTGCGAAGGGACGTGTTCCACCAGGCACAACAAACTTACCTGCATTTGGTTCTTGATCCCGATTCTACCGTCTTTTGTACCAACAACTGTCGGTTCTGATGCACCGACGGCCATGATTGCGCCCTGTTTTCAGTAACCCGGATATTTCAGTAGGGTATGCAGAATTGCATTAAAATAGAAATGGAGAATAAAATAAATTGTCCATCTTACAGTTCCAGGTGGCAGTATTGCATCGAACCTATCAACTCCAAACATACCAAGATTCGAAAGAGTAAAGGTGCCTGCAAAATGAACATGAGCTGTTCTTAGCATACACAAATAACATGGTCACCATATTATACATGTTTCATGTGGTTACCGCCAAGAGGCTGTTTTTTTTTCTCGAATACGCAAGAGAACTGTGTACCATTGTATTAAGAAGAAGGGGTAAAGAAGCCCCACCACTCACCCAACCCACTCAAAACATGCTGCCGAACACCTAGAACAGGCAGCAGACCCTCACACACACGCCGCCACACCCACTCTAACCCAGGGGTCCTAGGGGTTCTAGTGCCTGGAGGAAGGTGATGCCCTTAGCTCCGGCTAAAGATCACCAGAAGCACTCCTCTTTAGCAGCCCTCAACACAACACCATCATCCGGAGAAACTCTCTGGAAGACACAAGCATTCCTGTGTTTCCACACGGACCAAGCTCCCAAAATTACTAAAGAGTTGAAACATTTTCTGGGCATCTCTTCTAATCTGGCTGCCAAGAGGCTGTCAAGGGACAAGTAGATACCCAATGGTGTTTTATGGGTCAGTAAATTAATTATGTTCCATGTTAATTTTAGTTCATTTTGCCACCTAAATTAATTACATGTAACGTTAATTTTAGTCCATTTTAGCAAGTTTTGTGTTGACCCAACGAACAAATAAAAAAATTGCATCCTAATCATAGCACTAGAAAAAGCAACAAAAATAGCACTAGATATTAGATAATGTAGGAACAAAATTTTACCTAAGAAACTGTGAGACAACACAGGACTAAACTAAAACATCAATACATGTCAAAGGAATAGGACATTGAAAGGTGAATCAAATATATAACTCCTGATCCTTATTTCATGATTTTAATTTCAGAAATTCAAACATTGTATTTTTATCAGGAGAGTAATTCAAAAAGGAATGGTATTTTCATGATTTTGATTTTAAAGTTTGATTTTATTTCTGTCTAATCAAGGGTGCACTAATGAAAGTTGTCTCAGTCACCAGGTCGCGGATTCAAAGCAGCCTCTCCAAACTTGCATGAGAAGGCTTGCCTTGATTTATCCCTTCTCCAGACCCCACTCATGTGTGAGCAAGCACTGGGTCTGCCTTTTTTTAATCAAGGGTGCACTGGTTTTTTAAGTTCTGCATTTTGCTTGAGTGGGGTTTGTGTTGTATTTGTATAGGTTTGAAACCCCTTTTTATTCTTAATACAATGATATGCTGCTCTCCTGTGTGGTCAAGAAAAATTGGCATGCTAGATATTCCGTTTACCCTAAAAGTGCACAGAAGTGGATGCATTTTGCAAAGAAACTGAGAGGAAGCATTATACTCCATAAAAGTATTGGCAAACAATAAAGTGCATCACAATTTATTTACTTCATGGAAAGAGTAAATTCTGCTAAATATAACAGTCATGTATATCTAATTTCTAGAAGCAAATCATGGCATTATCTGTACACATCTCCCAATGAAAATGCAAACAAGACACACTACAGCAAAGACACAAGGATTTTCAGGTGAATCTCTGGAGCAAGGTGTTGGGATTTTAAACTAGAAACAAAACAAGGAAACACAGTTACACATATCAATATAGGTTTAAATGCTCAAAAAAAATTAAAAACTAATACAAATCATTTCAATATTTCTGTGGTCTGCCTCTACCCTCCATCTTCATAATAACAACTAAATATTTACTCTAGAAAGTTCTGGTCTCCTGTGAAGAGACTCACTCCAAGCCAGGAAGCAGGAATGCCAAAGAAAATTTGAAGAAATCATAGCAAATTGTCAGTCCATACTCCATAACCTTGAAGACACAACGCCAAAAAAAGTACTAAAATGCATGTTGCTGGGCCCTTTTTAAAATCTTGTGCAAACTAACAATTAACTTGATGCTATGCTATCTTAGTTTTCTTAACTTTACAAGTGAGATGAGATGTCTCGGTGCACAACTGCCCTCCACAAAAGATACTTCTAGTATGGAGCATGTATTGACAGCAGCATATTACTATCATATTCATAGAACTGAAGTTAACTTATTATTATTTGGCAAAACTCCTAGATTATATTATCAGAAGGCCACATCCAAGAAAAGCACAGAAGTCACAGCTAGGAGAAACACTTCTAGCCTACTAGACCCTTAACAAAATTGTGATTGAATTAGGAGAAGAAATTGATTAGACTAGAAGCATAAAGAAAACTTGAACATTCCTAATAAATTATCTAAAATCAGACCATGGCAATGGATATCATAGGACTTACATGATAGGGAAATTATAATTATAATAAAGAGCAACATCCTTAACGTCAATACCAATCACCATGTTCTGTTCTATATGTTTGCCAGGAACAAAATATTGTCCATTTAAGATGCTTATAACAACATATTCAGGTAGTCATAAGCAAATTGTAGCAGTCAATCCCTTTCCTCTCCACGTGAAGAGAATTGCACTCATATAAAGTAATGATGTAAAATATTCCAAGACAGCTCCAAATCTCCAATTCAATGTTTATAAGAAAAGGCTTAAGAATCAGGGTGACCTACTACAGAGGGGAACTACACCTCTATACAGGTCTGAAGTAAGTTAAATGAAACGAAACTGTATTTAGTGTTAATACAGATAATGAAGGGTTTCATATGTATCCTGGTAATTGTACAATTTGTCAGGGTATCATACCTGATATGAGTCACAAAACATACAAACACAGAGGATTGCGCCCTTTTTTTGACCTTATACCTAACATAGCTAGGTTAAACAGTATCAAAGAAATATGTAGCATCGACCACATCTTACTCAGAGCATTAGAAAAGGTATGCAAGAATGTGCTGCATATTCAGATTTGTGTATGAGGCAAAGAAATACCAGAGTTGTACTCATGGGGCTGCAGCTGCTTTGCTCGCGCCTTATCAACCAACTCCTTCCATTTCCTTGACAATGAATAAATGTCAAGCTGCATAAACCACCAGGTAACCATTTATTAAAAAAATTATCAAAAATCAACATTCATCGTGCATGGTAAAGTGTTTGACCTTATCAGCATCTTGAAGAACCGGTGTAATCAACCCACCATCTATGGCCACTGCCACAGCAATGTTGATACTTTTGTTGTATGTGAAGCTCTTTCCATCCCTGCAGCTGCAGTTCACCACAGGATGCTGAACCAGAGCCATTGCCGTCGCCTTAGCCAACAGTGTTGTCATTGTAACCCCCTTAGACTTAATCTGCAAAAAAGATTACCCCTTTATCCAATCATCAAATTCATAAAACATTGGTCATAAAGATTGTGAAAAGATCTCACTTTTTTGTAGAGCTGATCGAGGGCATCAGTCGTGATGGTGTAACCAACCCTGAAGGTCGGGACAGCAAGACTCTCCACCATGTTCTTGCTGACAGCACCCTGCATTGTCGTGAATGGTACTGTAGACCCCAATGGCACATCCGGCCGTGCAGCAGTCACTGGTGCGGCCTTCTTGGGCGCAGCAAGGGCAGCCTCGACATCCTTGGCTACAATTCGCCCACCGGGGCCTGACCCCGTGACAGAGAAAAGATCAACGCCGAGGTCCTTGGCGAGCTTCTTGGCGTAGGGTGAAGCAACAACACGTCCCCCGCCTTGTGTTGCTGGCGAAGGTAGCGCGGGAGCAGAGACTGCCACCGGCGCTGAGGGAGGAGGCGGCGGCGGCGGAGGGGATGCTTCTTGAGCAGTTTCTTGCGGAGGCGGAGGCGAGGGGGAGCTGGAGGAGAAGGAGGCCGCCTGTGACTGCGCGACCGGGATCTCCTCCTCGGACTCGGCGAGCAGCGCGATGGCGGAGCCGACGGGCGCTGACTCGCCCGCGGGCACGAGGACGGCGGCGAGGAAGCCGTCGTGGAAGGTCTCGACGTCCATGTCAGCCTTGTCGGACTCGACGACGACGACGGGGTCGCCCTTGGCGAGGCGGTCGCCCTCGGCGGCGGTCCAGGAGACAATCTTGCCCTCGGTCATGGTGGAGCTGAGCGCCGGCATGAAGATCTCCCGGATCTTGGCCTCGACCCGGCATCGGCGGCGGGACGAAGAGGGCACCGGCGCGCCCGCGCGGCGGCGGAGAGCGGATGCCGAGGGTAGAAGCGTGGACTGGAGGTGAAGGAGGCCGGCCATTGCGGGGCGGCGGGGTAGGGGAGGTAGAGGAAGGGAAAGGGAGCGTGGAGGGGAAGATTTGAGATGGTGGTGACTACTCGCTTGCTGCTGCTGCTGCTTTCGCAGCACGAGGAGGGCGCTGCCTTGGGAGTATCGGAGGCGCGGCGGATTAGCCGAGGACGACGAGGGGTGAAAAGGTTTGGGCTCGTCGCTCTTGCTGCTTTGGCGATTGCTCCAACGAATTTGCGCCAACACGTCATTCACCGACCCTACCACGTCCTCTCTCTCGACTCTACACTTGCCAATCATAATAAACACACACTCATATTCCCTTCGGTGCAGTAAAGGTAGTCGTTTAGGACATAATTATACATACCAAGAAGTGATTAATTATCATAGAGTTTTGCCTGTTTGCCCTTATTAAATAAGGATATGGGTGCATTGACGTCACCAAAACAATTAGGCTCGATTAGTTGCTGCAGCACCTCCCGAGGCATTCTAGACTGGGGTCTCAAGCTCGATTCCTCTTGAGTGCATCTTTTTTTTTGCTCGATTGGTTGCTACAACGGGCGACGAAGAAAACGAAGCGCTCGAGCGATGCAATTACTCAGGGGCAGCGACGTCCAAATCCCAGACCCACGCGCGCTACGACTTTTTTTGTGCACGCTCGGTCACGCGCAGGACGACTTCCTTTACTGCACCAGAGGGAGTACTTCATTATTTTTTACAATTACTCATCACAACACGGACCATAAGGGCATGTACAACCTAGACACTGTTGCACGGTACTCCAAGTCTAAGACACAACTAAAACACAACATAATACAGTGGACATGTCTAAAACATGTGTCTTATTATATTCATTGTACCAATCAGATCATTCAATAAATTAAAGTGACCAATCAGCTAGTCTCCTGTCTCGAACATAGAGTTAAGACGTTGTGTCTTCGTCAAGATACATGTCTTGAGTTTTTTTACGTTCACACCCCTGGACACACTCGAAGACACAATTCAAGACACCCAATGTACATGCCCTAATGATATATATATATATTAATCTTGTATTCGCAAAGTGCATCTAGACCTATTTTGGTGAATTGAATGGTAATACAATTAAGGGACTAGTACTATTTGCAAACTTGGAAGTGTTTAGTCCCATGTTTCCTATTATTTCTTGAATTCACATCTTTGTATGATGGTCACCTTTTTATCAGTTGAGTCCATAAATGATTATAATATTTGTTTGTCAAGCTTGTAAAGATTAACAAAAACAATAAAGTTCAAGCACAAGCAATAGTACAAAAAATGATATCCAAATCATGGTTTGAAGCATGACATGGCATGTTAATATTGAGAAGGTAAAGATAGCGAGCAGATCACTTTGAGGTGCTAAGGTAAAGGTCTGAGGCAAGTGATGGCTTAACAACCAAGGGACGTAGCTAAAAGTGAAGGAATATACTTGCATTTAGTTAAGACACTAATCAAATGATGGTTGTCAATTTTGAATATCAAATTGAATGTTCAAAAGACACATGCTCCAAGATAGACAAGCTCAAAAAGTTTAAGTGATGAAGATTCTCAATAATATCATGATCAAAGGAGATCATGCTTAATATTTAGTTGAGTAGAATTGAGTTTGCCATACTATCAAGGAGAATGTTTCACTAGAGTTTTGTGATAGGATGGACAAGTTGAAAAGGTTTAAGTGATGAAGACCCCAAATAATATCATGATCAAATTGGCAACTAAGTTAAGATTGATGGAAATCTCAACAAGTAGACCAAACTTAACATTTAGCTGAGTTGAGTTTGCCACACTCTCAAGAGGAATGCAACACAAGAGTTTTAAGACAAGTGATAATGCTCAAGACAAACCTAAGAGTGAGGAAAAGAGATAGTCAGAGAAAACATCACTTTGGTTGTTGAAAGGGAAATGTGCTCTTGGGCCATTTCTAAGTATTTTGGTGATTGAGTGCCAACACAAGTGGTCATGTGTTAATCTATGCCAAATGATGGACAAAGTGAAAATCAACATAAAGGTATGTTTCTAAGACTTAGTACTTTGTTTTAAGGACTAATGTATTGTGTCTAAGTACTGGAAACAGGAGAAATCAATTTGGAAAACAGATAGCTTTGTTCAGCCAAAGACAGTTCAGTCTGGGTGCACCGGACAGTGTCCGGTGGTGCACCGGACAGTGTCCGGTGTGCTAGGCTGGCTCTGGTGAAAAGGCCGCTCTCGGGAATTTGTCGGCGGCGTACGGCTAAAATTCACCGGACTGTCCGGTGTGCACCGGACTGTCCGGTGAGCCAACGGTCGGCCGCGCAATCTACGCGTGACGCGTGGCCGGGCCAACGGTCTGAAGGAGGCACCAGACTGTCCGGTGTGCACCGGACAGTGTTCGGTGCGCCAACGGCTCCAAGACTTCAACGGTCGGCTGCATCAGAATAGGAAAGAAATCCGCACCGGACAGTGAACAGTGCCTGTCCGGTGGTGCACCGGACTGTCCGGTGCGCCAGTCAACAGAAGGCAAGAATTGCCTTCCTGGAATGCTCTCAACGGCTCCTAGCTGCCTTGGGGCGAAAAAAGGGACCCCTAGGCGCATGGAGAAGAACACCAAGCATCCTTTGAGCATTCCTAAGCACCAAGACCTCATTTCTGCGCATTCGATTCTTTGTGATAGCAACTAGAGCTCCATTTGAGTAGAGAACTCTTCGAGTTGTGTTGAGAGCTCGTGTTGTGACTTGTGTGCGTATTGTTGCTCTGATTTTATGTCTTGTGTGTGTTGCTCATCCCAACCTTACTTCCATGCTTCTTTGTGATAATCAAATTGTAAGGGCGAGAGGCTCCAAGTTGTGGAGATTCCTCGCAAGCGGGATATAGTGAAACAAAGCAAAACACTGTGGTATTCAAGTGGGTCTTTGGACCGCTTGAGAGGGGTTGAGTGCAACCCTCGTCCGTTGGACGCCACAACGTGGAGTAGGCAAGTGTTGGACTTGGCCGAACCACGGGATAAACCACTGTGCCTCTCTGTGTTGATCTCCTTGTGGTTATTGTGTTTTGCAAGAACTCCTCTCTAGCCACTTGGCTTTATTGTGCTAACTCCTAATCAAGTTTTGTGGCATTAAGTTTCAAGTTTTTATAGGATCACCTATTCACCCCCCCCCCTCTAGGTGCTCTCAATTGGTATCAGAGTCGTTCTCTTCAAGAAAGGGACTAATCGCCCGAAGAGATGGATCCTAAGGGAAAGGGGATAGTGATCAACGACAAGGAGAAGGAGTCCTTCATCAATGAGCTGAAATACGACAAGCCTACTGACTCGGGCTCAAGTCATAAGAAGAAGGACGGGAAGAAGAGGCGCATCAAGAAGATCGTCTACTACGACGACAGCGACGAGTCCTCTTCTTCCCAAAAGGACAACGACGACAACGACTACGAGAAAAAGAAGACAGTTAACTCGAACTTTTCTTTTGATTACTCTCGTATGTCGCATAGTTCAAATGCACATTTGCTTTCCATTCCTCTTGGCAAACCTCCACACTTTGATGGAGAGGACTACGGATTTTGGAGTCACAAAATGCGTAGTCACTTGTTCTCTCTCCATCCAAGTATATGGGAGATAGTAGAGAATGGAATGCAATTTGATAGTACTGATAGTCCCATATTTATCAATGAGCAAATTCACAAAAATGCACAAGCTACTACTGTTCTTTTAGCATCATTGTGCAGGGATGAATACCATAAGGTGAGCGGCTTGGATAACGCCAAACAGATTTGGGACACCCTCAAGATCTCACATGAGGGGAACGACGTCGCCATGCTCACCAAGATGGAGTTGGTGGAGGGCGAACTTGGGAGATACGCAATGATCAGGGGAGAGGAGCCAACTCAAACGTACAACCGGGTCAAGACCCTCGTCAACAAAATAAGGAGCTATGGAAGCACACGATGGACTGACCACGACGTCGTCCGCCTAATGCTAAGGTCTTTCACTGTCCTTGATCCACATCTGGTAAACAATATTCGTGAGAATCCTAGGTACACCAAGATGTCGCCCGAAGAAATACTTGGAAAGTTCGTAAGCGGGCGGATGATGATCAAGGAGGCAAGATACGTCGATGAGGCGTTGAATGGTCCAATTCATGAGCCTCAAGCCATTGCTCTCAAGGCAACAAATAGCAAGGAGGCGCTACCTAGCAAGGTGGCACAAGTTGAGGCGGCGAGGCTCAATGAGGAAGAAATGGCCCTCATCAACAAGTGATTCAAGACGGCACTCAAAGGTCGCAAGGAGCATCCCAACAAAAGCAAGATGAAGGGAAAGCGCTCCTGCTTCAAGTGTGGTAAGATTGGTCATTTTATCGCTAATTGTCCCGATAATGATAGTGATCAGGAACAAGAGAAGAAGAGGGAAAAGAAGAAGGCTTACAAGAAGGCTAAGGGCGAGGCACACCTTGGCAAAGAATGGGACTCGGATTGTTCGTCGTCCGACTCCGACAACGAAGGACTCGCCGCCTTGGCCTTCAACAAATCGTCCCTCTTCCCCAACGAGCATCACACCTGCCTCATGGCAAAGGAGAAGAAGGTAAACACTCGAAAGTCTACTTATGCTTCTAGTGATGATGAATCTAGCGATGATGAGATAGACTACGCTAGTTTGTTCAAGGGATTAGATAGAACTAAGATTGATAAGATCAATGAGTTGATTGATGCCTTGAATGATAAGAATAGATTATTAGAAAAGCAAGAGGATCTTTTGTATGAAGAACATGATAAATTTGTAGAGGCACAAAAATCTCTTGCTTTAGAGGCTAAAATGAATGAAATGCTTTCTTGTGAACTATCTACTTGCCATGAGACTATTTCTAGTTTAAAAAGTGTTAATAATGATTTAAATGCTAAACTAGAAGTAGCAAATAGATCTAACTCTTGTGTAGAACATGTTGTGATTTGCAATAGGTGTAAAGATTTTAATGTTGATGCTTGTAGTGAACACCTAGTTTCTATTGCAAAGTTAAATGATGAAGTGGCTAGTCTTAATGCCCAACTTAAGACTAGCAAAAATGAATTTGATAAACTAAAATTCGCAAGGGATGCCTACACCATTGGTAGACACCCCTCAATTAAGGATGGGCTTGGCTTCAAGAGGGAAGCCAAGAACTTAACAAGTCATAAGGCTCCCATCTCCGCCAAGGAAAAAGGGAAGGCCCCTATGGCAAATAGTGTTCAAAAGAACCATGCTTTCATGTACCATGATAGGAGACATTCTAGGGATGTTCATTATAATAGAAGTTATAATGCGTTTGTTTCACATGCCATGACTGCTTCAAGTTCCTCTAATGTGTATGGTAGAAATAAGCCTAGGAAAAATGTTGTTCATGCTCCTAGGAAAGTTTGTAATGAATCTACCACTGTATTTCTTTCATGCAATACTAGATTTGTTCTTTCATGCAAAAATAAAAAGGTGATTGCTAAGAAGGTGGGGGTCAAATGCAAGGGAGACAAGACTTGCATTTAGGTCCCTAAGGCTATTGTAACTAACCTTGTAGGACCCAACAAGAGTTGGGTACCTAAGACCCAAGCCTAAATTGCCTTGCAGGTTTATGCATCCGGGGGCTCAAGCTGGATTATCGACAGCGGATGCACAAACCACATGACGGGGGAGAAGAAGATGTTTACCTCCTACGCCAAGAACAAAGATTCCCAAGATTCAATCATATTCGGTGACAGGAATCATGGCAAGGTTAAAGGGTTAGGAAAGATTGCTATTTCATCCGAGCACTCCATTTCTAATGTGTTTTTAGTTGAGTCGCTCGGGTATAACTTGTTGTCCGTTAGTCAATTATGTAATATAGGATATAATTGCTTATTCACAAATGTAGATGTGTCTGTCTTTAAAAGGAGTGATGGTTCATTAGCTTTTAAGGGTGTATTAGACGGCAAACTCTATTTAGTTGATTTTGCAAAAGAGGAGACCGGTCTAGATGCATGCTTAATTGCTAAGACTAGCATGGGCTGGCTGTGGCATCGCCGTTTAGCACATGTGGGGATGAAGAACCTTCACAAACTTCTAAAGGGAGAACATGTGATAGGTCTAACAAATGTAACCTTCGAAAAAGATAGACCTTGTGCAGCTTGTCAAGCAGGTAAACAGGTGGGAAGCACTCATCATTCCAAAAATGTGATGACCACATCAAGACCCTTGGAGTTACTTCATATGGACCTCTTCGGACCCGTCGCCTATCTAAGCATAGGAGGAAGTAAGTATGGTCTTGTTATAGTTGATGATTTTTCCCGCTTCACTTGGGTATTCTTTTTGCAGGATAAATCTGAAACCCAAGGGACCCTCAAGCGCTTCCTAAGGAGAGCTCAAAATGAGTTTGAGCTCAAGGTGAAGAAGATAAGGAGCGACAACGGGTCCGAGTTCAAGAACCTTCAAGTGGAGGAGTACCTTGAGGAGGAAGGAATCAAGCACGAGTTCTCCGCTCCCTACAAACCACAGCAAAATGGTGTGGTAGAGAGGAAGAACATGACGCTCATAGACATGGCAAGGACGATGCTTGGAGAATTCAAGACACCCGAGCGGTTTTGGTCGGAAGCCGTGAACACGGCTTGCCACGCCATAAACCGGGTCTACCTTCATTGACTCCTCAAGAAGACTTCATATGAGCTTCTAACCGGTAACAAACCCAATGTTTCATACTTTCGTGTATTTGGGAGTAAATGCTACATTCTAGTGAAGAAAGGTAGTAATTCTAAGTTTGCTCCCAAAGTTGTAGAAGGGTTTTTGTTAGGTTATGACTCAAATACAAAGGTGTATAGAGTCTTCAACAAATCATCGGGTTTGGTTGAAGTCTCTAGCGACGTTGTATTTGATGAGACTAATGGCTCTCCAAGAGAGCAAGTTGTTGATCTTGATGATGTAGATGAAGAAAACGTTCCAACGGCCGCAATACGTACCATGGCGATTGGTGATGTGCGGCCACAAGAACTAAAGGAGCAAGATCAACCTTCTTCCTCAACAATGGTTCAACCCCCAACTCAAGACGATGAACAGGTTCATCAAGAAGAGGCATGTGATCTAGGGGGAGCACAAGTTGATCATGTTATGGAGGAAGAAACATCTCAAGTCCCTCCAACCCAAGTTCGAGCGACAATTCAAAGGAATCATCCTGTCGACCAAATTTTGGGTGACATTAGCAAGGGAGTAACTACTCGTTCTAGATTAGTTAATTTTTGTGAGCATTACTCTTTTGTCTCTTCTATTGAGCCTTTCAGGGTAGAAGAAGCCTTGCTAGATCCGGACTAGGTGTTGGCCATGCAGGAAGAGCTCAACAACTTCAAGAGAAATGAAGTTTGGATACTGGTGCCTCGTCCCAAGCAAAACGTTGTGGGAACCAAGTGGGTGTTCCGCAACAAACAGGACGAGCACAGGGTGGTGACAAGGAACAAGGCGAGACTTGTGGCAAAAGGTTATGCCCAACTCGCAGGTTTGGACTTTGAGGAGACTTTTGCTCCTGTGGCTAGGCTAGAGTCAATTCGGATTTTGTTAGCCTATGCCGCTCACCATTCCTTCAGGTTGTTCCAAATGGATGTGAAGAGCGCTTTCCTCAACGGGCCAATCAAGGAGGAGGTGTACGTGGAGCAACCCCCTGGCTTCGAGGATGAACGGTACCCCGACCACGTGTGTAAGCTCTCTAAGGCGCTCTATGGACTTAAGCAAGCCCCAAGAGCATGGTATGAATGCCTTAAAGACTTTTTACTTGCTAATGCTTTCAAGGTTGGGAAAGCCGATCCAACTTTATTCACTAAGACTTGTGATGGTGATCTTTTTGTATGCCAAATTTATGTCGATGACATAATATTTGGTTCTACTAACCAAAAGTCCTGTGAAGAGTTTAGCAGGGTGATGACTCAGAAATTCGAGATGTCGATGATGGGCGAGTTGAACTACTTCATTGGGTTCCAAGTGAAGCAACTCAAGGATGGCACCTTCATCTCACAAACGAAGTATACGCAAGACTTGCTCAAGAGGTTTGGGATGAAGGACGCCAAGCCCGCAAAGACTCCAATGGGAACTGACGGACACACCGACCTCAACAAAGGAGGTAAGTCCGTTGATAAAAAAACATACCGGTCTATGATAGGTTCCTTGCTTTACTTATGTGCTAGTAGACCGGATATTATTCTTAGTGTATGCATGTGTGCTAGATTTCAATCTAATCCAAGGGAGTGTCACTTAGTGGCTGTGAAGCGAATTCTTAGATATTTAGTTGCTACGCCTTGCTTCGGGATCTGGTATCCAAAGGGGTCTACCTTTGACTTGATTGGATATTCAGACTCCGATTATGCTGGATGCAAGGTCGATAGGAAGAGTACATCAGGGACGTGCCAATTCTTAGGAAGGTCCCTGGTGTCGTGGAGCTCTAAGAAATAAACTTTCGTTGCCCTATCCACCGTTGAGGGTGAGTATGTTGCCGCAGGACAGTGTTGCGCGCAACTACTCTGGATGAGGCAAACCCTCCGGGACTTTGGCTACAATCTGAGCAAAGTCCCACTTCTATGTGATAATGAGAGTGCTATCCGCATGGCGGATAATCCTGTTGAACACAGCTGCACAAAGCACATAGACATCCGGCATCACTTTTTGAGAGACCACCAGCAAAAGGGAGATATCGAAGTGTTTTATGTTAGCACCGAGAACCAGCTAGCCGATATCTTTACCAAGCCTCTAGATGAGAAGACCTTTTGCAGGCTGCGTAGTGAGCTAAATGTCTTAGATTCGCGGAACTTGGATTGATTTGTAGCATACATGTGTCTTATGCTTTGATCATGTTCCTTTATGCATTTTGTTATGTATTTTTGGTGTTCAAGTTGTACAAACACTCCCCGGACCTCACAAGTCCATTTGCAAGTGCTGCACATATTTAGGGGGAGATGTGCTACAACTTGACTCTTTGGGACTAACCATATGCTTGAGTGTTCTTAAATTAGTCTCAAAGGTGGATTGAAAGGGAAAGATGGACTTGGACCATGAAAGACTTCCACTGCACTCCGATGAGAGGGTAACTTACTCCAAGTTCATCTCCGTGTCTCTTATTGCCTTTCGCTCTTAATTGACAATTTTGGTGAGGCAATGAGGTTTAAGGGCCAAGAATGATCCCGTTTTGGTGCTTGATGCCAAAGGGGGAGAAATTAAGGGCCAAAGCAACAAATGGATCAGCTACCACTTGAGAATTTTGAAAATGGTAGAGTTAGGATTTTTGATTTGTCAAAATTCTAAATGTCTCTCTTTGTCAAAAGTTGGTCTCTTGTGGGGAGAATGGTTGATTATGGGAAATAAGGGGAGTTTTTGAATCTGTGATCAATTTCTTTTGGAATACCTCTCTCTATGCCTCTACAATTGATTTTGACTTAGAGATAGGAAATTGAGTTTGATTTGCAAAAACAAACCAAGTGGTGGCAAAGAATGATCCAAATATGCCAAATTTGATTCAAAACAAATATGTGTTCTTATCTGCATTGATGTTGCACATATTTGTATTGCTTTTGTGGTGTTGGCATAAATCACCAAAAAGGGGGAGATTGAAAGAGAAATGTGCCCTTGGGCCATTTCTAAGTATTTTGGTGATTGAGTGCCAACACAAGTGGTCATGTGTTAATCTATGCCAAATGATGGACAAAGTGAAAACCAACATAAAGATATGTTTCTAATACTTAGTACTTTGTTTTAAGGACTAATGTATTGTGTCTAAGTACTGGAAACAGGAGAAATCAATTTGAAAAAGAGATGACTTTGTTCAGCCAAAGACAGTTCAGTCTGGGAGCACCGGACTGTCCGGTGGTGCACCGGACAGTGTACGGTGTGCCAGGCTGGCTCTAGTGAAAAGGCCGCTCTCGGGAATTCATCGGCGGCGTACGGCTAAAATTCACCGGACTGTCCGGTGTGCACCGGACTGTCCGGTGAGCCAACGGTCGGCCAAGCCAACGGTCGGCCGCGCAATCCGCGGGTGACGCGTGGCTGGGCCAACAGTCTGAAGGAGGCACCGGATTGTCCGGTGTGCACCGGACAGTGTCCGGTGCGCCAACGGCTCCAAGACTTCAACGGTCGGCGGCATCAGAATAGGAAAGAAATCTGCACCGGATAGTGAACAGTGCCTGTCCGGGTGGTGCAGTCGACAGAAGGCAAGAATTGCCTTCCTAGAATGCTCTCAACGGCTCCTAGCTGCCTTGGGGATATAAAAGGGACCCCTAGGCGCATGGAGAAGAACACAAAGCATCCTTTGAGCATTCCTAAGCACCAAGACCTCATTTCTGCGCATTCGATTCTTTGTGATAGCAACTAGAGCTCCATTTGAGTAGAGAACTCTTCGAGTTGTGTTGAGAGCTCGTGTTGTGACTTGTGTGCGTATTGTTGCTCTGATTTTGTGTCTTGTGTGTGTTGCTCATCCCAACCTTACTTCCGTGCTTCTTTGTGATAATCAAATTGTAAGGGCGAGAGGCTCCAAGTTGTGGAGATTCCTCGCAAGCGGGATATAGTGAAACAAAGCAAAACACTGTGGTATTCAAGTGGGTCTTTGGACCGCTTGAGAGGGGTTGAGTGCAACCCTCGTCCGTTGGACGCCACAACGTGGAGTAGGCAAGTGTTGGACTTGGTCGAACCACGGGATAAACCACTGTGCCTCTCTGTGTTGATCTCCTTGTGGTTATTGTGTTTTGCAAGAACTCCTCTCTAGCCACTTGGCTTTATTGTGCTAACTCCTAATCAAGTTTTGTGGCATTAAAGTTTCAAGTTTTTACAGGATCACCTATTCACCCCCCCCTCTAGGTGCTCTCAGTTGTCTATATCAAAACTCGGCTAGGCCCACTTCCTGACTATACTAGGTTGGTGGGCGCAGCCAGACCACCTTTCCCAATGGCTATATAGGGTTTCAAAACTTTGTCAAGCTAAGTTCCATTTATGGTCAGGACGAATTTGTTGAGTCGACACTGAAAGGGAAATAGGGTCAAACCTCTTTTCTATATGATTTTGGTGGTTGAATTGCCCAACACAAACAATTGGACTAACTAGTTTGCTCTAGATTATATGTTCTACAGGTGCCATAGGTTCAACACAAACCAATAAAAAGAACAAGTTATGGTTCAAAAAGAAAGGAGCAAAAGAAACCGAAGGCTGCTCTGGTCTGGCGCACCGGACAATGTTCGGTGCACCAGGGAGATCAACTCTGAACTCCTCAGCTTCGGGTTTTCTCCAGGCCACTCCGCTATAATTCACCGGACTGTCCGGTGTAGTACCAGACTGTCTGATGTGCCATGTGGAGCAACGGCTAATGCGCCAACGGTCAGCTGCACAAGATGAACAGTGCGTGAACAGTGCGTGAACAGTCACACAGAGTCAAAGCAGCGCCAGAAGGCGCACCGGACAGTGAACAGTACATGTCCGGTGTGGCACCGGACTGTCCAGTGCCCCAAGAAGTCAGAGCTCCAATGGTCGAAACCGTCAGAACCCTAACAGTTGGGTGACGTGGGTGGTGCACCAGACAGTGTCTGGTGGCGCACCGGACTGTCCGGTGCGCCCATCGACAGCAGCCTTCCCCAACGGTTGTTTTGGTGATTGGGGCTATAAATACCCCCCAACCACCACCATTCAAGGCATCCAAGTTTTTCAGATATCTCACTCAATACAAGAGCTAGTGCATTCAATACAAGACACAATTCAATTGAATCAAAGCCTCTCCAAGTCCGAATTCCACTCAAAGCAATTAGTGACTATAAGAGAGAGTTTTGCTCGTGTTCTTTGAGCTCTTGTGCTTGGATCGCTTTTCTTCTTCCTCTTTCTTGTTCTCAAGCAACTTGTAATCAAAGCAAGAGACACCAAGTTGTGGTGGTCCTTGTAGGGGTCTAAGTGACCCGTTTGATTAAGGAGAAAAGCTCACTCGGTCTAGGTGACCGTTTGAGAGAGGGAAAGGGTTTAAAGAGACCCGGTCTTTGTGACCACCTCAATGGGGAGTAGGTTTGCAAGAACCGAACCTCGGTAAAACAAATCACTGTGTCATCCGCTTTCATTTGCTTGTGATTTATTTTCGCCCTCTCTTTCGGACTCGGTTTCACTTCTAACGCTAACCCAGCTTGTAGTTGTGCTTAAGGTTTATAAATTTCAGATTTGTCTATTCACCCCCTCTAGGCGACTTTCAATTGGTATAAGAGCCCGGTACTTCATTAGAGTCTAACCACTCGAAGTGATGTCGGGAGCATCCGCCAAGAAGGAGATGGAAACGAACACAAGCCGCGGGAAAGCTCCATCAAAGGAGTCTGGCACCAAAGGAAGGGAGGAATCACCTCCCCGCGTCAAGTTGGATTAGAGTGGCAACAAGAAGAAGATGAAGAAAGTGGTCTACTACGAGACCGACTCTTCGTCACCATCCACCTCTGACTCCGATGCGCCATCCGTCACTTCTAAGCGCCATGAGCGTAAGAAGTTTAGTAAGATCCCCTTACGCTACCCTCGCATTTCCAAACATACTCCATTGCTTTCCGTCCCATTAGGCAAACCACCGGTCTTTGACGGTGAAGATTATTCTATGTGGAGTGATAAAATGAGGCATCACCTAACCTCACTCCACTCTAGTATTTGGGATATTATTGAGTTTGGAACGCAGATACCATCCGTAGGGGATGAAGGATATTATTTGGATGAAGTTGCCTAAATCTGGCACTTCAACTCCCAAGCCACTACTATACTTCTTGCCTCTCTAAGTCGAGAGGAGTATAATAAGGTGCAAGGGTTGAAGAGTGCCAAAGAGATTTGGGACGTGCTCAAAACCGCGCACAAAAGAGATGAGATGATAAAGATCACCAAGCGGGAGACGATCGAGGGGGAGCTCGGTCGGTTCGTCCTCAACCAAGGAGAGGAGCCACAAGCCATGTACAATCGGCTCAAGACTTTGGTGAATCAAGTGCGCAACCTCGGGAGCACAAAATGGGATGACCATGAAATGGTCAAGGTTATCCTAAGACCCCTCTTTTTCTTAATCCTAGACAAGTTCAATTAATTCGTGGTGATCCTAGATACAAGCTAATGTCTCTCGAGGAGGTTATAGGAAAGTTTGTGAGCTTTAAATTAATGATCAAAGGCTCCAAACAAATCATCGAGCAAGGCGCCACCTCCACACCCGAGGCGCAACCTGTCGCATTTAAAGCAACGGGGGAGAAGAAAGAAGAGTCCACGTCAAGTAGGCTCCCCATCGACGCCTCCAAGCTCGACAACGAGGAAATGGCGCTCATCATCAAGAGCTTTCGCCAAATCCTCAAGCAAAGAAGGGGAAGGATTACAAGCCCCGCTCCAAGAAAGTTTGCTACAAGTGTGGTAAGCCCGGTCATTTTATTGCTAAATGTCCATTATCAAGTGATAGTGACAGGGGCGACGACAAGAAGGGAAGGAGGAAGGAAAAGAAGAAGTACTATAAGAAGGGCGGTGATGCCCACATGTGTCGAGAATGGGACTCCAATGAGAGCTCCACCGACCCCTCCTCCGACGAGGACGCCGCCAACATCGTTGTCACCAAAGGCCTCCTCTTCCCCAACGTCGGCTACAAGTGCCTCATGGCAAAGGACAACAAGAAAAAGAAGGTACAAGCTAGAACCAACCCCAAGTATACAACATCTAGTGATGAGGGTAGCTCTAGTGATGATGAAGATAATTTGCTTGCCCTTTTTGCCAACCTTAACATGCAACAAAAGGAGAAATTAAATGAATTAATAGAAGCCATTCATGAGAAGGATGAACTCTTGGATAGCCAAGAGGAATTCCTTATTAAGGAAAACAAAAAGCATGTTAAAGTAAAAAATGCTTATGCTCAGGAAATAGAGAAATGTGAAAAATTAACTAGTGAGCTTAGCATTTGCCATGACACTATCTCCAACCTTAGAATTGAAAATGCTAAATTGATTTCTAAGGTTGAAAAGCTAAAAGTTTGTGATGATTCAATTGTTAGTCTTAGAAATAATAATGCTAGTTTAATTACTAAGATTGACAAGTTGAATGAATCAATTGCTAGCCTTAAGATTGAGAATGATAAATTAATTGCTAAGGCTAAGGAATTAGATGTTTGCAATGTTTCTATTTCCAATCTTAGAAATGAGAATGCTATTTTACATGCTAAGATTGATAAATTAAATGCATGCAAACCCTCTACATCTACTGTTGATCATGTTTCCATTTGTACTAGATGTAGAGACATTAATGTTGATGTTATCCATGATCACCTAGCTTTAATTAAACAACAAAATGATCACATAGCTCAACTTAGTGCTAAAATTAATGAGCATGAGATATAAAATGAAAATTTTAAATTTGCTAGAAGCATGCTCTATAGTGGGAGACGCTCTGTCATTAAGGATGGCATTGACTTCCAACAGGGAGGCAATGTTAAACTTAATGCCCCTAAGAAATTGTCTAACTTTGTTAAGGGCAAATCTCCCATGGTTCAAGATAACGAGGGCTATATTTTATATCCTGCTGGTTATCCCGAACATAAGATTAGGAGAATTCATTCTAGGAAGTCTCACTCTGGCTCTCATCATGCTTTTATGTATAAGAGTGAGGCATCTAGTTCTAGGCAATCCACTCATGTTAAATTATCTAAAAAGAAAACTCCTACTGCATCAAATGAGCCTATTATTTCATTTAAGACTTTTGATGCTTCATATGTTTTAACTAACAAATCAGGCAAAGTAGTTGCCAAATATGTTGGGGCCAAACACAAGGGCTCAAAGACTTGTGTTTGGGTACCCAAGGTACTTGTTTCTAATGTGAAAGGACCCAAGACCGTTTGGGTACCTAAGAACAAGGCCTAAACTTGTTTTGTAGGTTTATGCATCCGGGGGCTCAAGTTGGATCATTGATAGCGGGTGCACAAACCACATGACAGGGGAGAAAAGGATGTTCTCCTCCTATGAGAAAAACCAAGATCCCCAAAGAGCTATCACATTCGGGGATGGAAATCAAGGTTTGGTCAAAGGACTTGGTAAAATTGCTATATCACGTGACCATTCTATTTCCAATGTTTTTCTTGTAGATTCTTTAGATTACAATCTGCTTTCTGTTTCTCAATTATGCAATATGGGCTACAACTGTCTATTTACTGATGTAAGTGTTGTTGTCTTTAGAAGAAGTGATGATTCAATAGCATTTAAGGGAGTGTTGGAGGGTCAGCTATACTTAGTTGATTTCAATAGAGCTGAACTCGACACTTGCTTAATTGCTAAGACTAATATGGGTTGGCTCTGGCATCGCCGACTAGCCCATGTTGGGATGAAGAATCTTCACAAGCTTCTAAAGGGAGAACACATTTTATGACTAACAAATGTTCATTTTGAGAAAGATAGGGTTTGTAGCGCATGTCAAGCAGGGAAGCAAGTTGGTACACACCATCCACACAAGAACATCATGACGACTGACAGGCCGCTTGAGCTACTCCACATGGATTTATTCGGCCCGATACCTTACATAAGCATCGACGGGAGTAAGTATTGTCTTGTAATTGTGGATGATTATTCTCACTTCACTTGGGTGTTCTTTTTGTAGGAAAATCTCAAACCCAAGAGATCGTAAAGGGATTCTTGAGACGAGCTCAAAATGAGTTCGGATTAAGGATCAAGAAAATAAGAAGCGACAATGGGACGGAGTTCAAGAACTCTCAAATTGAAGGCTTTCTTGAGGACGAAGGCATCAAGCATGAGTTCTCTTCTCCCTACACACCTCAACAAAATGGTGTAGTGGAGAGGAAGAATAGAACTCTACTTGACATGGTGAGGACCATGCTTGATGAGTACAAGACTTCGGATCGATTTTGAGCTGAGGCGATTAACATCGCCTGCTACTCCATCAACCGGCTCTACCTTCACTGAATCCTCAAGAAGACATCATATGAACTCCTCACCGGTAAAAAGCCCAATGTTTCATATTTTAGAGTCTTTGGTAGCAAATGTTTTATTCTTGTTAAAAGAGGTAGAAAATCTAAATTTGCTCCTAAGGCTGTAGAAGGCTTTTTACTTGGTTATGACTCAAACACAAGGGCATATAGAGTCTTCAACAAATCCACTGGACTAGTTGAAGTTTCTTGTGACATTGTGTTTGATGAGACTAATGGCTCTCAAGTAGAGCAAGTTGATCTTGATGAGCTAGATGATGAATAGGCTCCGTGCGTCGCGCTAAGGAACATGTCCATTGGGGATGTGTGTCCTAAGGAATCCGAAGAGGCTCCACAAGCACAAGATCAACCATTGTCTTCAAATCAAACATCTCCACTAACTCAAGATGAGGATCAAGCTCAAGATGATGAAAATGAAGATCAAGAAGAGCCACCTTAAGAGGAGGACAATGATCAAGGGGGAGATGCCAATAATCAAGACAAGGAAGATGATCAGGGTCCAAGACCGCCACACCCAAGAGTCCACTAAGCGATACAAAGAGATCACCCCGTGAACTCCATCCTCGGCGATATTCATAAGGGGGTAACCACTCGATCTCGTATTGCACATTTCTGTGAACATTACTCTTTTGTGTCTTCTATTGAGCCATACAGGATGGAAGATGCATTAAGAGATTCGGATTGGATGCTGGCAATGCAAGAGGAGCTCAACAACTTCACGAGGAATGAGGTATGGCATCTTGTTCCACGTCCTAACTAAAATGTTGTAGGAACCAAGTGGATATTCCGCAACAAGCAAGATGAGCATGGTGTGGTGACAAGGAACAAAGCTCGACTTGTAGCCAAAGGATATTCACAAGTCGAAGGTTTGGATTTCGGTGAAACCTATGCACCCGTAGCTAGGCTTGAGTCAATTCGCATATTACTTGCCTATGCTACTTACCATGGCTTCAAGCTTTATCAAATGGACGTGAAGAGTGCCTTGCTCAATGGACCAATCAAGGAAGAGGTCTATGTTGAGCAACCTCCCAGCTTTGAAGATAGTGAGTACCCTAACCATGTATATAAACTCTCTAAGGCGCTTTATGGGCTCAAGCAAGCCCCAAGAGCATGGTATGAATGCCTAAGAGATTTTCTTATCACTAATGGCTTCAAAGTCGGTAAAGCCGATCCTACCCTCTTTACTAAAACTATTGCAAATGATTTGTTTGTATGCCAAATTTATGTTGATGATATCATATTTTGGTCTACTAACAAATCTACTTGTGAAGAGTTTAGTAGGATAATGATTCAAAAATTCGAGATGTCTATGATGGAGGAGTTGAAGTACTTCCTAGGATTTCAAGTGAAGCAACTCCAAGAAGGCACCTTCATCAGCCAAACCAAGTACATACAAGATATACTCACCAAGTTTGGAATGAAGGATGTCAAGCCCATCAAGACACCCATGGGAACTAATGGGCATCTTGACCTCGACACGGGAGGTAAATCCGTAGATCAAAAGGTATACCGGTCGATGATAGGATCTTTACTCTATTTATGTGCACCTCGACCGGATATTATGCTTTCCGTATGCATGTGTGCAAGATTCCAAGCCGATCCTAAGGAAGTTCACCTTAGGGCCGTGAAAAGAATCTTGAGATATTTAGTTCATACACCTAAGTTTGGCCTTTGGTACCCCCAAGGGATCCTCTTTTGATTTATTAGGATATTCAAATGCTGATTGGGCAGGGTGTAAAATTGATAGGAAGAGCACATCAGGGACTTGTCAGTTTCTGGGGAGATCCCTGATGTCTTGGGCTTCAAAGAAACAAAATTCAGTAGCTCTTTCTACCGCCGAAGCCGAGTACATTGCCGCAGGACATTGTTGCGCACAATTACTTTGGATGAGGCAAACCCTTAGGGACTATGGATACAAATTAACCAAAGTCCCTCTCCTATGTGATAATGAGAGTGCTATCCGCATGGCGGATAATCCAGTTGAGCACAGCCGCACTAAGCACATAGCCATTCGATATCACTTTTTGAGGGATCACCAACAAAGGGGGGATATCGAGATTGCTTATGTTAGCACCAAAGAACAATTAGCCGATATCTTTACCAAACCATTAGATGAGAAAACCTTTACCAAACTTAGGAATGAGCTAAACATTCTTGATTCTCGGAATTTTGATTGATACTTTGCACACATAGCTCAATTATATACCTTTGATTATATATCTTTCATGTGCTATGACTAATGTGTTTTCAAGTCAATTCTTATGCTAAGTCATAGATTGAAATGGAAATGGAGTTTTCGGTGAAGACAAGGCTTCCACTCCACTCTATCGGTATTATTTACCCTTCGCCGTCACTCCGCATCGCTCTCCACTTTGGTATAATCTTCACTCATATTCATTACTCATACCTTCGAGGAGAAAGTAAAAGGGCTCTAACGACTCCGTTTTTGGCGATTAATGCCAAAGGGGGAGAGAGTATTAGCCCAAAGCAAAGGACTGCACCACCGCGCCAATTTCAAAAAATTTCGAAATAAAGGTTTTAATGTTTTCAATTGGTATCTTTCAAATTAGTATTCCTCTAAGAAATTCTATCTCAATTGGTATCTATATTTTAAGGAGGAGTTTTTCAAAATTTGGTATCTAAAATATTTGATCTTCTTTCAATTGTTAAAAACCCTCTTGAACACTAAGAGGAGAATTTCATTAAAGGGGAGTTTTGTTTAAGTCAAAGGAAAAGCATTTGAAACAGGGGAGAGAATTTCAAATCTTAAAATGCTTCTTGAAATCTTATTCATATACCTTTGACTATTTGCAAAAAGACTTTAAAAAGAATTTCCAAAAGCATTTGCAAAAACAAAACAAGTGGTGCAAGCGTGATCCAAAATGTTAAAAGAAAGAAAGCAATCCATGCATATCTTATGAAAGTTTAAATTGGTTTAATTCCAAGCAACCTTTGCACTTACCTTATGCAAACTAGTTCAATTCTGCACTTATATATTTGCTTTGGTTTGTGTTGGCATCAATCACCAAAAAGGGGGAGATTGAAAGGGAAATAGGGTCAAACCTCTTTTCTATATGATTTTGGTGGTTGAATTGCCCAACACAAACAATTGGACTAACTAGTTTGCTCTAGATTATATGTTCTATAGGTGCCATAGGTTCAACACAAACCAATAAAAAGAATAAGTTAGGGTTCAAAAAGAAAGGAGCAAAAGAAACCGAAGGCTGCCCAGGTCTGGCGCACCGGACAGTGTCCGGTGCACCAGGGAGATCAACTCTGAACTCCTCAGCTTCAGGTTTTCTCCTGGCCACTCTGCTATAATTCACCGGACTGTCCGGTGTAGCACCGGACTATCCGGTGTGCCATGCGGAGCAACGGCTACTGCGCCAACAGGCGTCTGCACAAGATGAACAGTGCGTGAACAGTGTGCGGATAGTTCACGCAGAGTCAGAGCAGCGCCAGAAGGCACACCGGACAGTGAACAGTACCTGTTCGGTGCGGCACCGGACTGTCCGGTGCCCCAAGAAGTCAGAGCTCCAACGGTCGAAACCGTAAGAACCCTAATGGTTGGGTGACGTGGTTGGTGCACCGGACAGTGTCCGGTGGCGCACCGAACTGTCCGGTGCGCCCATCGACAGCAGCCTTCCCCAACGGTTGTTTTGGTGATTGGAGCTATAAATACCCCCCAACCACCACCATTCAAGGCATCCAAGTTTTTCAGACATCTCACTCAATACAAGAGCTAGTGCATTCAATACAAGACACAATTCAATTGAATCAAAGCCTCTCCAAGTCTGAATTCCACTCAAAGCAATTAGTGACTATAAGAGAGTTTTGCTCGTGTTCTTTGAGCTCTTGTGCTTGGATCGCTTTTCTTCTTCCTCTTTCTTGTTCTCAAGCAACTTGTAATCAAAGCAAGAGACACCAAGTTGTGGTGGTCCTTGTAGGGGTCTAAGTGACCTGTTTGATTAAGGAGAAAAGCTTACTCGGTCTAGGTGATCGTTTGAGAGAGGGAAAGGGTTGAAAGAGACCCGGTCTTTGTGACCACCTCAACGGGGAGTAGGTTTGCAAGAACCGAACCTCGGTAAAACATATCACTGTGTCATCCGCTTTCATTTGCTTGTGATTTATTTTCGCCCTCTCTTTCGGACTCGGTTTCACTTCTAACGCTAACCCAGCTTGTAGTTGTGCTTAAGGTTTATAAATTTCAGATTTGCCTATTCACCCCCCTCTAGGCGACTTTCAGACACCAATGACTAATTTTGTGGATGGTGGCATAAATATTACCTCTACTCTCCCATTAAGTGTTTGTGATTCACTACACTCCAGCCCATAACCATAATAGCCCTTGGGTTTTGCTCTCTCTATCTATCTGTGAGTGAGTTGTGAAAGTCGCCTAGAGGGGGTGAATAGGCGAACCTAAAAATTATAAACTTTAAACACGCACTTCACCTTGGGTTAGGGTTAGAAATAAATAATGGTGAATTCGGAGTGCGGAAGATAGTTCTTCTTTCTATGAGTTGCTCAATCAATGCAGATAACTTTTGGGAGCAAACTCAACAATATGAGCAAGAGAACTTTAGATAGAGAGGAGAGGGGAGAAACAAATCGAATGGTGAAGATCAACACAAGTGGACACGGTGATTTGTTTCCCGAGGTTTGGTTCCAAAGAACCTACTTCCCATTGAGGAGGTCACAAAGGTCGGGTCTATTTCAATCCTTTCCCTCTCTCAATCGGTCACCTAGACCAGTCGAGTGCTTCTTCTTAATCTCACGGGTCACTAAGACCCCACAAGGATCACCACACAATTAGGTGTCTCTTGCTTGTTTTACAAAACACTTGGAAAGTTTAGAAGGAGAATAAGAAAGCAACCAAGCAACAAGACCAACAATTGAAACACAAATCACCCTCTCTCAAATCACTAAACACTTTAGATCACTTGACTTGATTTTGGCACTTGGAGAGGATTTGAGGCTTTGAATGTATCTTTGGAGTGTATTCTTTGCTCTTGTATTGAATTAAGAGAGTGGGATGCTTGGATGGCTTGAATGGTGGTGGTTGGGGGTATTTATAGCCCAACCACTATTCTAGTCGTTGACTGACTTCTTTGTCGATGGGCACACCAGACAGTCCTGTGGTGCACCGGACACAGCACTGTTCACTGTCTGGTGCGTGCCATGTCAGCCGACCGTTGGGGTTTAGAGTTGTTGACCGTTGAAGACTTCTGTCCTTTTGGTGCACCGGACAGTCCGGTGGCACACCGGACAGTCCGATGTGACCTATTGTCGTAGACTGTCTTCTGACTTCTAACGCTACAGACTGTCGTGTAGTCAACCGCAGTCGACCGTTGGGCGAAGATGACCGTTGTTTGTGGTCTCACCGGACAGTCCGGTGATTTTTAGTGGACGAGCGCCGAAAATTCCTGAGAGCGGCTAGTTAGCGGAGTGCTCCAGCCAGGGCACCGGACACTGTCTGGTGCACACCGGATAGTCTGGTGCACACCGGATAGTCTGGTGCACACCGGATAGTCCGGTGCGCCACTGGCTGCAGTAAGTCTGTTTTGCTCCAAACTTTTAGAATTGTCCCAAGGTCATTTTCTTTGTATGTGTATATGAACTTTATGCACCTGAGAAAAGGTCAACTAGGCAAACTACGAAATGTTTAGGTCATTTCCCTTTCAGTCTCCCCTTTTTGGTGATTGATGCTAACACAAACCAAAGCAAATACAAAGTGTAGAAATGTAACTAGTTTGCATTTTGTCAGACGTGCATAAGTTACTTTGAAATGAAAGCATTTCTAAGCATATATGATTGTTTGGATATATTTAACATTTTGGACCACATTTGCACCACTTAGCTTGTTTTTGCAAATCTTTTGGAAAAGACTTTTTCAAATTCTTTTGCAATTAGCCAATGATATAAGAATATGATTTCTAAAATAATTTTCAAGTTTTTGAAAATTCCCCCTTTGTTTCAATTGCTTTTCCTTTGGCTAAATAAAAGCTCCCCCTAAAGAAGTTCTCCCCTTAGTTGTCAAGAGGGTTTTTGCAAATGCCTATTAATTTCTCCCCCTTTTTGAAAAAGTTTTTAGAAAATCAAGTGGTGGTGCGGGTGGTGGTGCAGTCCTTTTGCTTTGGCCTATTAATTTCTCCCCTTTGGCATTAAGCGCCAAAAACGAAGAAAACTATAGGCCTTTTACAAGAAAGGTATGAATGTAAATACAAGAGTAGGGCAAAGGATACTGACGAATGCATAGTGGAAGCCTTGCATTTGCCTATTACTCTATTTCCCTTTCAATCTAAGACTAAGGATAGAAATACACTTGGAAGCACATTAGTCTTAGCCTTGACACAAGAAGAATAAGAAATATGCATTTGTACCAAATGAAGGAGACATGATCAAAGGTATATAAATGAGCAAGGTGTGCAAGATTTCAATCAATGTTCCGAGAATCTAGGATGTTTAGTTCATTCCTAAGCTTGCTAAAAGTCTTTTCATCCAAGGGCTTGGTGAAGATATCAGCTAATTGGTTGTGGGTGCTAACATAGACAATTTTGATGTCCCCTTTTGTTGGTGATCTCTCAAAAAGTGATACCGGATGTTTATGTGCTTAGTGCGGCTGTGTTCAATGTGATTATCCGCCATGCGGATTGCACTCTCATTATCACATAGGAGAGGGACTTTGCTCAACTTGTAGCCATAGTCCCTAAGAGTTTGCCTCATCCAGCAAATTGTGCACAACAATGTCCTGCAGCAATATACTCGGCTTCAGCGGTGGATAGAGCTACTGAATTTTGTTTCTTTGAAGCCCAAGACACCAGGGATCTTCCCAAAAACCGACAAGTCCCTGATGTGCTCTTCCTATCAATTTTACATCTGGCATAATTGGCATCAGAATACCCGATTAGATCAAAGGTAGATCCCTTGGTTACCATAGCCCAAACTTAGGAGTGTAAACCAAATATCTCATGATTCTTTTCACGGCCCTAAGGTGGATTTCCTTAGGATTGGCCTAGAACCTTGCACACATGCATACTAAAAGCATAATATCTGGTCATGAAGCACATAAATATAGTAGAGATCTTATCATCAACCGGTATACCTTTTGATCTACAGATTTACCTCTTGTGTTGAGGTCGAGATGCCCATTTGTTCCCATGGGAGTCTTGATGGGTTTGACATTCTTCATTCCAAACTTCTTGAGTATATCTTGAATCTACTTTGTTTGGCAGATGAAGGTGCCTTCTTAGAGTTGCTTGATTTGGAATCCAAGGAAATACTTCAACTCCCCCATCATAGACATCTCGAATTTCTGTATCATAATCCTACTAAACTCTTCACAAGATGACTTGTTAGTAGACCCAAAAATAATATCACCAACATAAATTTGGCATATAAACAAGTCTTTGTCAATTGTTTTAGTGAAGAGAGTAGGATCAGCTTTTCCGACTTTAAATCCATTAGTGAGAAGAAAGTTTCTTAGGCATTCATACCATGCTATTGGGGCTTGTTTGAGCCCATAAAGCGCCTTTGAGAGCTTATAGACATGTGTAGGATACTCACTCTCTTCAAAGCCGGGAGGTTGCTCAACATACACCTCTTCCTTGATAGGCCCATTGAGGAAGGCACTTTTCATGTCCATTTGATACAACTTAAAGCCATGGTAAGTAGCATAGGCAAGTAATATACGAATTGACTCAAGCCTAGCTACGGGTGCATAGGTTTAATCAAAATCCAAACCTTCGACTTGTGAATATCCTTTTGCAACAAGTCAGGTTTTGTTCCTAGTCACCACTCCATGCTCATCTGGTTTTGTCGGCGTTTCGACCCCGGGGGGTCCCTGGACCGACGAGTAAATTGTCGCCGCGTGCCCTAGCCCAGATGGGTCGGCGCGAGACGGAGCGCGAAGGGGGGAAAACCGGAGGGAGGTAGGCGTAAAAGGGGAAACCCGCGGCCTTCGTGTTTGTCCCATGCCCAGGTCGGGTGCGCTTGCAGTAGGGGGTTACAAGCGTCCGCGTGGGAGGGAGCGAGAGGCCTACACGCGCCGTCCCGTCCTCCCCGCACGGCCAACCCTCTGTAAGAGGGCCCTGGACCTTCCTTTTATAGGTGTAAGGAGAGGGTCCAGGTGTACAATGGGAGATGTAGCAGTGTGCTAACGTGTCTAGCAGAGAGGAGCTAGTGCCCTAAGTACATGCCGTCGTGGCAGCCGGAGAGGTTTTGGCACCCTGTTCATGAGATGTCGTGGTCGTCGGAGGAGCGCTGGAGCCTGGCGGAAGGACAGCTATCGGGGCTGTCGAGTCCATGCTGACGTTTCCTTGCTTCCGTAAGGGGGCTGAGAGCCGTCGTCGTCATGGAGCACGTGGGGCGCCATCATTATTTGCTTTGTCGGGGCGAGCCAGATGGGACGCCGGTCTTGTTCCCCGTAGCCAGAGCTAGCTAGGGGTAGGGCAATGATGGCCCCTCCTGCGATGTGGTCGGTCCGAGCCCTGGGTCAGGCGAGGCGGAGGCTCCTCCGAGGTTGAGGTCGAGTCTGTCTTCCGAGGTCGAGGTCAAGTCCGAGCCCCTGGGTCGGGCGAGGCGGAGACCGTCGGCTGAGGCTAGGGCCGAGTCCGAGCCCTGGGGTCAGGCGAGGCGGAGTTCGTCATCTTCCGAGGCCGAGGCCGAGTCCGAGCCCTAGGGTCGGGCGAGGCGGAGTTCGTCGTCTTCCGGGGCCGAGTCCGAGTCCGAGCCCTGGGGTCAGGTGAGGCAGAGTTCGTCGTCTTCCGGGGCCGAGGCCGAGTCCGAGCCCTGGGGTCGGGCGAGGCGGAGCTTCCTATGGCACCCGAGGCCGGACTTGGCTGCTGTCAGCCTCACTCTGTCGAGTGGCACAGCAGTCGGAGCGGCGCAGGCGGCGCTGTCCTCTTGTCAGGCCGGTCAGTGGAGCGGCGAAGTGACTGCGGTCACTTTGGCTCTGTCGACTGAAGGGCGCTTCAAGATGAGGTGTCAGGTCATCCTTGCATTAAATGCTCCTGCGATATGGTCGGTTGGCGTGGCGATTTGGCCAAGGTTGCTTCTTGGCGAAGGCTGGGCCTCGGGCGAGCCGAAGGTGTGTCCGTTGCTTGAGGGGGCCCTCCGGCGAGACGTAAATCCTCCAGGGTCGGCTGCCCTTGCCCGAGGCTGGGCTCGGGCGAGGCGAGATCGTGTCCCTTGAGTGGACCGAGCCTTGACTTAATCGCACCCATCAGGCCTTTACAGCTTTGTGCTGATGGGGGTGACCAGCTGAGATTAGGAGCCTTGGGGTACCCCTAATTATGGTCCCCGACAGTAGCCCCCGAGCCTCGAAGGGAGTGTTAATACTCGCTTGGAGGCTTTTGTCGCACTTTTTTGCAAGGGGACCGGCCTTTCTCGGTTGCGTTTTGTTCCGGTGGGTGTAGCCCTCGAGGCCTCGGAGGAGTGGTTTGACTCCTTCGAGGTCTTAATGCGTTTCGTGATGCCTCGGCTGGTCTGGTTGTTCCCTCATGCGAGCTGGCCGTAGCCCGGGTGTACGGTCGGGTCCCAAGTTCTCGGGCTGGTATGTTGACGCTGTCAACGGTTTGGCCGGAGTCGGGTTTGCGAGAGCAGCCCTCGAGCCTCCGCACAGAGCGAGAGGACGGTCAAGGACAGACTCGACTTTTTTACTTACGCCCCTGCGTTGCCTTTCCGCAAGGAGGAGGGGGGAAAAGCGCCATGTTGCCCTTGGAGGGCGCCGAACATGGTGTCTCCAGTGAGATGCTAACGGGTAATCCGAGTGGACGCCCATGCCCCATTTGTTAGGGGTCGGCTAGTGGCCCGGAGGCGCGCTCCAAAAGTACCTGCGGGTGATTTGCCGGACCCGGTCCCCTTTTGACGGGGTCCGAGGGCTCGATGCCTCCCTCTGATGGGATTCCGTTACGAAATCGTTCCCGTTGGTCTCGGATATGTCCTAGGGTACCTCGGGAGCGTAGCCCGAGCCTTGGTTATGTATCGAACGTACCCAAGGTCATCCCTCGCTCTACGTCTGAGGCGGCTGTGAACCCTTCGAGGGCCAGCCTACGAACCCCTGATCAGTAGTGGGCGCGGAGCCCGAGTGGCCTGAGGCGGCCGCTGAACCCTTCCGAGGGGCCGGCCTTTGAACCTCTAACCAGTAGCGCGCGTGGAGCCCGAGCGCTCTGAGGCGGCTGTTGAACCCCTCCGAGGGGCCAGCCTTCGAACCTCTGATCAGTAGGGGGCTCGGGGCCCGTTTCCTTCGCGGAGAAGGATCCCTTTCGGGGTATCCCCTTTCCCGGTCCCTGTTGTAAGAGAGAGAAAGAGGAAGAGGAAAAGGATACGAAACCGAATGACGTGGCGCACCTTTTTTGACGCGATCATTATGGCGGAGGTGAAGTGTCGCCTGCTTCACCCGCCAAAGGTGACGCCTGTCCTGCCGCAGAGTTAATGCGACAGGACGAGTGGTTCGTGGGGCAGCCGTTGCGCGTGCGCGAGCCGTTCGAGGAACGGAACACGGGTGCGTCGTCTTCACGCCATGGGAGAGGGTTCTCTCGCTGTCCCAGGAGGGGACGTGAGCTTGGCTGACGACTTGACCGCTGCTTCCGCCCGCCTGCCACCGCCATTACTGCCGGCCCATTTCTGGCCGTATCGACCGTCGCACCTTCTCCCGCGGTTGACTGACCCGTGACCGATGCGCCTGGTTGGCACCGTTGGGTCATGTGCAGGGTTGCCTCGAGTCGTGGTACTGGTTCCGCAGTCGAGGAGGCACGGTAGTGGCGCGAGTGGTGGTGCAATTTCTTGCACGTAGCAACCGGTGAACTGGTTGCATTACGTGTGGGCCTGGGCCTCCATGCTGGACGCGTCGAAGTCGAAAGGGTGCACCCCCTTGGTGCGGTCGCATGCCGCCTGTATGGCGGTCCGCCCTTTCACCCGCCGGTCTGGGCGAAAGTGGAGGAATGCTCGTAACCGCTGGGCAGTTGCACGCACCGCGTGCGGCAGTTTGGCTTCTTCTGCCCCTGGCCAGTTTGCATGACGCGTGGGACCCAGCCCCCGTGTCGTAGGGGGAGGACCTTGGAGCGTGTTGGAGAAGACTCAGCCCGCGATGGCTGAGGACGCAAGTGGGGAGAGTTGCCTTTAAAAGGAGGGTGACCCCCTTGAAAGGCAACCATGTCCTTGCGCTCGCCTCATGCGTCGCGTCTTTCCACCTTCCGAGCCCCCAGATGGGGAACACTCGCAGTCCTACCGCCTTGTCGTTGGAGGGACGCAACTTCGCAGAAGTTGGTACCTTTCAGCCATCGTTCGGCTTCAAGGATTTTCATCAGGCAGCCCGACCGCATCCCCTCGCCGGTGGTCACCCAAGACGGTGACCACCAGTTCGATGGTGGGGAGAAGCGAGCCGGGCTGCGATCTTGGTCCCGCCCTCAGCTTCAAGGATCTTCATCATCCTGGCTGGGGCGGAGACTAGGCTAAGCCGGAGCTCTACCTCCCGCTCGGGTTCGTGGGTCACCTTCTCCCTCAGCATTCAAGGGAGAGGGCACTCACCGGTCTAGCGGGAGGGCCGGACTTCAACAACGCGGGGCTGGTCGGCGGCGAGCGTCGTCAGCTTCAGCGCGTTGGGCTCGCTGGCTCAGCTGGCTCTGGCTCGGCTCCCGGTGCCCCCTCCCGCCGCAAGAGCGGTTGTCGCGCCGCGCGCACCGAGGACTGCCCAAGACGTTGCGCGCTGCTAGGGCGGCGTTCGTGTTCTGGGGCTGTTCTGCCTTTGCCCCGGTACGACGCTTCTGCGCGGAGGTCGGTGCTCCACTCGTCCGGGAGGATCCGAGTGGGGATCTGCCGGTGGGCGGATGGCTTCTGTCGTCGGCGCTGGGGTGGTGGCGGCTGAAGAAGTCCTCGTCGCCGACGGGATCACCGCCACCATCCGTGCTCCGGGCCTCCGGCTCTTTGGCTTTGATAGCTTGTCCTCGCCCCTCAAGCGGAGACGTGGGCGAGGGCGTTGTTGCAGCGGCGTTTGCCCTGAGGCCGTCGCCGCTGCAGCTTGGCCACCTGGAGCGGAGGTTGTTGTCGCTGCTGCTGGAGCGGGCGGCGGTGGGCCACCTGGAGCCTTATAGCCCCGCGGGCCCTCCAATGTGGGGGGTTGTTCGTACCCGCGGAGGCGGAAATGGAGTTCCGCTTGTAATGGCACCTTGAGTGCCGGTGTCTGTTCATTGTGGCTGTCGGGGCCTGAACATGTATGTATTTTCGGCACGGAGCCGTGTTTTTTCTCATTTCGAGCACTAGGACTCGCCTGTCGGCTAACTGAACTGCTTAACCAAGTGTGAGTTGCCTCATGCGAAGGTGACGAGTGAGGTATCCGTATCCTGGAGGCGTAGGAGTCCCTCGGCTCAGTCAGCCTTGCCGCCCGAGGCTTCTCTTGCTTAGTTAAAGGAACTCTCGGCCACTCTTCGATGAGCCGAAGCCGGAGGCAGCGGTGTCAGCATGGACAGAGGCAGAGTTGGCTCGAAAAGAAGACTTTGTCAGCCGGAGCCTGGCCGGGCCGTCCATGCCGTCGTGGCAGCCGGAGAGGTTTTGGCACCCTGTTCATGAGATGTCGTGGCCGTCGGAGGAGCGCTGGAGCCTGGCAGAAGGACAGCTGTCGGGGCTGTCGAGTCCATGCTGACGTCTCCTTGCTTCCGTAAGGGGGCTGAGAGCCGTCGTCGTCATGGAGCACGTGGGGCGCCATCATTATTTGCTTTGCCGGGGTGAGCCAGATGGGACGCCGGTCTTGTTCCCCGTAGCCAGAGCTAGCTAGGGGTAGGGCAATGATGGCCCCTCCTGCGACGTGGTCGGTCCGAGCCCTGGGTCGGGTGAGGCGGAGGCTCCTCCGAGGTCGAGGTCGAGTCTGTCTTCCGAGGTCGAGGTCGAGTCCGAGCCCCTGGGTCGGGCGAGGCGGAGACCGTCGGCTGAGGCCAGGGCCGAGTCCGAGCCCTGGGGTCGGGTGAGGCGGAGTTCGTCGTCTTCCGAGGCCGAGGCCGAGTCCGAGCCCTGGGGTCGGGCGAGGCGGAGTTCGTCGTCTTCCGGGGCCGAGGCCGAGTCTGAGCCCTACGGTCGGGCGAGGCGGAGTTCGTCGTCTTCCGGGGCCGAGGCCGAGTCCGAGCCCTGGGGTCGGGCGAGGCGGAGCTTCCTATGGCGCCTGAGGCCGGACTTGGCTGCTGTCAGCCTCACTCTGTCGAGTGGCACAGCAGTCGGAGCGGCGCAGGCGGCGCTGTCCTCTTGTCAGGCCGGTCAGTGGAGCGGCGAAGTGACTGCGGTCACTTCGGCTCTGTCGACTGAAGGGCGCGCGTCAGGATGAGGTGTCAGGTCATCCTTGCATTAAATGCTCCCGCGATATGGTCGGTTGGCGTGGCGATTTGGCCAAGGTTGCTTCTTAGCGAAGGCTGGGCCTCGGGCGAGCCGAAGGTGTGTCCGTTGCTTGAGGGGGCCCTCGGGCGAGACGTAAATCCTCCGGGGTCGGCTGCCCTTGCCCGAGGCTGGGCTCGGGCGAGGCGAGATCGTGTCCCTTGAGTGGACTGAGCCTTGACTTAATCGCACCCATCAGACATTTGCAACTTTGTGCTGATGGGGGTTCCCAGCTGAGATTAGGAGCCTTGGGGGTACCCCTAATTATGGTCCCCGACAGGTTTGTTGCGGAATACCCATTTGGTACCTACAATATTTTGGTTAGGACATGGAACTAAATGTCATACCTCATTTCTCGTGAAGTTGTTGAGCTCCTCTTGCATTGTCACCACCTAGTCCGGATCTCTAAGTGCATCCTCTATCATGTATAGCTCAATAGAAGACACAAAAGAGTAATGTTCACAAAAATGAGCAACTCGAGATCAAGTGGTTATCCCCTTGTGAATGTCACCAAGAATGGACTTGACGGGGTGATCCCTTTGAATTGCTTGATGGACTCTTGGGTGCGGTGGTCTTTGATCTTAAACTTCTTGTTCATCTTCCTTTTCTTGATCATCTTCATCTCCCCCTTGATCAATGTCCTCCTCTTGAGGTGGCTCGTCGTCTTGATCTTGATCCTCTTCTTGAGCCATTTCCTCATCTTGAGTTGGTGGAGATGCTTGTATGGAAGATGATGGTTAATCTTGTGCTTATGAAGGCTCTTCGGGTTCTTTTGGACACACATCTCCAATGGACATGTTCCTTAGCGCGATGCACGGAGCCTCATCATCATCTAATTCATTATGATCAACTTGCTCCACTTGGGAGCCATTAGTCTCATCAAACACAATGCCATAACAAACTCAACTAATCTTGTAGACTTGTTGAAGACTCTATATGCCCTTGTGGTTGAGTCATAACCAAGTAAAAAGCCTTCTACTGCTTTAGAAGCAAATTTGGAATTTCTACCTCTCTTAATAAGAATAAAGCATTTGCTCTCAAAAACTCTAAAATAAGAAACATTAGGCTTTTTACGGGTGAGGAGTTCATATAATGTTTTCTTGAGGATTCAGTGAAGGTAGAGTCGATTGATGGAGGAGCAAGCGGTGTTAATCGCCTCCACCCAAAACCGATCCGGTGTCTTATACTCATCAAGCATGGTCCTCACCATATCCAAGAGAGTTCTATTCTTTCTCTCCACAACACCGTTTTGTTGAGGTGTGTTGGGAGAAGAGAACTCATGCTTGATGCCCTCCTCCTAAAGAAAGCCTTCAATTTGAGAGTTCTTGGACTTTGTTCCATTGTCGCTTCTAATTTTCTTGATTATCAATCTGAACTCATTTTGAGCTCGTCTCAAGAATCTCTTTAAGGTCTCTTGGGTTTGAGATTTTTCCTGTACAAAGAACATCCAAGTGAAGCGAGAATAATCATCCACAATCACAAGACAATACTTACTCCCGCTGATGCTTATGTAAGCAATCAGGTCGAATAGATCTATGTGGAGTAGCTCAAGCGGCCTCTCGGTCGTCATGATGTTCTTGTGTGGATAATGAACTCCAACCTGCTTCCCTGCTTAACATGCGCTACAAATCCTGTCTTTCTCAAAATGAACATTGGTTAGTCCTAAATGTGTTCCCCCTTTAGAAGCTTGTGAAGATTCTTCATCCCAACATGAGCAAGTCGGTGATGCCAGAGCCAGCCCATGTTAGTCTTAGCAATTAAGCAGGTGTCTAGTTCAGCATTGTTATCATTGAAATCAACTAAATATAGCTGGCCACCTAATACTCTCTTAAAAGCTATTGAATCATCACTTCTTCTGAAGACGGTAACACCAGTATCAGTAAATAGGCAATTGTAGCTCATTTTACATAATTGAGAAACAGAAAGCAAGTTGTAATCAAAAGAATATACAAGAAAAACATTAGAAATAGAATGGTCAGGAGATATAGCAATTTTACCCAAACCTTTGACCAAACCTTGATTTCCATCCCCGAATGTGATTGCTCTTTGGGGATCATCATTTTTTTCATATGAGGAGAACATCCTTTTCTCCCCTGTCATGTGGTTTGCGCACCCACTATCGATTATCCAACTTGTCCCATCGGATGCATAAACCTACAAAATAAATTTAGGCCTTGTTGTTAGGTACCCAGATAGTCTTGGGTCCTTTCATATTATAAACAAGCACCTTAGGTACCCAAACATAAGTATTTGGACTCTTGTGTTTGTCCCCAACACATTTGGCAACTACCTTGCCTGATTTATTAGTAAGCACAAAAGATGCATCAAAAGTCTTAAATGAAATGCTATGTTAATTTGATGCATAACAATCTTTTTCTTAGACATTTTGATATGAGTTGTATGTCTAGAGCTAGAAGCCTCATTACTGTATATAAAAGCATGATGAGAAACAGAATGAGATTTCTTAGCATGAATTTTTCTAATCTTATGCTCAGGATAGTTTTAAGGATATAAAATGTAACCTTTCCTATCTTGAACCATGGGAGCCTTGCCCTTTACAAAATTAGAAAGCTTGTTTCTAGGGGCATGAAGTTTGATGTTGCTTTGGCTCCCATGTTGGAAGCTAATGACATCCTTAATGCCAATGCGTCTCCCATTATAAAGCATAATACGAGCAAATTTAAATTTTTCATTCTCAAGTTCATGCTTGGCAATTTTAGCATTTAATTTAGCTATGTGATCATTTTGTTCTCTAATTATAGCAAGGTGTTCATTCATTACCACTCTTGCAATCTTATTCATAAACCTTTGACTATTTGCAAAAGGACTTTGAAAAGATTTTCCAAAAGAATTTGCAAAAACAAACTTGTAGTGCAAAAGTAGTCCAAAATGTTAAATAGAAGAAAAAGCAATCCATTCATACTTAGTGAGATTTTCAATTGGTTTGACTCCAAGCAACCTATGCACATTTCAAATGCAAACTAGTTACAATTCTGCATTCTATATTTGCTTTGGTTTGTGTTGGCATCAATCACCAAAAAGGGGGAGATTGAAAGGGAAATAGGGTTAACATTTTCCTATAATTAATTTTGGTGGTTGATAGTCAACACAAACACATGGACTAACTAGTTTGTTCTAGAAATCATCTATTACAGGTGCATAAGGTTCAACACAAACCAATAAAAGAATCAAGTTAGGGACACAAATTTAAAGGAGCAAAAGGACTTGAGTGTGCTGAAGAATGGCGCACCGGACTGTCCGGTGCACCAGGACCGTACAGGTGTCAACCAACCACTCTTGGGAAAACGAAGGCGCTCTCCGCTATAATTCACCGGACTGTCCGATGTGCCACCGGACTGTCCGATGAGCCAGCGGAGCAATGGCTACCTGCGTGCAACGGTCGACTCTGACAGATCAACAATGCAGCGCAGAAGTCAGAGCATAAAGTCAGAGGGGCACCAGACTGTCCGGTGCCGCAAGAAGACAAAGCTCCAACGGTCAACTCCACTCTGAACCCTAACGGTTGGGTGATGTGGCGGCGCACCGGACAGGGAACAGTGCCTGTCCGGTGCGCCCATCGCCAGCAGCCTCCCCAATGATTACCAATGTGGTTGGGGGCTATAAATACCCCCAACCACCACAGCCTTTGGCATCCAAGTTTTTTAGAGATCACATTCAATACAAGAGCTAGTGCATTCACTCCAAGACACATTTCCAAAGATCAAACCCTCTCCAAACCTAGAATCCAACTCAAACATTTAGTGACTTGTGAGAGTGTGTTCGTGTTCTTTTGCGCTTGGACTGCCTTTCTTCTTTCTCATTCTTGTTCTCAAGTGACTTGTAATCAAAGCAAGAGACACCTAAGTGTGTGGTGGTCCTTGCAGGGTCTTAGTGACCCGATTGATTAAAGAGAAGGCTCACTCAGTCTAGATGACCGTTTGAGAGAGGGAAATGGTTGAAATAGACCCGGTCTTTGTGACCTCCTCAACGGGGACTAGGTTGTTTGGAACTGAACCTCAGTAAAACAAATCATCGTGTTCATCCACTTAATTCTCATTTGATTTGTTTTCCTCCTCTCTTCCGGACTTGATTTTCGTTCTAACGCTAACCTCGGCTTGTAGTGTGTGTTTAAAGATGTAAATTCAGATTACGCCTATTCACCCCCTCCCCTCTAGGCGACTTTCAGTTAAGGTTACAAATAAATAATAGTGAATTCGGAGTGCAGAAGATAGTTCTTCTTGCCATGAGTTTCTCAATCAATGTAGATAACTTTGGGAGCAAACTCAAAACAATATGAGCAAGAGAACTTTAGAGAGAGAGGAGAGGGGAGAAACAAATCGAATGGTGAAGATCAACACAAGTGGACACAATGATTTGTTTCCCGAGGTTCGGTTCCAAAGAACCTACTCCACGTTGAGGAGGCCACAAAGGCCGGGTCTATTTTAACCCTTTCCCACCCTCAATCGGTCACATAGACCGGTCGAGTGCTTCTTTTTAATCTCATGGGTCACTAAGACCCCGTAAGGATCACCATACAATTAGGTGTCTCTTGCTTGCTTTACAAAACACTTGGAAAGTTTAGAAGGAGAAGAAGAAAGCAACCAAACAACAAGACCAACAATTGAAACACAAATCACCCTCTCTCAAGTCACTAAACACATTAGATCACTTGACTTGATTTTGGCACTTGGAGAGGATATGAGGCTTTGAATGTGTCTTTGTAGTGTATTATTTTCTCTTGTATTGAATGAAGAGAGTGGGATGCTTGGATGGCTTGAATGGTGGTGGTTGGGGGGTATTTATAGCCCCAACCACTATTCTAGTCGTTGGCTGACTTCTCTGTCGATGGGCGCACCGGACACAGTACTGTTCACTATCCGGTGTGTGCCACGGCAGCCGACCGTTGGGGTTTGGAGCTGTTGGCCGTTGAAGACTTCTGTCCTTTTGGTGCACCGGACAGTCCGGTGGCACACCGGACAGTTCGGTGTGACTTATCGTCGCAAACTGTCTTCTGACTTCTGACGCTGCAGACTACCGCGCAGTCAACCTCAGTCGATTGTTGGGCAAAGATGACCGTTGCTCGTGGTCTCACCAGACAGTCCGGTGATTTTTAGTGGACGAGCGCCGAGAATTCCCGAGAGGGGCCAGTTTGCGGAGTGCTCCAACTAGGGCACCGGACAGTCCGATGCGCCACTGGCTGCAGCAAGTCTGTTTTGCTCCAAACTTGTAGAATTGTCCCAAGGTCATTTTCTTTGTATGTGTATATGAACTTTATGCACTTGAGAAAAGGTCAACTAGGTAAACTAGTTAGTCCATAAGGTCTGTGATGGTCGTCAAACACCAAAATCGATTATAGAAAATGTTGAGGCCATTTCCCTTTCAAATTGATGAGAGAAGCCAAATCTTGATTATAGAATATAAAGTGATCCCAAGCTTTGTGAGTTTGCCTTTGTGGCATCAATGATTTGAGAAGTTTATGAGAGTTATCCTAATCTTGATCATTGAGAAAGTCAAGGATCTTTGGTTTGTTGCACTCACTCTCTTGAAACCTTGTTCCTAGTAGGGGTGGTAATGGATCGCGATCCAAATGCCTCTTCACAATTTGTTAGGGCCCTAAATTATTTCTAGTTCAAAAATGAATAGAAACAAAGCCCGATCCTAATCCGATTCGATCCTTAAGTTTTATAGTGTAAAATTTGAGGCCCATTGTCAGCCCTATTGAAAGGGAAATGTGCCCTTGGCCATTTCTAAGTATTTTGGTGATTTAGTGCTCAACACAGGTGCCTAATTGTAAAATGGGACAAAGTACCAATCATGGAGAAAAGGTATGTTTCTAACCCTTAGTACATTGGTTTTGTGTACTAATATATTTGTCTAAGTGTTAGAAACAGAAAAGGAGATGAAAAGAAAAGAGGAGAAAGTCTTGGCTGTGTGCAGCCAAGACCCAGCTCGGCCTGGAGCACCGGACTGTCCGGTGTGCACCGGACAGTGTCCGGTGCGCCAGGCTGCCTCGGCTCAAACTGGCCGCTCTCGGGAATTCGCCGACGACGTACGGCTAAAATTCACCGGACTGTCCGGTGTGCACCGGACTGTCCGGTGAGCCAACGGTCGGCCAGGGCCAACGGTCGGCCGCGCAATCCGCGCGGGACACGTGGCCGAGCCAACGGTCGGGAAGGAACACCGGACTGTCCGGTGTGCACCGGACATGTCCGGTGCGCCAACTGAGCGCAGATCTGGAGCAGCCAGCAACGGTCAGAAGTGCTGTTTTTGGAAACAAATCGGGCACCGGACAGTGTCCGGTGTGCACCGGACTGTCCGGTGCGCCACGAGACAGAAGGCAAAGATGGCCTTCCAGATTTGTTCCCAACGGCTCCTAGCTGCCTTGGGGCTATAAAAGGGACCCCTTGGCGCATGGAGGAAGCACCCAAGCATTCTTTGAGCACTCTTGATCACTCACACATCAATCTTGCGCACTTGTTTGACATTCTAGTGATTTGAGCTCCGTTCTAGTGTGTTAGCCTCTTGAGCTCAAGTCTGGGTTTTGTGTGTGCGTATTCGCTGTGATCTTTGTGTTGTGTGTGAGTTGCTAATCCCTCCCTTACTCCGTGATTCTTTGTGAACATCTTTTGTAAGGGCGAGAGGCTCCAAGTTGTGGAGATTCCTCGCAAACGGGATTGAGATAAGAACAACAAAACACCGTGGTATTCAAGTGGGTCTTTGGACCGCTTGAGAGGGGTTGATTGCAACCCTCGTCCGTTGGGACGCCACAACGTGGAAGTAGGCAAGCATTGGCTTGGCCGAACCACGGGATAAACCACCGTGTCCCTCTGTGCTTGATTCTTGTGGTATTGTGTTTTGTTGAAGACTTCACCTTAGCCACTTGGCATTAACTGTGCTAACGCTTAACAAGTTTTTGTGGCTTAAGTTTGAAGTTTTTACAGGATCACCTATTCACCCCCCCCCTCTAGGTGCTCTCAATTGGTATCAAAGCCGTTCTATTCACAAAGGGACTAACCGCCCGAATAGATGGATCCTAAGGGGAAGGGTATAGTGATCAACGACAAAGAGAAGGAGACCTTCGTCAACGAGCCGAAGGACGACAAGCCTACCGACTCCGGCTCGGGTCAAAGACGAAAGGATGGGAAGAAGAAGAAGACCAGGCGCATCAAGGAGATCATCTACTATGACAGCGACGAGTCTACTTCTTCCCAAAAGGATGAGGACCACAACGACTACGAGAGGAGAAAACCGGTTAATTCGAACTTTTCCTTTGATTACTCTCGTATTCCGCAAAGTTCACATTCTCATTTGCTCTCCATTCCACTTGGCAAGCCCCCACACTTTGATGGAGAGGACTACGGATTTTGGAGTCACAAAATGCGTAGTCACCTATTCTCTCTCCATCCTAGTATATGGGAGATTGTAGAGAGTGGAATGCACTTTGATAGTTCGGATAGTCCCATGTTCATTAATGAACAAATTCATAAAAATGCACAAGCTACTACTGTTCTTCTAGCTTCCTTGTGCAGGGATGAATACCATAAGGTGAGCGGCTTGGACAACGCCAAGCAAATCTGGGACACCCTCAAGATTTCTCATGAGGGGAACGACGTCACCTTACTCACCAAGATGGAGTTGGTGGAGGGCGAGCTTGGACGGTTCGCGATGATAAGGGGCGAGGAGCCAACGCAAACGTACAACCGGCTCAAGACCCTTATCAACAAGATAAGAAGCTACGGGAGCACGCGATGGACGGACCACGACGTCGTCCGCCTAATGCTCAGGTCCTTTACCGTACTTGATCCTCATCTCGTGAACAATATTCGTGAGAATCCCAGGTACACGATGATGACGCCCGAGGAAGTGCTTGGAAAATTTGTGAGCGGGCGGATGATGATCAAGGAGGCAAAATACGTCGACGACGCGTTGAACGGACCACTCCACGAGCCTCAACCCATTGCTCTAAAGGCAACGAGGAGCAAGGAGTCGCTACCTAGCAAGGTGGCGCAAGTTGAGGCGGCTGGCCTTAATGATGAAGAGATGGCTCTCATCATTAAGAGATTCAAGACGGTACTTAAAGGTCACAAGGGGCAACCAAGCAAGACCAAAGCCAAGGGGAAGCGCTCATGCTTCAAATGCGGTAAGCTTGGTCATTTCATTGCTAACTGTCCCGATATTGAAAGTGACCAGGAAAAGGGGAACAAAAGAGAGAAGAAGAAGCAATACAAGAAGGCAAAAGGCGAGGCGCATCTAGGAAAGGAGTGGGACTCGGATTGCTCCTCCTCCGACTCCGACAACGAAGGACTCGCCGCCACTGCCTTCAACAAATCGGCTCTCTTCCCCAACGAGCGTCTCACTTGCCTTATGGCAAGGGAGAAGAAGGTGAGTATTCAAGACTCCACTTATGCTTCATCTAGTGATAGTGAGTCTAGTGATGACGACATAGATTATTCTTGCTTGTTCAAGGGCTTAGATAGATCTAAGATAGAGAAAATCAATGAATTGATTAATGCATTGAATGAAAAGGATAGGCTTTTAGAAAAGCAAGAAGATTTATTGTATGATGAACATGATAAATTTGTAGAGGCACAAAAATCATATGCTTTAGAAGTGAAAAGAAATGAAATGCTTTCTAGTGAAATATCTTCCTGTCATGAAACCATTTCTACCTTAAGAAGTGTTAATATTGATTTAAGTGCTAAACTAGAAGTAGCTAGTAAATCAAATTCTTGTGTTGAACATGTTGAAATTTGTACTAGGTGTAAGGATTTTGATGTTAATGCTTGTAGTGAACACCTAGTTCTAATTTCCAAATTAAATGATGAAGTGGCTAGTCTTAATACCCAACTTAAGACTAGCAAGAATGAAGTTGATAAAATAAAATTTGCAAGGGATGCCTACACGGTTGGTAGACACCCCTCAATTAAGGATGGGCTCGGCTTCAAGAGGGAAGCCAAGAACTTAACAAGCCATAAGGCTCCCGTCTTCGTCAAGGAGAAAGGGAAGGCCCCTATGGCTAATAGTGCTAAAAAGAACCATGCTTTTATGTATTATGATAGGAGACATGCTAGAAATGCTTATAATCATTTTGATTCACATGTTTATAATTCTCATGCAATGTTTGCTTCTAGCTCTTCTTATAATCATGGTAGAGATATGTGTAGGAGAAATGTTGTACATATGCCTAGGAGATATATTACTCATGTACCTAGAAAGAATGTTATTCATGCTCCTAGGAAAGTAGTGAATGAACCTTCTACCATTTATTATGCTTGTAATGCTCCCTTTGCTATTTGTAGAAAGGGAAAGAAGGTTGTTGCTATGAAATTAGGGGCTAGATGCAAGGGAGATAAATCTTGCATTTGGGTCCCTAAAGATATTTGTGCTAACCTTGCAGGACCCAACATGAGTTGGGTACCTAAGACCCAAGCCTAAATTTGCCTTGCAGGTTTATGCATCCGGGGGTTCAAGCTGGATTATCGACAGCGGATGCACAAACCATATGACGGGGGAGAAGAAGATGTTCACCTCCTACGTCAAGAATAAGGATTCCCAAGATTCAATTATATTCGGTGATGGGAATCAAGGCAAGGTAAAAGGGCTAGGTAAAATTGCAATTTCTAATGAGCATTCTATCTCAAATGTATTCTTAGTGGAGAGTCTTGGATATAATTTGCTATCTGTTAGTCAATTATGTCAAATGGGATACAATTGCCTTTTTACAAATGTAGATGTGTCTGTCTTTAGAAGATGTGATGGTTCACTAGCTTTTAAGGGTGTACTAGACGGCAAGCTTTATTTAGTTGATTTTGCAAAAGAAGAGGCCGGTCTAGATGCATGCTTAATGGCTAAGACTTGCATGGGCTGGCTGTGGCATCGCCGCTTAGCACATGTGGGGATGAAGAACCTCCACAAGCTTCTAAAGGGAGAACACGTGATAGGTCTAACAAATGTTTATTTCGAAAAAGATAGACCTTGTGCAGCTTGTCAGGCAGGTAAACAAGTGGGAGGAGCACATCACAGCAAGAACGTGATGACCACGTCGAGACCCCTGGAGCTGCTGCATATGGACCTCTTCGGACCCGTCGCCTATCTGAGCATAGGAGGAAGTAAGTATGGTTTAGTTATTGTTGATGACTTTTCCCGCTTCACTTGGGTGTTCTTTTTGCAGGATAAGTCTGAAACCCAAGGGACCCTCAAGCGCTTCCTCAGGAGAGCTCAAAACGAGTTTGAGCTCAAGGTGAAGAAGATAAGGAGCGACAACGGGTCCGAGTTCAAGAACCTTCAAGTAGAGGAGTTTCTTGAGGAGGAAGGGATCAAGCACGAGTTCTCCGCTCCCTACACACCACAGCAAAATGGTGTGGTAGAGAGGAAGAACAGGACGCTAATCGATATGGCGAGGACGATGCTTGGAGAGTTCAAGACCCCCGAGTGCTTTTGGTCGGAAGCCGTGAACACGGCTTGCCACGCCATCAACAGGGTCTACCTTCATCGACTCCTCAAGAAGACTTCGTATGAGCTACTAACCGGTAACAAACCCAATGTATCGTACTTTCGTGTATTTGGGAGCAAGTGCTACATTCTAGTGAAGAAGGGTAGAAATTCTAAGTTTGCTCCCAAAGCTGTAGAAGGGTTTTTATTAGGTTATGATTCAAATACAAAGGCGTATAGGGTCTTCAACAAATCATCGGGTTTGGTTGAAGTCTCTAGCGACGTTGTATTTGATGAGACTAATGGCTCTCCAAGAGAGCAAGTTGTTGATTGTGATGATGTAGATGAAGAAGATGTTCCGGCGGCCGCTATACGAACCATGGCGATTGGAGACGTTCGGCCACAGGAACAGGATGAACGTGATCAACCTTCTTCCTCATCGACGGTGCATCCCTCACCTCAAGACGATGAACAGGTTCATCAAAAGGAGGCTTGTGATCAAGGGGGAGCACAAGATGATCAAGTGATGGAGGAAGAAGCGCAACCGGCACCTCCAACCCAAGTTCGAGCGATGATTCAAAGGGATCATCCCGTCGACCAAATTTTGGGTGACATTAGCAAGGGAGTAACTACTAGATCTCGATTAGTTAATTTTTGTGAACATTACTCGTTTGTCTCCTCTATTGAGCCTTTCAGGGTAGAGGAGGCCTTGCTAGATCCGGATTGGGTGTTGGCCATGCAGGAGGAACTCAACAACTTCAAGCGCAATGAAGTTTGGACGCTGGTGCCTCGTCCCAAGCAAAATGTTGTGGGAACCAAGTGGGTGTTCCGCAACAAACAGGACGAGCACGGAGTTGTGACAAGGAACAAGGCTCGACTTGTGGCAAAAGGTTATGCCCAAGTCGCAGGTTTGGACTTTGAGGAGACTTTTGCTCCTGTGGCTAGGCTAGAGTCCATTCGTATCTTGTTAGCATATGCCGCTCACCATTCTTTCAGGTTGTACCAAATGGATGTGAAGAGCGCGTTCCTCAACGGGCCAATAAAGGAGGAGGTGTACGTGGAGCAACCCCCTGGCTTCGAGGATGAGCGGTACCCCGACCACGTGTGTAAGCTCTCTAAGGCGCTCTATGGACTTAAGCAAGCCCCAAGAGCATGGTATGAATGCCTTAGAGATTTTTTACTTGCTAATGCTTTCAAGGTTGGGAAAGCCGATCCAACTCTTTTTACAAAGACATGTGATGGTGATTTGTTTGTATGCCAAATTTATGTCGATGACATAATATTTGGTTCTACTAATCAAAAGTCTTGTGAAGAGTTTAGCAGGGTGATGACGCAGAAATTCGAGATGTCGATGATGGGCGAGTTGAACTACTTCCTTGGGTTCCAAGTGAAGCAACTCAAGGACGGCACCTTCATCTCCCAAACGAAGTACACGCAAGATCTGCTAAAGCGGTTTGGGATGAAGGACGCCAAGCCCGCAAAGACTCCGATGGGAACCGACGGACACACCGACCTCAACAAAGGAGGTAAGTCCGTTGATCAAAAAGCATACCGGTCAATGATAGGGTCTTTACTTTATTTATGTGCTAGTAGACCGGATATTATGCTTAGCGTATGCATGTGTGCTAGATTTCAATCCGATCCTAAGGAATGTCACTTGGTGGCGGTGAAGCGAATTCTTAGATATTTAGTCGCTACGCCTTGCTTCGGGATCTGGTATCCAAAGGGGTCTAACTTTGACTTGATTGGGTACTCAGATTCCGACTATGCTGGATGTAAGGTCGATAGGAAGAGTACATCGGGGACGTGCCAATTCTTAGGAAGGTCCCTGGTGTCATGGAACTCTAAGAAACAAACCTCCGTTGCCCTATCCACCGCTGAGGCCGAGTACGTTGCCGCAGGTCAGTGTTGCGCGCAACTACTTTGGATGAGGCAAACCCTCAGGGACTTTGGCTACAATCTGAGCAAAGTCCCACTCCTATGTGATAATGAGAGTGCTATCCGAATAGCGGAAAATCCTGTTGAGCACAGCCGCACAAAGCACATTGACATCCGGCATCACTTTTTGAGAGACCACCAGCAAAAGGGAGATATCGAAGTGTTTTATGTTAGCACCGAGAACCAGCTAGCCGATATCTTCACCAAGCCTTTAGATGAGAAGACCTTTTGCAGGCTGCGTAGTGAGCTAAATGTCTTAGATTCGCGGAACTTGGATTGAATCGTAGCATACATGTATTTATGCTTTTGATCATGTTCCCTTCTGCATTTTGTTGCTTATTATGGTGCTCAAGTTGTACAAACACTCCCTGGACCTCACAAGTCCGTTGCAATGTGATGCACATGTTTAGGGGGAGATGTGTTACAACTTGACCCTTTGAGACTAACCATATGTTTGAGTTTGCTTGTGTTAGTCACAAAGGAGAATTGAAAGGGAAAAGGTGGACTTGGACCATGAAAGACTTCCACTGCACTCCGATGAAGGGTAACTTATTCCAAGTCCATCTCATGAACTCTTATTGCCATTTGCTCTTAATTGAAGATTTTGGTGAGGCAATGGGGTTAAAGGGCCACAATTGATCCCGTTTTGGTGCTTGATGCCAAAGGGGGAGAAAATAAAGGCCAAAGCAATAAATGGATCAGCTACCACTTGAGAGATTTTGAAAATAGTAGAATAGAGTTTTGGTTTGTCAAAATTTTTAAGTTGTCTCTCTTGTCAAAAGTTGGCTTCTTGTGGGGAGAAGTATTGATTATGGGAAAAAGGGGGAGTTTTTGAAATCCTTGATCAATCTCTTTTTGAATGACTCTCTTTATGCTTAAACATGTGTGTTTCACTTAGAGATAGAGATTTGTGTTTGATTCGCAAAAACAAACCAAGTGGTGGCAAAGGATGATCCATATATGCCAAAATTGAATCAAAATAAATTTGAGTTATTATTTGAAGTATTTTTGTACTTGTTCAATTTGCTTTATGTTGTGTTGGCATAAATCACCAAAAAGGGGGAGATTGAAAGGGAAATGTGCCCTTGGCCATTTCTAAGTATTTTGGTGATTTAGTGCTCAACACAGGTGCCTAATTGTAAAATGGGACAAAGTACCAATCATGGAGAAAAGGTATGTTTCTAACCCTTAGTACATTGGTTTTGTGTACTAATATATTTGTCTAAGTGTTAGAAACAGAAAAGGAGATGAAAAGAAAAGAGGAGAAAGTCTTGGCTGTGTGCAGCCAAGACCCAGCTCGGCCTGGAGCACCGGACTGTCCGGTGTGCACCGGACAGTGTCCGGTGCGCCAGGCTGCCTCGGCTCAAACTGGCCGCTCTCGGGAATTCGCCGACGACGTACGGCTAAAATTCACCGGACTGTCCGGTGTGCACCGGACTGTCCGGTGAGCCAACGGTCGGCCAGGGCCAACGGTCGGCCGCGCAATCCGCGCGGGACACGTGGCCGAGCCAACGGTCGGGAAGGAACACCGGACTGTCCGGTGTGCACCGGACATGTCCGGTGCGCCAACTGAGCGCAGATCTGGAGCAGCCAGCAACGGTCAGAAGTGCTGTTTTTGGAAACAAATCGGGCACCGGACAGTGTCCGGTGTGCACCGGACTGTCCGGTGCGCCACGAGACAGAAGGCAAAGATGGCCTTCCAGATTTGTTCCCAACGGCTCCTAGCTGCCTTGGGGCTATAAAAGGGACCCCTTGGCGCATGGAGGAAGCACCCAAGCATTCTTTGAGCACTCTTGATCACTCACACATCAATCTTGCGCACTTGTTTGACATTCTAGTGATTTGAGCTCCGTTCTAGTGTGTTAGCCTCTTGAGCTCAAGTCTGGGTTTTGTGTGTGCGTATTCGCTGTGATCTTTGTGTTGTGTGTGAGTTGCTAATCCCTCCCTTACTCCGTGATTCTTTGTGAACATCTTTTGTAAGGGCGAGAGGCTCCAAGTTGTGGAGATTCCTCGCAAACGGGATTGAGATAAGAACAACAAAACACCGTGGTATTCAAGTGGGTCTTTGGACCGCTTGAGAGGGGTTGATTGCAACCCTCGTCCGTTGGGATGCCACAACGTGGAAGTAGGCAAGCATTGGCTTGGCCGAACCACGGGATAAACCACCGTGTCCCTCTGTGCTTGATTCTTGTGGTATTGTGTTTTGTTGAAGACTTCACCTTAGCCACTTGGCATTAACTGTGCTAACGCTTAACAAGTTTTTGTGGCTTAAGTTTGAAGTTTTTACAGGATCACCTATTCACCCCCCCCTCTAGGTGCTCTCACCTATTCCTAGGTGGCAAGGAGTCATCAACAAGCACCTAAGGTGGTGTGGACTGTTGTGGTGAAAATTGCAAGAAGGGCTATTCTTCTTGTTGAAAAAAGAAAGGAGCCTTCTTAGTAGAAAGGTTGAAAGAGACCATTTTGGGTTCAACCCCAAGTCAATTTTGTTAGGGTAACTCAACGACTTTCACAATGGAGACGTAGGTACCTTAGGGTAGCCCGAACTCTAGTAAAACAAATTCTTGTGTATTTTCATTGGTTTGCCTCGTATTTGTTCATATTGGCTTCTGTTTACACTAATAGAATATGGTGATTTGAGACCATAGAAAATGTGTGGAAGTATTCACCTATTTATATAAAAAACTACATATCAAGTTGTATCAACATTGTAAGAGGAGGTTCAAAGTTTTTAGCGGACACAGTCAGCCAAGCCACCATGTATATCTGGTCAAATCAATTTTGGCGCTATAATGATCCGACAAGGGAAACCTTGTGTGGCCAGATCCTATAGTTGGTCAAGCCAACTTTCCCAACGAGCTCTGTTATTAGCTGTGTTTATGTTAATATTTCTTAAGAAAATTTATAGAGCGTATTCACCCCCTATAAGCATTGAACCCATACTTTCTGTTTTCTTTAAAAACAATAAATCTAATCGTTTTTTCTATTCTTTGACGTAAAAAATAAACTTTTAAATAAGGAAAAATGATATGATATACACATGGTTATAAATTAATGCATGTTGAAGTTCAAGAAAAAAAAATAGTTTGACAAACAAAAATAATCCAACCGGGGTGAGAGTTCGTTAAGCTAAATAGTAAGCCCTTTTATGTAGTTTTTTATTTTTAGTAATTAAGTTGTTACTTCTAAGATTATAGAAAAACCAGGACAAATATAATACTCAATTATCATTTTTTGTTTAAAATTATTTAAATTTTGGATACCGTTAGAAGATAGAATTGAAAAAGACAAAACCGGTATCATGTTTGCTAACCAAAACTGTTTAGGGACTTATTTCTCTGGTTTTGTAAATCTAAAGGAGTTAAACAACCAATTTTAAAGGTGAGTGATGGAGTAGACCACCCTTTAAAAGATCAGGGGTTATGTAGACTTTTTCCAAGAAGAAAATATACACCTAAATTTAGGCTGAAGACGACTCAAACTAAGGTGGCAAGGTGCTTAGGATACATTGAGGAAACAATCATCCCAACCATAAAACATGTTTTCATGCAATGTACACTAAGGTAATGTATGGTTCCGGAGTATGGTGAGATGCAGGCGCTCCGCACCTGATTTGATGTTGTTTGGATTGGTTCCATTAGGACAGAGTGGCTCTAAAAAAAGAAAATTGTGCTCAAATGTTGAAACCCGGCTCCCAAAATCTCCCAAACGGAGCTGCTGTCTGGCATGGAGCCACTCCGTTCCAATTAGCTCTGAAACCAAACACTACCTAAATATCACACACTTATCTCACATTAGCTTCTGGTTTACCGTATGTTTTTTAGGGTGAGTTCTCTTTTAGTTGAGCCACCAATGACTAACGCAAAAGTTTGATTGAACTAGTGTAAAAAGGATAGATGACCTATGAGTAGAGGTGAACATGAGTTGAGCCTAAAAAGTTAGCTCGGCTTGGTAGCTCACCGAGTAACGAGCCTGACCATGAGCGTGAACTCGCTCTAAATATAATATAAAAACCTCAAAAATAATTTAAGTAACATATTAATTTCAAATAACATAGATTAATCATCTATTTGGTACTAACACTATATGTTAGTTAGGATTTTATGTACCAAATTGTTGTTAGGTTGAGCCACGAGCCGAGTTAGCTCGCTCTTTTTTCGAGCCACAAAAACAGGTTCGGCTCGGGCTCGTTCTAAGCGTCGAGCCGCTACGAGCCAAGCCGCCGCGAGCCCAAGCCGGCTCGTCGAGCTCGAGCTTTTTTTTCCATAGCCCTACCTATGAGAACAATACCCAACTTTGCTTATAAGCACCTCTACATTTGACAGCTTATAAACCATATAGCCACTCGCTGCAAAGCAGATACCTAATTACACAATTCATAAAACATATAATGATCTACTATAAGCTAGGGTTCTATCTCCTATGGAACTATATAAGGGCAGCCTGTATACTTATCACTGACATCCATAAACTATGCGAGGCTGGAACTACACCCAAAATTTATCTATGATATGATTGCAGGCTGCTTCTGATTCACTTTGCATTGAAGAGCATCCTCAAGACGTTGCGCATCTTTGGCCGAGCGTCCGGAGAGAATGCAACACAAGAGAGAGCGATGTTCAGGACCGACAGCATCTGGCTATGAACAGCAATTGAAGTTCCTGAGACCCTGGTGTCAAGGATCTGCTCCCTTTCATCAGGCCTGCCTGAAAGACTGACAGCCCACTTGGCTAACTCAGTGCCATCACTGACCGATTTTTTTCCTGTCAGCAGCTCAAGCAAAATGACTCCAAAGCTATAGACGTTGCCAGCCATCGTCAGCCTCATAGTGTATGCATATTCTGCAACCATGATTCAGTGAGTGTTAGCATAGTGTATTGACAATCATTTTTTTTGAAATTGCTAGACAAAAAAAATTCAAGCTTATACAGAAAAAAAATAAAAAAGACTTCTTCCACTCCATAGCTGATCAGAGCCCTTATCCTTAATAATCCTCAGAAGTAGAAACACATTCTATTTAGGAATGATGTGTAACTAGATTAAAAGAGGAAACGTCGTGTTGTATAAACTTCAAAAAGAGACAGCTTGGACAATGTTCTGGCTAACTGAAGTGTACAGATGCCACTCAAACAGGCAGTAAAGCAAAATTTGGATCAGTCTGCCACAATCACCAGATATGAAATTAGGAAATTGTTCATGAGGCACATGAACAATTTATGCCCAAACAAATACAATTACACAAGATTACTGCATTGAACTAATGAGTAACAAAATAATACATCAAGTTTGGAGATACTCAAAGAATGGCACAAAATTACTCAATTATCAACAGTTATAGCATAAAGTTAACATTCAAGTACTCAGTGGATCACAATAGTATGTCTTACCTGGTGGAATATAACCAACTGTTCCAGCAATGGTTGAAAAGCTTCCCGTACTCCTGGAAGGGTCAATAATCTTGTAAAGCTCGATATCTCCAATCTGAGGCTCATTTTTTGACTTCAAGTGGATGGTCCTTGTTGACAGATCAAGAAGCAAAACCGGCTGAGTGCACCCATGAAGAAATGTCAGCCCTTGGGCCACCCCCAAAGCAACGCTATATCGTGACGGCCAGTCTATAACTTCTGATTTTCCACCATGTAGCAAATCAGATACAGTGCCATTGTATGCATGCTCATAGATTAGGTAGGCACAATCTGCAGTCAAGATGTAGGCCAATGGAACCATGACATTCGAATTGGTCAGTTTCCCTAGAACCTCAATTTCATGAGAAAACTTCTCCTGGCTCCCAATTTGGAAAATCTTGTCACTAGAATTAAGTTTTTTTACAGAGTATGTTGAGCCATTAGGCATTACAGCCTTGTAGTAGGTGCAGAATCTGGTCTTCAAAAAGATGTTCTGATGATTGGAGACTGCTTCTATTGCCTTCACGAAGTCAACTGCAGAGGTGTGGATGCTGTTCATAGTTATGAGGCGACCACTGATTATTTGTGGTACAGATTCTCCAGCTGGTAATCCTTCATCTTCAACACGATACACTCTCTTTGATAATGACATCACAATAATAAGAGCAAGCACACATAATCCAACAAGAGTACCGGCAATGGTGAAGATGATGACGACCAAATAGTGCCTCTTTTTCTTACCAGTAGTAGGAGTGTCATTACTGTTTCCTGTACCATTTACAATTACAAGACCAGGATTTCCGACAATATCTACAGTTTGACTTGGACCGAATCTAGGAATAGACCCAGACAGATTATTATAGGAAAGGTCCAGCAGTGTCAGGCTTTGCAGGCTCCATAGTGAAGATGGCACAGCACCAGACAGGGCATTGTGAGAAAGATCAAGAATCTCTAGTTCACCTAAAGAGTTGATGTTTGAAGGAATAGACCCGTCAAGAAGGTTATGACTAAGATTCAGAAGAGATGTGGTCACAGTGGTTGGCATGGTTGGGATGTTACCAGTCAGAGCATTATCACCCAGGTTGAGCTCGATTAGATCCTTTGATGAACTGATGGAGAACGGAATAAAACCGCTAAACTGGTTACCCTGCAAATACAAGTTCGAAAGCTTTGGCAACTCGAAAATTCCGCTTGGTATCGCTCCACTGAGTGAATTCTTACTGAGATTCAATGTGATTAGGCTCTTTAATTCAGAAAATGTACTTGGAACCTGTCCAGTGAGGGTGTTATTTTGAAGCTTCAGAACTACCAGTTTGTCAAGTTCACCGGTAATACTGGGCACTAAACCATGCAAACGATTTGATGCCAGATTCAACAGTGTCAAGTTCTTGCATTTGCTAAGCTCTGAAGGTATAACTCCTGTCAATTGGTTGTCATCCAACTCAAGATAAGTCAAGCCCATGGTATCACAAACTGACCCTGGGATGTTCTCACCAAGCTGGTTCCCACCAAGCCTCAAGCGGTAGAGGCTATGAGACAAGGTGGCAGGAATGGCTCCGTTAAGCAAGTTGCTGGTAAGATCAACACTCTGCAACCCCTGATGCGAGAGGAAGTCTGAGGGGATTGTCCCATTCAGCTTGTTGTAACTCAAATCCAACATCCCTATATGCTTGGTAATCCAGCTATGGATGGGTCCAGTTAAACCGTTCTGGTTAGCTGCAAACCTAGACAGTGTTGTCACATTAGACAGACTCGATGGTATTTCCCCAATCAATTTGTTGCCAGAAAGGAGCAAAGTCTCAAGCTTGGAGAGACTCGTGAAGTTATCTGGAATAGCACCGGTCAGATTATTCTGGCTGAGATCTAGCAGAGTAAGATTTTCATATTCAAACAAACGCAGAGGAATTGGACCACTCAAATTATTACTAGACAATACCAGCTCCTCCAAAGAGCCGACCATACTGGTAGGAACATCACCATTCAAGTCATTGGAACTAGTGTTGAAGCTCCTTAACTTGGGGAAATAACCCAATTCCGCACTCAGATTTCTGCTGGCAAAGGAATTGAAGGACAGGTCAAGAACTTGTAGCTGGGGGAAGCCGGCCAACTCACCGAGCGGGCTAGCCAGCCGGTTGGTGCTCAGGTTAAGTGACTGCAGCCCTTCCTTCATGGAGCAAGAAGAAGAAGAAGAAGAGGCGAAGAACGGGGCGGACAAATCTGCTAAAAAATTTCTGGAAAGGTCAAGGTACCGCAGAGTGCCAAGACGGCAGAGGGGAGCAAAGATGGAGGAGTTGGCGAGGCCATAGTTTGACAAGGCGATCCGAGTCACGGCCGAGGAAGAAGTGTTGCTTGTGCAGGTGATTCCTTCCCAGTTGCACGGATTCGACTCCGCGGTGTTCCACCTGGTGTTGGCGGATCCGGAGTTCACCAGACTCGCAACATCGTTCATGATAGCCTTTTGCGCCTCGTTCAGTGGAGGCGACTGTGTGGTGGCGGCGGCGGCGCCGGCCGGCGGCACATCGATGAAGCAGAGGAAGAAGAAGAACGGCAGCAGCAGCCGTAGGAGGAAGGAGCCATGGCTGGTACAGGGACCGTACCTCCTCTCCACCATGGTCATCCTTACGGTTCTTGGATTCCCGCTTGATTTCCTGCCTCGCCTCTTCCCCTCCTCCTCCTCAATCCCCGCTGACCTCCACCGGCTCGAGTAGATGTTCCTCCCCCTCTCTAGGATTTTGAGCGCTGGGTGTGCTCGCCCATGGCTTCCATGTTTGTTTGTTTGTTCTGAAACTACCATGGGTTTTGTTGAGTGTGGTTCAGACTTCAGGGAGACCCCAAGGCTGCTCACGATTTTGTTGAGGTGTTTCTGGTGCCCCTTATCTTGGGTTTGGGTTGGGTCCAGCGTTGACTGACCGATGACGTACAACACCGTCTGCTGCTTCTGTGTGAGAGCGAGACAGCGAGTGAGCGACCGAAAAGGAAAAGGGAAGCTATTGGGAGCTGAAAGCCTGAAAAACCTCCATCAAAGGCTGGACCATGGGGCCCGCAAGGAATAGAATTTTAGGACAACTTGGCAGGTTTTGAACAATAGTCCAGCGGCCCTTTCCGAAGAATAGTCTTCATAAGCTGTAGTGTTTTAAACAAGTGTTTTGTAGACCCTATTTATTTTAGCTTATTTATTGATTCTGACCACCAAAAGCTGTTATGGTCTGTCAAACGCCTAAACTTTCAGCTAGCTTCTATGAGAATCGTTTTAGACAAAACTATCCAAAATCTACGTTAACATATAATCGGTCGGACGAAATTCGTCACTTTCTACATCCTAAACCCTGTATATCTCTTCGTCTTTCTCCACACGTAATCCATATGATAGATTCTTCACACATCCAGATTCTTTCCACAACCAAATTCTTAGAAAAGCTTGTCAGAGAAAAGCTGAAACAAACAGACCCATAGAAGGTATAAAATAGAATGTTAATGGGGAATTTCTAGTCGGGGAATAGCTCCACACCTTCATCACGTCAACGATTTTCCCCACGAGGATTTCCACAAATGTTTGCAAGGAACTTTTTTTTCCCTCATCCTCGTTTCTCGCCGAGATAAATCTTCGACGGGGATTCATATCTACGCTTAAATTATAATTAGGACGTATGTCCTTTGTTATTAATGCAAAATATTGTCACTTATATACATTGTCGGATGTAAGAAAATATTATGTGTACATCAAAATGAACATATTTGTACACTAAATGATCACCTGACAAGATAATTATTTATTTTATCATTAACTATTACATAAAAACAACGACAGAGAATGATTTCCCATCCCCGTTTACCCGTCGTGGGGAGAATTTTCTCCATTTACATCTTCGTGGGGGAAGAAGCTTCCCAATCCCTATCCCCTAATGGAAGAATTCCCCACGAGGAATCGGGGATCGGGTCCCTAATGCTATCTCTAGTATAAAAATTTGGCAGCAGTTTCTGATGGAACTAGACCACCGACATGACACATCTACCAGGTCACTCGTACACATGACGCACCCTTAAACACATCTTAGGTCGTCGGGTCGCGACACGTACCCGAACACACGACAATGAGTTTTAGGTTTGTTATTCCAACACTCCCCCTCCCAAAAAGCTAGTCCGTTAGGAGTTGCAACCTCAACAATGTAAAACAATGTTTGCCCACCCACAACTCACAAATATGGGACCTGAGCTCCGATACCAATTGATGGAATTGGACCATCGACATAGCGCACCCGCAAGGTCGCCCGCACACACATCTTAGGTCGTCGGGTCAGGACACAACTCACAATATGGAACCTGAGCTTCGATGCCAATTGATGAAACCGAACAACCAACACGGCAACACAGGGCACGCCCGCCAAATCGTCCACACACACCCTAGACCGTCGAGTCTTGAAACACGCACCCGGACGCACAACAGTGGATTTTAGATTTGCTAGACTGACACTTCCCCAAAAGCTAGCACATTAGGGGTTGCACCCTCAACCATATAAACCATATTTACTCACCCAAAACTTACAATGTAGGACTACTCCCAATGTTTCGTCAAAGCTACGAAGAATTTATAACTATTTTCTAAAGTACCTTTGAAATTATAGGAAAAAATGTCACACTTTAATTGTTAACGAAAGCATAACACACTTTAAATTCTCACTAAAAAGATTGAACAACTTTATAACTCTGCTAAGAATGTAGCGATGATGAGGTTCCACTAAAGAATTGACGGTTTTGAACGATGCCTAAAAATAGAGCATCTTTAACATTCTACTAGCGACTAAGCATATATTCCTTCCATCCCAAAATAGTAGTCGTTTTAGCTCTTGAGTTTCATATCTATATTCAAATGGATGATGAGAATCTAGACACATATTTAAAGCTCATACATTAAGTATTGTATGGATCCATTGATTCCCTAAAACGAATTTCAATTTGAGATAGAGTATAAAATTTTGCTTAAAGGATAATGCAACTTTAGTATTTACATAAAGATAGAGTAACTCTAAAGCTTTGAAACGTACTAAGTAGTTCTGAAGTTTCAGGAACAAAATAGTTCATAACAAGGATCAACTTCACAAACTTCCTCTCTAAACAAAAAACAATAGCAAAAGAAGAAGGCCATAGAATGGAGGTTGCCGTTTCGATAGAAATGGGAATACAAATGACAATTTTTTTAAAAATGTTTATTCGTTCATGTCGACCAAGGTTGAAAATCTTGCTCGAATATTCGGCGGTAACCGCCACCTTTTCTAGTTCCCGTTGCATAGTGGAATCAGTTCCCAGCGAATAAATTTGAAATTTTTGCTTGGATTTTTAAATTTTTAAAAATATATATAATTTGGGAAAATGTATAAAAACTAATGATTTGGTTTCAAAAATAATGTTTTCTAAACTAACCCGCATTTCTCAGTGGTAAATCACCGAAAACTGCCAGAGCTTAGCAAAAACCGTTTTTCAAATTTGAAATTACAAACCACTCAAGATTAGCGAAATTCGTTCAGTTTTCCGATTTCCCTCGTCGCCGAGAAATGGCTAGAAAACAAGATGGCTTGACACTTTAATGTTTGTGTGCAATTCATATGCCACCTATCGTGGTTTCGAAAACTAGAGGACAATAAATTTGTGTTCGGTGGGGGATGCTAGCGCGAACTCACTCCAAATGGTAGGACTCAATGATGGATCTGAGACAAGGGTTTATACTGGTTCAGGCTTGCGCCCTAGTCCAGTGTAGTGTTGATCGTAGTATTGCTCTAGAGCGTGTTACAACAGGTGAGCTCGTGTGTCGGAGGAGGGGACCTTTCCTTTTATATCTCAAGGATAGGACCTTACAATGGGACTTGTATTCTACTAGAGAGAGATCTACTCCCCGGTTTGGCGTGGTGGGTGAGAGCACCTAGAGGGGGGGGTGAATAGGTGATCCTATAAAAACTTAAAACTTAAAGCCACAAAACTTGATTAAGTGTTAGCACAATGAAATAGAGTGGCTAAGGAGAGCTCTTGTGAAACACAATTGACACAGTGAGAACAAACACAAGAGACACAAGGATTTATCCCGTGGTTCGACCAAGTCCAACACTTACCTAGTCCACGTTGTGGCGTCCCAATGGACGAGAGTTGCACTCAACTCCTTTCAAGTGATCCAATGATCAACTTGAATACCACGTTGTTCTTCTTTCTTTACTCTTTCCTGTTTGCGAGGAATCTCCACAACTTGGAGTCTCTCGCCCTTACAATGAGGATCAAAGTGAAGGCACTAGAGTAAGGGAGGAAAGCAACACACACAAATCCACAACAATACGCACACACACGACCAAGACTTGAGCTCAAATGAATATCACAAGGTTCTCACTAGAACGGAGCTCAAATCACTAAGAATGTCAAACGAGTGCGCAAAGACGGAGTGCGAATGATCAAGAATGCTCAAAGTATGCTTGGTGTACTCCTCCATGCGCCTAGGGGTCCCTTTTATAGCCCCAAGGCAGCTAGGAGTCGTTGAGAGCAGTCTAGGAAGGCAATTCTTTCCTTCTACGGTTGGTGCACCGGACAGTCCGGTGCACCACCGGACACTGTCCGGTGCAGATTTCTTTCCTATTCTGGCGCAGCCGATCGTTGAAGATTTGGAGCCGTTGGCGCACCGGACACTGTCCGGTGCACATCGGACAGTCCGGTGCTCCCATCCGACCGTTGGCTCGGCCACGCGTAACGCGCGGATTGCACGGCCGACCGTTGGCGTGCCCAACCATTGGCTCACCGGACAGTCCGGTGAATTATAGCCGTACGCTGTTGACTTGGTTCTCGAGAGCAGCGACTTCGCCGCAGACGACTCACCGGACAGTCCGGTGCACCACCGAACAGTCCGGTGATTTATAGTCGTACGCCACCGTCGAGACCCGAGAGCAGCTAGTTAACCAGACGCCAGCCTGGCACACCGGACACTGTCCGGTGCACCACCGGACAGTCCGGTGCACCCAGACTGAACAGAGTCTTGGCTGCTCGAGCCAAGTCTTTTCCAATTGTACTTTCTCTGATTCTAGCACTTAGACAAATGTGTCAGTACACAAAAACCAATGTACTAATTCTAGAATCATACCTTTGTGTTGACTTTGCACTTCTTCCATCATTTGGCATAGTTTCACACTTAAACCATTTGTGTTGGCACTTGATCACCAAAATACTTAGAAATGGCCCAAGGGCACATTTCCCTTTCAATCTCCCCCTTTTTGGTGATTTATGCCAACACAACAAAAAAGCAACTAAAAGAAGTGCAACATCAATGCAAATGAGAACACCAATTTGTTTTGAATCAAATTTGGCATATTTGGATCATTCTTTGCCACCACTTGGTTTGTTTTTGAAAATCAAACTCAATTTCCTATCTCTAAGTCAAACTCACTTGTTGAGACATAAAAAGAGGTATTCCAATGAAATTGATCAAAGATTCAAAAACTCCCCCCTTTTTCTCATAAACAAACTTTCTCCCCACAAGAAGCCAACTTTTGACAATAAGAGACAATAAGAGTATTTTGACAAACCAAAAGCTCTAACTCTACTGTTTTCAAAATTCTCAAGTGGTAGCTGATCCATTTCTTGCTTTGGCCTTAATTTCTCCCCCTTTGGCATCAAGCACCAAAACGGGATCATTTTTGGCCCTTAAAGCCCATTGCCTCACCAAAATCTTCAAATAAGAGTAAAAAGGCAATAAGGGTATTGAGATGAACTTGGAGTAAGTTACCCTCTCATCGGAGTGCAGTGGAAGTCTTGCATGGTCCAAGTTCACCTTTCCCTTTCAATCCACCTTTGAGACTAAATCAAGCAAGCTCAAACACATGGTTAGTCTCAAAGGGTCAAGTTGTAGCACATCTCCCCCTAAATATGTGCATCACTCGCAAATGGACTTGTGAGGTCCGGGGAGTGCTTGTACAACGTGAGCACCATAAACAAAAAAGCATAAGGAACATGATCAAGGCATAAACACATGTATGCTATAAGTCAATCCAAGTTCCGCGAATCTAAGACATTTAGCTCACTACGTAGCCTGCAAAAGGTCTTCTCATCTAAAGGCTTGGTAAAGATATCAGCTAGCTGGTTCTCGGTGCTAACATAAAACACTTCGATATCTCCCTTTTGCTGGTGGTCTCTCAAAAAGTGATGCCGGATGTCTATGTGCTTTGTGCGGCTGTGCTCAACAGGATTATCTGCCATGCGGATAGCACTCTCATTATCACATAGGAGTGGGACTTTGCTCAGATTGTAGCCAAAGTCTCGGAGGGTTTGCCTCATCCAAAGTAGTTGCGCGCAACACTGTCCTGCGGCAACATACTCGGCCTCAGCGGTGGATAGGGCAACGGAAGTTTGTTTCTTAGAACTCCACAACACCAGGGACCTTCCTAGGAATTGGCACGTCCCTGATGTACTCTTCCTATCGACCTTGCATCCAGCATAATCGGAGTCTGAATATCCAATTAAGTCAAAGGTAGACCCCTTTGGATACCAGATCCCAAAGCAAGGCGTAGCGACTAAATATCTAAGAATTCGCTTAACGGCCACAAGGTGACACTCCCTTGGGTCAGATTGAAATCTAGCACACATGCATACGCTAAGCATAATATCCGGTCTACTAGCACATAAATAAAGTAAGGACCCTATCATAGACCGGTATGCCTTTTGATCAATGGACTTACCTCCTTTGTTGAGGTCGACATGTCCGTCGGTTCCCATTGGAGTCTTTGCGGGCTTGGCGTCCTTCATCCCAAACCGCTTGAGCAAGTCTTGCGTGTACTTCATTTGAGAGATGAAGGTGCCATCCTTGAGTTGCTTCACTTGGAACCCAAGGAAGTAGTTCAACTCGCCCATCATCGACATCTCGAATTTCTGAGTCATCACCCTGCTAAACTCTTCACAAGACTTTTGGTTAGTAGAACCAAATATTATGTCATCGACATAAATTTGGCACACAAATAAGTCACCATCACATGTCTTAGTGAAAAGAGTTGGATCGGCTTTCTCAACCTTGAAAGCATTAGCAATTAAAAAGTCTCTAAGGCATTCATACCATGCTTTTGGGGCTTGCTTAAGTCCATAGAGCGCCTTAGAGAGCTTACACACGTGGTCGGGGTACCGTTCATCCTTAAAGCCAGGGGGTTGCTCCACGTACACTTCCTCCTTGATTGGCCCGTTGAGGAAAGCGCTCTTCACGTCCATTTGGAACAACCTAAAAGAATGGTGAGTAGCATAGGCTAACAAAATACGAATCGACTCTAGCCTAGCCACAGGAGCAAAAGTCTCCTCAAAGTCCAAACCTGCGACTTGGGCATAACCTTTTGCCACAAGTCGAGCCTTGTTCCTCGTCACCACCCCGTGCTTGTCCTGTTTGTTGCGGAACACCCACTTGGTTCCCACAACATTTTGCTTGGGACGCGGCACTAGTGTCCAAACTTCATTACGCTTGAAGTTGTTGAGTTCTTCCTGCATGGCCAACACCCAGTCCGGATCTAGCAAGGCCTCTTCTACCCTGAAAGGCTCAATAGAAGAGATAAAAGAGTAATGCTCATAAAAATTAGCTAATCTAGAGCGAGTGGTTACTCCCTTGCTAATGTCACCCAAAATCTGGTCGACGGGATGATTTCTTTGAATCATCTCTCGAACTTGAGTTGGAGGGGCCTGTGGTGCTTCTTCCTCTTCAACTTGGACATCTTGTTCTCCCCCTTGATCACACGCCTCATCTTGAGGGACCTGTTCATCATCTTGAGTTTGGGGGTGCACCATTGTTGAGGAAGAAGGTTGATCTTGCACTTGGTGTTCCTGTGGTCGCACGTCTCCAATCGCCATGGTACGAATTGCGTCCGTTGGAACATCATCCTCATCTACATCATCAAGATCAACTTGCTCTCTTGGAGAGCTATTAGTCTCATCAAATACAACGTCGCTAGAGACCTCAACCAAACTCGATGATTTGTTGAAGACTCTATACGCCTTTGTATTTGAGTCATAACCTAACAAAAACCCTTCTACAGCTTTGGGAGCAAATTTTGAATTTCTACCTTCCTTCACTAGAATGTAGCATTTACTCCCAAAAAACTCGAAAATAAGAAACGTTGGGTTTGTTACCGGTTAGTAGCTCGTATGACGTCTTCTTGAGGAGGCGATGAAGGTAGACCCGGTTTATGGCATGGCAAGCCGTGTTCACAGCTTCCGACCAAAACCGCTCGGGCGTCTTGAATTCTCCAAGCATCGTCCTCGCCATGTCTATAAGCGTCCTGTTCTTCCTCTCTACCACACCATTTTGCTGTGGTGTGTAGGGAGCGGAGAACTCGTGCTTGATCCCTTCCTCCTCAAGAAACTCCTCCACCTGCAGGTTCTTGAACTCGGACCCGTTGTCGCTCCTTATCTTCTTCACCTTGAGCTCAAATTCATTTTGAGCTCTCCTTAGGAAGCGCTTGAGGGTCCCTTGGGTTTCAGATTTATCCTGCAAAAAGAATACCCAAGTGAAGTGGGAAAAATCATCAACAATAACAAGACCATACTTACTTCCCCTGATGCTGAGGTAGGCGACGGGTCCGAAGAGGTCCATATGCAATAGCTCCAGAGGTCTTGATGTAGTCATCACATTCTTGATGTGATGAGCACTTCCCACTTGTTTACCTGCTTGACAAGCTGCACAAGGTCTATCTTTTTCGAAAGTTACATTTGTTAGACCTAACACATGTTCTCCCTTTAGAAGCTTGTGAAGGTTCTTCATCCCCACATGTGCTAGACGGTGATGCCACAGCCAGCCCATGCTAGTCTTAGCCATTAAGCATGCATCTAGACCGGCCTCCTCCTTTGCAAAATCAACTAAATAGAGTTTGTCGTCTAGTACACCCTTAAAAGCTAATGAACCATCACTCCTTCTAAAGACAGACACATCTACATTTGTGAATAAGCAATTGTATCCCATATTACATAATTGACTAACCAATAGAAGATTATAACCTAGCGACTCTACTAAAAATACATTAGAGATAGAGTGCTCATTTGAGATGGCTATTTTGCCTAAGCCTTTAACCTTGCCTTGATTCCCGTCACCGAATATGATTGAATCTTGGGAATCTTTGTTCTTGACGTAGGAGGTGAACATCTTCTTCTCCCCTGTCATGTGGTTTGTGCATCCGCTATTAATAATCCAGCTTGATCCCCTGGATGCATAAACCTGAAAGGCAAATTAGGCTTGGGTCTTAGGTACCCAACTCTTGTTGGGTCCTACAAGGTTAGTTACAATAGCCTTAGGGACCCAAATGCAAGTCTTATCTCCTTTGCATTTTGCCCCTAATTTCCTAGCAATCACTTTCTTATCCTTTCTACAAATTGCAAAGGAAGCATTGCAAGCATGGTAAATTGTAGAGTGTTCATTACTTACATTCCTAGGTACATGAACAACATTTCTTCTAGGCATATGATGAATAACATTTTTCCAAGCCAAATTTATACCATGCATAATAGAAGAACTTGAAGCAATCATGGTATGTGAATCAAAAGCATTATAACTTCTATCATAATGAACATTCCTAGAATATCTCCTATCATGATACATGAAAGCATGGTTCTTTTTAGCACTATTAGTCATTGGAGCCTTCCCTTTCTCCTTGGCGGAGATGGGAGCCTTATGACTTGTTAAGTTCTTGGCTTCCTTCTTAAAGCCAAGCCCATCCTTAATTGAGGGGTGTCTACCAATAGTGTAGGCATCCCTTGCAAATTTTAGTTTATCAAAATCATTTTTGCTAGTCTTAAGTTGGGCATTAAGACTAGCCACTTCATCATTTAATTTTGCAACAGAAGTAAGGTGCTCAACACATGCATCAACATTAAAGTCTTTACACCTATTGCAAATTACTACATGTTCTACACAAGAGGTTGATTTATTAGCTATTTCTAACTTAGCCTTCAAGTCATCATTGATACTCCTTAAGCTAGAAATAGATTCATGGCACGTAGATAATTCACATGAAAGCATTTCATTTCTTCTAACTTCTAAAGCAAGAGAATTTTGCGCACTTACAAATTTATCATGCTCTTCATACAAAAGATCTTCTTTCTTTTCTAAAAGTCTATTCTTCTCATTCAAGGCATCAATCAATTCATTGATCTTATCAATTTTGGTTCTATCTAATCCTTTGAATAAACATGCATAGTCTATTTCATCATCACTAGATTCATCATCACTTGAAGAAGCGTAAGTACTAGTATTGTGAGTGCTTACCTTCTTCTCTTTTGCCATGAGACAGGTGTGATGCTCGTTGGGGAAGAGGGATGATTTGTTGAAGGCGGTGGCGGCGAGTCCTTCGTCGTCGGAGTCGGACGAAGAACAATCCGAGTCCCACTCTTTGCCAAGGTGTGCCTCGCCTTTAGCCTTCTTGTAAGTCTTCTTCTTTTCCCTCTTCTTTTCTTGATCCTGGTCACTATCATTATTGGGACAATTAGCAATAATGTGACCAACCTTACCGCACTTGAAGCAGGAGCGCTTTCCCTTCGTCTTGCTTTTGTTGGATGCTCCTTGCGACCTTTGAGCGCCGTCTTGAAGCGCTTGATGATGAGGGCCATTTCATCCTCGTTTAGCCCGGTCGCCTCAATTTGCGCCACCTTGCTAGGTAGCGCCTCCCTACTACTTGTTGTCTTGAGAGCAATGGCTTGAGGCTCATGGATTGGGCCATTTAGCGCCTCATCAACATACCTAGCCTCCTTGATCATCATTCGCCCACTCACAAGCTTCCCAAGTATTTCTTCGGGCGTCATCTTGGTATACCTAGGATTTTCACGAATAGAGTTAACAAGATGAGGATCAAGGACAGTGAAGGACCTTAGCATAAGCCGGACGATGTCGTGGTCCGTCCATCTCGTGCTTCCATAGCTCCTTATTTTGTTGACCAGGGTCTTGAGCCTGTTATATGTTTGGGTTGGCTCCTCTCCCCTGATCATTGCGAACCTTCCTAGTTCGCCCTCCACCAACTCCATCTTGGTGAGCATGGTGACGTCATTTCCCTCATGCGAGATCCTGAGGGTGTCCCAAATCTGCCACTACTAGAAAACCCCCCTTGTATGTACGTTTTAGTTGTAGCGCACACAAAAGCGTCTCTACGGCGGTATATAAAGACGTTATTTGATTTAAGAACGCATCAAAATGTTACGGTATTTGACACGCTTTCAACGTGAAGAGATACCTAAACACAATTTTTAACACGCTATTAAAATCGTATTAGAATGACACGAAATTAGACACGCTTTCAATCGTCAGTAACCTATAGACACGTTACAAAACACGTATTAAAATCGTCTATAGAAACCTTAAGACGCTTTTTGATATGCAATTAAAAACGTATAAAAATGACATAATTAGACATGCTTTCAATACGTGACTAACATGAAGACACGTCATAAAGCGCATCGAATAACCGTTCTTAGCCACATAGAGATGTTTTTTATGTGATAACAAAATATCTCTAGTTGATATGAAATTAGATACGCTTTTAACCGTTACTACTTGAAGACACGTTTTAATGTGTATTAGCAATTTATCCTTAACCATGTACAGATGTTTTTGGTGTAAAATTTAAAACATGTAACCTACCGAGGTATATTAGTCACCATAGTTGTTGTGTGGTATATCTTCCACTAGAGCTAACGTGGCATATATTATAGGAGGCTAACACTACAAGAAACTGATAAATATTCGTGGGTAAAAGTAAGAACGTGGGTATCCACGTTCTTACTTGAGTTAAGTTCATGAGTTATGTTAAAAACGTGGGTACTCACGTTTTTAATTTAAATTCGTGGGCCCTGGATAAAACCGTCGAACTTAACGAGTTAGGAACGTGGGTACCCACATTTTTAAGTTAAGTTTGTCGGGCTTGTGGACACCGTCAAACTAATCCTGAAAACCTAAATGCAAATCCTACGCGCGCGACTCTCTCTCTCTCTCTCGAGCCTCCTCTCTCTCACCCTGTCTCATCCCGCCCACATGCGCTTCTCTCTCACCAGCGGCAGCCCGCGCCGCCGCCGCGCCACCTCGAGCGGCCGCGCCACCGCAACCGGACCGTGCCGCCACCGCCACATCACCTCCCTCGCGGTGCTCCGCTCCCACCGCAAGCTTGGGCTCGCCACCAAGCTCATGTCCGCCGCGCAGGCAGCCATGGACCAGGTCTTTGGCGCCGAGTACGTCTCCCTCCACGTCCGCCGATCCAACCGCGCCGCCTTCAACCTCTACACCTCCACTCTCGGGTACCAGATCCACCGCGCAGGCAGCCATGCAGTATTTTGGTTATTATAATCTTGTATTGTGGAAGCACTATTGTCCTTACTATATCTATCTATTTCCGCACTTGTTTAACCCACGGGCTGTTTTATATGTGTTCCTTTTGAATTGCTCGATCCCTTTTGCTGCTCTTCGTCTTCTTCATGGGAATGTATGTTTCCTTTGCTCGGCCTTGCTCTCTGCTGTGCTCTGCTCTAACGTACGCAGCCTCTGGTTGTAGCACACCACACCCCTTCTGTTATTTTGGAGAAACTGGAAGCGTTTCGAGTATGGAATTTGGCACCTAGCTTGAATGCCACCGAAACCATTTTGGAGCTGAGTAGGGCTCATTAAGTGATCTCTGGCAAATGATTGAGCAAGCAATGCAGAACTTGTACTTAGCAAAGTAGGTTTTATGCTTCAAGGTTACGACTGCAGCTACAGCCTAATGTTTCACTACATCAAAATCATACACTTCCTACGGTTTTTTAACTTCCTACAGCTTTTATAACAAACCGTAGGAAATAAATAACTTCCGAGAGGCAACTGGTAGCTCTAGAAAATAAACGTAACTTTCTACGGTATTTTTATAAAAGCTGTAGGAAGTTAGCTTTCACATGCTGACCCGTGTGTTCGATCAAGCGAGCCGCTAACTTCCTAGAGGCGGCCGTAGGAAGTTAGCATGAGCAGCTAACTTCCTACGGCCTCTTCTAGGAAGTTAGCTTTTAGTTGCTGATCCGCAGGTATGGTCAAACGAGCCGCTAACTTCCTACGGTCTCCTCTAGGAAGTTAGATTTTAGCTTTTGACCAGTCAAACAAAAAGACTGCTCTAGGAAGTTATGTAACTTCCTACGGCTTTACTCTAGAAAGTTATATTTTTTATCTTAAACCTATACTCAATCTTATCCTCTTCTAGTGTCTTCCACCAAGACGAAGCAGCCGTCGCAGGCCCGCTCCCGCCCACGCCCACCTCGCCCGACGGCACATCCGCCCCGGCCGCCTCCGGCCCCGCCCCCGCCCCCACCCGTCGCGGCCGCCACCGTCCACGTTCGCCGCGGCCGCCCCCGGCCCCGGCCCCGCCCGCCGCGCCCACCTCGCGGTCCGGCTGGCCTTGCCTCCTCCTCCTCGCTTCTGTCAGCCTCAGGCCAACGCGCAGCCCAGGGCCGCCGTCGCCACAGAGGTGAGGTGGAAGGGGCGCAGGGCCTCCGCGCTCGGCTCGCTGCGGCCTGCCGCGGTCAGGCGCAACTACACACGGAAGGACGCCGACACGGCGTGGGAGGAGGAGTTCGAGAGCATCGTCACCCTCGCGGCCACGTCGGAGCGAGAGGGCGCCGCGTTCCACCCATGGGAGCTCGCCTTCTGCGTCGTCAGCGTGAGGTGCCTCTTCCTTTGATTCTCTTCTACTATCTGTGTTGTTCATAATCCTCATAACAATGCACTGAACTATATATACTGTACATCACTAGATGTTTTCGATCAATGTCCCCTGTTGGTTAGTTGCATCATTGCTCACGTGTTTGACTCTGTCCAATGTAAAATTTTGTGTTCAGAATATGGTTTTTTACCAGTTCCCACTCATGGTGTGTTTGAAAAAGGAAAGTTCTCTATAGTTTTTGGATTCTAGCTGGATTTGGATCTAAATTCCTAACGATTTGAGTTCCTATTCCATGGTCTAAACAAGCACTACATTTCTAAGTAAGCAATTCTGATCTGGGTATCCTGTTTATCCATTTTCATTCTACTTTCCAGTTTTTTGTTCTTCGTTGTCCCTTTTGTGGTTGACACTGATGCGGGTGTAGTCCCACTTATCTATTCTGTTAAGTAATGTTTTCTAATTCCTTGAACTTTCCTGTGTCTGTGTAACATTTAGGTACTATATGTTTTAGTTCTCTTGTAAACTGGTAGGAGAAATAATCCGCTCACACTTCATTTCAATTGAAATGGGAAAACACAAGTTGATTCTGATGTCATATGGTCCATGATCAATCATAGGAACTAAATCTCTGTATCCATCTTCCTCTTAGTATGGACTAAGTTTACCTTCCTGACAATAACATATTACCTTGTGATGGTGAGTATTGAATAACGACGTACTAAATGAACAAGATAATTTCCTTGTCAAGTCAATCAGAACATTTTGTTTTTTATTTTAGCTTTGAAAATGTCATCCCTTGGCAACTTTGTGTATATTTCTTTTGAGCTGATTTCATCTTTTCAAGCAAGTCTCATCTTCCTTCTCCATATTTCTTCGGCACAGGATATTAACAAAGGCCCAAAGAACAAACCATCAATTCTGGGAACTGCTTCTCTCAATCTAGCAGATTATGCATTGACGACTGGAGAGACAATTGAGATAATTCTTCCGTTGTCTATACCTGGTGGTGCACCTGAACGAGCCTCATCCCTTCATGTGAGTATACGATGTGAACTAGAAGTTCTGGTTAATGGTTGTCCTTCAATTTTTTTTAGGAAAAAAACTTTTACTTAGATCACTATACCATGTGACCTTTGATCTTTTTTTTGCAGCTCACTCTGAGTATGGTTGAATTAAGAGCTTTTCAAGAAACATCTGATGCATCACAACGATCTGCTGCAACCTTGCCATTGTCCCCATCATCTGGTGATTCTCTTCCTGGAGGAAAATATGAGGTTTCGGTTATTAAAGCAGGGTTGAGGAAGGTAAAAATTCTCACAGATCTGGTGTCGACACGAAGGCATAAGAAGACTTGCCAGGGAGGTGGCGAAGATAAGTTCTATGTTAACAGTGACAGTGTTGAATATCCATGCGATACTGAGTCTCTTGATGACGATCTAGATGACAGAGTTGAGGAAGATGAATTTGGAGATTCAACTATCAGGAATTCTTTTAGTTATGGATCTCTGCAATCTGTCAACTATGTTGGTGGCCTAGTTTATGCCCATGCAAAGATTTATGGGGAGCATGAGGACTGGATATATTATAGTAACCGAAAAACTGATGTCGGTTTCCATGTAGAGAAAGTATTGCCATCAACCACATAGAATGGGTTGCTAACTGCTAAGCGCAGTATACTTCCTTGGAGAAAGAGGAAACTGAGTTTACGGTCGCTGAAGGCTAAAGGTGAACCTCTCTTGAAAAAGGCATATGGGGGAAGAGGGAGGTGATGATATTGACTATGATCGACGCTTGCTAACATCATCTGATGAATCTGCTTCAGAGGTAAAATTTTCCTCCTATTTTTAGCATTATAAAACAAGTTATTAGTATATTTCAGGAATTTACTTCAGCTTCACTTTTTTCCCTTTTTAATACATTTTTGGATTTCGGGGATCAAGAGGATATGGATCAGCAAATACTATGGTGTCAGAATTTGGTGATGACAATTTTGTCATTGGAAATTGGGAGTTGAAGGAGATAATTAGCTGTGATGGCCGTATGAAGCTTTCATCCCAGATGTTCTTTGCATCAATAGAACAGAGAAGTGAGCGAGCAGCTGGGGAGAGTGCATGTACATCACTTGTGGCTGTTATTGCAGACTGGTTCCAAGCAAATCAGAATATTATGCCTATCCAGTCACAGTTTGACAGCCTTATCCGTGAAGGATCACTAGAGTGGAGAAACCTTTGTGAGAACAAGACATATAGAAAGCGTTTTCCTGACAAGCACTTTGATCTTGAAACTTTCCTTCATGCCAAAATTCGCCCGCTGACAGTTTCCCCCAGCAATCTTTTATTTGATCTGTCTTATTATGACTATGGATGAGACTTTTGTGATATAATTGATGAGACTATGGATTTAAATATTGTTATGTGATTATGTGTGAGATGTTTTATGTGAAAATATGTTGTGCTATATAGCTGTTGATATATTTGTTATGTTGTGGAATGTGGTGTAAAATAAAAATAAACAACATTTGTAATGCTAGTCAAATTAACTTCCTAGAGGCTTATTGGGCCGTAGGAAGTTAGCTCGCTAACTTCCTAGGGGCTACAATCAGCCGTAGGAAGTTAGTCGTAGGAAGTTAGTCAGCTGACGGCGCTGACGACGTGAAGCTACTAACTTCCGAGAACCTACTAACTTCCGAGAGCCTTCTTTGGCTGTAGGAAGTTAGCTAACTTCCTAGAGGGCTCTAGGAAGTTAAGCTAACTTCCGACAAAAAATTTCCGAGAGCCAAACTTCCGAAAGGATGACTTAACTTCCGAGAGTTTAGCTAACTTCCTAGAGTTTAGGGCTAACTTCCTAGGGTTTAGGCTCTAGGAAGTTTACTATTTTGGTGTAGTGTTTTTATGCCTAATTTGTTCTTTTGTTCTAAGCAAGTGATTGTTCCCAGATATGCTAGACCATTCATGACTTTTTATCCACTTGTACATACTTTTTTTTCTGTGGCCTCACAGTGGCATGCTTTTCATTTGCTAGTTTTTAGCAAGTATTGGAGATACAGATACATGCTGCTTTTTTCGTGGAAGAGTGGTGATTTTTTGTCTTCCGAAGGTCAGTAGGATTATTATGCATTCTCAAGTGCTGCTCTGTATATTTTTGCAGATAGTAAATTGCCAAGGCTATTGTAATGGAGGCCAATGGTCATCATGAACTTCGCAGAGGTTGTAATGGCACCGTCTGCAATGGTAGTATAAGACCACTCGATTACTTTGGTGATGTAGATCCATGGACGGCTTGGGCATACAAGCCTCGAATGATCTCGCTCTTGCTGACGGGAACATGCCTTTTAATGTGAGTTCATAGTCTTTTATCTGTGGAACATTTAATAGACACGAACATGCCTTTTTTTAAATAATAATAATATATCATTGGTTATGGCCTGTTGTGGTATTTTTGGACCTTTTTCTTCAATTTGAATCACCATTATATATATTATCCAAAATACTGCAGATGCACATGAATTTTATGTTTGATAAGTATTGTTTCATGTTCTTATCAGTTGGGCAAGTGGTGCTCTCGATCCAGAAAGGAGCTCATCTGCTGATCGTGTTTGGTCAGTCAAGAGGTATTTGTAATGATTTGTCCTCTTCTATTGCTTTTTCTTGCAGCTATATTTTTTTTATGAAGCTTCCTTGGTGCTGAACTGAACTCAATATTTCCGATCACCATTTTTCTTAGTCTCATGTGCTGGTTACCATTTTAAGGAGAGCTTCTGGACTAATTTATACTATCTCTTGTTAACAGGGGTGTATTTGCGATGATTGCTGTTTTTTTGGCTTACTCTTTTCTTCAGGCACCTTCAACGTGAGTTACAGAACTCTTTTCCTGACTCTGATTATTGTTTTATATCACCACAATCAAAAGGTAGATTTATGCGTAGAGGTGTCCCCAGGGCTTCATAAGGCAAAAAAGGCACTGAACACCAGCTGCTCAGGATACAGTCATGTAAAAAATTCTGAAAGCATTTTACTTTTTTCACGAAAGTGCCTGACCATGTATTTCATTTTGTTGGGGGGGGGGAGTTCGATCACACACATGTCAAAACCCAAAAGAGAGTGTAAACTTCATAAAGCAGTTTACTTGAGCCTTGAGGTACCTCATAGTCATATAGATAGATATAGTAAGGACAATAGTCATTTGGTTATTATAATCTTGTATTGTGGAAGCACTTTTAGAAAATCTGATCTCCTTTAAGCTAAGCTGCAGCAGTATAAAAAAACTCGGCTCGGGAGGGAATGACCGCCCTCCCGGTATAATAATAAGAAGGACCTGAACCACTGGTCCCGACCAAGAACACCAACGAACCCTAGCCCCCAATCACTAACCGGCCGATTACAACTGCTCACTCTGCAAGGAAAATAAACAAGGGCAAGCTATTCTTTAGTACTGTTCTATGTGAAACATGTTTTTGCCTTGAGAGAGGTAAGAACTCCGACCTGACTCGACTCTCTGAAGTGATCAGCTAGCGCTGTGCTTATTGGATGATGTGTTGATTGGCCGAGCCTTCGTGCCTTTAGCTGGCTGTGCTGCTGCCTGTGTCCATCTATTCTAGCGGATTGCAACAACAGGTACACATTGCGTGCTAGTGCTAGCACCGGTAATCGAGTGGTCATCAGGTCGAGAACGAGGTTTGGACTTTATCTGCGAATCAGATCGTTGCTGTTTGATCAGCGACTGGAGGTGCTGTACAGAAGGGGGGGACGGGTAGGTAGTCTCCTTTCATTTTTCTGCTACTGTTTTACCAATAGTGACGACTGACGAGCAGGTAGTACTAGTCTAAGACTCTAGTAAGTAGCTCGATTCGATACGCCGAAATCAAATATATATAGAAATGGTTGCACAGGACAAAAAATATAAACATGAGCCCGAAAAAGTACGTTTTACTCGCTTCTGTTAGAGAGAGTACAGCCGTTTTTTTTGTCACAATGCAGTGCAACTTGTTTAATGTCTATGGCCTGTTGATATCAACAGCTTAACTAGTACAGGGAATGGGAGGATAAACCAAATAATTTGAGTGGTGCGTGCCAAATGCCATCACTTGTGCCCTTATTAAGACAATGTGAAACTACCAAATCTGACGACGGTGCAATATGTCAACTGGAGTACTACATAATCAGCACATATTTTTCTTCCTTCTGATGCGTTACTGTGTCTCGGTGGAATGTACGTGAAGGACAGCCGGTGGTGGAAGGAGAAAACATGAAAATTGGTTTTGGAAATGTCCAGATTAGCTGTAGATTTTGACACCTTCACTTATCCACTTGCTCTTGTTATGCAGGAACTTTTATCCAAGTACTCACTCCGCCCTAAATTAAATTTCGTTTTAGTTAATTAATAGATACAATTTTTGATATATATGTTTTATATGAGTCTAGGTTCATCTTTATCTATTTAAATATATGTTATTTAACTATATTTCATTTCTCTTGTTACATTGGCACACTCGCAGGCTGTTACAAAAGCCAAGCTAGGTTACGATCCTCTGGAGGTTAATCCAGAAGATATGGTTCGCTTTGCAATGGAGCAGCCACAGGTACCTAAAGTTTTCCTTTTTTTTCTTATCCTGAAGTGACATTATCTCCAATGGAGGTGGTCTAAATACATCTATGGGACACACAAAACTAAATATTACTCCTTGTCTGTGATTTTGTGTTTAGTTTTATGGATTGTACTCGTCTTAATTTGAAATATTTGCCTAAATTCATTTTCACCCCATTGTTTCTTTTTCAGACAATGGCTTCGTATTCTGTATCAGACGCTGTTGCAACATACTATCTATACATGACTTATGTCCATCCTTTCATCTTTTCTCTTGCAACCATAATACCTATGTCACCTGATGAGGTACTGCGGAAAGGAAGTGGGACACTTTGTGAAATGCTGCTAATGGTTCAGGTATGTTTAGTGAATATTTTCTGCCATGTTTCAATAACATATGCATCTTGAAGCAATACCTTCATCTAGATCCAGGTGTTTTATATGAAACTCTCAAGTACTTGAGCTGTCAAATTGTGCTGAAGTAGACCTTTCTCCTTTTGCTCTTCTGTTTTTTTATGTGAAATTGGCAATGGTTTTATTTTTATGCCATGCTTTTCCTTCCTGCTCAAGTTCTAAGTATATCATCTGACTTTTTTTGTTACCTTAAGTTGCACCACAGACAGTTTATGTGTTACATAAAGCTTGTTTGCTTCTTAAGAGGATGTAAAATACTCATTTTTAGGAAAAAGTCATGTGGTTTTTTCCCACTCTTGCTTCATTGCTTGTTCTTGGATTTGAGCCCATGTCAAGGGCTTGAACGCCCAATTTCCATAACTATGAATAGTGCATCTTTTCCAATCTACCTCTGATTACTCATGCTTGCTGAATTTAGTTTCTTTTAATGTATAGGATTCAAGGCTGGAGGCACATAACTATGAATAGTGCATCTTCTAAAATCTCTCACTAAATCAGCTAGCTGTTCTCACTAAATCAGCCAGCTCTTCTACTTGTCCCATTGTCATCCAGGTACTTATTTGGGATGTATGTTCAGATCTTGTGATGTTGTTTAATTCTTGTGAGGCATAATGTGTCACAGGTGATTGTGGATGTGGTGATAGTGGAAGTGATCCACCACCCCCAGAATTTTCACTCACATCACCTGTACCCGCTGGAATACCCATTTGCTGACTAGGTACAGTAAACTGAAACGGTGTGATTGAAATATCTGTGTCTATTTCAGTCGACTGAAAACAACTGTCACTGTTCCAGTTCCATGCCACATCCTCTTCAAACTTCACATCTCTACTTATGTATAATCTCTCAGTTGTAGGATCAACCATTCTGTAACCCTTTGTGCCTGATTCATATCCGAGCAGAACCATTTTAGTAGACCTGTCTGACAGCTTGTCGACTCCAGGACCTACCTTCTTGACATGACCTATGCATCTAAAAGTTCTGAGATGACCCACTTGTGGTTTACTGCCATGCCATGCCTCATATGGAGTTTTCCCTTGCACACTTCTTGGCAATATTATATATGAGGAGGTACCTAGACCATCTAATCAGATTCGTACACTAATTGATGCTATTGGCTATGTTATTCCTTGGCCAATTACACATGTAAGTTTCTTTTTTATTTGAAATAGTACATGTGTCCCCATAACAACTTCAAATTGAGTTATTGATCTAACACATGTTTCATAGGTGAAGCAAGCTAGAAGCTCATCTTGTACCCGCAACAAGTTGGTACCTGCAGCACGTGGACAAAGCTAGATGGCATGGACAAAGCTAGATGGGAAGCCTAGTATAATTGCAAAGTGAATCAGTTAGATTCTAGTAGTTACTAAAATTTTTAAGTGATATTTGTATGATATTGCCACTTTGGCTTTGCTTCTTTGTGAACACAATTGGCAGTTACTGAACATGTTTGCTATCGAGTTAGTTAGCTTCTTGATATTTTGCCAAGGCCAAAAGCAATATTATTGAGGGTTTATAATTAGATTTTTTTAACATTCATCTCGATGCACATTTATATATATAAATGTATAAATGAAAACATCTTTTTTTGGCACGTAATAAAGTGTTACAGTATAACGTGTCTATATTATTACAAACAAATATAGATGTATGTACAGAATCGTTTCTACAGGTCTTAATACACACTTTGACGTTACTATATAACGTATTGATATGCGTAGGCACACAATACAAACGTGGCTATATTATTGTTTCTACTTTTGTTAACACGCGTTTTGGCATTACTATAAAATGTGTCACTCGCCAGTTCAGTTGACACGTCACCTTTCCACATCACCTGCCACGTCATTTTTCCACATCACCTGCCATGTCACCTATCCACATCACCTGCCATGTCATCATTCGTGTCACCTACTATATCGTCTCTATACTCCTTAATGCGCAATAAAGCGTCACTATAAAACGTGACTATAGTAATACACATGAATTATGAATGTATCTATAATATCGTATCTATATTTTTTCACACATAATAAAACGTTACTATATGACGTAACAACAATAATAGACACATGTTATATGCGCATCTATAAAAGCGTATCAATGTGTCTAAACATGCATCTAACGTGTCTATGAAACGTCTATTCATCTAATATATACGCTTACGATAATCGTTTCTACAAAGTCTGATACGGTCCATACGAAGACGCTTCTAACACGTTTTTGGAAAGCGTGCGTACATTCATATAGAGACGAATTAAAGCGTGCCTATTGTCCAAAAAAGCATAGCTACAAGGGGGGTTTTCTAGTAGTGTGCTTGGCGTTATCTAAGCCGCTCACCTTATGGTACTCTTCCCTGCACAAGGATGCTAAAAGAACAGTGGTAGCTTGTGCATTTTTGTGAATTTGTTCATTAATAAACATGAGATTATCAGAACTATCAAAATGCATTCCATTCTCCACTATCTCCCATATACTTGGATGAAGAGAGAACAAGTGACTACGCATTTTGTGACTCCAAAATCTGTAGTCCTCTCCATCAAAGTGTGGAGGTTTACCAAGAGGAATGGAAAGCAAATGTGCATTTGAATTATGTGGAATACGAGAGTAATCAAAAGAAAAGTTCGAGTTAACCGTCTTCTTTTTCTCGTAGTCGTTGTCGTCGTCATCCTTTTGGGAAGAAGAAGACTCGTCGCTGTCGTCATAGTAGACGATCTTCTTGATACGTCTCTTTTTCTTCCCGTCCTTCTTCTTATGACTTGAGCCCGAGTCAGTGGGCTTGTCGTCTTTTGGCTCATTGATGAAGGACTCCTTCTCCTTGTCGTTGATCACCATCCCCTTTCCCTTAGGATCCATCCCTTCGGGCGATTAGTCCCTTTCTTGAAGAGAACGGCTCTGATACCAATTGCGAGCACCTAGACGGGGGGGGGGGGTGAATAGGTGATCCTGTAAAAACTTAAAACTTAAAGCCACAAAACTTGATTAAGTGTTAGCACAATGAAATAGAGTGGCTAAGGAGAGCTCTTGTGAAACACAATTGACACAGTGAGAACAAACACAAGAGACACAAGGATTTATCCCGTGGTTCGGCCAAGTCCAACACTTGCCTAGTCCACGTTGTGGCGTCCCAATGGATGAGAGTTGCACTCAACTCCTTTCAAGTGATCCGATGATCAACTTGAATACCACGTTGTTCTTCTTTCTTTACTCTTTCCCGTTTGCGAGGAATCTCCACAACTTGGAGTCTCTCGCCCTTACAATGAGGATCAAAGTGAAGGCACTAGAGTAAGGGAGGAAAGCAACACACACAAATCCACAGCAATACGCACACACACGACCAAGACTTGAGCTCAAATGAATATCACAAGGTTCTCACTAGAACATAGCTCAAATCACTAAGAACGTCAAACGAGTGCGCAAAGACGGAGTGCGAATGATCAAGAATGCTCAAAGTATGCTTGGTGTACTCCTCCATGCGCCTAGGGGTCCCTTTTGTAGCCCCAAGGCAGCTAGGAGCCGTTGAGAGCAATCCAGGAAGGCAATTCTTTCCTTCCGTCGGTTGGTGCACCGGACAGTCCGGATTCTTTCCTATTCTGGCGCAGCCGACCGTTGAAGATTTGGAGCCATTGGCGCACCGGACACTGTCCGGTGCACACCGGACAGTCCGGTGCTCCCATCCGACCGTTGGCTCGGCCACGCGTCACGCGCGGATTGCACGGTCGATCGTTGGCGCGCCCAACCGTTGGCTCACCGGACAGTCCAATGCCTCACCGGATAGTCCGGTGAATTATAGCCGTACGCTGTTGACTTGGTTCCCGAGAGCAGCGACTTCGCCGTAGACGACTCACCGGACAGTCCGGTGCACCACCGGACAGTCCGGTGATTTATAGTCGTACGCCACCGTCGAGACCCGAGAGCAGCTAGTTGACCAGACGCCAGCCTGGCACACCGGACACTATCCGGTGCACCACCGGACAGTCCGGTGCACCCAGACTGAGCAGAGTCTTGGCTGCTCGAGCCAAGTTTTTTCCAATTGTACTTTCTCTGATTCTAGCACTTAGACAAATGTGTTAGTACACAAAAACCAATGTACTAAGTCTAGAATCATACCTTTGTGTTGACTTTGCACTTCTTCCATCATTTGGCATAGTTTCACACTTAAACCATTTGTGTTGGCACTTGATCACCAAAATACCTAGAAATGGCCCAAGGGCACATTTCCCTTTCAGTGGGTCCTCCGTAGGGTTGTGCGGAGCCTACTCCAGGCATGGTGTCGTCCTCGCGTGCTGCGCTAGTTCTTGTAGCGAGTCCATTGCTGACGTCTTCGCAATGGTTTGCGGCGGTTTCCATGGACTAGTCTCAAAGTGCGGTCATACGTGGTGTGGCTTCTCATATCGTCATGGGCCTTTCGTCACCTGTCAGCGTGCACAGGCGCACACTCGGTATGGCACGTTGTCCTGTCCTTCCAATGTATGGGTCACTGTAGAGACCCTGGTGCCATTCGGTGTGCGCATGTCCTGACGTGGCTTGATAGTGACGCGTCCCATCGTAGCCAATATAGATCAGTATCACTGGACATAGATCTCTACCTTGTCGGGTTACTCGATGGTGAGTTCGTCGGTCGAAGCTGATTGGTGGAGAGTTGGTCATAGGAGTTGGTCATCAAAGAGTTGGTCAGTCGGTCTGCCTCGCAGAGTTGGTCGGCGGATTAGGGCGACAGAGTTGGTCATCGGAGAGTTGGTCAACCGGTCCACCTCGTAGAGTTGGTTGTTGGTCAACGGAGTTGGTCATCGTAGTTGGTCATCCAAGAGTTGGTCAGTCGGCCCGCCTCACAGAGTTGGTCGACGAAGTTGGTCATCGACAGAGACTTGGTCGGCAGGTGTGCCGTTTTTTTAAAAAAAGGCCATGGACCTATTTTGGGTACCTAGTTCCTGAGTACTCGACAATAGCCCCCGAACATTCGTGTAACACCTTGGAGTTGCATGGAGGCTTTCGTTGAGGACCAAATTCTTGGGTGCGTGGAAGTGCATTTGCTAGATGTAGCCCTCGAGCCCCCGAGTAATCCATGTGTATTGCTTGGGGTTTATTCAGTACTCAAGCAGTTTTGGGGCGAACCCTTCCTTTGATGGTCGTCACGCGCTGAGATTGAGTCCATTTAGTGTCGAAGCCAGGTGTAGTCTTAGGTGGCGATTCTCTGAGTGGGTTGTCTTCCAAGGGCTTGATCCTTGATATGCACGCATCCCCCTCGAAAAGGCCTTTGGAGGTCTCTTTGAGTGGAGGGTCGCCTTCCACCGACCTAATCGACGCAGGGAAGGAAGCTGTTGAGCTACGAACGGGTTATGCAAGTGAGATCCGACCACCCTCTGGTAGGGTTAGGTCTCGGTGAGTGGTCCCACTCGGAGGCTCAACCCGCTGGGGGATCTCATTGAGTCCTTCTTTATTCGATCCTATATCAGCCCTTTGGTTAGTCTGGCCAACCAATGAGGGGCCCCATGGCCACCCCATCAGCCGGATTACTGCAGGAGAATGTGAGGTACAACCTTGGACATGGGCATGAGCAAATGACCTTGGGCTGGTCACCTAGCTTGTAGCTCACTAGGAGCTTGCTCGGTCCACCCCTCGCTCTACGTGAGAAGTTGAGGCAAGTTTTGGTTTTTTACCTGGTCGATATGAGGTAGTTACTATGGCGACGGAGTAAAAGAGGTGGCTATCATGATGTGGTTTGGCGCGGGTGGCTTGATGAGACGTGAAACAGTCCATTCACCATATCATGCGTAGGTGGTGTGATGGGGTGGTTAGCTGCCTATCCTATTACTGGTATACCCCCTGCGGTGATGCACTTCTAAAGCCGTGATCAAGCCAGAAATTGATCCTAAACACAATTCAAGATCAACGCTTAGTATTGTACCCCTAGGGCTCCTACTTTATTGTGCTCGATCTTTCGAATCATGTAGCTAGAGCTTGCCGGCCAGAGTTTTAGGAATCAACCCTTAAGTTTGGTCGAGGTTCAAACTTTTAGGGACCCAGTTCGAGGTACTAGGACAATTGTTCTAGGGTGGTGGAGGGTGTAGGCTTACGGTACATAACCAGGCTACACGGCTACCTTGCTCCGAACCACCCCAAGAACGTGGTCCTTTCCCCTAGCTGGAGGTCCCTAGCAGTTCGATCCTTGTTCAGCACCAAAGGGGGCCTAAACTAAGCGACAAGCTAGTTACATGATCACAACAGAAGTTAGAAGCACATGGGGGTTGGAAGAAACAATATATGTAAATTAAAGCAGGAAAATGATTGAACTGAGAGCAAATTATTGCTTTATAATAGGATACATAAGAGTTAGGTGATGGACGTTAGAGACCCAGTTTATGAGGGTAGACCTCACTGGGTACTATGAACTATGCGATGGATTCTAGAGACCAGGTTTATGGGGGTGGACCTCACCGGTTGGATCACATGTAAATGCTATCCTATTACAAAGGAAGAGTTCACTCTCATACTACCTTTTGGATTAACGGTGTACGCCCTGCCAACTGCCAGAGCGACAACGGGCATCAGACTTCTTCGGTTAAGTAGCGACTTTGGTCGTCCTCGTAGGTGTTGAGGGCAGAGCTTGGCTGGTGGCTGACGATGACCACCTTGTATGCCCCGGATGCTGTCAGAGTGGACGAGGAGGGGATCACCGGTGAACGCTGAAGTGCGAGACATCGGAGTGGAAGATGTCAGTTGGCATGCTAACGACCCCCTTGGCGCGCTAACTGTCGTGGTTTTGGAAACCGGGGGACAACAAAACTTGTGTTTGGTGGAGGATGCTAGCGTGGACTCACTCCGAATGGTGAATCATTAGGACTCAACGATGGATCTGAGACAGGGGTTTATATTGGTTTAGGCTTGCGCCCTAGTCCAGTATAGTGCCGATCGTAATATTGCCCTGGAGCATGTTACAATGAGACTTGTATTCTACTAGAGAGAGAAAGAAAGAGAGATTTGCTCCCTGGGTTGGTATGGTGAGTCCTCCATAGGGTCGTGCGTAGCTGTACTCCTAGCATGGCGTCATCCTCGCCCGCTGGTCTGGTTCTTATAGCGAGTCCATCGCTGACGTCTTTGTAATGGTGTGCGGTGGGTTCCACGGATAAGACTCAAAGTGCAGTCGTACATGGTATGGCTTCTTTTGTCGTCATGGGCCCTTTGTCACCTGCCAGTGTGCACAGGCGCACGCTTGGTATGGCGCACTGTCCTGTTCTTTCGATGTACGGGTCACTGTAGAGACCCCGGTGCCCATTCGGCGTGTTGTGTGCATGTCCAGACATGGCTTGATGGTGAGTGGTGACACGTCTCAGCCTAGCTGACGTAGATCAGTAGCACTTGAAATAGATCTCTACCTCGCCGGGTTGCTCGACACTGAGTTGGTCGGCCGGAGCTGATTGGTAGAGAGTTTGTCATCGGAGTTGGTCATCGGAGAGTTGGTCAGCCAGTCCGTCTCGCAGAGTTGGTCGGCGAAGTCAGACATTGGAGAGTTGGTCAGCCGATTCGCCTCGCAGAGTTGATCGACAGAGTTGGTCATCGACAAAGACTTGGTCGGCAGGTGGTCTGTTGTTTTTAAAAAGGCCATGGGCCTATTTCGGGTATCCGGTTCCCAAGTACTTGACACCACCCTTGTACACAATCAAGGATATTTGATTTTATATATATAGCATAGTTGATGGCTAAACCATAAAAATGAAAAGCTATCCTAATTAAAGCTCTGTGATGGAAAAAAATGCCTGTAGGTTAATAGTTACTAGTGTTTTAGTAGCATCTGCAGGTTTTAGATCTGATTTTCAGTGGAAGTGAACTTAATTAGGTTGATCGAGTTTTTTTAAAAGCTTTTGTGATGTTCTGATTTCTGAATTTATGAAAAAAAATGTAGTCTTCTTAAACCAACAGACAGAGCAAGTAAGAACATTTTGTTATGGAATTCTGCCAGGTTTCATGTGGAAATTGGAAATTTTTTTTGGCGTGCTATTGCAAAACGACCTTGGATTTTCATTTACAGTCTACAGGTGTCGGGTCAAAGACTCAAAGATGTTGGTGCTCTTGGCTTAGCTATACAAGGAACCCCTTAGAGCAAGTATAATGGCTTAGCTATACACGTCTCTTGCGTTTTTCTAAACTGACATAAGTATAATGCGCAGTAATAGTAAATCATTAGGGTGTGAAAGGAACTCTAGCGTAATGGTTAACGCTTACGAGTAGCACCTTCAGGTCCCGGGTCGATCTCCCTCGGGGGGCAAATTTTGGGTTTGTTAAAAAATTGCTCTCGCTGTGCCCCGTCCGCTCTCGGGTTATGTCCTGTGCGCCACTCTCCGGTTGGCCGTTGCAGAGTGGACGTTGACGACCCGCTAGTGATGGGGCCAGGGTTCAGGGATTTTCTCGGTCGAGACCATATTTCGGTCTCTTCTTAATATAATACCGGGAGGTCGGTCTTTATAGATGTCCAATAAGCACGAGGCCCGCGAGCCCGGCACGAAGCCCGCTGTTTGGGCCCGGTCCGAGCCGGCACGGCCCGGTTATATGCGGGCCCGGGCCGGCCCGACACGAATAAGCGGGCCGGGCTCGGACAGGAAATTAGGCACGGTGGGCTAGCCCGGCACGGCCCGTTTAGCTCTAAGCCCGTTAAGCCCGCTTTTTTTACACTAAAACGTGCTTTTCGGCCCGCATAGCCCGCTTTTCGGCCCGTTTTTTTCGTGCTAAACGGGCCGGCCCGGCCCGTTTAGGCCCGTTGCGGGCCGGGCTCGGACAAGAAACTGAGCCCGCGTGCTTAGCCGGTTCGGCCAGTTTTCTAATCGTGCCTGGCGGGCCGGGCCCAAAACGGGCCGGGCTTCACCGGGCCCGGGCCGGACCGGGCCGGGCGGCCCGTTTGGACATCTCTATCGGTCTTTCCCTCCTCGGCCGAGTTTTTTAGTAAATCATTAGGGTTCTTAAGGGACATCTAGGGGTAAGTGCAAAAAAACATAAGAGACGTATCTTAATGAAAGAACATCTATATCACGGTTCTCTAAGTCTCAGATATGGTTCCACTCATTCAACTCACATAAATTAACAGTGTCTTGAGGGGTTTTAGTGAATAAGATACAAGATATATTGAGTTGTATGAACGAGTTTTTACGTGTATCTAATGCTTGAAAACCGCAAGATACGGTATCTAGATTGTGTATGGGTTAAGACAGTTTGTAAGAGAAAGCATAAGCTCAATATTAAATATATAACATGTATCATGTGAGAGTTATTAAATGACTAGACTTTTATTATAAACCGGTTGTAGGCTATATTATTAATCTTGGTCTCCTAATAATTCCGAAAACGACTTGTCCACGTGTCCTACTTAGTAAACTGGTGATCACTGGTTTTAGGTAGGAAACGTGAACCAGAATTGCTGGCACAAATGCAGCAATTGAAAAGTGAGTCCAAAGTAAACCGTGGACCAACGCAAAAAAAAAAGGTGAACGCGTTGGAAATGCAGAAGGAGCTTGACCGAACGAAGTATTAGGCTTTGGCTTGCCTGAAAATATTCCGTGGAAATGCTCATTTCTGTCAAATCTAGCACTCGTCATTAGGCCATTTTCAATACAAGATTTTAATCTAAGATGTTTAAAACTTTGATGAAATAGTTTCATGTAACATATATAGTTTCATCCTTGTTGCTTATACGTAAGACACATGATTTTTATTTCCACCGAACCATTTTACATCTCTTAGAGCATCTCCAACAATGCCTCAAACTAGTGACTCAAATTGAAATATGGGACTCTACACAAGAAAAATCACTCCAACAGTGTCTCATTTCATAAAATTTTGTTAAAAAACTATAGGGTACCCTCTCAAGTGCCTCAAATATACTACAACGTAATGGGCTGCCATATAATCTAGATTTGAGGCTTTACTGTTGGAGCGAAGTGTTTTGTTGGTGCCCTAAATTCTATAAAATATATTTATTTTTAAATTATAGGGCATTTTTATAGGTCACGTTGTTGAAGATGCTCTTATACATTGAAACGTTGACATGACAACCTATTTAATGTTCATAAAGCTCCCGCTAAAAATAGACTAGACCACTAGGGGCTATTTTAATGTGAGTTATATCTGTATTACTAAATAGTTTTCTATATAGACATTTTTAATAATATAATAATGTATTTAAAGAGAAATGAAAGAATCAAAATACCTAGAGGGGTAAATCACTATCGGATTCGACTTCTTTGTCGAATGTCTTAAATACTCGGCAAAGACCTTTTGCATTTAGCAAAGGCTGTTGCAGCGATTCGACTTTTTTGTTTGAAGGTGGTTGAGAGTATTCAAAATGGCTATAAGAGAGAGAGAGAGCACCCAATAGTCAAAATCAGCAAATAACACTAGATAACTGAAGAGCAAGAAATTCGCATCAGAAGCCACCTCATAAAAAATTCTAGACATAAGGGCTTAGAAATTCCGACCAGGGAGAGGAGTACATTATGCATACATGTGACAAACAGGAGCAACAAACATCCCCCAAAAGTTTCCACCAACAGGTCCCAGAAAATTCCGACCAAGGCCAAGAACAGATAGAAACATTATGCTACAAAATTATGAAGGAGGCTCAAAATTTCTAGCCAGGGAGGGCCAAAACATGTGGCCATGGCCAACCAGAAATTTCGACCACGTCTGAGTTCAGCTAGAAAGAGCAAGTTTAGAAATTACTAGACAAAGAAGGCGCCCTATCGGGCGCTCTACCAGAGTGAGTAAAGCGTTGATGCCTGACCACGCCAATAACTATTATGTTGTAGTTCCACACAATAGTCGTTGGTGAGTTGATGTGAAAAATGATGGCAAAGGAAAAATGACATACCCTGAAAAAAATCACATGTATTTACAAAAAAAAAACTTATTAGTTCCTGGACAAAAACATAATCCACGCTGCTGTGACAGCTAGTCACCAATTGACTTAAATTTCAGAAAATATTATTGGATAGCAAGATTGCCTAAAATCTCGATGATAGGAGATTAGACATGCTCGTTCCTCCATGCCAATTTATTTTATCCAATCAATTTCTATATCAAATATTGTCTTATAAGTCTAGTATTCCACAACACGTACCAATATTCTTGATTTTCCACAACCTCTATATCTATAGCAGTCAAATGCGTGATAGCGCACTCGAATTTTGCAGCAGTCAGGGAACTATAACCGTTTCAACAATCCAATGTGAATATGAGTGAAATTCTCTAAAAAAGGCAGGCTCCCAGGTTAAATTACCTCCCCACCAGTCAAAAGGTCCAGACCAATTTTCCCGTAGACATAGCAAGAAAGTAAAATTTCCATTTATAGCATCCAACAAACAAACTGTATGGAATATATGTGTGAACTGCGTGCCGGAATGTTTAAAAATTAGTTATAATCTTTTCTTCGGGGTGAAGTTAAAGAGTTGTTACCTCCGAGAAATCACCAATTATACTGGAAGAACACTCAATACAACCTTCCAATTTGACACTCCAATACTCAACCTCACTGAACCACTGCAAAACCAATAGAAAACAAATTCTAAGAAAAGTCAGTAAATCAGGGAAAACAAAAGAAGCATATAATTCCATGTAACAGGCAATACTCACCTATAACCATCAATGCAAATAAATAAATATGAATGCCACCATCCCATTGCATATGACAAGCAAAGGTGAGGCATGAACACATGAATCCAGAAGAGCGCTCCAAAGTCCAAAGTTTTATGAGGTAACCATTTTTGTTGTACGGAACATATGAGCAAATATCTTCAAGGTGTAGCATCCTTCCATAACCATGCATAAATCTATTGCAACAGCCAGTAGACAACACCCTTTGTAAGTGAAAATTTAATATCCATAGGCCGCCACTTGAGCATGTATCAGGCCACAATTTTTTTGCTTGGTACGTATTGTAAGTCATACTTTTGGTAAGCTGGCCATCTGTTTCACTTACATGACTCCCTACAAAGTGATCATATGCACCCTCTTTACTTACCACCCAAGGAAAATAAGTTCGCATGTCTTCAGGTGTTGGGCGAAGTCACCTGTTCTGTAGTATGCTAAAACCTCACTGCCTTCAGGGTAGTTACTTGTCATGGGATCAACTAAATAGCCAGTAAACAAGCATGCTCCACTGATATAGATTTCACCTTTATCTGATAGTTCATCGCCAGTGACAAGAGAAACCTCACAATTTGAAATAGGAGATCCAATTGGTACCCTGTTTAGTTCAAAACTGTAGAGATTTTTTTGCAATCAAAGAATGCAGTCACCAGAAACCTAAGATAAAAATGGATCTGAAAAATCATAAGATTTCTCGTGCAACATGATGGTATGATACAACGAACATGTCTCTAATAGAACTATGAAAATAAATTTCATGAAATATAGATACTATTGTTTTTAACAAAAATATTTATTATAGATTGACTTGGTCAATCTGGACATGTTCTCATATTAGACTATTATCAGAAGTCTACTTGGAAATTGGAACTGTCTTGTCCAAAAACACACATGCTTGTATATGTAGGGGATAAAGTCATTATTGAATGTAGTAAAAAATAAACCATCATCAATTGGGGAAAGTGGTGTTGCATTTAAAACATATGTACAGTTGTATATTCTATTATACCTTAGATTCAGTAGCCCCTGTAATTCGTTCCAACAGTATAACTTGGTTCAACAACAATCAACGACAATACAATTTGATTCACCAGTTGAACCAAACATCTGAATGCCTAAATACATAATAGAGATAAGAGAGTTACTTAGTTACAGACCTCCTGTGTCCTGTCCTCAACTCCTTAATCCCGTCACTGCAGCCTCAACATCAAAATCTTTTATTTACTTTTGGCCCCCACTGATTATGACATATTCAGTATTCTTTGGGTCCGTTTGTATGACAATTTCATGCTTACAAAAGGGTGATTCCATCGTAAAGCTCCGTATCTGTCAAATAAACATTTGGCGAAACAAAAATGTCAGAACAACATAGGGAGAAAGTGATTTAGAAGAACGTGTGAAATTAAACAACTGAAACAAATGGAAAGCTCTAGGGATTAAGAATTTCTCAGATTTCACAAGAGAACAAATAAAGTTTGTTAGTATGTATTATATACATGCAGAGTTTCTCCTATGATATGACTAAGGTTGTACTAAGAAGCTAAGACTGAGTCCTTTCTACTGCACATAATTCTTCTACACAACTACCATGCACACTTTAATAAATGGTTCTTCATAAAAACATAGGAGGAACTAAAAGCTACTGCATAAAACATTTTTTACCTCACAAAGCCTTTTTCTGGGAGAAAAAATTGAATATATGCAAGAAGACAGAATAAACAATAGAATGAAGGATCTTGTTATTATACATCAAAGGACAAAGGAACCCACAAAGTAGGGTCACATTTCAGTACAAATAAGGCATTAAGAAAAATAAATTGACATATTAAACCAGAAACGGATACAGGTTGCACACCCACTGACCCACATAGGTTCGATAATAATATATGAAGGCAAGATTGTAGTTATTATCCATAGCACGCTTACTTTTAAGCTGCTATGGAAGTGCAAATCTAAAAAAGAATCTTCTGATTTGTATGTGCCGCTATTTGGGGGCACCTATAGTATATCTTTCCGAACCTTGTTCAGGAAAAGGATTAAGCCAAGAATTAAAATAACTAAGGATACCATACTCATTAAGTATGAATGTGTGTGAGAGAGACATTAGAGACTCAAAACAACATGTTATCTGAGCCTATTAAAGTTTTAAACAACAGAACTGAAATATCACATTTTGAAGGTGACTTCCTCAAGGCTAAAGAGATATTGGTTAATTGCTTTTTGCCCTGTCTTGAGTACGATCAGTCCTATCAAGTCTGCCATGGTCATCCTTATACTGGCAGCTGTACTCATATTCCAAGTGGGTTATTTTAGAACTATTTTGGGGAAACTTCAGAACGGATGATGGGGAGAATGCTTGCAACAGGAAAAAAATAAGTTGTACCAGGTACATAGCTACTATCAGGTTGATACATGGCAGCATTTCTCATATGGCCATCAACAAAACATCTTGGTCGCAAAGGATGAAACACTTCTTGACATTGCAACACATTTTGGAATCTTCGAGATTTCAAGCCTGAGGTATGGTAAGGAAGCCCAGAGATTCTAGTTGAAGATCTAACATAACACCAAGTCTTGGATTCCTAAGATATTGTTACTATGTTCATCAACCACAAACTTGATGCTTCAGTTGCCTGAGAACCCAAAATAGCAGTACCATCATGGGTTTTGAAACCTAAAAAATCTTGAGCTTGCAAGACTTTGTGGAATATGGTAGATCCCGCAAAATCTGAAGAAATGCTTCCATCTACCAAAATAGATAAGGAGGAAAAACTGCGATACGGGAGAGAGACAGCACGTCAGCACCGGACGAGAGAGGGAGAGGGGAGGGGCACAACTCGCCGCACCTGGTCCCGAAGCGGCGAAGCGAGGCGGAGTCGGAGCCATCCACGACGAGCTCCACGACGAGGGCGGCCGCCACGAGGATCACGAGCAACGCGGCGAGGTGTGCCGAGGCCGCAAGTGGTGCGACGAGGTGTGCCCAGGGCACGAGCGCACCGCAGGCCGCGAAGAGGAAGACCATGAGGCGCTCGCCGGTGAGAAGCGCCGCCGCTGGCGACGGGGACGTGGAGGCGATGGTGCGCGCGAACTCGGCCCAGCACTGGCGACGGCAACGAGGTTGGGAGGAGGAGGTAGCAGTGTGAAGGGAGGGATGGCATGGAGATCTGGATGGCGACTGACCGTAGGTCGGAGTCGGACAGGAAGGACAAAAAAAAATCGGGTCCGAGGCTCGGGCACGCGTCGCCGCGGGCGTGGCCGTGAGCCCGCGAAGTGCGGACAGGCGTCCAAAGTGGGTGAAGTTTTAATAACTCTGATAAAGTGTGCCCAAAATTTTCGACTAGGGAGGCCTACAAATTCCGGCCATAACCAATCGAAAAATCCGACCAGGAGTGAAAAGTCGTTTAACAAATGACACAACTCTTTCTAGTAAACAATAAGAAAAAGGGAACTCTAGGTAGGAAAAATGGTAGACTAGGAGGGAAGAATATACCCTTTTGAGCATATTTGACACCTGCAGATAGTGAAGTTTTCTATTCCTCTTAATAGTATGGCATCCTATATATGAGAGCAGATTTAATAAATATGAATTTGCACTATGTTCTCTCTCAATATGTATCGAGGTGCCACATCTTTCACCAAGTTAGAATTGAGGCGTCTTATATTTCCTTTGCACTTGTCATAATCATATGCAATTATAAATCTCATGAAATATTGTTAGTATTTTATATGCATTGTCATCTTTTCACCAAAACCCACAAATAAGATCGACACACTTAAAATTTCCCCTTTTTGGTGATTGATGACGACACATATAAACTCACATTAAACCATATAAATCAATAAAACTCGAAACTTTATATATGTGGCTAGACTTGCCTAAATATGTGGATATATGTTTGAATCAATAGTTTGGCATAAGAAGCCAAATATGCACACATTTAGCAAAAGTGAAAGAGCACATCTTATACATGCTTTCGTGGGCCCATAAAAGGCAGGTTTGCACCAATTCTGCAAAGACTCTTTTGGCCATTTGGGCTATAAATAGCCCCCTAGTCGGCCTCTATGAGCACCCAAACATCCTAAGAGCAAGTGATCACTCCCAGCATACACATTCACAACACATCAGATTCATTCTATAGAGATCTGAGCACCATTCTGAGTAGAATTAGGCATAGTGAGAGTGTGCTTCTGAGATCTTCTTTTTGGTGTTGTGTGCTGCGTTCTTGCTCTTTATGTTGCACTCTCCTCCCTCTTGCTTCTATTGGAGTTGTTGCTCCCATCTAATTGTGTACGACTGCGAGATACTCCTATTTGTGGAGATCCTTGTGAGGAGAACACTATAAGGAAGATCTGTGGACTCAAGTTGATCATTGGATCACTTGCGAGGGTTTGAGTGTAACCCTCATCCTTTGGGACACCACAATGAGGAGTAGACTCTTTGGAGTTGAACCTTGATAAAAATGTTGTGTCTTGTGTGCTTTTTTATGTGTTGAATTTTGTTCTTTCTCCCTCACCCTAAGTTCTTGCTGGTTTCTTCACTTGTGATATTGCCCTTGATCTAATTCCACAATCAAGTTGGGCATAAAGTGCAAGAACTTCTCTCCTTCGGTTCCTCACTCTCTTGGATCTAGTTTTGAACTAATCACTAATTTGGGATCAAAGTTTGTTTTGAGTTGTGATTTTTTAGGTGTCACCTATTCACCCCTCTCTTGGTGACTATCAGGTGTTATATTGGATATGTCCGATGCATTATAGCCCTCCTTAGGTTTATGTGAAACCTCTTTAAGTACCCTATTCAATGGGGTATCTGGTGGCACACCAGACACATCTTGTGCCTTGTGGATCTCCCCAAACATGTCATAGACTTCTCTCTGAGTTCCATATCTAGCGCCCATCTAGTGTGACGTCTAGTGCACACCTACATGTTCATTGTAGTCTTTCTTAATAGACCTTTTGTAGTACAGTAACAGTCATATCTAATCTTTATTCGGTGCCTATTCGAACACGTCTGATGCCACTATGTGTTATGCTTTTCTTAGTTTCTTCACGTGTCTTCGTCCAGGTTTCTTCTATCTTGTATCTTGGACTCGCATGATCCTGTAGGTATTCAATGAGTCTTCTAATATCTTTCTTGAGGCATTGATCTTTCAGATCACCCTATAGCATGTGTTCTTCATCCTTTGAACTATACCCACAACACTAGCAAATAATATTGATCCAAATGGTTATGTTGATTATCAATCAACAAAACTCTATCATCAAATTGTCACACCCGGATTTAAGGGGCCAAACCCAGGCACAATTCACATGTGTGCTAGGATCAAGTCTCACACATATGATGACTCATGATACAGAAACGAATGTCACATCATTACTATATAATGGAGTTATGTACAAAATAGTTAAATAATTACATCATATGAAGACAACGATCCAGAACCCAAAGTTGACTGAGAGACGACGACCTAGACCACTCATGAACTCATCACAGCTGTAATACTCAAAATTGTATACAAGGAATATATAGAGGTATTCTTATTTTGTATGCCATATTTTCATCATAAAAGAGCATACCTATAATTCGGAGAGATGAATTAAAACAAATAATAAAAAATATATGCATCATATTGGAGTTTTTGTTTGTGCACTTAATAAAATAATAACATGGATAAAAATATAAAAAAATGATGAGTTGGAGATTGGATTAAAACATAAATTAAGTTTGGAGTTTAAAAAGGGGTAAAGGAGAAACAATATAAATATAAAGGAAATTTATACATTTCCAAAATTAGTATTCTTAAAGTCACAATATAAATTGAGAATAAACTTGGCACAAGTTTGAATTCAAATTGAACTTGGAAATAGAGAAAAGAGAATAGAGGATAAAACAGAAAAGAATAAAAGGTTTCATGGGCCGTTTCTGCTCTAATCCGGCCCAGCTCTATATTCACACCTGTGCGGCCCACCTCGCTCTCCAACCGCGTAGGCCAGAGCATTGCACCAGCGCCGCAGGTGGGCCCTACCCGTCAGCCGGTGGGGCGCGTGTGCGTGTTGACTGGGCCGCTGCGTGGTGGGACCTGCACGTCAGCCACACCTCCCGACTGCTACGCTCGGCGCAACGGCCGCGCGAAGATGGCGGGGGCGCGTAGACCGAATCCCATGGTAGCCATCCATAATGTGAGGACTATAATACTGGGTCCTTAGGGTTCCTCCTTGCCGTTCCAACGCCGTGACCCAGTAAACCAGTCGTGTGCGTGTGCTGCGGAGAGCCGGGGGACGAAGGTGAATCCAGGGACCGCCGCCGCGACACCACTCGATTCCGGTGCATCGGTTACCCGATTGGCGGCTGGAGTAACCCAATGGGGACCTGGGCAGCACGCGTGTGGATCTGCTGGCAGCAGGGTTGGCTGTCAACTCTTCGGTAAGTGACCACCTCGCACCTACTCGGCGTATCGTCATTGTCGAAGCATGCATTGCCGTGATAGAAATCGAGTGCTAGCTTGTCGTAGCGGGGCGTGGCACCATCATCGCTTCGGAGTTGATTAGAGAACGATAGCGAGTGAAGGTCATGGCGCGTCCGTCGCCGTCGGTGTCCGTGTTGCTTCATTGAACGAGTCGGCATGAAGTCCTGTCGGGGAAGATGATGTCCTAGCCGTCGATCGGCTAGGGAGCGGTTAAGATCAGGGTTGGGGGTGGAAATGTTGTGGGCCATTGATGGTCAATCCTGTGGCCATGATCATCCCACCTATTCGTTTAAAGTGAAGACAAATCCTGGCATTTGATTACAGATCGGACGGTTAGCATGACGTACCGTTTCAGGGCTTAAGCAATCTAATCTGAAGCATCCATTGTAGATCGGACGGTTGATCGCGGCTAATACCCTTCGGTCGGTGGTTTTATAAAAGAGCCCTCGGGAAAAATGGGAATCAACCCGCAGTCCAATGTATAGTAGTCTGAGTCTTGGGATTTTTTGCGTCGAGCCCCCTGGATTTCTCTAGATTGGAGCGCCTAGTCCAGAATAGTATAAAATCAGAGAATTAAATCTTAAATGGATTTTTAATATATAAATAAGTGCTAGAACTTATAAAATTCATAGAAAATTCATCTCTAGTCCAAATTACTTCATTCCAGTTTCTAAAATTTTGTAATATTATTCTCTATCATTTAGAGTATCTGTTTTGACATGAAAACAGTAAGAAAAATAATTTCTCACTTAATCCTAATTTAAACACATAAAAACCTTTAGAAATTTATATCTCAAAATCTATAACTCCAAAAAATTATGATTCCTGTTCCTAGGATTTTATTTTAATGTGTAGATTATTATGTATTTTGTTTACATATTTGGTGTGATGTTAATTTTCTCTATACACTGTGCTTGTTTGTATTGTGCCGAGTAGAAGAACCTGTGACTGAGGATTCTGGTGACCAGCAGATAGAAGTAGCTGAGCAGGATCTCATTGAAGGCAAGTTGTGCCCTTGACCACTTTTTACCCAATAATGTTCTTTAATGTCACTTATTCATGCATAGGTTTAATTTTGATGGGACCCAATAGGTCACCCTAGATTGTTTATCCATTTTACCTTGTTATCCCTGAATCACTTGGGTAGTTTTGCTATTGCTTTACATGGTTTTGGAATAATCTTTCATTATATCCATGTTCCAATTATTTTGTTATTCTATTTATGTTCATGTCAAGATCTTTAATGTTAATTGGAACATGGAGCTTAACTTGAGAAACACGTGCCACCACAAGGGAGGAATGGGACCCCTTGGCTAACTAATTAGGAAAGCTAGTGGAAGACTACCTTACCCGAAAGGAGCAAGGGCAGTAGGGGAATTGCATGCAAGGAGGTTCTCGGGTTGATTTTGCTGCGATGGCGGTCAGACGGGGGATTCTTGCAAGTGCTCTTCCCATAAACTATAGCGGGTTTTCGGAAGCTAGTGGAACTTTGTAAAGGCCTCATAGTGTTGCCCTGCCTCACTTCATAGGTAGAGGTGTATGGGAGTCGCGATCCCTTGGTAGATGGGTAACATGACTTGTGGGTAAAGGGTACAACCTCTGCAGAGTGTAAAACTGCTATACTAGCCGAGCTCACGGTCATGAGCAGCTCAGGACTCTCGCATGATTAATTTATGTAACTTAAATTCAATTTTGTCATTTACATTGCATGGGATTATTTATTAATTTTGTTCTATTACTTTTATTAAGGTTTGGTATCTACTTACATCTAGTAACTGCTAATAAAATTTTGACCAACTCATTAAAAGCAATGCTGAGCTTTAAACCCCTGTTATTGATTAGCCTTACACATCACATGAACTCCCGTCTTTGGTGAGTACATGCCCACTGGTTCCCCACAACTTGTTGAGTTATGATCATGTGTGAGCTCACCCTTGCTGTCTCACACCCCCCTCAGGAGAAGAACAGGTGGTTTAGGAGGAGCCACAAGGCGAGGAGTTTGATCTGATCTAGGTGGCATTTCACAGTTGACATTGGCGCCAAGGATGATCCTTAGTTCGTTTTATATTTATCCCTTATTTTGTAATAAGACTTCCGATATGTAATAAATACTCTGATGTTATTGTGACATTTATCTCTATACACTATGTTATTATATATGTTGTTGTTGGAGGCTTGTTCTCAAGTGCTATGAATCAAGAACAAGGCAACATAAAATGTTAAAAGATAATGCCCTTCATCCTCCGAAGCATTATTTCCCATGGGATATAATGATCTTCAGACGAAGGTGATGAAGGACATACCTTCGTTATCACAGTGTAAATTAATGTAAGAAGAAGCATATGAAATACGAAAGTCAACATGAATAATCATGAATAATCATATGATGTTATTAATATATTTTAATTGTTATGGACAAACAAAACTGATATTGAATTACATTTGTACCTTCGATTTGACAGAAAGCAAAGGTCCAAGCGTGATACACGAGCGAGCATAAATCAGCGTGAATAGTACGGGGGTACTGTTCATCTATTTATAGACACAGGACACAACCTGTGTGAAATTACAATTACACCCTGTACAATTGACTACATTTATGACATAAATCATCATGGGTCAATCTGTCCTTTCATCTTTAAGTCGGTGCTACACCTTTGTCTCAAAGCGTGTTATTATGCCGAAGCTCGTTAGATGACAGTTTCGGCGCTGCTTCAGTGTTGATCTTCCGAAGGTGTTTCTTCTTGCAGGACCTTCAGCGACAAAGCTGGCCCCCAACAGTAGCCCCTTCGCGGTGCTAGATCGTTTTTTGTAACGAGCTTGATCCGTGAAAACATCTCTGAAGCTTCAGAATGCCGAAGGTCCGAAAAACACCTTCCCTGAGCTCGTTGTCGAGAAACAATTAAAATATTCCATGCGCGAGAGGTGGTTCACCATGCATCGGATATACACGGTCTGGCGGTTCTTGTCCCAAGCACCGGTTGGTCCACCGTTCAGCGGGTGTGAGTAACTGTTCAGCGGGTGCGGTTAGTTTGGCGATTCACCTTCCCACCTGCAGCACTATATAAACAGACAGGTAGTTGTGAAGTTATCACAGCATTCATTGCCATTGTACTGTTGTGCTGTTGAAAATTTTAACCATAGCCGAAGCTTTCTCACTGCATTTCTCAGCGAGCCACTGTTTTGGATTAGATTCATCAAAAGAGGGAGCTTCGTAAAAAAACTACGAAAAAACAATCAACTTTGTAAGAACTGCAAGGAAATCAACAAATGGCCAGAGTGCGTTCAACCGCTAGAATTACGCGCGACGAAGAGGAGGCTGAAGCTACTGAAACTGCCCCAATCTCCGAAGTAATGAGGCAATCGGGACTGGTTGTAATAGAGGGTGCCTCTGACGAAGGTGCACAAGCTTCCGAAGCTGAACAGGCTGACATTGAAGAGGGTAATGCTGATGAAGAAGAGATAGATTATAACACCGTCATGCCATCCAAACCCAGCCACTTGGACTTTGGAAAGTCTACTGTCTCTGCGGCTGATATGCCCATGATGTTAAAGCTAAGCTACTTCGGGGAAGCCGAGAAGAAGCTAATTCGTTTTAGCGGAGAAGAAACCACTCCAAAGCCAGAAAATGATGAGGTGGTAGTGTCGGAGAGGAAATCTCCGGCCGGGTGGCGGAGTGCACCCACCCTAAATCCTAAGATGAGGAGGGGCCTAGATGTTTAGCTTGTTAGAGATTGGGGGGATGAACACACAAGAACTCGCAAGGGTTTAGAGTGGTTCGGGCCGTCGAAGCGTAATACCCTACTCCACTGTATATTGTATTGCTTGTGAGCTTGAGTCGTGTCTGGGATGACTTGGGTGAGCCTTTTTTCTGAGCTCCCTTGTAACGTCACATGCCTCCCCTTTTATAGCTCAAGTGGGGCGCATACAAGGGCACTGAACCCCGACATGTGGGCCCAGAGACATAACGGATGTAATACTTGGAGTGACTAATGTTGTCCCCAGTGCAATCTTCCTTGCGCCCTGATATCCGCGATCTGCGTAGCGTTGGCGTGCAGGGGAAGCTTCCCTGGCAACGTACGTGTGATGATAGATGAGCCCAATGCATCTCGCAGCATGGGCGTACTGTTTGGCAATGGACAGGCCTACTGCCTGCAGGATGGCCTGGACGCCGCCTGCCATCTGAGTGGACATGACACATTAAATGCTGAAGGGGCACATCGCCTATCAGTGGGGTAGTCAGGCGGCGCGTCTTCTCTGCAATAAATGCAGAGACAACACGACCCAGAGGTCTTACGTCAGGCTCCGCCCACTGGCTTACGTCACGCGTGGTTGGCCACGCGGCAGCATCGGGTCTCCGCCTGGGCGGGGAGCAATGGCGCTATGCGGATAGGTCCACACCGGGCTGGGCCTAGACACATGTCAGCATCGGACCTCAGCCTGAGTAAGGCCTGGGTATTCCCCGCCCCTGAGTCTCGGGACTCGACTGTGGGCAGTCTGGATCCTACGCAGCGGGGTCCGGGACCCGACCCGGAGGTCCGGGCTGCACTTGCGGGGGTCCTAGATCTTGCTCCGGAGGTCCAGCCTACGTGTACAGGGGTCCGACACTTTCCCATGTGGATCCAGACCCATTGTTGGCATCTTGGAGTGTATCGCTTTTTCTAGCCACATGGTGACGCCAGAGCCATCCATGTGGTGGAGTCGGGTGTTGTTCCCTACGCGACTAGAGATAGTCGTGTGGATACCGTTTCCTCAAGGTGTAACAAGGGGTACCCCTCATCTAGGGTACCGACAGTGGCCCTCGGGCCCGCCTTAGGGGAGGATACGATCCTGCAGGTGGGGCCAAAGCTTGTACCTTGCGTCAACTTGGCATGACCGGTGACTGGAGCGCCTCCTCTGCGCGTGCCGCATAAGCACAGCACGCCCGCGCTATCAGCCTAGCATCGGTCACATCAACTGTCGCGCCTGTTCCCGCGGCTGACTGACCCATGGTCTTTGCACTCGATAGCTTTACTAGGCCATGCATGGGGTGCCTTGGTACCGCTGCGTTTGGTTTCGAAAATTTCACTTCTCTGTCTTCTGTGGCGGTCCCGAGGAGGCATGGTACTGGCGTGAGTAGCAGTTTGACTTTTCCGTTGGCTCCGCTTGATGGAGCACGCTGGCATTCGATGGAAGGGTCCATGCCAGCGCCTTCCCCCTCGGCGGTGTCGCCGCCGGGGAGCTCATGCTCTTCGCTTCTTGCGCGATGGCACTACCGATCTTGCCTTCTTCTTGCTGTTGCTGGAGGAGCACGACCTCGTGGGGGTTGGCGCCCTTCCGCCATCGCTTAGCTTCAAGGATTTTCATCACGCAGCCGGGCTGCAGTCTCCCACCAGTGGTCATCTACAAGGATGACCACCAGCCTTGTGGTGGAGAGAAGCGAGCCGGGCTGTGGCCTCCCCCCTGCCCTTAGCTTCAAGGATGTTCATCAGCCTTGCAGGGGTGGAGAGCGAGCCGAGTTGGGGTTCTGCCTTCCGCATGAGCTGGTGGCCCGCTTCTTCCTTCAGCATTTGGAGGAAGAGGATGTGCACCAGACTTGCGAGGGAGGCGAACTTCGGCTACACGGTGCCGGCCGGACCGCAAGCACCGTCAGTCGCCGAGCTTCCAGCTCCTTGGCTTGGATGGTCTTGCCCTCACCCCCGTAGGAGGGCAGGGGTGAGGGCCTCATTGCCATGGCGCTCGTGCTGAGGTGGTCGCCGCCGCTGGTGCAGAGGTGGTCGCCGCTGCTGGCCAGACCACCAGCGCTGCCTGCCACCTGCACCCAACTCTTTGGCTTTAATGGCCTCGTCGTCACCCCCCGTAGGAAGATGGGGGCGAGGGCCTCTCTGTTATGGCGCACACGTTGAGGTGGCCACCATTGCTGGCAAGTCGCTCGGGAGAATTCTGCGAGGACAGCGTCCGCGAGCTTCCAGCGTGACCCTGCTGGCGTTGAGTATTTTACATCTGTAGAGGTGGAGCTAGGACTCCGCTTGAAGGCAAATGTAATAACTTTTGCTTTTGTAAGGTACTTTTTGAGTACTATTTATCAAGCAGTATTAGCACTTATATGTGTACCACCCGTCCCTGTTGTGTGTGATGTTGTCGACTCCTCCCTAGTACTTGGCCCCCCTGGGATGCAGGATCGAAGTGTCGAGGTTGGATACCAGCATACCTGAAAGAGTTGGCAACAACCCCCAGGAGGCAGCCTCGACCGGGACCTGGGCCTGTACACAGCTTCGGCTAGGGAGCGTTAGTAGCACACCCATAGGATCCCCCGTCTGACATTAGCCATCCTTTGATACATGCTCGGGACCTGCAGTATTTAGTCCGGGAGGCCAAGTAGTGTGTCCGGACCCCCTGGACCGTGGCCCTAGATACTAGGACACCCGTCGCAGAGTGGTGGAGCGTGCAGGCTTACGGTATGAGACCAGGCTAAGCGGCTACACGGCTCCGGACCACCCTAGGAGACAAGTGGCCATTCTCTGGAGCCAGACCCCAGGTTGTCAGACCCATAGGACTATAGTTCCAAATACTAAGGTACCCGTCACAGAGTGGTGGACTGTGCAGGCTTACGGTACGGGACTAGGCTAAGCGGCTACACTGACCCGGACCGCCCCATGGAACGAGCTCCCATTCTTTAGAACCGGCCCCCAGGCTGCCGGACCTCCTTGCTTTCACAGAGGGGTCCTAAACTGCAGGCCTGGCTTTTTCAATTCAGATGTCATCGTGTCCAACAATCTGGACCGTACGGGTGGGTTAGATAAATAGTATTATCTAGAGACTACAGGATAAATCCATGGAGCAGGAGGATAAAGTCATCATAGAAGCACATTTGAGGGGGTAAATCTCCTTTTTATAACTTGACATGCATGTGTGTAAACCAATAGGGCGGGTTTATGAGGGCGGACCTCACCGGGCTGGTGTATACATATGCAAAACTTAATTTCAAAAGAAGAAAAACTTAACCCCTCAGACTTGCTCCTATGGATTTAACTTACAGAGATGCTCCAGAGGTTATGAAGAGATACTCCTTTAGTTATAGCAAGGCGGGCACCCCCCAGGTTGGCATATTTTTGTCACCTTGAAGAGTTCCTCCCAGCTGGGGGAGAGATTACAGACCCCTTCTTGGTTCGGTACTTGTCGTAGGACTAGGTCCTGACCCTGGGCTCCCTACTATGCACGAACCATTGGCCACAGTGTATGGGCGTCTGGTTACAAAGTGCATTTCAGGCTGCCGCTTGACATCTAAGTTCCCCGATGGAGTCCTGGTCCTAGCGCTGTGATCGCCCTGCATAGGCTCATCAAAAGATTGGACCCGTGGGGAGTCCAAAAGGGTTTTCGCGGGGGAGGCATGCTTTGGCCCCATGGACCAGGGGATACGGGGTCCCCTGGTGGTCCGTCTAGATGTTGTCACCAGAGTCGGAGTCTCTAGTGAAAACATCCTTCAGGGTTCCTTCGGGTGATTGATACCCGATGTCCGGTTCGGCCGCAGCCACCTCGTCGTCGTGGACCTTTTCCTTGCTAGCCGGCGACGAGGTGGGGAGCCGTCGCCGAAAGACTGCTCGCGCCGCGCGCTGATGCGCTTTGCGAGGTCAATGATCTCGTGACACTCTGTGGCACTATGGCGACCGTTGGGGTGCACAGGGCATGAGCCGCTGTTACCCTTCTGTGGCCATGGGTGTTTGTTGCGGTCGCCCTGGCCCCCAGTCGCAGCTGCGACGACCAGAGCGGTGGAGTGCGCCTTCTCATGGTCGCGGTTCTTTTTCTTCTTCTTTTTGCTGTCCTGAGCGATGGCACCTGAGCCACCCGTCTGGGCAGCCCCAGTCTATAGCGCTAAGTGCCACACACGACCCTCAACGGCCCTGGCGTACTTGTCGGCTAGAGCGAAGAGAGTGGAGACAGTTTCCACGTCATGCGTGGCCAACTTCTCCAACATCTTTTCATCATGTACTCTCTAGCGGAAGGCCATGATGATAGAAGAATCAGAAATGCGAGGTATCGTACCCCGCACCTTGGTGAAGCGGGAGATAAACGTCCGAAGGGTTTCCCTAGGCTCCTACCTTACTGCATGGAGGTGGGCCTCCACGCCGTGTTGTTGGTAAGCACTAGTGAAGTTCGCCGTGAACCGCGCACAGAGCTATTCCCAGGAGTAGACCGACCCTGGGGCAAGGTTCATGAGCCAAGTCCGGGCGGGCCTAGACAAGGCGACATGAAAATATGTTGCCATCACAGCAGTGTTCCCACCTGCTGCTGTGATAGCGGTGACATAAACCTACATAAATTCCGACGGATTTGATGTACCATCGTACTTCTCCGGCAGGTGCGGCCAGAACTTGGATGGCCAGGATGCCGCGCAGAGATGATCCGCGAGCGCTGCACAGCCCATGCCGGCCAACGAGACACCCGTCAGGATCCGGGCGCCCGTCGAGGTCTGCGGTGCCACCGCAACGAAGTCATAATCGAGGTTGCGACCCTCGATGTTTTGTCGGCGTTCACACGCCCTTTCCAGAGCCACACAAGCATCCTTGCCCGCACGCCTGCGGTTGAGTTCTGCCCGCAAATTGTCTGGTACCTCCAGAGAGGTTGTGGCATCTTCCCCCACCCACCGGCGATTGAGCTCTGCCCGCAAGTCCTTGGTCGGTGCAGCCCTTACAGAGGGCGAGCGCACTGACACGGACGCCTCATGGTGACGTCAGGACGAGCGAGGCCTGGACCTGCCTGAGCCAGAGTGCGCCATGCCGAGTAGCCGGTCGACGTCGTCGCGCCACTGTTTCATGGCCCCCGGCGAGGCCGTGGAGCTAGGAGGGTGGCGCAACAACTACCTGGCTGCGGACAGCGCACCAGGGGCGGTTCTTGACGCCCTGGTCGACTGCGTTGGAGTATGCTGCCTCGTAGAGCGCTTAGCAGCTGCTGCATCGGGCACATGTCAGCAAGAGGCCCGTGGTATGGAAGAGGCAGCCTCCTCCATGGGGAAATCCTCGAGGATGAAGTCATGGTGCTCAACGATGTGAACCATGGCGTCGAGCAGGAAAACAAGCGAAAACCTAATGCCAGGCCCCTACCTGGTGCGCCAAATGTCAGAGAGGAAATCTTCGGCCGGGTGGCGGAGTGCACCCGCCCTAAATCCTAAGATGAGGAGGGGCCTAGGCGTTTAGCTTGTTAGAGATTGGGGTGATGAACACACAAGAACTCTCAAGGGTTTAGAGTGGTTCGGGCCGCCGGAGCGTAATACCCTACTCCATTGTGTATTATATTGCTTGTGAGCTTGAGTCGTGTCTGGGATGACTTGGGTGAGCCTTTTTTCCAAGCTCCCTTATAACGTCGCATGCCTCCCTTTTTATAGCTCAAGGGGGTGCGTACAAGGGCACTGAACCCCAACATGTGGGCCCAGAGACATAACAGATGTAATACTTGGAGCGACTAATGTTGTCCCCAGTGCAATCTTCCTTGCGCCCTAATATCCGCGATCTGCGTAGCATTAGCGTGCATGGGGAGCTTCCCTTGCAACGTACGTGTGATGATAGATGAGCCCAGTGCATCTCGCAGCTCGGGCGTACTGTTTAGCAATGGATAGGCCTGCCGCCTGCAGGATGGCCTGGACGTCGCCTGCCAGCTGAGTGGACAAGACACATTAAATGCTGAAGGGGCACATACCCTGTCAGCGGGGTAGTCAGGCGGCGCGCCTTCTCTGCAATAAATGCAGAGACAGCATGGCCCAGAGGTCTTACGTCAGGCTCCGCCCACTGGCTTACGTCACACGTGGTTGGCCACGCGGCAGCATCGGGTCTCCGCCTGGGCGGGGAGCAGTGGCGCTATGCGGACAGGTCCACACCAGGCTAGGCCTGGACACATGTCGGCACCAGACCTCGGCCTGAGTAAGGCCTAGGTATTCCCCGCCCCTGAGTCCCGAGACTCGACTGTGGGTAGTCTGGATCCTACGTAGAGGGGTCCGGGACTCAACCCGGAGGTCCGGGCTGCACTTGCGGGGGTCCTAGATCTTTCTCCGGAGGTCCGACCTACGTGTACAGGGGTCCGACACTTTCCCATGGGGATCCGGACCCATTGTTGGCATCTTGGAGTGTATCGCTTTTTCTGGCCACATGGTGATGCCAGAGCCATCCATGTGGTGGAGTCGGGTGTTGTTCCCTACGCGACTAGAGATAGTCACGTGGACACCGTGTCCTCAAGCTATAGCAAGGGGTACCCTGATCCAGGGTACCGACAGGTAGTTTTCAGAAGTTTCTTCAAAGCAGGATTGAGGTTTCCTTTACATGAAATGATTGGGGATGTTTTGGAAGATTTCAAAATTTATCTTCATCAGCTTAGTCCTAATGCCATCGTTAGGCTCAACTTCTTTATCTGGGCTCTTCGAAGCCAAGGAGCGGAGCCGCTTGCCGAAGCTTTCTGCCGGGTGCATGAGCTTCATTATCAGACGAAGGCTAGAGAAGATGGGCTTCACAAGAATTTTGGCTGTTACAACCTTGTTTATCGCAAAGATATGAAGAATCCGGTGGTCAGTTATCGCACCAAATAGCCAACTGGTTGGAAGAATGAGTGGTTTTATGTTAAGGTTGATGAGAAAAAGGAGAAGATAGTTCAGAGCCCACTGGTCCTAACCTTTGGGTTAACTAGGCCCCTGTGCGACATGCTGCAAGGGTCACCATGCTGAGAAGCTGTGGGCGAATTCCGAGTTGTATCTGAGCATATCGGTACTAGAGATTTGGTGCAGGAATACTTGGCCAATAAAGTATTTCCGACATTAAAGGAATGGAATATGCCGAAGCTTAAAGGAGAAAAGAAAAAGAATGAACTTGTTTGACTGCCTTATCACTTCAAGTTCAAGAAACATTTCAAAGGGCCTTGCCAAGAATGGTTGGAAATGATTGACGCTATGTGCAATGAAATTTTGGGCAACTATACTAAGAAAGAAGATCAATTGATGACCGTGACCTTCGGTACCCGACCGAAATGAAGTCTAAATCGAGTAATGGATGCCTTGCAATTTGAATACCCTGATTATGAACGATTAAGCAAGGGTGCCGAAGGGCTAAAGCGAAAAAGAGTTGTCAGTGTTATGAAGAGACAAGCTGCTAGAATGATAAAAGAAGATGAGAAAGCTTTAAAGAAGAAAAAATCTAGCCCTGAGCCGAAGGTGGCTGTTCCGAAGAAAAGAAAAGCTGCGGCTACGAATCCAAGAACCACTGATATAGAGGAAGAAGTTCCTTCAACGCCTCCTGCTGCTGACGTGGATGAAATTTTACAGGTAATGACCGAATCTTTACCTCTCAAGCTAAGTTCACTAGGGCCACAACTGATGAAGCTTTTACAGAAGAAAGAGGAGCCTGCGGCAATCAAGAAGCCTGCTGAAAAAAGGCGAAGGATTATTACTGTTATTGATGCTATTGAAGAAACGCCACCATCGGCTTCGGCGTCAAAAACACCAGTTGTCAAAGACACTGCAGCTACCGAGGCTGCCCCCGCCGAAGCTGCAACTGTCGAAGCTGAGACGGCTGAAGATACAAATCTAGAAAGCACTTTTTCTGATATTGATAAGATGCTTTTGAACATGGCCGCGGAAGAAGCTGCTGCAGCTGCCGAAGAGACTCTGGCCCCAGCGCCCGAGAAAGAGAAGGGGAAAGAGATTGCCGAAGATACTTCAGGGGGAAAAGGATTTTAATTTTTAAAACATACTTGGGCAAAAGCTGTCTAAAGCTGAGAAGGAAGAGTTGAGGGATTATGCAATATCATGCGGCTATCAACCAGGAGCATTACTCTTCGGTGGTGTTGACGAAGAGAGCTTAGGATGTCTCCGGGACCGAAATGGAGCGAAGGTTGTCAGCACTCTATCAAAGAGTGTTGGCTTTCCGAAGCTTGAGGCCGACCTCAGCAGATACCGGCGACAACATATCGTTGGTAGCTTGTTTTATTCTAATTTTAAGGTAAAATCCCTACCTTAACTTTTTTATTATTTTCGAGATGAAGGTTGCTTCTGATGAAGGTTATTTTTTCAGAGTCTACTACTAAGTAAAACCTTGAGGATGCAACAAGACCTTGAGGACAAGAGAAATGAGATTATAATTGAGGGCTTAGAGGCCAAAATTAAAGATCACGAAGCTGCTCTGGAAAAGAAAGATTTCATGATTCAAACAATGGAGGGTTCGCTGGCAAAAGCCCAAGCCAAGATTGCTAAATTAAACAGTGAACTCTCCATTAAATCAAAAAGCTTCGACCAAGAGAAGAAGGATTTTGATGCAAAGCTTGAAGCTGAAGTTGCAAAGAGTTTAAACTTGCAAAAGTCATTGAAGGAACTTCAAGATAAGTGTTTGAACTTCGGCAACCGTTGCGTGCAACAACTGAAGCAGGTCTTCAACTCGGTTGGAGCCAGTTCTGAAAAGTTTAAACCTTCAGCTGAAGACCTGCCAGGCATCTTTGATCATATTGAAGGCGAAGTTGATGCTCTTGATGAAGTCATAGTTGGGCATGGTTACTTCTGTGCTCTGCTAGCTTCTCGTGGCACAACTGTTGCTTTTATGAAGGCTGGTTGCACGCACAAGAATATTGTAAACAGGCCGAACTTCAGCTTATCACCAGCGGACTTGAATGACATCCCCGGCCTGGCCCGAAGCATTGGGAACAGATTCGTAACTCAAATTTGGGCGAAGGGTGGACGAAGCTTGGCTGGTGACGAAGCTCGACGTCACCTCAAACCGGTAATAAACTCATACCTTGTGCTTACCTTTTCCTTGACACTTGAATTTACCTTATGACGCTTTGTTATGTATAGGATGATGAAGCCGAAGAGCAATGATCCGAAGCTTGGTGGATGAAGCTGAAGCCGAAAACATTGCTATGAAAAACTTTAGAGGAACTTTTGAATTATTCTTGTAAAGAATATTGTATTCAGATAATACTCTATAAATTTGTCCATACCTTGTAATATATTTTTACCTTTCCGTCCATGAATGAATTGCTTTGATGTGGACGAAACTTGTATTTTTTGAGCCGAAGGCGAAAAACACCTTCCCTTCTTTTCGTACACAATGAAGCATAAATTTGCTTCTTTTCCTTTCACCGAAACCTTATCATTAAAGCCGAAGCAACTGTCTGTATTTGTATGATATGATGATGATGATCCTATGTATGTCTGAATGAATGTATATGAATGCAATGAATGATGTGATGTATTGTGCAAATGAATGTCCAGACAGATGCTTACGAAGTCACATGAAAACTCTTCATTCCCTTAAGAATAGCTGAAATCTCTTTGCCGTTTATTTTTCGGCTGCACCGCTTATTTTTCGATGTAAGTTCTGCATCCCCTTAGGAACGTCTTTTGAACTTCTTCGCCTTCTATTTTGGCGGTATCACCGTTGACTTTTTGGTGTAAGTTCTGCATTCCCTTAGAAATGTCTTTTGAACTTCTTCGCCTTCTATTTCGGCGGTATTTGGCTCTGCATTCCCTTAGGAACGACTTTTGAGCAGAAAACTTACGCTGCGCTCCCTTAGGAACGACTTTTTGTAGCTTCATCGTGCTCTGCATCCCCTTAGGGACAGCTTTCGAGCTTCTCCCTGTTTTTTTCTCTCTCTGCACTCAATAGTGCATACTCAAATTTTACATTTTACACATTTTGGGGGATTTTGCTCTCGTAGAGTTGGATAAGAAAGGAAAAAATTACAAATTATGGCCCCATTAAAAACCTTTATCCCCCTTTGGAAAGGAAAAGGGTGCCATAGAAAAAATGGAAAAAGATTACATCAAGTTACACATAATATCGTTGAAGCTCATCCGCATTCCAAGATCTAGGAATGTCGTTGCCGTCCATATCCTTCAATCTGTAAGAACCGGGTCTTGACGAAGATACCACCAGAAAGGGTCCTTTCCACTTCAGCTGTAGCTTGCCTACTGTATCTGGATTGGCCACTCTCCGAAGTACCAAATGCCCTGGCTTAATGTTTTTCAGCCGAACTTTAATGTCACGCCATTTTATTGTTTCGACTTGATACTTGTTGGGACCATGCTTCATCGCCGAAGGTCCTGTAGGAGGAAACAGTTTCGGTTGAAGTCGTCTGCACGTAATGCCGAAGGGTGCTGACCACGAAGCTTCGGAATTACAAACCGACTTAAAGATAGAATGACCTTTTAGTCCATAAGAGTTTGAGTCGATGTTGTAAACTTTTATGAAGGGTATGATTGTAATTGATCACAGGCTGTGTCTTGTGCCTATAAATAGTGAACACCAGGCACTACCGGGGGCGGGCGCTGCCGGGGCGAGCTCCTCGTGGACGGGCGCTGCCGGGGGTGGGAGAGACGGCCGCGGGGTGGGAGCTGCCGGGGGCGGGCTCCTCGGGGGCTGACGCAGGCGGGCGGCGGCTCCTCGGGGGTGGACGTAGGCGGGCGGCGCCTCCTCGGGGCCGGGACGGCGTCCGCGGCGGGCGGCTCGGTTGTGGGCCGCGGTCGGGCGAGCCGGGGTGGCGGCGGCTCCTCGGGGCCGGGACGGCGGGCGCGGCCGGTGGCGGCCGGGGCGGGCGACGGCCGGGGCAGAGCGCGGTCGGGGGCAGCAGGGCCGGGGGCGGAGCGGCCGTAAAGGGAAGAATGGCGCGCGGGCGTGATGAGAATGAGATAGATATTTTGTGAAAGGTGAGAGAAGAGGAAGGTAAAAGCTAAAAACATAACTTCCTAGAGTAAAGCCGTAGGAAGTTAGGTAACTTCCTAGAGTTTATGCTTTGCCTCTAGGAAGTTAATTAACTTCCTACAGCCGGCTGTAGGAAGTTAGATTTTCGTTTGACCGGTCAACAGATGAATCCTAACTTCCTAGAGGAGGCCGTAGGAAGTTAGCTGCCCAGCTAACTTTCTAGAGCCAGTCGTAGGAAGTTATGTTTTTGGTTGACTGCTCAACAGCTCAAAGCTAACTTCCTAGAGGAGGCCGTAGGAAGTTATCTGGGCAGCTAACTTTCTAGAGCCAGCCGTAGGAAGTTAGCTATTCTATTGGCTTGTGAACGGATGAAACCTAACTTCCTAGAGGAGGTCGTAGGAAGTTAGTTAAGTTCCTACGGTTTTTTAACTTCCGACAGCTTTTATAAAAAACTGTAGGAAGTTATGTTTATTTCCTAGAGGTACCAGTTGCCTCTCGGAAGTTATGTATTTCCTACGGTTTTTTATAAAAGCTGTAGGAAGTTAAAAAACCGTAGGAAGTGTATGATTTTGGTGTAGTGAGGGGCGGCGGAAGATCGCCGGCGGCGCCTGGATCTCGCTCCCGGGAGGGACCCCGTCGGGAAGGAGAGATCCTAGGAGTTGTCTAGGCTCGTGCAGACCGACCTAGACTCCTCTAATCGACATAGAGTCGAGGAGAGGCAGAGAATTTGGGGATTGGAATACTAAACTAGGGCTAAACTAGAACTACTCCTAATGCATAAGGTAAAAAACGAGTAATAAACTTGATTTGATCGATTGTTGGGGGTTCAATCGGCCGTAGTCCTTTATCTATATAAAGGGGGAGGTCTGGATCCTCTTCCAACTGATTTCCGAGTTAATCCCGCGGTTTTAGGTAACAAATCCCGCGAGAAAATAGGAACCCTAACTGACTCTGTACACGCGCGGACCGTCCGCGCCACCACCACGGACAGTCCGGACCACGGACCGTCCGGCCTCAGGGCGGGACCGTCCCCACGGCCATTTTGGTTTCCAACACGTCCGAAAAAAAATCCTAACTTCATCCAACAGGAAGAGAGGTGCTTGCTGGGGGAGAGGTGCTTTGTTTTCTAATAAGGAGCTGTCCACCGTGTCCACACAATTCACGCGGAGACTTTGAACGGAGACCTCCACCGATTTCTCACGCTTCATATTCACAGAATGGTTGATACAGAATTTATTCTCCGCCACAAGTAAGAAAATGCGCCATGGTTTTGGTTTCTGCAGATACACACATGAGCTACACGCGGCTTATCCAAAGAATGCTGCAAGCAAACAAAACGAGCCGTGTTTGACGGAGAGGAGGCCGGCCCGGAAAAGACCATCTTTTGCACGCTTATTACGATTAAAACTGTAGGCTCTTTGCTGTCGAGGCTATGGTCTTCGGAGTTTTGGGTCTCGATGCACACCCTAGCACCAGCACTGATTAGATTTTTAGACTAGGACAGTTGCAGCTGTAACTTATAGAGATAAAATACTGTAGAAGCAATAAAAGCTTCTACTGTTTCTGCTGTATTTTATCTCTATGAGTTATAGTTACAGTAGTCCGAACAGTTGGTTTAAAGCCACTAGAGATGGCAATGGGTAAATACCCACCAGGTATTACTACCCCATACCCATACCCACGACATAAAAATAACCCCATCAGGTCACCCATATACACTGGCGGGTATGGATTTACCCCCATACCCATACCCATGTGGGTATGGGTCACCCATTGGGTCACCCGTACCCACAAAAGCTAAACATCTTTCAAAATATTATATGATACAAATGTCAAGTATATCCATCTAAATACCATTACAAAATTTCTAGCATTATTTAACCATCCATTCAACACACCAAAGATAATTGGATAAAGTAGTAACACTAGGATAGTACTACATAGCGCATTACATGTTCCATTACATGGTCATTAAATTAACGTTAAGCCTTCTATGACATTATGGCCTAAAAGGTTGTTAAATAGTAAAAAAGATGGATGACTAAAGTCAAAGTTCATGCTTGGGCTAAGTTTATATTGGGTATTTTATACCCACGGGTTAATGGGTATGGGTGAAGACAGAACGTTCTAATACCCGTTTACCCATTGGGTGAAGATTTTTGCCCAATAACAAACCCACGGGTAGAATATTTAGCCCACATACATACCCTAATAGAGTAAATATCCATCGAGTATCGGGTCGCGGGTACCCATTGCCATCTCTAAAAGCCACAGTTAACAGAACCTGCTGCCTTTGGTTTTGGAATCACAAGTTCAGCAGACATGCATGAACACGGTGTACGGAGCGATATTTTTTATTAGTATTAATAACAGTAGTGCCTTCATGATGTGTTTGGTTGAGAAGCGAAGGAGAGCGGAACGGATCCTGCAGTCTATATATGACAAATTTTTGAAATGCTCTCGCTCCACCAAAACGACCAGATGCGGGCGCTCTCGCGGACGCGAGCGCTCTCCTCTCTCTCCTTCCCTCCACAATCAAATGACTCTCCAACCAAACAATGAACAGAGCGGCTCCGTTCTATTCTACTCTTCGACCAAATAAAAAAGGAAGCGGTCTCGTTCTACTTGCCAAACACAGAATGAAATGGATCAATTCTTAGAAGTCGCAGTTCTACAACCAAACGCACCATTAGTGTAGCTGCACTGTAGTACTGTCTACTGATCAACATGCCTCTGACTCCTGTTTTTGCCCTACGGAACAGATGGAGTGATGTATATACAAGCGTACACTATCTTAGGAGAAAAACTTATGGAATACGAAAAACATCCGTAATGAATCTAAAGAATCCAGATGCAACTTCATATATTCGTAGTTTGTAATGCATCAAACACTTGGCAGTTCTGCTCCTTATAGCTATAGATCAAAACATCAGGATCACTAGAGCATTCAAGGGCCCTGCAGGCGGTTATCAGTTGGTGATAGAGCTGTCAGTGTTTGGAATTTTGGACATCAGGTTCACTAGAGCAATGAAGGGTCTTGGAGAAGGTGGTGGCTTTTTAGTCTAATTTTATGAGAATCGCTTTGGTGAAAGCTGTTTAAATTAATGTGAATACATAATCGTCTGAGTCATCATGATACTAGTAGTCCGTCACTTTTAAGATACTAAACCCTATGTACTCCTTCATTTTTATGAAAATGACGATTTCCTACTATCGTGATGACTTCCCATCTCGTGAACGCTTGGCAAAGGACCTTTTATTGATAACTTTTTTTTTGTCATGCACGCTTTGGCTTGCTCTGTCTTTACTCTTTACCAAGTGCCTGTAATTGTATAAGCATGAAACTGGACCAAAACACCCAATAATCGCGCAGTCATCGCAATGTGGTTCCGCACGCGGCAGAATCGTTGACGCCGTCTGTCACTGTCAGCGGTCTACGCCGCCTTCGTCGCTGACAAGCAAGTCTCGACGACGTACGCGACCAGTCGAGATAACAAGCTTCTCCAATGTAGCTTGTAGCTTTATAGTAACACATAAGCATAAGAAACGATCTATCCAAACTAAGTGCTCTCTACCTTTTGTACGTACCAGCATACCTCTCTTGTGAGAGCACCAATTAAGCAGTCAGGAGAACACTGAACACTTCTATCGCTAGAAAATAGTGAAGATCCCCACCCCCCTAGATTCTTTAATGCAAACTTATATTTCAAATCCCCGAGTAGTGCATCGGTTGGTGCATGTGAAGAGCTTTCAACAATAAAATCATCAACATAGATTAGCATAAACGGAGGGTGCCTTCCATTACTGTAATAAAGAGCTAAATGCATGAGCATGGAAGGATTTTATAACATGACAAAAAGGAGGGACTAAAGGAAAATACAAAAGGGCTCAAATAAAAGGTATAAGGTAAAGAATTTTATTATGCTGATCAAGATGCAATAAAATATTGTGATTGGATTTAGACAAATGGTCATACTATTGAGAGGAGAGTTTAGTTGGATAATTCGGTCATCTAGTGCAAATGGTTGTTTGGATTCATATGCATTGCATATATGCCTAAGTTTCACACATAAGAGAAAGTGAGTGTGGCTTATTGAAAACACTTTGATATTGCTAATTCTACACTAAAATGTTGGGCAAAATAGATAAAAGTTAGTACACTTGAAAAGAGATTGAAAAATGCTCTCGGTATAGTTTCTCAGAATCGAACGGCGAAGCTACTAAAGCAAGATAAGCAAGAAATAGAGAAAATCGTGTAACATCAGTGCAAACCAGACGACACCTCGTCTTGGTCTAGAGCATATCAGACTAATCTGGTATGACAATTCGATACAAATAGCTTCTTGGAGAAAATAGAATACACACTCAAATAGTCTCCAAAAATTATTAAATTTTAATTTGATTCACACAAAAATAAGGAAGTAATACAAAAAATCTCCTCAAAATTCACAAGACAAAAAACAGACCACATAATTTAACCACCTATCAAACATGTCCTATATGAAAAGACTACAATCAACTTTCTCAAAAAATTAAAATTGATTCAAATAAATTACAACAATAGTGAAACTTGGTGGAAATCAAGACTAATAACACATTTAGATATTATCCACAAGATATCAAATCAAAAAGATAAAAGCTTCAATGGAAATTTTGAAATATCTTTCTTAATTTTGGGTTTTTGTTAAGAATCATCCAAATGTTGGTTTCTAGGTGCTCATGGAAAATTAGCAGAAAAACAATGGCTACATAAATTTCTAAAGGCTCATAGCACCTAAAGATCAACCAAGAACAATCTAAAACATCACCAACTTGAAAGATCTATGAGAAAAGCACAAAGGAAGTAGAAAATTGGAGTCTTGGGAGAAGGAACTTCATATATGGTATAAGAAGTTTCAAGGAACCCAGAAGCACAAAAAAACTAGCCAAGTGATCAGCTCATGTGTCAGCAAGAAATCCTCTTAAACATAACCATAAAAATCATCAAAAAAATATAAATTTTAGATTTAGGGGGACAAGTGAAGCACAAAATTGGTCTCTTGATTACTTCACCATATATGATTACAAACCACCCCTAGCAGATCTCAAAGCTTGGATAGAAAAAAAACTCAAAGAGCTACTCCTCTATGCCTCTTTTCCTATCTCTCACATATGAGAGTCTAATCCCCAATACATCCAAATGCTTGGTCTCTACCACCAGCCATATCCTACATAAATAGTTATTGTGCTGTTTTAGGCCACATAGCCAAAAGATCTCCTACTAGTAAATCCATCTAAGTTTTTTCTACAAAGATCCAATGGACTCAATGCCTTTTTTACTCGGCTTCATCTTGAAAAAACTAGGAGATTCCATCATAGGTCCACCTATTTGCAAACCATAAATAGTCTTTGGCTAGTTTTGAGGCCTAAACTAGCACGCCCTTCTTCAATGGTTTTGAGGACCAAACCCTCAAACCATCCATCTCCGTTTTTAGGATATTAAACCGGAAAACCCTAATGCATGCATCGCTAAACTTAACTAACATATGACAATGGGTGTTCGACCTCCAACAAGGTTGACACACTCACATTCCCTCTTGACTTGACCAACACCATCTTCATTGTTGATGTGTGTGTGTGTGTGTCTTCTTCCAAGTGCCACGATGCCATCATTCCACTCATAGACTTGGCCGACACTGTCTACATGACCCATGTACCCTTACTCTTCATATGTCTAATATGAGCCACACACGACCTATTCTTTAACCTATGCTCCCTTGGTCCAAGCCTTCTCGTGTGCTTTTCACTTCTCCTAGTCCATCATGCATGAACTTCACATTTGATCTCCTCCATTGATGTTGATTTCTTGACGCAAGTAACACATGCACTTTCATAAGCAAGATACATGTTGCACAACAAACTCAAGACAAATCAACACAACACCTTCAGTTAGCCATTAGCATAATCAAACAAATATGAAATATGAATCAACCGGGAAAGCCTCAAATCTCTCATATTTGGGTTAACCATTCATCACACATACACGCGTAGGGACATGTTCACCATGTGTTCATAATCGCCCTTGATGAATGCATTGACCAACACTAAAGGCCAACAAAGAAGGTTTGAAGGAAAAACAGAAAATTCTCACTCAAATGCTCAATAAAAACAAACACAAGCCCACGTGATGTGAGTAAGGATCATAAAAGCTCCAAGTGAAAAACTCTTGGTTCCTAAAGAATGGGCGAAGGTTGAACACAGCCGAAAATTCAACTAAGAGATATAAGACCCTTCATTGAATCCCAAAAGCCCTCAAAGCCATTTCATTCATTGTTAAACAATGAGCACAATAAAGTTCTTCTCAACTTAGTTTCACATTAAGCTATGTTTTTTACATTTTGTTTGATATGAAGAGGTAATTTGAATCGTGGCTTTGAATATCATTTTACTCCAAGGGGAAGATTCAATCATTCAACCAACATTAAGAATCTTTTTTGTACATTTATCTTTAAAACTCTAATATCAAATTATGGTCTATTTTGTAATGTAGTTGACTAAAGAATAATTAGGGTGTGTTTGGTTTAGCTTCCTGAACCAGATTTGCTGCCAAAAATTCAGAATCTCAACCAAAGAGGTATAACAACATAATAGATTCCTAAAAATTTATATATTTCTCTAGTTCTATTCAGAATCACCTTCTATCCTAGATTTTTCACATTCCTGCGATCTATGTTACAAGCTGTCACACTCTTATAAAATCTATAGTTGCAGTTATTTCAACCAAACAAATTTAAGTTTTTTTTTCATAATTATCAGCTCACAACATTTTTCTCACAGCTAGAATCAGATTTTTCTAAAATCTACGGCTGAACAAACAGGCCAGAATTGCTAGCATTAAACTCTAATATCTTAAATGCATGAGGAAGCTAGTTGACTATGGGTACAAAATAGAGAAATGGATATAAGCATATTTTTGCGTAATAGTGGTGGCAGGACGTTTGTGAACATCTCTGATGACCATGGTGATTTTTAGAACTTAGGCCTAGAGAATTAATGTAGTCTTCTATTTGCTGAACAAAAATACCAAAATAATACGTCGGTAGATGTTAGTTCTTGAGTTCAGACAATGTAGTAAAAGTCACTCTTGCGTTTGAAGTCAATTGATTTGCCGTTGGAAAGCTGCTTCCCACGACCTACCCGCTGTGGCAGCAAGCTTCTACTCCGTGCCACACTCCAGCCTGCTTTTCCTTAGCGTCTGCTCGCTGCATCTGAGCAAAATCTGCAGCGCCTCCGCCATAGTAGGGCGCGAGGACGGCGAGCTCGCCGTGCATTTCACGCCCAGCCTGAACACGGTCTCGATCTCGTCAGCGTACCCTGCGTATCCGACGCAGATGTCGGTAGCGATGCTCGCCCCTGACCGGTACTGATGCCCCGCCCACTCCGCCAGGGAACCATGGTCGCCGCCGTCGTTGGCGTTCCTGTCGGTCGTGAGCTCCAAGAGCACCACGCCGAAGCCGAAGACATCCACCTTCTCGTTCACCCTCCTGGTGTAAGCATACTCTGCAGACATTAAACAAATAAATGACAAGCTCTCTCGCAACGCGGAATTTTTTTCCCGTTTCCTGTATTTTTTTCTTGTAAAAATGAACTGGTTCGCATAAAATTTCTATATAATTCCTATATTCCAAAAGGGCCTAAAATTCGGTCGATACTGTACAAAATCCGACAAAACGAGTGGAAATCCCCTTGGATTTTTTTCCTTCCAAAACTAGATCCTCACCGGGAGCCATGTAGCCGAACGATCCGACCACCCAGGTCATGGTGTTGGGCTCCCCCGCCTGCATCAGCATCCTAGCCAGCCCGAAGTCCGCCACCTTGCCCCGGAACTCCGAGTCCAGCAGGATGTTGCTGGTCTTGACGTCCCGGTGGATGATGGGGGGCGAGCAGTGGTGGTGCATGTAGCACAGCCCCTGCGCCGCCCCGACAGCCGCCACGAGCCTCGTCGGCCAGTCCAGCGGCACGCGCCGCACGGGCCGCGCCCTCGCCGTCGGGTGCCGGGCGCGGAGGACGTAGTCTCCGTGCAGCCACCTGTCCAGGCTGCCGTTGTCCATGTAGTCGTACACAAGGAGCTTCGACTCCGGGCATGAGAGGCAGCACAGCAGCTTGACGATGTTGTTGTGCCGGACGCTGCACAGGATGCGCGCCTCCGACTCGAACAGCTCGTCCGGCGACGTCGTCCCGAAGACCGGGATCTGCTTCACGGCCACCACCCCGACCACGCGCCTGTCGTGCCGGCTCTTGTACGGGACGCGGTAGACGTGCCCTGAGCCGCCGCTGCCGACGAGGTTCTCTGCGGTCAGTCCCCGCAGTATGTCGGCAGCCTCGAAGTTGAGGGCTTGGAAAGCTGTGATTCGCCATGCGTTCTGCTTCTGTTTCCTCAGCATAGCCGCACAGGTGCGCCTGCAGCAGCACAGCGCTGTGAGGCCGCTATTGGTGGTCTGAGAGTCGTCGTCCTCCCAAGGTGGTACCACCACGTTGTCGACGTGGTACGTCCTGTTTGGAGACGGGACCATAGCACTGACACAGAGGAGCACGAAGCATAGTCCGACAAGAGCACTGGCGGCAGCAGAGATGGCGACAACAACGATGTGTGCCGTTATCTTACGAGCGTGGTCCTTGCCTCCTGTGCCAGTTACTACAAGGTAAGGATTCCCGGCTATATTGACATGCAGATTTTGGCGGAGCCTGCTGCTAGGAACGAACCCGGAGAGATTGTTGTAAGAAAGCACCAGCTGCGTCAAGCTCTGGAGGCTCCATAGCGAAGGTGGAACCGCACCGGACAGGTTGTTGTAGGAAAGATCAAGGATCGCTAGGTCTTTTGAGGATCCAAGATCTGAAGGGATAGAACCGTCGAGATGGTTGTGGCTCAGATTGAGCGACACCAGCCCTTCCTTCATCATGCGGCAAGAAGCGGCGGAGAATTCGTCCCCTAGATCGGTGAAGGAATTCATCGAGAGATCGAGGGACAGCAAGGTGTCAAGAAGGCATAAGGGGGAGAAGACGACGGAGGCGTCGGACATGCCGTAGCCGGACAAAGTGATGTTGGTCACGACCATGTAAGAACCGGACGTAGAGCGTGAGCAGGCGACTCCAGTCCAGTTACACATGTCTGTGCCCGAGGCCCAACTGCTACCCACAGCGCTTGAGAGATTCATCATGATGGCCACCTGCTGCTTGTCCGGTGGTAGGGAAGACGGAGACGGCACATCCATGGCGGCCACCGACTCCTGGTGAGACGAGGACAGGAAGAGGTGTGGCACTAGCAGCACTAAGAAGCAGCTGAGAGTGCAGGGACAGTACCTCCTGTGCGCCATGGCCATCTGAGCGAATTTGTTTCTCGTGTCCCAGCCTCCGGTTGGTTGCTCAGCTCTGCCTCTTCTCCTCCCACTCAACGGCTGGATCTTCACCGGCGCGAGCAAGAGAAGAGAAGCAGAGGGTGCTTCATTCTCTTTAGGTTGTGTGTACCATTGTCAGCTAGCTGGTTCGCTCAACAATGGCTTCCTTGGGTTTTGTTCTTCAGGACTGTCAATTCTTGTAGCTGCTCTGCTTCAACAATGGCTTCCTTGGGTTTTATTCTTCAGGACTGTCAATTCTTGTAGCTGCTCTGCTGTTCTAATAACATACCTTGTGATACTAATACACGATATTCGTAAATACCTTCCATGTCAAATCTAAGCATGCAACTTAAGCATGCAACTTTTATTTTATACCTGACTAATAAATACTCAAAATATCATAGTCAGTCAAAGCTGAAAGCAATAATTTCCTGATGGTGGCCGTCCGCCCCTGACTTGGGTCCAGGGTTGACTGACCGGCGTACTGCATCACCTATTCCTGATGTGTGAGACAGCGAGAGCGGAGAGCCACACAGAGAGCTAGATAGATCCGTGTTCTACCCACCGGCGGCTACCGTGTTCTTCTACTGGTGGCTATGCAAGATCGTCTAATAAATGCTGCCTATACGTAGACCGAACTGTATATATGCATCGGCCGGGTCGTTGCATTCGCTTGCCTGAGGTAGACGACGAGCTGAGCAAGCACTGACAGCACGGCACCGGGGCCGGGAGGCGGGGAGCTTCACCGTCCCAACGGGCGGGGAACGGGGATCCAACCTACCCCACCGCATCTTGCAGCAGGCCGCCACCCTGGTCGTCCGATTTTTTTTAGCCCTGTATTAAAAAAATATTCATATACTCGGTATTTGTTTCTATTACGCCGATACGGCTTCCTCCACGTACGCACACTCCACGTTGACTAAAAAATCTTAGCCGCACGTCTATGCACTCACTACCGGAATCAGCTTCTTTGCCGTGTGTCTGAGACACACGGCAAAGGCTATTTTACACTCGGCAAATGCTTTGCCGAGTGTAACACTCGGCAAAGAACGCTCGGCGAACTGTACATCGGCAACAGCATCTTTGCTGAGTACTTTTTGTCGGGCACTCGGCAAATACTTTGCCGAGTGCCATTTGGCACTCGGCAAAGAAAAGTCACCGTCACGGCGCCAAGTGACGGTGACGGATCCTTCGCCGAGTGCCCACGGCGACACTCGGCAAAGGAGGTTTATTTGCCGAGTGTCTGGTGGACTGGCACTCGGCAAAGAACCCTCCAGTGGGCCCCTTTGCCAGTCCCTTTGCCGAGTGCCTTGGCAATGGCACTCGGCAAAGACATCTTTGCCGGTTCCCAGGTTTCCTTCTTTGCCGAGTGCCATTTTCAGCACTCGGCAAAGATGTCTTTGCCGGTTCCCAGGTTTCCTTCTTTGCCGAGTGCCATTTTTAGCACTCGGCAAAGATGGCTTTACCGGTTCCCAGGTTTCCTTCTTTGCCGAGTGCCATGGTCAGCACTCGGCAAAGATGGCTTTACCGGTTCCCAGGTTTCCTTCTTTGCCGAGTGCCATGGTCATAGCACTCGGCAAAGCGACCTTTGCCGAGTGTTACACTCGGCAAAGTGACCAGGATGTCCCTTTTTTATTTGTTTTTGCTGTTCCATCCAAACAAACAAAAGATATATATCATTCACATCACATTATATATCAATCGCATCACAGAATGAACACATTTATCATCAACACCATATATATCACAAAGTGTCACTAATATAAGTCTCACAAATATAAGTCAGGTTCATCACAAAACAGATATAAGTCTGGATCATCACTAACATCACCAAGTATCTCACAAGACCAAGTCTAGCCAAACATCACCAACACTCACAAGACCAAGTCTGGATCATCAACGAGGTGGGCATCTGGACTGGTTCGGCGAAGGGCTGGACGAAGCATGAGGGTTGTTCGACGCCGCCGATTGACCCTGCATAGAGAATAGATTGTATGTGTGAGAACATATGAATATATATCATGCAGTACTAAAATTTTGATACTCACAGGAATAGTGAACTCAGCAGGGTCAGTTGCAGGGAACAACGGAGGTGGTGGAGCATGACCCTGTGCGGCGCCAAGGCTCTGCATGTACGCGAACATCTCCGCCATCCTCTTCTCCAGCTCCTCACGTTGCCTCCTCTCATCATCTAGCTGAGTCTGTAATATTTCGCCCTAATGTTACGATAATGCAAAGAGAAGATATATAAAAATTAATGAACGATGAATAGATAAGGAATAACTTGGAGTTGCTGGATACGATGCTGTGAGGTGTCCTGCCGAGGTCATATGGCTGGGCTCGCGCTCGTGCTCCTTGCTCGCACCTGAGAGAGAGTGGGAGTGGAGGACGAGTCGATTGCCCCGTCGGCAATCCAGTACCGCCCATGCCTCTTGCCTCCTCCGACCCTCATGAGGACATCTCCGTCGATGTCCTCGGTCCTCGGATCGTAATCTGGCCCATGGACCTCCTTGGCCATTGCGGTGTACTCACTGAGTCGGCTGTGGATGGCGGGGTTGGTGTACGCCTCGGGCCCGTCATCCGGGTTGTAGGTGACGTCGGACGTCGCCTTCCCCTTGTGGGCCATGGCATATGCCGAGAACGTGGAGCAAGGCGCGCCACCATGTGCCGCCGACTGCGAGAAAACCAACGATATGGTTAGAAATCATGTCTAATCGAAAGTTATATACCTAAATAAAAAAGAGCGCGTACCCATGCTTCCGCGTATTTGCCCAGGCTGCGGCTGCCTTGATGGTGGGAGGGACCTTGCATCAGCAAACGTCGTTCCCGGCTAGCGTTGTGCGCCTCGTCCCACTCAGCCGAGCACCACCTCTGCACCATCTTCTCCCAGCACTCAGGATGCGCGGCGCACCAATGAGGAATCATCTAAAAAAATATAAGTACACCGCATATCAGAAGATAAGAATAAGCATATTTAGTACCAATAATAAAGTTTTGTATTTACCTGCAAGTACTGGTCCGCAGTCAATGACATGGTTCGGGCGTCCTTCTTGTTCACCTTCTCCCCAAGGACGGAGCCGTGGTAAGTGACGATGGCCTGGATGCGCGCCTCGTAGTGCATGTCCACGACGAGCTTCTTACAGCACGTCGTAGACACCACATCCGCCCTGGCCTCGTATCTAGCATCGCACCTGAAGAAATCCTACATACAAAAACGATGTATCCATACATTATTTAAAGAATATGCAACAAATGCGACTTATTAAACAATATAGTGCGAGGAAGACTTACCCACAGCTCTTGCTTGACCCGCTCCGCCTTGTTGTTGAATTGTCTGCCGTCCCGATCTACTGCATCGGGGGCGACGGCGTAGTGGTCGAAGGTGTATGCTGGGCTCGTCACTCCGGCGTACTCGACAAGTCCAGGGAAGTGTTCCCGGCATAGAAGGCCGAGGATGCCATTGGGGTTGCAGCCGTGACCCCCTGCAGTCTCCAAAACCATCCAAGACCTGTCGAAGTGATTAAGATGAAGTATTAGTTTCTATTATTAATTTGAACATATAATATGAAAAAGCAGCAACAACATCTAAAGTTACCTACCTCTCTCCATCGGGTCGTATGAGCGGACGTCTGTCACGAAGTATGGGTCGCTTAGGTAGGCTCGCGGGACCTCGCAGGTAGATACTCCTCGAACCTGAGGAGCCAGAACCTGAGACGTCCTGCTGAGCGGCGTCGTCGTCGTCGTCCTGCTGCGCCGCATCGTCATCGTCCTGCTGTGCCGCATCGACAGCGGCTTGCTGCTCCACCTGCTGCTGTACGGCGTCGTCCTGCTGCGCCTCCTCCTCCGTCCTACGGGTGCTCCTCCTCCCCCTCCCCCTCCCCCTCCTCGTCCTCGTCCCACCATCTTTGTCCAACAACCTGCAATTAAGAGTAAACAATTAAGCACAGATAAAAAAATATGTATTTAGAAACATATGCAAAATAAATGAAATATAGCATTACATCGATTAAAAATAATCTTCATATGTGTCTGGGTTAGCCGGATCATAAGTGTCATCATCACTATCAACCATTTCATAGTCAACATCATCTGAAGGCGCAACTTCGTCATTGGCATTGCCTTCAAGTATTTCTAAGTCATTCTCATTTTGCACCTCATCATCCTCGTCATCAACAACCATTTCAATATCTACTTCCATTCCGATCGCTTCGGTTAAGTCTATCTCAAATTGCCCTTCGAGCCCATCTTCTTGGAAGAACTCTCCGTCATATGTGTCCGGGTCTAAGTTATAATCTTCATCGTTTGGAACAGGTAATTTAGCGTGCGGTGATACCTTATACACAACATCCCAACCCTTAAGATGTTGTTTCGTTTGGCACGCATATGGAAGATAATACACTTGTGTGGCCTGTTGGGCCACAATGTAGACATCGTCTCCTGTTAAGGTGGAATCCTGTCGAATTTCGACTATCCCAAGATTAGAATGTGTCCGTCTCGTAACTTCAGGGTCAAACCAATGACATTTGAATATCACTGGAGTAAGAGGTTTGGAACCATAAAAATTGAGTTCATATATTTCTTCAATTCTTCCATAATACTCGACCTCGTCAAGCCCGGGCGTAAAGACTCCAGAACACGTGGTTTTTCGATTGGGCCGACTTTGGTCGTAGCTTGTTGTGCGAAAACGGTATCCATTGATGTCATACCCAGAAAATTTCCTGACCCTATAGGCAAAGCCATTGGCTACTTGTCTCAACTCGGCACTCATAGACGGCTCTCTTTGGCCCTGCAAGTTCAAACACGCTAGATTGTTATATTATTCGCACGTAAGAGCAACTTGGAATAACAAACTAAGCACGTACCTTATGTTTAAACCAGGAAATGAAATCGGGCAATCCATTTCCCGCACCCTTTCTAAGAAGGGTATCATATTCCTGTGGAGTTGGGTCCCTTGATCGACGCCAGAATTCATGAAGAAATTGCTCCATGTATGGCGTCACCTCTTCAAGGTTGGTCAATACATATAGCATGATATGGCGCCACTCTTCATGTCTCAGGGTCTTGGTGGTCGAACCACTCGCGCTTCCGAGTTGCCCTCGAAAAATGCTGAGGTTCGATTCATTGCCGCCATCATTGTAACGAGGGGGTGGATTATGCACGCTCGGCAGTTTGTCACCATAGTAAGTTGTTGTGAAGTTTGACACCTCCTCCAGTATGTATGCCTCTGCAATGGAAGCCTCGATTTTGCATTTATTTCTACATTTCTTTCGGATACTCTTTAGACATCTCTCGATTGGATAGCACCAACGTCCCTGCACGGGCCCCCCCATTCGTGCCTCATATGGGAGATGAATAATCAAATGCTGCATCGGATTGAAGAAGCCGGGTGGAAAGATCTTCTCCAGCTTACACAGTAACACGGGTGCCATCCTTTCCAAGTCTGCAATCATGGTCCGAGCTAACTCTTTTGCACAAAGCTGGCGGAAGAAATAGCTCAACTCTGCAAGCGCTAGCCAGACATGCTCAGGGACATAGCCTCGAACCATCGCCGGAAGAATTCGTTCAATCTATATGTGGAAGTCATGACTCTTCATCCCTAAGACTCGCAGAGTAGATAAGTTCACCCCCCTACTAAGGTTAGCTGCATACCCATCAGGGAACATTAACATCTTGATCCACTGTAGTACTTCCTTCCTCTGGGCCCTGCTCAGGACGAAATCGGCCTTAGGCCTTCTCCATGTCTTACCACCACTAGGCGGCTTCATCTCTTGGTTTGGTCTATCACATAACTCTGCCAGATCCACTCTTGCCTTTACGTTATCCTTTGACTTATCAGGAATCTCCATAATTGTCGCCCAAAGTGCCTCGGCGACATTCTTTTCAGTGTGCATCACGTCAATGTTGTGTGGAAGGAGCAGGTCATCATAATAGGGGAGCCGAGTCAAGCCCGACTTATGTGTCCACATATGTTGCTCACCATATCCCACAAAACCACCTTCTGGGTTGGCCACGAGACCATCTATCTGTTCGCGAACTTCGGCACCAGTCATCATTGCAGGTGGGCGGTCTGTCACCACGACACCTTTCGTAAAGTTCTTGATGTCTTGTCGGAATGCATGGTCAGGAGGGAGAAATTGTCGATGTTTATCGAATGACGAATATTTGCCACCCTTCTTCAACCAAATGAACCTAAGAGCTTCCTTGCAAACTGGGCATGGGAACTTACCGTGAACACACCAGGCGCAAAATAGCCCATACGCCGGAAAGTCATGCATGGAGTACTGGTACCAAACATGCATTTTGAAGTTTGTCTTCGTAGCTCGGTCGTACGTCCATACCCCTTCCTCCCAAGCACGGACCAATTCATCAATCAAAGGCTCCATGTACACGCCCATTTTATTCCCCGGGTGTCCAGGAATTATCAACGACACGAATATGTTCTGTCTTTGAAAGCATACGCCGGGGGGGAGATTGATGGGGATAACGAACACGGGCCAACATGTGTATGGGGCAGCGGTCATTCCATAGGGATTGAACCCATCTGTGGCCAGCGCAACACGAACATGTCGAGCCTCTTTGGCTTTCTCATGGTGAATGGCATCAAAGTGGGTCCATGCTTCACCATCGGATGCGTGAACCATCTTGTCAGGATTGTATCGTTTGCCTTTTTTGTGCCATGTCATCTGTTTCGCGGATTCCTCTGTCATGTATAGACGCTGGATCCTCGGTATGAACGGAAGGTGGCGTAGGATTGTCACGGGGATGTCGAGCTGCTTCTTCTGTCCATCACCAGAGTCTACCTCCATGAACCTAGACGATTTACACTTCGGACAGTACTTTGCCTCAGTGTGTTCTTTCCTAAATAGGACGCAACCCTTCGGACAAGCATGTATCTGCTCATACGTCATCTTGAGTGCACGAAGGAGTTTCTGTGCCTCGTACATGCTCTTTGGCAGAATGTGATCCTCCGGAAGCAGGCTGCCAATAACTGTCAACAAACCATCGAAGGCGTCTCGACTCATGCTATACTGCGACTTCAACGCCATTATACGCCCAATGGCATCCAGTTGAGAAACCTTTGTCTTGCCGTGAAGGGGTTTCTGTGCCGCGTCAAACATGTCGTAGAATGCCTTTGCGGTCGCCTCTGGCTCGTCCTCCGTACGTCCTTCGGCGAACTGTGCCTCGTGATAGTCGTTCAACATGTCTGCTACCCCAGCATCAGCATCGTAATCCTCGACGCGTTGTCTCACCACCTCCTCTCTCGTGCGATGCGCTTCACCATGGAAGATCCACCGAGTATAGTCCGGCGTAAATCCATTCTTCCAAATATGTTCTACCATGGCCTTCTTTGGTTTTCTTTTCCGGTTGTCACATTTGCTGCACGGACAAGGGACTAGGCTAGCTCCTTTAGCAGCTTCGCTATATGCCCGTTCCACGAAAGCATCGGTCTTCCTAATCCATTCTGGGGTGACATCATTACGTCGAACGCGGCCCGTGTACATCCACTCACGGTCCTCCATCCTCTAACATATATAACCGAGTATAGTTTAATATAGACATGTAATGCATGTACACTACGTTCCTACCTTCTAATAGGTGAGGATAGGTCCTAATCCCACCCGCGGTTGCGTAGATGGAGTTAGTTTCCATGCTCTACTCTGATCCGAGATAGAATTTCGGCAGCACCTCCCCGCTGTTCTCCGGATACACGTCCTGGCAGGGAGAGTGTACTGTCCGGAGAACAACAGGGAGGTGACGCCGAAACTCTTTCTCGGACCGGAGTAGAGCATGGAAACTAACACCATCTACGCAACCGCGGGCTGTCCAAAAAACGTGGACAATTCGAAACTGATACATTTGTAGATATGCAAAGATCTGCATATCTACACCGTATCACTTTCAAACGGGAGACGCCTAACTGGGTTACGTGATCTATGACCATGATGCGGAAATAGAGGTTATACCTAGGGTGGCGGTGGAGTCAGGCTAGTGGGGCTGTGGCGGGTCGGTGCAGTGGCGACGCGACGCGGTGCAGGCAGACCCGCAGCGGCTAGGAAGACAAGTATCTTCTCTGTAAAAAAGAAACACAAGTCTATTAATACAAAAAAAAATCGACAGCACCTCCCCTGTACGTTGAGGTTTTTAAAACCTGCAAATAACACTAACAGCACGATGGCTGACATGCACACAGTAACAAAAAAATCACCTAAAGTATACACTGCAAAGGTAATAGAGCAATCTAATTAGTGCTGAGAACAAGTGAGCACAAGAATTAAATCCTAATTTAAGGGTGTGTATTAGGATTATCTAATACACATGATTCTAACCTCGGTCTGCGCAGGGTTTTGAGAGCATTTAGGATTATCTAAAGCACATTCAGAGTCATCGTTGCCGAGCTCAACACAAGGTAAAAGCAGCTCCGACTTTGCCAGACGGGCCGCACACGGCCAAAAGAGCACGATGACGCCTATACCTTACACCTGGCACAAAAGGAGGAAGACCGAGACGCGCTATCGTTCCCGGGCCTCAACACACCCAGACTCGAGGCAGCTCCAATTTTTCGCCAGCGATCTTGATCCAACACCCACCTCTGGTTTTTACCCGACCTCCAAAACAAAGTAAAGTCTCAACGCGGAGGCGGTAGCGGCAGCAGCGTCGATCGATCGGCCGGCGTCTACGGCCTACGTTCGACTTGCTGCCTCGACGGACGGCCGGCTCGATCTCGACCGATCGCCGGTCGTCGATCGGAGATCGATGGAGTTCACCGCTCCCCCACCCGCGACCCGGTCGGGCGGCGGAGAGGAGAGGGCGGCTGCTGAGCACAACCAGCACCACCAGCAGCAGCATGCGACGGTGGAGAAGGAGCACATGTTCGACAAGGTGGTGACGCCGAGCGACGTCGGGAAGCTGAACCGGCTGGTGATCCCGAAGCAGCACGCGGAGAAGTACTTCCCGCTGGACGCGGCGGCGAACGAGAAGGGCCTCCTGCTCAGCTTCGAGGACCGCACGAGGAAGCCCTGGCGCTTCCGCTACTCCTACTGGAACAGTAGCCAGAGCTACGTGATGACCAAGGGCTGGAGCCGCTTCGTCAAGGAGAAGCGCCTCGACGCCGGGGACACAGTCTCCTTCGGCCGCGGCATCAGCGAGGCGGCGCGCGGCAGGCTTTTCATCGACTGGCGGTGCCGACCCGACCCGCCCGTCGTGCACCACCAGTACCACCACCGCCTCCCTCTCCCCTCCGCCGTCGTCCCCTACGCGCCGTGGGCGGCGCACGCGCACCACCACCACTACCCAGCAGATGGGCACACGGAACCAGTAACACCTTGCCTGTGCGCCACACTCGTTGCCACTGAAATGAGAGCATCATCTTCGCAACTGTCACTCACACGCTCCAACCTCTCCAGGCCGCCACAACCTAGAATAGCCAGAGTCGATGGCGCCCAGCCACGGCCGTCGTCGTCACCACGCCAGCCACAGTCGTTGTCGTGCCGGTCGTGCCAACCGCAGCCACGGCGAACGGCCGGCGTTCCTTGAGAAAGATGTCGCACTGGACGCTGCCCGGGTGGCTGCAGAAGGGGCAGGATCGGACCTGAAGGTGGACGACGACCTGGACCGCCGTTGGGAAGGCCGGATCAGCGAGCTGGCTAGCCTAATCTAGGAGGCTGGTCGTTGTCTACTGCTCCTCCCTGCTAGCATGGGCGGGTGGCGTGGTGGCTCGCACGACTGACTCGTGGCGGCGATGCCCGCGCTCGCGTGGCTGTGGCTGGCCAGCGGGGCTGGCTCGCTACGGCGGCGGCGTGGTTTGCCTGGGTCAGGGGCGTTGGTCGTCGGCGGATCTACGACTGTCAACGGCGCCTTCTGCAGGTGGTGGGTCGTGGGGCTAGGGCCGAACCATGAGCCTCTCCAGCTAGATTCATCTCCCCGCCTCTCGTTTCGGCCTATGGTGTGGGGAGGGCTGGCTGGCTCCGTGCATTGGCACGTGTGGTGGGAGGTCCTCCGGCGAAAGCCATGCTCGCTTTCGGGCGGACAGTAGTGACGCCCGCGGGCGCCAGCCCTACCCTATTGAGGGTGCCGTCTTTAGACCTCTCACCCCCATGCGGGAACCCTCGCCTCGGCCTTCTTGGGGTCTTTCGCTAGTGCTCGACCGGCGTTGGGGCTCTAAGGTTTGGGGCTTCTGGATTGGTGCGTTGTTGGACGGCAGAAGGTGACAACGCACGGCGGCTTGGTGGGTGACTTCGGCATGGCTGACCCTTCAGCTTTCTCCTTGGTGCTAGCGATCTACGCTGCTCTGCAAGGTCTTCGGAGGAAACTTTGCTTGGTCTATACCAGGCGGACAATGACGACTTTTCGACGTCGTTTCTCCTTCTTGAAGGCGCGGCCCAGAAGACCTCAAGTTTGTGTGTTCGTCGGTGTTGTGGAGGCTCTTCGTCACTCCACTTGGCTCGATGGTGTCGGGGCCTTTGTCGTTTTAGGCGTCTGCTTGCTCCCGAAGTTCAACGTTATGGATCTTTGCTTGTGGTGAAGAATTGGAGCTGCCACGTATGGGATGTGTCGAGGCTTGGCAACGATGGCGCGCCTCGGTCTTATTCCTTGCCGAGTGCCTCGTATGGGATGTGCCGAGGCTTGCTCCCGAGGCTTGTCCCTAGTCTCAATATGGCTCACAAGATCTAGCGCACCCTAGAGAATGTCGATCTATTTCTACTTGCATGATTCAAAGATCTATTTCTACTTGCATGATTCAAACTTAACAAGAATTAAATCCTAATTTAAGGGTGTGTATTAGGATTATCTAATACACATTATTCTAACCTCGGTCTGCGCAGGGAGGATGTCGATGGCCGGAGCGGGGAGTGGCGGAGATGGCACTGCAGGGGCGGCGGCGCTTGGTGGCAGGGGGGCGGCGCTTGGTGGCAGTGGGGGCGGCGGCGCTTGGCGGCGTGGGGGCGGCGGGGCACGGCCCGGCGGCGTGGGGGCGGGGCGCGGCGCCCGGCGGCGTGGTGGCGGCATGGGCGCGGGCCCGACGGCGTGGTGGCGGCGTGGGTGGCGGCGTGGGCACTGCAGTGGGCGTAGAAAAGAAGAAACGAAGTGAGCGCAGAGAAGAAGAGAGGAAGACGACGGTTGTATTATTCAACGGCTTTGCCGAGTGCCAGATCGCGGGCACTCGGCAAAGAATTTTTTAAAAATTTTAAAGTACATTTTGCCGAGTGCCCGCGATCTGGCACTCGGCAAAGACGGCTTTGCCGAGTGCCAGGTCTGAGGCACTCGGCAAAGCATTTATTAAAAATTTTAAAATACATTTTGCCGAGTGCCGACTGACAGGCACTCGGCAAAACCTTAACTTATTGTTTTTGCCGAGTGCTGCCAGGCTGGCACTCGGCAAAGAGAGTCTTTGCCGAGTGTCTCCTTTGGACACTCGGCAAAGTACATTTTTATTTTTTTATTTTGCCAACCAAAAATTTTTGTGGTATGTTCCTACACTATATAGACCTACATATACCATTTTGGGTCAATTATAACAGTGTTTTCTATAGCTAGTACATTTAGTTTGTTTATTTGAATTTCTTCGGAAAATTCAGATTTGAACTGCAGGTCACTTGAAACTTGGAAAACCGTGCATGCAAAAATGATATCCATGCTACATAGCACAAGTTACGACCGATTTCAGGAGCGGACCGGAAACTTCGAGCACTATGCTCACTCAACATGGCCGTGAACTTGCCATACAACTGTTTAAAAAATTTATAAAACACAAACAAACTTAGAAAATCATGAAACTTGTCCACATGTCATGATATCATATGTAGAGTCTGTGATAAAAAATTTAGAATGTTTGGAGAAAGTTGTGAGACATTATGTGTAGAAACCTAAGAGAACCACACATGAAATCATAGAGTTTCAATGTGGATCTCTTAGGTTTGTACACATAGTGCGTTACAGCTTTCTCGAAACTTTTTCAAATTTTTATCACAGCCTCTACATATGATATCATGACACGTGGACAGGTTTCATGATTTTCTGACTTTGTTTCTGTTTTATACAATTTTTAAACACCTGGATGGCAAGTTTACAGTCATGTTGAGTGAGCATGGTGCTCGAAGTTTCCGGTCCGCTCCTGAAATCGGTCGTAATTTGTGCTAAGTAGCATGGATATCATTTTTGCATGCACGATTTTCCAAGTTTCGAGTGATCTGCAGTTCAAATCTAAATTTTCCGAAGAAATTCAAATAAACAAACTAAATCTACTAACGATTGAAAACTCTGTTAAAATTGTCCACAAATGATACATGTAGGTCTACATAGTGTAGGAACATACCACAAAAATTTTGAGAGACAAAAATAAAAAAAATAAAAATATACTTTGCCGAGTGTCTAGAGATGACACTCGGCAAAGTATGCTTTGCCGAGTGCCTACTATGTGGCGCTCGGCACAGAACCTCTTTGCCGAGTGCCAGCCGTTGACTCTCGGCAAAGACTGACGGCCGTCAGCTTTGGGACGGCCGCTGACGGCCGTTTGCCGAGAGCCCCCTTTGCCGAGAGTTTGACACTCGGCAAAGTTGTCTTTGCCGAGTGTCGCCCTGTGCCGAGTGTTCAGCACTCGGTAAAGGTCGCTTTGCCGAGTGCCTAGCTTTACCGAGTGCGGCACTCGGCAAAGCCTTGTTTGCCGAGTGCCCGACAAAAGACACTCGGCAAAGAATACAACACTCGGCAAAGCCTGCGATTCCGGTAGTGACTACTTCACATCAAAGCCGTACACGTAGCCGCCGTATGCTGCAATTGCTTCCACAGCATTAGAGATGGCAACAACCGGGTATTACTGTTCCATACCGATACCACGATGAAAAAATAGTTCCGTCGGATCATCTATATCCACTGGTGAGTATAGATTTGCTCTCATACCTATGTAAGTATGGGTCACACGTACCCATAAAGATTAAACATTTACATTATATAAATGTCAAGTATATCCATCTAAATACCGTTACAAAATTTCTACCATTGTTCAATCATCTATTCAAGAATAATATAGATAATTGGATAAAGTAGCAACACTAAGATATTACCACATAACACATTGCATGTTCCATTACATGGTCATCAAATAGTTGTTAAGCCTTTTATGACATTATCACACAAAAGATTGTTAAATAGTTAAAAGGGATGGATGACTAAAGCCTAAGTTTATGCTTTTTGGGCTAAGTTTATACCGGGTATTTTATACCCACAGGTTAACGAGTATGGGTGAGGACGAAACGTTCTAATACTCGTTTACCCATTGGGTGAAGGTTGTTGTCCAATAAAAGGCCTATTGGTAAATCATTTAGGCTATATACATACCCTAATAGAGCAAATACAATCAGTTATTGGGTCACAAGTATAGATATACAGAAAAGCACAAAGCACGAAAGCCCGCCCCGAAGCACGTTTTTTTTTGCCCGGTACGAGTCCGGTTTGGCACGGTTTTATACGGGCCCGGGCCGGCCCGGCACGAATAAGCGGGTCGGGCCTGGACAGGAAACTAAGCATGGCGGACTAGCCCGACACGATCCGTTCACCTCTAAGCCCGTGAAGCCCGCTTTTTGCACTAAACCGTGCTTTCCGGCCCGCTTAGCCCGTTTTGGCCCGCTTTTTCCATGCTTATCGGGCCGGCTCGGTCCATTTTGTTCCGTAGCGGCTCGGGCTCGAACAGAGAAACGAGTTCACGAGCTTAGATGGCTCGGTCCGATTTTCTAACCGTGCTTAGCGGGTCGGGCTTCATCGGGCTTGGACCGGCCAGGCGGCTGGTTTGGCCATCTCTAGTCACGGGTACCATTGCTGTCTCTACACCGTATGTGTGCTTGGCTTCAACGCTCCATCTTCCTGGCTAATAAAAAGGAAACAAAAAAAAGAGAGAAAGCAGCAGCGCCTAGAAGGCTCCCGGCATGCCTGCTTCTTCTACATTGACGCCCCGCTGCCGACAGGCGACAGCGCCAGCAGCGCCAGCACGCTGCTTCTGCCTTCACCAGCGTCGAGCCTTCGCTGTTGTCGTATCGTGGACATACATCCTTTGTAGGCTTGATTTTGCTTTACCCTCTTTGTTGCTGAATAGAAATATCCCAATCTCAGATTGCTTTCCAGCATGACGACATAGCCGAGGGCGACAACGACGACGCATCTGCTTCTACAGGTCTCTACCTCCCGCCTCTGTCATTTTGTAGGAGGTAAAGTGATAAACAGATCTTTTCCATGTTTATCTTCGATTTTTCATGTTATGGTTTCGAATCTTTGCAATGCGCACTCCATCTACACTGAAAGCACACATGCTTTTTTTCTCCCTTTTTTCCTCCAACTACGACGGAAGGCATAGATGTATTTTTTTTTGTCTCTTTTATGTCACATTGGAAACCTTAAATACGTTTTCCCCTTAAAAGCCTTACAAGAACTATGAGCGCATAATGTACACGGCCTTTGCTTTTTACTGGTCGCCCCAAATCACATATGCTTTTTTTGTCTCTTTAATTATGTCACATTGGAAAACTTAAATTGGTTTACCCCTCAAAAGACTTGCAATAACTATGAACGCATAGTGTAGACAAGCCTTTGGTTTTTACTGCTTGCTCCACGTACGTCCACTCGCGCGTACGTGCCCTCCGAAAGCTACCTAAAATCTATGCTTCTTTGTTCTTTTACCCCCTTTACAAATGAGTTTAGGTGTTGTATTTCCCTAAATTATGAGGTGAATCGGTCTTCGCTAAAAGATGACATGTTTAGGGGGTCCAATATTATCCTAAAAAATGTTGACTTCTCCCTAACCTTTCTTATTTTTTTTGGCCTCCTGCAGCACGTGTTACTTTGGGATGCATTCATGGAATTACTATTTTAGTTCACCATATTGTAGCGTATTTTTAAAGTTCCTTTATTCATGTTTCAGATGATATGAATTAGGTTTTTAATACTCCCTCCATCCTAAAATAGTATTTTATTTTAGAGTGTTAATGGATTGATACATTATTTGATGTATATATATATACAGTGGCGTAGCTAGGATTTTTTCATGAGGTATGCCATAAAAACTTCAAGTTTGCCTAAAAAATCTTTTAAATAACTAAACATCATGAATCAAAATTGCAGAGAAAAACTTAGGGTTTGCTACAAATTCACCATCTCTTCCTGTAAGCTCAGGGCTGAGGTATATATATATATATATATATATATATATATATATATATATATATATATATATATATATATATATATATATATATATATATATATATATATTGCTATCCATTTAAATATGGAGACAAAAATAAGAAGCTAAACCGAACAATATATTGGAACAGAGGGAGTATGTACTATCCATGTTCCTGTTAACATATCTGTTAGAAGGGAAATCACATAGAATTCATATGTTTTTTTGCTTACTATTTTCCCACTATTATTGCCTCCATGTAGGTAGGTGTGCTGTATTTTTTATGCTCTTCTATAATGCCTCCACTTTGATTTTGTAGTTGATTCACGCCTGTCGTCCACGTACGAAATTAGAAGTTTCAGAGATAAAACAACATAGATAAATAGTGTGTTGATTGCTCCTACCTATGCAATATTACATGGAATTCAGATGTTTTCCTTAACTATTTCCCCTCCATTATTGCCAAGGTGTGCTGTATTTTTCATGTCGTTTTCTGATGCCTCTACTTTGTTTTCTGTAGTTCTTTCACGTCTGTCGTCCACGTGCACATCTAGAGAAATAGGTAATTTAATTCTGGTACAATACCACATAGATATATGTTGTGTTCACTGTTACTACCTATGTAAATATTTCTTTCTTTGTTTTGAAATAAGCAATTACCTTTAGTACGTACTTCTGATGCTCTTGTCTTACTTTAACATATATGTTAAAAAGGATATCGCATATAAATAAGATGTTTTTGTTTACTGTTACTTATTTAGAATACGATACCCCAAGTATCTTTCAATGCATCCTAATATATATGTAACCTCAAGTGATACTGAAGACTTATTGTTTGCAAGCTACCACATTCTATGATAACCATGTATTGTGTAATACCTACAACATCTATATAATATAATATAATATAATATAATATAATATAATATAATATAATATAATATAATATAATATAATATAATATAATATAATATAATATAATATAATATTTTGTCTCTATTTTTTTTACGAAGGGGCATAGCCCCCTATTTCATTAGGAAATAGAAACACGTTCATTACAAACCAGCACGCTGGGGAAAGATCCAACACTAGAAGGATAAACTAGTGGAACTAACTTCTACAATCTATCAAGAAATGCAGAAATCAGACTCCACTAACCACCGTCCAACCAGCACCATAGTTTTTAAGCCATGCTTATTTACAATGGATAAAGGCCGAAAGTAGTAACCCAGCTAACAACTCCCAGTTTTAACAAACCCACTAACATGGTTTTTCCAAAAGTACATGAGCTGCGCTAATCACCAAAAGAAGCAGCAAGAGCCAAACCGAAGACTTCAGCCAGTAATACGACGATCCCTCGGACACCACCTGAAGGTCCTGCTCATCGCTTCACTTATTATCTTTCGGATGAGTTGGCTTCCTTGGACCACCATCTTTTTTTCCTTCTCTTTCTGTCGAATGGCCCAAGAATCCAACCAAAAGCAGCATAGAAATATTATGTTAGCAGGGTCAATCAAAATTTTTCACCAAAAAACCAATCATTTCTGGTTCTCCAAATAGCCCAAAACATAGCACCACAGCCAAATATCAATAAGTTTGAAATTTTGTTTTTAGGATTTTTCATCCAGCTATCACAGATTTCTTCAATATTTTTTGGAATGTAATCCAAATTAAGAGCAATTTGAACCACTCTCCAAACAAATCTGGCAACAGAGCATTTAAAAAATAAATGATCAATCGATTCCATGCCACCACAAAAATAGCATTCATCAGATCCCTTCCAATTTCTTTTTTTCAGGTTGTCTTTTGTAAGAATTTTATTTCTTATCACCAACCAAAAGAAAACTTTAATTTTCTGTGGTAACTTTGACTTCCACAGAAATCTGTAAGGCACCTTGATCTGATCCATCGAATTTTTCTTATATAAAGAATTGACAGTGAACCCTTTATTGCCCAAGTGAGAGCACCTAGAGGGGGGGTGAATAGGTGATCCTGTGAAACTTAAACTTATAGCCACAAAAACTTGTTAAGTGTTAGCACGATTATTGCCAAGTGGCTAAAGAGGAGTCTCAACAAAACACAATAACCACAGAAGATCAATCACAGAGAGGGCACAGTGGTTTATCCCGTGGTTCGGCCAAGACCAACGCTTGCCTACTCCACGTTGTGGCGTCCCAACGGACGAGGGTTGCAATCAACCCCTCTCAAGCGGTCCAAAGACCAACTTGAATACCACGGTGTTTTGTTTTGCCTTTCAATATCCCGTTTGCAAGGAATCTCCACAAATTGGAGTCTCTTGCCCTTACAAGTATATGATCACAAAGAAGCACAGAGTAAGGGAGGGAAGCAACACACACAAATCCACAGCGAAACGTGCACACACACGGCCAAGAATCGAGCTCGAATGACTATCTCAAAGTTCTCACTAGAACGGAGCTCGAATCACTTAGAATCACAAACGAATGCGCAGAGACTGAGTGTGGATGATCAAGAATGCTCAAAGGTTGCTTGTGTGTTTCCTCCATGCGCCTAGGGGCCTCTTTTATAGCCCCAAGGCAGCTAGGAGCCGTTGAGACCAAATCTGGAAGGCTATCCTTGCCTTCTGTCGTCGGGGGCACCGGACAGTCCGGTGCACACCGGACACTGTCCGGTGCCCGATTTCCTTCCTTAAACAGCACTGCCGACCGTTGCAGACCGGTGCAGATCTGAGAGCCGTTGGCGCACCGGACATGTCCGGTGCACACCGGACAGTCCGGTGTCGTCTTCCGACCGTTGGCTCGGCCACGTGTCCCGCGCAGATTGCGCGGCCGACCGTTGGCCCGGCCGACCGTTGGCTCACCGGACAGTCCGGTGCACACCGGACAGTCCGGTGAATTTTAGCCGTACGCCGTCGGCGAATTCCCGAGAGCGGCCTGTTCGCGCCGAGTCAGCCTGGCGCACCGGACACTGTTCGGTGCACACCGGACAGTCCGATGCTCCAGACCGAACTGACCCTTGGCTGTACACAGCCAAGTCTTTTTCTTTTCTTCTTCTTTCTGTTTCTAACACTTAGACAAGTATATTAGTACACAAAACCAATGTACTAAGGCTTAGAAACATACCTTTACTTCATGATTTGCACCTTGTTCATCCATGGACATAAATTCACAATTAAGCACATGTGTTGGCACTCAATCACCAAAATACTTAGAAATGGCCCAAGGGCACATTTCCCTTTCAATCTCCCCCTTTTGGTGATTTATGCCAACACAACATAAAGCAACTAGAACAAGTGCAAACTCACTTCAAATAAAACTTAAATTTATTTTGATTCAATTTTGGCATATATGGATCATCTTTTGCCACCACTTGGTTTGTTTTTGCAAATCAAACTCAAATCTCTATCTCTAAGTCAAACACACATGTTGAAGCATAAAGAGAATCATTCCACAAGAGATTGATCAAAGATTTCAAAAACTCCCCCTTTTTCCCATAATTACTACTTCTCCCCACAAGAAGCCAAAAGAGACAATAAAAGAGTTTTGACAAACCAAAAGCTCTACTCTACTATTTTCAAATTTCGCAAGTGGTAGCTGATCCATTTATCGCTTTGGCCTTTATTTTCTCCCCCTTTGGCATCAAGCACCAAAACGGGATCAATCTTGGCCCTTTAACCCCATTGCCTCACCAAAATCTTCAATTAAGAGCAAATGGCAATAAGAGTTCATGAGATGGACTTGGAATAAGTTACCCTCTCATTGGAGTGCAGTGGAAGTCTTTCATGGTCCAAGTCCACCTTTTCCCTTTCAATTCTCCTTGGAGACTATATCAAGCAAACTCAAGCATATGGTTAGTCTCAAAGGGTCAAGTTGTAACACATCTCCCCCTAAACATGTGCATCACTTTGCAACGGACTTGTGAGGTACAGGGAGTGTTTGTACAACTTGAGCACCATAATAAGCAACAAAATGCAGAAAGAACATGATCAAAGGCATAAACACATGTATGCTACATTTCAATCCAAGTTCCGCGAATCTAAGATATTGAGCTCACTACGCAGCCTGCAAAAGGTCTTCTCATCTAAAGGCTTGGTAAAGATATCGGCTAGCTGGTTCTCGATGCTAACATAAAACACTTCGATATCTCCCTTTTGCTGGTGGTCTCTCAAAAAGTGATGCCGGATGTCTATGTGCTTTGTGCGGCTGTGCTCAACAGGATTTTCCGCTATTCGGATAGCACTCTCATTGTCACATAGGAGTGGGACTTTGCTCAGATTGTAGCCAAAGTCCCGGAGGGTTTGCCTCATCCAAAGTAATTGCGCGCAACACTGTCCTGCGGCAACATACTCGGCCTCAGCGGTGGATAGGGCAACGGAGGTTTGTTTCTTAGAGTTCCATGACACCAATGACCTTCCTAAGAATTGGCACGTCCCCGATGTACTCTTCCTATCGACCTTACATCCAGCATAGTCGGAATCTGAGTACCCAATCAAGTCAAAGTTAGACCCCTTTGGATACCAGATCCCGAAGCAAGGCGTAGCGACTAAATATCTAAGAATTCGCTTTACCGCCACCAAGTGACACTCCTTAGGATCAGATTGAAATCTAGCACACATGCATACGCTAAGCATAATATCCGGTCTACTAGCACATAAATAAAGTAAAGACCCTATCATTGACCGGTATGCTTTTTGATCAACGGACTTACCTCCTTTGTTGAGGTCGGTGTGTCCGTCGGTTCCCATCGGAGTCTTTGCGGGCTTGGCGTCCTTCATCCCAAACCGCTTCAGCAAGTCTTGCGTGTACTTTGTTTGGGAGATGAAGGTGCCGTCCTTGAGTTGCTTCACTTGGAACCCAAGGAAGTAGGTTAACTCGCCCATCATCGACATCTCGAATTTCTGCGTCATCACCCTGCTAAACTCTTCACAAGACTTTTGGTTAGTAGAACCAAATATTATGTCATCGACATAAATTTGGCACACAAACAAATCACCATCACAAGTCTTAGTGAAAAGAGTTGGATCGGCTTTCCCAACCTTGAAAGTATTAGCAATTAAGAAATCTCTAAGGCATTCATACCATGCTCTTGGGGCTTGTTTAAGTCCATAGAGCGCCTTAGAGAGCTTACACACGTGGTCGGGGTACCGTTCATCCTCGAAGCCAGGGGGTTGCTCCACGTACACCTCCTCCTTTATTGGCCCGTTGAGGAAAGCGCTCTTCACATCCATTTGGTACAACCTGAAAGAATGGTGAGCGGCATACGCTAGCAAGATACGAATGGACTCTAGCCTAGCCACAGGAGCAAAAGTCTCCTCAAAGTCCAAACCTGCGACTTGGGCATAACCTTTTGCCACAAGTCGAGCCTTGTTCCTTGTCACCACTCCGTGCTCGTCTTGTTTGTTGCGGAACACCCACTTGGTTCCCACAACATTTTGCTTGGGACGAGGCACCAGCGTCCAAACTTCATTGCGCTTGAAGTTGTTAAGTTCCTCCTGCATGGCCAACACCCAATCCGGATCTAGCAAGGCCTCCTCTACCCTGAAAGGCTCAATAGAAGAGACAAAAGAGTAATGCTCACAAAAATTAACTAATCGAGACCGAGTAGTTACTCCCTTGCTAATGTCACCCAGAATTTGGTCGACTGGATGATCCCTTTGAATCATCGCTCGAACTTGGGTTGGAGATGCCGGTTGCGCTTCTTCCTCCATCACATGATCATCTTGTGCTCCCCCTTGATCACACGCCTCCTTTTGATGAATCTGTTCATCGTCTTGAGTTGGGGGATGCACCGTTGTTGAGGAAGAAGGTTGATCTCGTTCATCTTGTTCCTGTGGCCGCACTTCTCCAATCGCCATGGTTCGTATAGCGGCCGTCGGAACATCTTCTTCATCTACATCATCACAATCAACAACTTGCTCTCTTGGAGAGCCATTAGTCTCATCAAATACAACGTCGCTAGAGACTTCAACCAAACCCGATGATTTGTTGAAGACCCTATACGCCTTTGTATTTGAATCATAACCTAATAAAAACCCTTCTACAGCTTTGGGAGCAAACTTAGAATTTCTACTCTTCTTCACTAGAATGTAGCACTTGCTCCCAAATACACGAAAGTACGATACATTGGGTTTGTTACCGGTTAGTAGCTCATACGAAGTCTTCTTGAGGAGTCGATGAAGGTAGACCCTGTTGATGGCGTGGCAAGCCGTGTTCACAGCTTCCGACCAAAAGCACTCGGGGGTCTTGAACTCTCCAAGCATCGTCCTCGCCATATCGATTAGCGTCCTGTTCTTCCTCTCTACCACACCATTTTGCTGTGGTGTGTAGGGAGCGGAGAACTCGTGCTTGATCCCTTCCTCCTCAAGAAACTCCTCCACTTGAAGGTTCTTGAACTCGGACCCGTTGTCGCTCCTTATCTTCTTCACCTTGAGCTCAAACTCATTTTGAGCTCTCCTGAGGAAGCGCTTGAGGGTCCCTTGGGTTTCAGACTTATCCTGCAAAAAGAACACCCAAGTGAAGCGAGAAAAGTCATCAACAATAACTAGACCATACTTACTTCCTCCTATGCTTAGATAGGCGACGGGTCCGAAGAGGTCCATATGCAGCAGCTCCAGAGGTCTTGACGTGGTCATCACATTCTTGCTGTGATGTGCTCCTCCCACTTGTTTACCTGCTTGACAAGCTGCACAAGGTCTATCTTTTTCGAAATAAACATTTGTTAGACCTATCACGTGTTCTCCCTTTAGAAGCTTGTGGAGGTTCTTCATCCCCACATGTGCTAAGCGGCGATGCCACAGCCAGCCCATGCAAGTCTTAGCCATTAAGCATGCATCTAGACCGGCCTCTTCTTTTGCAAAATCAACTAAGTAAAGCTTGCCGTCTAGTACACCCTTAAAAGCTAGTGAACCATCACATCTTCTAAAGACAGACACATCTACATTTGTAAATAAACAATTATATCCCATATTGCACAGTTGACTAACAGATAGCAAATTGTAACCAAGAGACTCAACTAAAAACACATTTGAGATTGAGTGCTCATTAGAAATTGCAATTTTACCTAACCCTTTTACCTTGCCTTGATTCCCATCACCGAATATAATTGAATCTTGGGAATCCTTATTTTTGACGTAGGAGGTGAACATCTTCTTCTCCCCCGTCATATGGTTTGTGCATCCGCTGTCGATAATCCAGCTTGAACCCCCGGATGCATAAACCTGCAAGGCAAATTTAGGCTTGGGTCTTAGGTACCCAACTCATGTTGGGTCCTGCAAGGTTAGCACAAATATCCTTAGGGACCCAAATGCAAGTTTTATCTCCCTTGCATCTTGCCCCTAACTTCCTAGCAATTACCTTCTTACCCTTTCTACAAATAGCAAAGGGAGCATTGCAAGCATAATAAATGGTAGAAGGTTTGTTCACAACTTTTCTAGGAACATGAGCAAAATTTCTCCTAGGCATATGCACAACATTTCTCCTACACATATCTCTATCATGCTTATAGGAAGAACTAGAAGCAAACATGGCATGAGAATCATAAACATGTGAATGAGAGCACCTAGAGGGGGGGGGGTGAATAGGTGATCCTGTAAAAACTTCAAACTTAAGCCACAAAAACTTGTTAAGCGTTAGCACAGTTAATGCCAAGTGGCTAAGGTGAAGTCTTCAACAAAACACAATACCACAAGAATCAAGCACAGAGGGACACGGTGGTTTATCCCGTGGTTCGGCCAAGCCAATGCTTGCCTACTTCCACGTTGTGGCGTCCCAACGGACGAGGGTTGCAATCAACCCCTCTCAAGCGGTCCAAAGACCCACTTGAATACCACGGTGTTTTGTTGTTCTTATCTCAATCCCGTTTGCGAGGAATCTCCACAACTTGGAGCCTCTCGCCCTTACAAAAGATGTTCACAAAGAATCACGGAGTAAGGGAGGGATTAGCAACTCACACACAACACAAAGATCACAGCGAATACGCACACACAAAACCCAGACTTGAGCTCAAGAGGCTAACACACTAGAACAGAGCTCAAATCACTAGAATTTCAAACAAGTGCGTAAGATTGATGTGTGAGTGATCAAGAGTGCTCAAGGAATGCTTGGGTACTTCCTCCATGCGCCAAGGGGTCCCTTTTATAGCCCCAAGGCAGCTAGGAGCCGTTGGGAACAAATCTGGAAGGCCATCTTTGCCTTCTGTCTCGTGGCGCACCGGACAGTCCGGTGCACACCGGACACTGTCCGGTGCCCGATTTGTTTCCAAAAACAGCACTTCTGACCGTTGCTGGCTGCTTCAGATCTGCGCTTAGTTGGCGCACCGGACATGTCCGGTGCACACCGGACAGTCCGGTGTTCCTTCCCGACCGTTGGCTCGGCCACGTGTCTCGCGCGGATTGCGCGGCCGACCGTTGGCCCTGGCCGACCGTTGGCTCACCGGACAGTCCGGTGCACACCGGACAGTCCGGTGAATTATAGCCGTACGCCGTCGGCGAATTCCCGAGAGCGGCCAGTTCGCGCCGAGGAGGCCTGGCGCACCGGACACTGTCCGGTGCACACCGGACAGTCCGGTGCTCCAGACCGAGCAGGGACTTGGCTGCACACAGCCAAGTCACTCTCTCCCCTTTTCTCTATTTCTTCATGCTGTTTCTAACACTTAGACAAACATGTTAGTCCACAAAACCAATGTACTAAGGCTTAGAAACATACCTTTACTTCATGATTTGCACCTTGTTCCATTTTACAATTAGGCACCTGTGTTGAGCACTAAATCACCAAAATACTTAGAAATGGCCCAAGGGCACATTTCCCTTTCAATCTCCCCCTTTTTGGTGATTTATGCCAACACAACATAAAGCAAATTGAACAAGTACAAAAATACTTCAAATAATAACTCAAATCTATTTTGATTCATTTTGACTTATATGGATCACTCTATGCCACCACTTTGTTTGTTTTTGCAAATCAAACTCAAATCTCTATCTCTAAGTTAAACACACATGTTAAAGCATAAAGAGAGTCATTATCAAGATTTCAAAAACTCCCCCTTTTTCCCATAATCAATACTTCTCCCCACAAGAAGCCAACTTTTGATAAGAGAGACAACATAAGAATTTTGACAAACCAAAAACTCTATTGCCCTATTTTCAAAATCTCTCAAGTGGTAGCTGATCCATTTATTGCTTTGGCCTTTATTTTCTCCCCCTTTGGCATCAAGCACCAAAACGGGATCAATTGTGGCCCTTTAACCCCATTGCCTCACCAAAATCTTCAATTAAGAGCAAATGGCAATAAGAGTTCATGAGATGGACTTGGAATAAGTTACCCTTCATCGGAGTGCAGTGGAAGTCTTTCATGGTCCAAGTCCACCTTTTCCCTTTCAATTCTCCTTTGTGACTAACACAAGCAAACTCAAACATATGGTTAGTCTCAAAGGGTCAAGTTGTAACACATCTCCCCCTAAACATGTGCATCACATTGCAACGGACTTGTGAGGTCCAGGGAGTGTTTGTACAACTTGAGCACCATAATAAGCAACAATATGCAGAAGGGAACATGATCAAAAGCATGAATACATGTATGCTATAATTCAATCCAAGTTCCGCGAATCTAAGACATTTAGCTCACTACGCAGCCTGCAAAAGGTCTTCTCATCTAAAGGCTTGGTAAAGATATCGGCTAGCTGGTTCTCGGTGCTAACATAAAACACTTCGATATCTCCCTTTTGCTGGTGGTCTCTCAAAAAGTGATGCCGGATGTCTATGTGCTTTGTGCGGCTGTGCTCAACAGGATTTTCCGCTATGCGGATAGCACTCTCATTATCACATAGGAGTGGGACTTTGCTCAGATTGTAGCCAAAGTCCCTGAGGGTTTGCCTCATCCAAAGTAGTTGCGCACAACACTGTCCTGCGGCAACGTACTCGGCCTCAGCGGTGGATAGGGCAACGGAGGTTTGTTTCTTAGAATTCCATGACACCAGGGACCTTCCTAAGAATTGGCACGTCCCCGATGTACTCTTCCTATCGACCTTACATCCAGCATAGTCGGAATCTGAGTACCCAATCAAGTCAAAGTTAGACCCCTTTGGATACCAGATCCCGAAGCAGGGCGTAGCGACTAAATATCTAAGAATTCGCTTCACCGCCACCAAGTGACACTCCTTAGGATCGGATTGAAATCTAGCACACATGCATACGCTAAGCATAATATCCGGTCTACTAGCACATAAATAAAGTAGAGATCCTATCATTGACCGGTATGCTTTTTGATCAACGGACTTACCTCCTTTGTTGAGGTCGGTGTGTCCGTCGGTTCCCATCGGAGTCTTTGCGGGCTTGGCGTCCTTCATCCCAAACCGCTTCAGCAGATCTTGCGTGTACTTCGTTTGGGAGATGAAGGTGCCGTCCTTGAGTTGCTTCACTTGGAACCCAAGGAAGTAGTTCAACTCGCCCATCATCGACATCTCGAATTTCTGCGTCATCACCCTGCTAAACTCTTCACAAGACTTTTGATTAGTAGAACCAAATATTATGTCATCGACATAAATTTGGCATACGAACAAATCACCATCACATGTCTTTGTAAAAAGAGTTGGATCGGCTTTCCCAACCTTGAAAGCATTAGCAAGTAAGAAATCTCTAAGGCATTCATACCATGCTCTTGGGGCTTGTTTAAGTCCATAGAGCGCCTTAGAGAGCTTACACACGTGGTCGGGGTACCGCTCATCCTCGAAGCCAGGGGGTTGCTCTACGTACACCTCCTCCTTTATTGGCCCGTTGAGGAACGCGCTCTTCACATCCATTTGGTACAACCTGAAAGAATGGTGAGCGGCATATGCTAGCAAGATACGAATGGACTCTAGCCTAGCCACAGGAGCAAAAGTCTCCTCAAAGTCCAAACCTGCGACTTGGGCATAACCTTTTGCCACAAGTCGAGCCTTGTTCCTCGTCACCACCCCGTGCTCGTCCTGTTTGTTGCGGAACACCCACTTGGTTCCCACAACATTTTGCTTGGGACGAGGCACCAGTGTCCAAACTTCGTTGCGCTTGAAGTTATTGAGTTCCTCCTGCATGGCCAACACCCAATCCGGATCTAGCAAGGCCTCCTCTACCCTGAAAGGCTCAATAGAGGAGACAAAAGAGTAATGCTCACAAAAATTAACTAATCGAGATCGAGTAGTTACTCCCTTGCTAATGTCACCCAAAATTTGGTCGACGGGATGATCCCTTTGAATCATCGCTCGAACTTGGGTTGGAGGTGCCGGTTGCGCTTCTTCCTCCATCACTTGATCGTCTTGTGCTCCCCCTTGATCACACGCCTCCTTTTGATGAACCTGTTCATCGTCTTGAGTTGGGGGATGCACCGTCGATGAGGAAGAAGGTTGATCACGTTCATCCTGTTCCTGTGGCCGAACGTCTCCAATCGCCATGGTTCGTATAGCGGCCGTCGGAACATCTTCTTCATCTACATCATCACAATCAACAACTTGCTCTCTTGGAGAGCCATTAGTCTCATCAAATACAACGTCGCTAGAGACTTCAACCAAACCCGATGATTTGTTGAAGACTCTATACGCCTTTGTATTTGAATCATAACCTAATAAAAACCCTTCTACAGCTTTGGGAGCAAACTTAGAATTTCTACCCTTCTTCACTAGAATGTAGCACTTGCTCCCAAATACACGAAAGTACGATACATTGGGTTTGTTACCGGTTAGTAGCTCATACGAAGTCTTCTTGAGGAGTCGATGAAGGTAGACCCTGTTGATGGCGTGGCAAGCCGTGTTCACGGCTTCCGACCAAAAGCACTCGGGGGTCTTGAACTCTCCAAGCATCGTCCTCGCCATATCGATTAGCGTCCTGTTCTTCCTCTCTACCACACCATTTTGCTGTGGTGTGTAGGGAGCGGAGAACTCGTGCTTGATCCCTTCCTCCTCAAGAAACTCCTCCACTTGAAGGTTCTTGAACTCGGACCCGTTGTCGCTCCTTATCTTCTTCACCTTGAGCTCAAACTCATTTTGAGCTCTCCTGAGGAAGCGCTTGAGGGTCCCTTGGGTTTCAGACTTATCCTGCAAAAAGAACACCCAAGTGAAGCGGGAAAAGTCATCAACAATAACTAAACCATACTTACTTCCTCCTATGCTTAGATAGGCGACGGGTCCGAAGAGGTCCATATGCAGCAGCTCCAGAGGTCTTGACGTGGTCATCACATTCTTGCTGTGATGTGCTCCTCCAACTTGTTTACCTGCCTGACAAGCTGCACAAGGTCTATCTTTTTCGAAATAAACATTGGTTAGACCTATCACGTGTTCTCCCTTTAGAAGTTTGTGGAGATTCTTCATCCCCACATGTGCTAAGCGGCGATGCCATAGCCAGCCCATGCAAGTCTTAGCCATTAAGCATGCATCTAGACCGGCCTCTTCTTTTGCAAAATCAACTAAATAAAGCTTGCCGTCTAGTACACCCTTAAAAGCTAGTGAACCATCACATCTTCTAAAGACAGACACATCTACATTTGTAAATAAACAATTATATCCCATTTGACATAATTGACTAACAGATAGCAAATTATATCCAAGACTCTCCACTAAGAATACATTTGAAATAGAATGCTCATTAGAAATTGCAATTTTACCTAACCCTTTTACCTTGCCTTGATTCCCATCACCGAATATAATTGAATCTTGGGAATCCTTATTCTTGACGTAGGAAGTGAACATCTTCTTCTCCCCCGTCATATGGTTTGTGCATCCGCTGTCGATAATCCAGCTTGAACCCCCGGATGCATAAACCTGCAAGGCGAATTTAGGCTTGGGTCTTAGGTACCCAACTCATGTTGGGTCCTGCAAGGTTAGCACAAATGTCTTTAGGGACCCAAATGCAAGATTTATCTCCCTTGCATCTAGCCCCTAATTTCCTAGCAACTACCTTCTTACCCTTTCTACAAATAGCAAAGGGAGCATTACAAGCATAATAAATGGTAGAAGGTTCATTCACTACTTTCCTAGGAGCATGAATAACATTCTTTCTAGGTACATGAGCAATATATCTCCTAGGCATATGTACAACATTTCTCCTACACATATCTCTACCATGATTATAAGAAGAACTAGAAGCAAACATTGCATGAGAATCATAAACATGTGAATCAATATGATTATAAGCATTTCTAGCATGTCTCCTATCATAATACATAAAAGCATGGTTCTTTTTAGCACTATTAGCCATAGGGGCCTTCCCTTTCTCCTTGACGAAGACGGGAGCCTTATGGCTTGTTAAGTTCTTGGCTTCCCTCTTGAAGCCAAGCCCATCCTTAATTGAGGGGTGTCTACCAACCGTGTAGGCATCCCTTGCAAATTTTATTTTATCAACTTCATTCTTGCTAGTCTTAAGTTGGGCATTAAGACTAGCCACTTCATCATTTAATTTGGAAATTAGAACTAGGTGTTCACTACAAGCATTAACATCAAAATCCTTACACCTAGTACAAATTTCAACATGTTCAACACAAGAATTTGATTTACTAGCTACTTCTAGTTTAGCACTTAAATCAATATTAACACTTCTTAAGGTAGAAATGGTTTCATGACAGGAAGATATTTCACTAGAAAGCATTTCATTTCTTTTTACTTCTAAAGCATATGATTTTTGTGCCTCCACAAACTTATCATGTTCATCATACAATAAATCTTCTTGCTTTTCTAAAAGCCTATCCTTTTCATTCAATGCATCAATCAATTCATTGATTTTATCTATCTTAGATCTATCTAAGCCCTTGAACAAGCAAGAATAATCTATATCATCATCACTAGACTCACTATCACTAGAAGAAGCATAAGTGGAGTCTTTAGTACTTACCTTCTTCTCTCTTGCCATAAGACAAGTGAGACGCTCGTTGGGGAAGAGAGCCGATTTGTTGAAGGCAGTGGCGGCGATTCCTTCATTGTCGGAGTCGGAGGAGGAGCAATCCGAGTCCCACTCCTTTCCTAGATGCGCCTCGCCCTTTGCCTTCTTGTATGCCTTCTTCTTCTCTCTCTTGTTCCCCTTTTCCTGGTCACTTTCATTATCGGGACAGTTAGCAATAAAATGACCAAGCTTACCGCATTTGAAGCACGAGCGCTTTCCCTTGGTCTTGGTCTTGCTTGGCTGCCCCTTGCGACCATTTAGCGCCGTCTTGAATCTTTTAATGATGAGAGCCATCTCTTCATCATTAAGGCCAGCCGCCTCAACTTGCGCCACCTTGCTAGGTAGCGACTCCTTGCTCCTCGTTGCCTTTAGAGCAATGGGTTGAGGCTCGTGGAGTGGTCCGTTCAACGCGTCGTCGACGTATCTTGCCTCCTTGATCATCATCCGCCCGCTCACGAATTTTCCAAGTACTTCCTCGGGCGTCATCATCGTGTACCTGGGATTCTCACGAATATTGTTCACGAGATGAGGATCAAGTACGGTAAAGGACCTGAGCATTAGGCGGACGACGTCGTGGTCCGTCCATCGCGTGCTCCCGTAGCTTCTTATCTTGTTGATAAGGGTCTTGAGCCGGTTGTACGTTTGCGTTGGCTCCTCGCCCCTTATCATTGCGAACCGTCCAAGCTCGCCCTCCACCAACTCCATCTTGGTGAGTAAGGTGACGTCGTTCCCCTCATGAGAAATCTTGAGGGTGTCCCAGATTTGCTTGGCGTTGTCCAAGCCGCTCACCTTATGATATTCATCCCTGCACAAGGAAGCTAGAAGAACAGTAGTAGCTTGTGCATTTTTATGAATTTGTTCATTAATGAACATGGGACTATCCGAACTATCAAAGTGCATTCCACTCTCTACAATCTCCCATATACTAGGATGGAGAGAGAATAGGTGACTACGCATTTTGTGACTCCAAAATCCGTAGTCCTCTCCATCAAAGTGTGGGGGCTTGCCAAGTGGAATGGAGAGCAAATGAGAATGTGAACTTTGCGGAATACGAGAGTAATCAAAGGAAAAGTTCGAATTAACCGGTTTTCTCCTCTCGTAGTCGTTGTGGTCCTCATCCTTTTGGGAAGAAGTAGACTCGTCGCTGTCGTAGTAGATGATCTCCTTGATGCGCCTGGTCTTCTTCTTCTTCCCATCCTTTCGTCTTTGACCCGAGCCGGAGTCGGTAGGCTTGTCGTCCTTCGGCTCGTTGACGAAGGTCTCCTTCTCTTTGTCGTTGATCACTATACCCTTCCCCTTAGGATCCATCTATTCGGGCGGTTAGTCCCTTTGTGAATAGAACGGCTCTGATACCAATTGAGAGCACCTAGAGGGGGGGGGGGTGAATAGGTGATCCTGTAAAAACTTCAAACTTAAGCCACAAAAACTTGTTAAGCGTTAGCACAGTTAATGCCAAGTGGCTAAGGTGAAGTCTTCAACAAAACACAATACCACAAGAATCAAGCACAGAGGGACACGGTGGTTTATCCCGTGGTTCGGCCAAGCCAATGCTTGCCTACTTCCACGTTGTGGCGTCCCAACGGACGAGGGTTGCAATCAACCCCTCTCAAGCGGTCCAAAGACCCACTTGAATACCACGGTGTTTTGTTGTTCTTATCTCAATCCCGTTTGCGAGGAATCTCCACAACTTGGAGCCTCTCGCCCTTACAAAAGATGTTCACAAAGAATCACGGAGTAAGGGAGGGATTAGCAACTCACACACAACACAAAGATCACAGCGAATACGCACACACAAAACCCAGACTTGAGCTCAAGAGGCTAACACACTAGAACAGAGCTCAAATCACTAGAATTTCAAACAAGTGCGTAAGATTGATGTGTGAGTGATCAAGAGTGCTCAAGGAATGCTTGGGTACTTCCTCCATGCGCCAAGGGGTCCCTTTTATAGCCCCAAGGCAGCTAGGAGCCGTTGGGAACAAATCTGGAAGGCCATCTTTGCCTTCTGTCTCGTGGCGCACCGGACAGTCCGGTGCACACCGGACACTGTCCGGTGCCCGATTTGTTTCCAAAAACAGCACTTCTGACCGTTGCTGGCTGCTTCAGATCTGCGCTTAGTTGGCGCACCGGACATGTCCGGTGCACACCGGACAGTCCGGTGTTCCTTCCCGACCGTTGGCTCGGCCACGTGTCTCGCGCGGATTGCGCGGCCGACCGTTGGCCCTGGCCGACCGTTGGCTCACCGGACAGTCCGGTGCACACCGGACAGTCCGGTGAATTATAGCCGTACGCCGTCGGCGAATTCCCGAGAGCGGCCAGTTCGCGCCGAGGAGGCCTGGCGCACCGGACACTGTCCGGTGCACACCGGACAGTCCGGTGCTCCAGACCGAGCAGGGACTTGGCTGCACACAGCCAAGTCACTCTCTCCCCTTTTCTCTATTTCTTCATGCTGTTTCTAACACTTAGACAAACATGTTAGTCCACAAAACCAATGTACTAAGGCTTAGAAACATACCTTTACTTCATGATTTGCACCTTGTTCCATTTTACAATTAGGCACCTGTGTTGAGCACTAAATCACCAAAATACTTAGAAATGGCCCAAGGGCACATTTCCCTTTCAGTGAATCAAAATCATTATAAGCATTTCTAGCATGTCTCCTATCATGGTACAAGAAAGCATGGTTCTTTTTAGCACTACTAGCCATAGGGGCCTTCCCTTTCTCCTTGACGAAGATGGGAGCCTTATGGCTTGTTAAGTTCTTGGCCTCTCTCTTGAAGCCAAGACCATCCTTAATTGAGGGGTGTCTACCAACCGTGTAGGCATCCCTTGCAAATTTTATTTTATCAACTTCACTCTTGCTAGTCTTAAGTTGGGCATTAAGACTAGCCAATTCCTCATTTAATTTGGAAATTAAAACTAGGTGTTCACTGCAGGCATCAATATCGAAATCCTTACACCTAGTGCAAATCATAACATGTTCTACACAAGAATTAGATTTATTTGCTACTTCTAATTTAGCATTTAAATCATTGTTAACACCTTGTAAAGTAGAAATGGTTTCATGACAAGTAGATAGTTCATAAGAAAGCATTTCATTTCTTTTAACTTCTAAAGCATATGATTTTTGTGCCTCTACAAATTTATCATGTTCATCATACAACAAATCCTCTTGCTTTTCTAAAAGCCTATCTTTTTCATTCAAGGCATCAATCAATTCATTGATTTTATCAATTTTATTTCTATCCAATCCCTTGAACAAGCTAGAGTAATCTATTTCCTCATCGCTAGAATCATCCTCACTTGAAGAAGCATACGTAGAGTCTCGAGTACATACCTTCTTCTCCCTTGCCATAAGGCATGTGAGACGCTCGTTGGGGAAGAGGGAAGACTTGTTGAAGGCGGTGGCAGCGAGTCCTTCATTGTCGGAGTCGGAGGAGGAGCAATCCGAATCCCACTCCTTTCCTAGATGTGCCTCGCCCTTTGCCTTCTTGTATGCCTTCTTCTTCTCCCTCTTGTTCCCTTTTTCCTGGTCACTTTCATTATCGGGACAGTTAGCAATGAAATGACCAATCTTACCACATTTGAAGCACGAGCGCTTCTCCTTTGTCTTGGTTTTGCTTGGCTGTCCCTTGCGACCCTTAAGCGCCGTCTTGAAGCGCTTAATGATGAGGGCCATCTCCTCATTATTTAGCCCGGCCGCCTCAACTTGCGCCACCTTGCTCGGTAGTGCCTCCTTGCTCCTCGTTGCCTTGAGAGCAAGAGGTTGCGGCTCGTTGATCGGTCCATTCAAGGCGTCGTCCACGTACCTCGCCTCCTTGATCATCATTCGCCCGCTAACGAATTTCCCAAGAACTTCTTCGGGCGACATCTTGGTGTACCTGGGATTTTCACGTATATTGTTCACCAAATGAGGATCAAGAACGGTAAATGACCTTAGCATTAGGCGGACGATGTCGTGGTCCGTCCATCGCGTGCTCCCGTAGCTCCTTATCTTGTTGATAAGGGTCTTGAGCCGGTTGTATGTTTGCGTCGGCTCCTCGCCTCTTATCATCGCGAACCGTCCAAGCTCTCCCTCCACCAACTCTATCTTGGTGAGCAAGGTGACGTCGTTCCCCTCATGAGAGATCTTGAGGGTGTCCCAGATCTGCTTGGCGTTATCCAAGCCGCTTACTTTATGGTATTCATCCCTGCACAAAGAAGCTAGAAGAACAGTAGTAGCTTGTGCATTCTTATGAATTTGTTCATTAATGAACATGGGACTATCCGAACTATCAAAGTGCATTCCACTCTCTACAATCTCCCATATACTAGGATGGAGAGAGAATAGGTGACTACGCATTTTGTGGCTCCAAAATCCGTAGTCCTCTCCATCAAAGTGTGGGGGCTTGCCGAGTGGAATGGAGAGCAAATGTGAATTTGAACTTTGCGGAATACGAGAGTAGTCAAAAGAAAAGTTCGAATTAACCAGTTTCCTTCTCTCGTAGTCGTTGTGGTCCTCGTCCTTTTGGGAAGAAGTAGATTCATCGCTGTCGTCGTAGTAGACGATCTCCTTGATGCGCCTTGTCTTCTTCTTCTTCCCTTCCTTCCGTCTATGACCCGAGCCGGAGTCGGTAGGCTTGTCGTCCTTCGGCTCGTTGACGAAGGATTCCTTCTCTTTGTCATTGATCACGATACCCTTCCCCTTAGGATCCATCTCTTCGGGCGGTTAGTCCCTTTGTGAAGAGAACGGCTCCGATACCAATTGAGAGCACCTAGAGGGGGGGTGAATAGGTGATCCTGTGAAACTTAAACTTATAGCCACAAAAACTTGTTAAGTGTTAGCACGATTATTGCCAAGTGGCTAAAGAGGAGTCTCAACAAAACACAATAACCACAGAAGATCAATCACAGAGAGGGCACAGTGGTTTATCCCGTGGTTCGGCCAAGACCAACGCTTGCCTACTCCACGTTGTGGCGTCCCAACGGACGAGGGTTGCAATCAACCCCTCTCAAGCGGTCCAAAGACCAACTTGAATACCATGGTGTTTTGTTTTGCCTTTCAATATCCCGTTTGCAAGGAATCTCCACAAATTGGAGTCTCTTGCCCTTACAAGTATATGATCACAAAGAAGCACAGAGTAAGGGAGGGAAGCAACACACACAAATCCACAGCGAAACGCGCACACACACGGCCAAGAATCGAGCTCGAATGACTATCTCAAAGTTCTCACTAGAACGGAGCTCGAATCACTTAGAATCACAAACGAATGCGCAGAGACTGAGTGTGGATGATCAAGAATGCTCAAAGGTTGCTTGTGTGTTTCCTCCATGCGCCTAGGGGCCTCTTTTATAGCCCCAAGGCAGCTAGGAGCCGTTGAGACCAAATCTGGAAGGCTATCCTTGCCTTCTGTCGTCGGGGGCACCGGACAGTCCGGTGCACACCGGACACTGTCCGGTGCCCGATTTCCTTCCTTAAACAGCACTGCCGACCGTTGCAGACCGGTGCAGATCTGAGAGCCGTTGGCGCACCGGACATGTCCGGTGCACACCGGACAGTCCGGTGCCGTCTTCCGACCGTTGGCTCGGCCACGTGTCCCGCACAGATTGCGCGGCCGACCGTTGGCCCGGCCGACCGTTGGCTCACCGGACAGTCCGGTGCACACCGGACAGTCCGGTGAATTTTAGCCGTACGCCGTCGGCGAATTTCCGAGAGCGGCCTGTTCGCGCCGAGTCAGCCTGGCGCACCGGACACTGTCCGGTGCACACCGGACAGTCCGGTGCTCCAGACCGAACTGACTCTTGGCTGTACATAGCCAAGTCTTTTTCTTTTCTTCTTCTTTCTGTTTCTAACACTTAGACAAGTATATTAGTACACAAAACCAATGTACTAAGGCTTAGAAACATACCTTTACTTCATGATTTGCACCTTGTTCATCCATGGACATAAATTCACAATTAAGCACATGTGTTGGCACTCAATCACCAAAATACTTAGAAATGGCCCAAGGGCACATTTCCCTTTCACCAAGTTCCAAATAAGTTTGTCGTCTTGATTTGACAAATTATAATCAGAACATAAAGCAACTAAATCATCATAAAACCCTGAAGATTGCTCGTCATTCTTCTTCTGAAAGAAAGAGCATCAAAATTCGAAGACAGAACTTTATTAACCGTAATATCTTTATCTATAGTCATATCAAACGGAATAGGAAACTTCACAGCAAGTGGCCCATCACCAATCCAGAAATTTTTCCAGAAGCTAGTTCGACAACCATTACCAACAACCATCTTACAATACTTAAAGAAAATCTCCCTGAGACTTAAGAGTTTTTTCCAAAACTGAGAGTCAGTCTGTCTTTGATTAACTGAGATAAGGGGTTTTCCCTTAATATATTTTCCAGTAATTATACTTTGCCATAAACCACTAGAATTTTTCAAATTCCAAAGCCATTTTGTCAACAGAGCGTCATTCATAGAACTTAGATTCAACACACCTAAACCACCTAAACTTTTGGAGGAGCAAACCGTATTCCAGTTAACCAAATGCATTCTCTTTGTTTGAGATCCACCTTGCCAAAGCAGCCTTTTCCTGAGCAAGTCCAACTTTCTAATAACCGATTTAGGAGTCGGATAAATCGATAACATATACAAAGGAACATTAGAAAGCGAACTGTTCAGAAGAGTCAATCTACCTCCCAAACTCAGGAATCTACCTTTCCAACCAGCAAGTCTTTTATCCATTTTTTCCAGCATTGGACACCAAAGTGATTTACCGACCTTTTTATTGTCAATGGGAACACCAAGATACTTCATTGGGAGACTACCAACAGGACAAGTGAAAATGTCAGCATACAATTCAGTAAACTCCTTAGCTTCCCCCAAGCAAAAAATTTCACTTTTGTGAAAATTAATTTTCAACCCAGACATATGTTCAAAGAGACAGAGGATAAATTTAAGATTTCTAGCTCCTTCCAAACAATCTTGAATTAGGAAGATAGTATCATCAGCGTATTGTGAACAGCAGCAACCGTTTGGAATGATGTGAGGAATCAGACCACGAATCAAACCTTTTTCCTGAGCTTGTTGAATAATGCAAGCCAAACCATCAGCAACCAGATTAAACAAAAGAGGTGAAAAAGGATCACCCTGCCGAACACCTTTATGAGTTGCAAAATATGGACCAATTAAATCATTAGTTTTAATCGCCACTTTACCCCCTCTGACAGTCTTCATAACCCAATCACACCAAATGTCACCAAAACCTTTTTTTTTGCATCATGCAATACAAAAATTGCTAGTTAACTTTATCATAAGCTTTTTCAAAGTCAATCTTAAGAATCACTCCACTTTGCTTTTTTTTCTTCACTTCATAAAGAATTTCATTTAAAGAAACCACACCATCCATAATATATCTCCCTTTAACAAAACCATATTGTTGCATACTAACACTTTAGTGATACAAGAGGCAAGTCTATTCGTCAGAATTTTAGTAATGATTTTATAGCAGACATTCAATAGACAAATCGGTCTAAAATTCCGCATATCAGTAGGATTATCAACTTTAGGGATCAGAGTCACAAGACCGAAGTTAAGTCTTTTAATGTCAAGCACCACATCATAAAAGTCTTTGAATAAGTTCCACAACTCAATATGGATGAGATCCCAAAAATCTTGAAAAAATTCAGCAGGTATACCATCAGGGCCTGGGGCACTATTATGTTTTAAACTAAACACAACCAATTTAATTTCCTCAATGGAAAAAGGAGCAGTGAACAAAATACGATCCTCCTCACTAAGACTATTCATATGAAAATTAGACATATTAATGCTCGATACAGAAGAAGGACCAAATAACTCCTTGTAGAAATCAGTAGCCACTTTGTTGATCTCATTATCAGCAATAACAATATTTTCCTCATGAACTAAGGAAAGAATTTTAACTCTTCTTTTTTTACCCTTGGCAATAAGATGAAAATATCTGGAGTTTTCATCACCCTCATTCATAAATTTTTCTCTCGCCATCTGTTTTCTTTTACAACACTCTTCAACCATCAAATTCTTTAAGTTCCACTCCAAATCTAATTTTTCAAGTCTTTCCGCGTGAGAAATACCAATACTTTTACTTTTTTATCCATAAAATCAATTTTTTGACTTAACTCCTTTTTAAGCTTAGAGTATCTGCCTTCAACATTAATATTCCACCCCTTCAACGTTTTTTTAGCCTTTTAATTTTTTCTTTCCAAATATCAATGTTAGAACAACTTCTAACCGGAAGAGACCAACTATTCCAAACAATATCTTTGAAATTCGGACGAAAATTCCAGCACAACTCATATCTGAAGTCTCTTTTAATAGATACGCGGGAATCAGTTTTAAGACAAAGAGGGACATGATCTGATAAAGTTCTGTCAAGACCAGTTACCACCACATTTTTGAAATGAAGGACCCATTCTAGACTAGCCAGAAATCTATCCAGTTTTTCAAAAGTGGGAGGGTCCCTATTATTTGACCAGGTATACATTCTTCCACTCAAATCAAGTTCAATCAAACTATGAATATCAATGATAGAATTGAACAGAGAGCTCCAACAATTCGTTCCCCCAGGTTTGTTCTTTTCAGATTCTTTCCTTAGAGTATTGAAATCACCTCCTATCAACATAGGAAAATTGCAATTTGAACAGAAGGATGCCAACTCAGTCAAAAAATTTTGCTTGTGATCATTCTAAGCAGCACCATAAACATTAATAAAATTCCACACAAAACACTTTCTTTATGAGCCAGGAGAACCCTAATCATAAAATCCCCTTTCTCAACTTGTCTGATATCAAAAACATCAGCATCAAAACCAACAAGCAAACCACCAGATCTCCCTTTGGCTGGAGACCAGAACCAGGCAAAATTTCTATTACTGCTAATAGAATTCAACCAAGAATCATCAAAGGATTTTTTATTAGTCTCTTGGATCCCAATAAAATCAATTCTCTCCTTTCTAATTAACTCTTTTAAGAATTCAACTTTTATTCCTTTGCCCAACCCCTGACAATTCCAAATGAGACCTATCATTCTGAATAGTTAGGGTTGGGGACTGAAGGGATATTTTTCCCTTTATCAACAGCATATCTGACTTTAGCAGAAGATTTTTTTTCTTCTTTTTCTTGACTGAGTTTTTTCTATACTGAATTTTTCTACCCTTTCTCAATATCATAACATCCTCCACTTCATTCAAATGATTATTTTCCTTAACATCTTGAGTAGATTTATCCATCTCAGAATCAGAACCTTTTTGAGAAATATGTTCAAAATGATTGCCAGCAGCCCTACAAACCAAAGTATTTCTAGACAGTTCCAAGGATTTAATTAATTCCAGGTTTGATATCGATTCATCCAAAGAATTTCCTAATTCTATGTCTAACTCCGAAGCAATAGACAAAAGCACAGGATTATCAGTATTAAGGACAGAAAAAGGATTAGCAATCATACCTTTGGTCAGGAAGGCATCCTTAGCCATAGCTCTCGCTGTCGCTTTATCTACAATCTTCATGTCATCATTAGCTTCAAGTCTGCTGCTCCTTCTTATGCCATCACTATGATCAACTTCCATACCAACCACATGTTTTCCAGACTCTATTTTACCAGAACCTTCTTTTTGGTTACCCACAGGAGACTTGTTGGTTTTCCCTTGAGAAGAAGGGATGACTCCCTCATCATCTTTGGTAAATTCTTCCAAATCTTGAGAACTTAAGAGATCATCTTCACTTTCATGAAATTCTTCATCCTCATTTGTAGGATCTTCAGAGATTGGATTTAAGTCCTCATTCACCGTCCCCAAGTCCGTTTTCTGAATAGCAGATTTGCCATGGGAGGACATCTCACCAACATTTTCCAATCCCAGTTCTTCCTTGAGAAATTTGTCTCCCACATTCCTGGCTTTTTTGCCAGTTTTTTCACAAGAAGGGTCATCCAGCCCTTGCCTATCCACTGAAGCTCTTTTATCGAGGTTAATAGAATCATCATTCCAACCCTCCTCAGTGATATCATCAATCTTAAAGAAAATGTCATAAAGGAAAGGTTTAACCCCCACCTCAAAGATAGGAGGAATCATAGCGACACTCTTGACATGGACTTTGAATCTAACCATATCCTTAGCATCTAAAGATAGGATATCCACTTCTTCGACATCCCCTATTGTAGAACCTAATTCACATATAACCTGATAATTTTGCAGTTCCTCTGGCACATTTTCGGCCACAACCCACACTGCATGCAATTTAGACTTAGGTTTCACTTGAGAACTCCAATGAGAAACAGAAATTTTAGCTCCCGACATTTTCATTTTGAGTTCAGGGAAATTAATCATCTCGTCAAGCTTCTCTTGAGAAGGAAACTGCATAAGGAACCCGGCTTGACACTTGGTGGCTTTCCAAGTTTTGCCCCAGGGAAAGTGAAACCCGAAGTCTTTCTCAAGATCTTCAGCAGAAATCAAACCCTCCAAAACAATCACCAAACCAATGAAACTTCTTTTAGGTTTTCTGGACAAGGGTTTCACAAAATGGGAAGAGTAAAACCCTAATCCATCAGCCGCCATACCCACAATCGGCATACAAGGTTTGTTCTGTTTAGGCAACACACAGCGAGCAGTCATGTGGGTTTCTTTGTGACAGATGTCACACCACAAGGACCTAAAACAATCTCTAGCATGGTGGCCATCAACTCCACATTTTTGACAGAAAGGACGACACACAACCTCAATCTCTTTTTTCGGAGCTGCGGGAGGGGTTTTGAGGATACCTGTGTGACCTCCCTTGCCAGCTGACGAAACGCCAATGTCTTCCTTGGCGTCCGATTTGCCCAGAATCGGCTTCAATCTCCAGCTGGGATTCCGGATCTTGTTCCACGATTGGGAACCTTGAGGAGCATCTTTCTGATTCCACCGGTCCCAGTTAGGGTTTCGCCCCTTCGGATCCATCTTTGACACCGACACCGCGCAAGACAAAGCCGGCCACTCCTCGTCCACAAGCGGGGGACGAATCGGGGATTCAAACCACCCACCGCGGAAGCTAGCACGAAACGACAACGGCATCGACCAAAGTCGCGAGAGCAAGGAAGCAAGATGCGGGAAAGAGTGCGAGCCAACGAAATCCGACGGGAACCCTAACACGGCACAAGAAGACTTTACCACGCCGCGTAGCGATGACCGCGCGGAAGACTGGGCCGAACTCAGAGGGCTTCCAACTTGAGCAGGACATTCCACCGCAAGCGAGCCAAGCCGGGCGACGCGCTCGCGCGGAGAAGGCGGCCCACGAAGATGCAGGGCCGCGTTGCTACAGGAGGAAGACAACAACCATTTCTTTTTCTTACGAGCCATCCCCCTCCTACCAGTGCTTTCTAATGGTTGGTGTCAGCGGTAGCCGTGGCTAAGCCTAAGCGTGGCAAGGAGGAGAGGGGGAGCAGCAGCGCCGCCACCACCACGGCAGTCTACATCGGTAGAAGAAGAAAGAATAGGTGGTGGTTCTTCTACAAATATTTTGTCTCTATGATTGATCCACAAATAAGTATTTAATTTTTCTACGCATGCTGGCGCGTCATTGACTAGTATAACTGGTCTCGCGCTATATCTTATTGCATAGCGTGACATTAAGGTAGTGTTTGGATGGAGGAACGAGAAAGAATGAAGAGGATGGAATGTGATCATTCTAATTTGATCCGTGTTTGGTTTGGAGGTCCAGAGTTAGGGTCAAGGAATATTTTTCAAAAATGGTGGATGAGGTCATCCCTCAAAAAATAAGGGACAAGGTCTGCCCAGGGTTGATCCCGTCCTATCCCTCGTTGACACCGAACCAAACACTACCTAAAAGCATCGCTAACCTTGTGACGGTGTGAACAACGTTTTAACGTCGAGACCGGCTGCCACCACCGTCTTCTAAGGCCATATCCAGCAAATCCCCTATCGCATATAATTGATGGTCACATGTTGCTGTCAATATTAACAAAAATAATTCCACAATTTATTTTACCCCTTAATCAAGGCAATAGAAAGCTAGATGCCAGGCCCTATGGTTTAGGGAGCCCATGTCTGCTCCCTCATAGGAGCAGGCAAGCGCTACTCACCTGTGGCCTTCTCCTATGAGTAAACAGTAGAAGTTATAATCACTAGGAAATTTGAACTTCAAAATAGGAGTTGAATTTGAATATGGATTTGAACTTGGAACTAAAAACAAATCTAAAGTTTAAAATAGGAGCTACTCTTTATTATCTGTTTTGGAGCACTTAATTAAAGGAATAAAATAATTAAATATGAATAAACTTAAAATTTTGCATGATGGAGATTTCATTGTGTATTAAAATAGAATTTTGAAAAGGTAACTCGGATTTAAATTTGAAATTGTAACTCAAAATGGAAATTTGAAAAGGGAATTGAAATAAGAAAAAGAAAAACAATAAAACACTACCTAGGCCGAAACCACTTCCCTTGGCCCATTTCTCCGCTTGCGCCAGCCCACCTTCCCTCGGCCCATCACGGCCAGCCGTCCCTGGGATCCCCATCCCCACGCCATGTCTCTTGTTTGTGGGTCCATTTGGCCAGCGTCACGCTCACACACGCGATTTTCTCCCTAGGCCCGCTGCCCAGCCTCTCTCTCTTGCACGCGTGATCTGGCCGACAACTGGGGCCCCTACGCGGTCACCCCCTCTCGATCGCGCCCCTGGATCGTGCGTGGAATGGCGTTAGCTACCGTCGTACCCGCCGCCGGAGATCCCGCTTCCATCTCAACCACTCCTCGGTCTTCTAGCTCGAAGTTCGCCGTGGGGTTATAAATTGCAAGCGCTATGGCTGCCTCGTCCTCCCAACCCTGGGCGTCAAGCTCAACATCGGAGTGAGGCGCCGCCGGGTGAGACGACTGTCGTACCCGCGCTCGCAAATCTCACCGACGAACTAACTCGGCGGACTTCTTCCCCGTCCCTGCGCTACTCCGTCACCGTCCCTAGCTCAAGCCATCACCAAATCACGTGTCTGTGTGTCTCCTCAACCGAATCGGGTGGGTCTGCGTGCTTCGCCGGGCACCAGAATCGACCGGGCCGTCGCACCCTCAAACCACCACCGATGCCGGTGGTGATTCGGGCCGGAGTTGTGTGTGCTACCTCGTGCGTCGTGCTCCGGTGGTCAATCGATCGTGTGTGTGGCGGTGGTCGGTGGGCAATTCCTCGCCGGTGGGGTGGCGGGCGCCCGTGTCGTGGTCGGCGGCATCTCCAATCGCATGGCGGGTAAGACACCGTTCGTACTCTTCGCCTTCCACTACGCATTGTGTAATGCCGTTTGGATTGACGCTTAGTGCTTGGTGGGGCTGGGGCCATGTCTTGACGGCACGCGCCACCTCGGGAGCTTGGCTCCGTCACTGTCATGGTGTCGTAGGGAAGAAGACGTGCTTGTGGCTGTTGTCTTCGCGATGGACGGTCTAGATCGGAACCTAGATAGCGCTGGGTCGTATCAAATCATATCCGTCGTTTTCTGATCGGGCGTATAAGGATTGACCGTGGGTGCGTAAAGTCGTGGCCGTGGTATTATGATCTAGTGGCCGGAATTTGATACCGGTTCGGTTAAAGAGCGATATAATCCGAGCCCTAGACTTTGGATCCAATGGCGCTGGATCCCCGATACCCCTTCGACCGACCATATTACATAAGAGACCCTCTTGTTTTGTGAAATAAACCCGCTGTCCGTGCGGCAGGGGGTTTGAGTCTTAATAATTCTTGCGCTTTAACCCCTGGTCTTTCTTGCAATTGTCACCCAGTCCAGAGAATTAGAAAATGGTTTTAATGTGAAAATAATTGTTAGAACTTGTTTAATTCCTAGAAAATTCATACTTAGTTCAAATTAATCCATTCCAGTTCCTATAATTTTGTTATAATGTTGTGTATCACATAGTGTTCCTGTTTTGACATGAAAACCATATTAAAATTGATCTCATAATTAATCCTGTATCAAATACATAAAACCTTCAGAAATTCATAACTCCTTCGTTTTGATTCTGAATTGACTCGTTCCAGTTGCGTTAGTTTCGTATAAGTATTTACTACGCTGTAACAACACTAATTATACCATATTGCATAATTTTATAGTTAAATATTATTTATCCTATGTCTACTAGATTAGCTCTTCTAAATCAATACTAACCTGACCATAATTATAATGTGGTTAAAACATGATCTCTAGTCAAGTATAAACTAGATTAAAGTTGAGTTGATTATTTAGAGTATATTTTCTCATATGATGTGCAATAATAAATTTATAATTTAATATTCCAACCACGTAGATCTTCCATAGATCATAACTCCTTAACCATGACTCTGATCTTAGTAGTTCTCGATCACACGATCTCGTAGCAATGCATAGATCATTATTATGCAGTTTATTCTTATGTTTGGTGTGATGTTAATTTTGTCTATACCATGTTTGTTGTATTGTTACGACTAGCAGTGAGGTCACAAGTCACCTGAAGATCATCCTGGTACCTAGAATCTCAAGTCTCAGGCAAGTTGTGCCCTTGATCACTTTCATTTACCCAATAATGTTCTTTTATAATCATTTATTCATGCATAGGTTTAATTTTGGTGGGACCCAATAGGATGCCCTAGTCTGCTTATCTTGTTACCTTGTTTATCCCTAAATCATTGGGTAGTTTGCTATTGCTTTATATGGTTTTGGGCTAATATTTCATTATATCCATGTTCCAATTATTCTGTTATGTTATTTATGTTCATGTTAAGATCATCATTATCTTTAATTGAAACATGGAGCTTAACTTGAGAAACACATGCGACCACAAGGGAGGAATGGGACCCTTGGCTAACTAATTAGGAAAGCTAGTGGAAGACTACCTTACCCGAAAGGGGTAAGGACAGTAGGGGAGTTGCATGTAGGGAGGTTCTCAGGTTGATTTTGCTGCGATGGCGGTCAGACGAGAGATTCTTGCAAGTGCTCTTCCCATAAACTGTATTGGGTTTTCGAAAGCTAGTGGAACTTTGTAAAGGCCTCGTAGTGTTACCCTGCCTCGCTTCCTTGGTAGAGGTGTATGAGATTCATGACCCCTTGGCAGATGGGTAACATGACTTGTGGGTAAAGGGTACAACCTCTGTAGAGTGTAAAACCGGTATACTAGCCGAGCTCACGGTCATGAGCAGCTCAGGACTCTCGCATGATTAAATTATAGAACTAAATTCAATTTGTCATTTGCATTGCATGGGATTTATTATTAATTTTGTTCTATTATTATTATGGTTTGGTATTTACTTACATCTAGTAATTGCTAATAAAATTTTGACCAACCTTAAAAGCGATGCCGAGCTTTAATCATTCTCTTTGGTAAGCCTTACACTTCATGAGCTCCCATCTTTGGCGAGTTCATGCACATTATTAACCACAACTTGTTGAACTATGATCGTATGTGAGCTCACCCTTGCTGTCTCATACCCCCCACAGGAGAAGAATAAGTGGTTCAAGAGGAGCCACGCATCGAGGAGTTCGATTTGATCTAGGTGGCGTCTCCAATCGACTTTAGGGCGCCAAAGATGGACTTTAGTTCGTTTATTATTTATCTTTTACTTTTTTGTAAGACTTCCGCTATGTAATAAGTACTCTGATGATATTATGACATTTATCTCTATACATTCTGTTATTATATGTGTTGTCTTCTTTGGCGCATATATAAAATACACCCGACTTTATCTCTATACATTCTGACATTTATCTCGTTGTTGCTGTTGCCCACCTGGCCGTAGGCCCCTAGGATCGACGCATACTTCACAAAATTCACGGTGTCTGATACCGTCTTGGATACAGATAACTCTCGAATACTTCCGAATACATATACAAAACATATCAGATATTTATATGGATTTAAATAAATAAAATAAGGCGGATACTCCTAAGAGATCTCTCTGATACCTACGGATACATTGGGAATCCTAGTTTTGTATAAAGTGCCCTTGCTTCTGTAGCGGCTAGCCAAAGGCCCGAAGCTTCCCCACCTCCACCGCCAGCCGCCGCTGATTGGAGCCGTTGCCGCTGATCTGCGCTGACCTGTGGTTGTCAGCACGTCAATCATAGAATGGAGACGTCGCCACAAGGTCTGTGGCCGCGTTCTCCCCTTCTTGTTCTTGTTTCTTAAACTCCTTTCTTCTCAATCTCCCATTCTCTAGTCTTGTTAGATCCCATGTTGTAGCGAGTTCAAATGCATATACTGAGGGTAGTGGTAGTGAAGGAAGTTTTGTCATCGCCAATATCCGTGCTATCGCAGGGGCAGATCTTGGCTACTGATCGTGTATTTCAGCATTTAATTGTATTTATAATATATATTATGTATCATCGTATTAGTGTTTTTTTAAATAGCGTATCAGAGTATCCAAGTATCACGTGTATGACCGTATCAAGGCAACATAGCCACATAGGTAGCCAAGGTAGGCGCGGAACATGGCGCACGCACGCGTCGGTCCCACAGGGGCGAGCTGCTCCTGCATCTCCTGCTTCGCTTCAGCGATCGACACCAATAGGACGACGGTCCAACCACCATCGCTGATGAGCTATGAGTTGAGCGCCTCGGAGGGGAGCGGGGTGATCCAGTTGGCGGGGACCGAGCTATGAGTTGAGCGCCTCACCCTGTCTCTAGCGGGACTATTCTTCCACTCTAGTCCTATACTCCGTTTTAGCTTATTAAAGATGGCATACACAAAATATATGTAAATTGCAGAGTTGTATTCATAACAATAAGAGAACCAGTACACTTTCACTTGCTTGTTATTGGGAGCACAATGAATATATAGAACATTATTAAGCATGCGAAAAAATTGTAATAACCTAATATCATCGTCATATTCAAAAAGAAAATATCTGATAGTAGTTGATTTTTAGTATTGTCCTCTCCCGCGGACACCATGCAATAAGTAAACAATAGTTGATATTTTTACTCTATTCATTCGAAATTGGAACTGAGGTGGGGTTGGGAAGCTCGGGAGTGGGAACATGAGGTGGATGACCCTATCGAAGAAGAAGACGAGCCAGATCATCGAAAGGGGAACAAGCAGTGGTGGAGGTGGCGAGAGAGGAGTGCTCAACAATCACCACTTGCCAGAGAGTTTGAGAAGATTCGAGAGAGTGTGAGAAATGAGTAGCTGATGAGGCAACGAGCACACGGGAAGGAGGAAAGTACATGTGCCTAACCATGTTTTCTCCCTAATCGTGTCATTTCTGTGTCAATCCTCCAACATGTTAAGAACTACGTTACCACGGATCACCAGATCCGCACCCTTCCCTCCCGTCAGCAGATTAGGCACGAGAAGTCGTGGAAGACACGTATCCCTTCCCAGAAGCACGACAAAGGAAACACACGAGACACGATGTAGGGTTGGGCCTTTGGCCTCTTTCTCTTCTCTATCTTATGAGGGGGTGTACAGGTTCCTTATATAGAGATGTGAGACCCCTCAAGGGCAAAGCAGGTATTTGCCCACATAACTCTAACTAGGGTTACTTAACACTCCCCCTTGGGTGAATACCGCGACCAACACATGCCTCGTTAAAACTCTGAAAAACCCAGTGGAAAAAATGTGGAGAAAGAGTGCATGGTGATACAAATTGCATTTTCACTTTGTTGCCTCGTTAATCTCATGTGAGAAACTTCAAGAAAACTCACCAAGGGAAAAAGAGTACAACAGCTGTCATCGAGACAGATTTCGATCCTCTGGGATCTAGATTCTATCGAATCTTCTACAAGGGCTAACTTTATAAATGTGCTCCCCTGATCCTTCTAAAATCGTATCAATAAGGCAAAACATCTTATTCTGGAAGTATATGCACATAAAGATTTAGCAAATGGATTGCATATCCTTGCAAGGGCTATTTCAGGAACTTTACCTCTACTCACTTCTAGGATATACGAGGTAAGTGCAAGTATCAATATAAATAAGCCACTTTGACTGATGGTATTCGATTGACTAGATCTATATATTTGATAGAAAGTTCCATAAAGGTTCACATATTGATCATCAAGCTCACGCCTTCAGGGCATAGAATATGACATTTATTGTCTCACGATTGTGATCAATATAAGCATTCGCTCCCCCTGACGATGACATCTATCAAAGTCGTTATCCCTCATAACTCAAGCATATTCTTCAAGATATATGTCTCATTGTTCATCTGGAATAACGAGAATGGATGAGGTTGGGGTGCTATCATTTTATATCTTACACCATAATTTATACGTAGTTGTGCAAAGCAAATAACATGTCCTTCAATAGGACTTAGGGGATAATATAGTTGCAATAGTACATATTCTAAATATGACACATCGCTCCAGGCGTTCATCCATTGCAACATCTATGATGGTGTAACAAAAGTCCATCAAAGATCGTAATCCATCAGGGATTTTTCATCGATCAGATACATCGTTATAGTCTATCATTTTGGCACAATGGGGATATTTTGCCAGTAACACCTAAACCTTATAGGTTTCTGCCATCAGGGCTTTAGAGGATACCGTAATTCTGCGTCTAGTGGAAAATACCATGAGTAAAGATCGTGGAATGCACATGTGCTTATTTGGTGAACTTCGAGTCCTTTGATACCTCATCTTATTCCTTTTTGGGTCTGTATGGGTCTTTATCCCTTTATTGGGGTTATCAAACTTTGGTATTGAACACAGACTTTGTTTCCTCTTAAAATGTTCCAGTTGGGAACTATAATCTCAACTAGGAGATATTCTCTCTACACTGGAGAGTGGTCATTCATCAGGAATGTATTATCCAATATGAGATTTATATGTTGCATATTTATAATTCAAAGATATGGGTCCTCCTAGGATCTCATGGCAGATCTTCAGAATCCTATTAACTGCATATTTTAGTTCATGCCATTTACCAGATATATTACATAGCGGAACAGTGTTTATTCAACACATATGTGGGATGGGTCTCTCACAAGACCACTTGAACCATCGCATTCACCACACATTATTTCAATAGTGCCCATAAATGTCCGAACTTCAAGCTCGTGACTTTCATTTTGCGATTATTAGTTCAGCCTCGATTGCATTTATCAATGACCCGATAAGAGAGCTTCAAGCACTCATGCCTAGGACTTTGTTTTGGATCTATTGGGGACTTGTTCTCAAATGCTATGAATTAAGAACAAGGCAACACGAAATGTTAAAGGTTAAGGCCCTTCGTCCTTCGAAGCATTATTTCCCTCAGGACATAATGATCTTCAGACGAAGGTCATGAAGGACATCCCTTCATGATTGCAGTATACATTAATGAAAGAAGAAGCATGTAAAACATAGAAAATAACATGAATGATTATGTAACATTATTAATTAATCTTCTATTATATTATCATGAATCAATAGAAATAATACAAAATTACATTTGTACCTTCGGCTTGACAGAAGAAGATAGTACAAGCGTAATGCACGAGCGAGTACAAATTAGCGTGAACAGTACGGGGGTACTGTTCATCTATTTATAGGCACAGGGCGCAGTCTGTGTGAAATTACATTTATACCCTTTACAATTGATTACATTCATGACACAAACAATCATGGGTCAATCTTTATTTTCATCTTTAAGTCGGTGCAACCCTTCGTCTTAGGCATGACGTTATGCCGAAGTTCCCTGTAAGGTAGCTGAAAGGGAATTAGGCTTACACCTAGTCCCTAATTAATTTTGGTGGTTGAATTGCCTAACACAAATATTTGGACTAACTAGTTTGCTCTAGTGCATAAGTTATACAGGTGCCAAAGGTTCACACTTAGCCAATAAAAAGACCAAGTATTGGGTTCAACAAAAGAGCAAAGGGACAACCGAAGGCACCTCTGGTCTGGCGCACCGGACTGTCCGGTGTGCCACCGGACATGTCCGGCGCACCAGAGGACTCAAACTTCAAACTCGTCACCTTCGGGAAATTCCAGAGGCGACTCCGCTATAATTCACCGGACTGTCCGGTGTACACCGGACATGTCCGGTGCTCCAAGGAAGAGCGGCCTCCGGAACTCGCCAGCCTCGGGAATTCATTGAAGCTGCTCTGCTATAATTCACCGGACTGTCCGGTGTACACCAGACTGTCCGGTGTAACAGCAGGGCAACGGCTACTTCGGCGCCAACGACTACCTGCGACGCATTAAATGCGCGCGCTGCGCGCGCAGAGGTCAGGAACGCCCATGCTGGCGCACTGGACAATCTACAGTGCATGTCCGGTGCGCCACCGGACATCCAGGCGGGCCCAGAAGACAGAGCTCCAACGGTCGAACCCAACGGCTTTTGGTGACGTGGCTGTCGCACCGGACATGTCCGGTGTGCACCGGACTGTCCGGTGCGCCATCGAACAGACAGCCTCACCAAACGGCTAGTTTGGTGGTTGGGGCTATAAATACCCCCAACCACCCACCATTCATTGCATCCAAGTTTTCCACTTCTCAACTACTTACAAGAGCTCTAGCATTCAATTCTAGACACACTCAAGAGATCAAATCCTCTCCAAATTCCACACAACGCCCTAGTGATTAGAGAGAGAGATTTGCTTGTGTTCTTTCGAGCTCTTGCGCTTGGATTGCTTTCTTCTTTCTTGATTCTTTCTTGCGATCAAACTCACTTGTAATTGAGGCAAGAGACACCAATCTTGTGGTGGTCCTTGTGGGAACCTTGTGTTCCAAGTGATTGAGAAGAGAAAGCTCACTCGGTCCGAGGGACCGTTTGAGAGAGGGTAAGGGTTGAAAGAGACCCGGCCTTTGTGGCCTCCTCAACGGGGAGTAGGTTTGCGAGAACCGAACCTCGGTAAAACAAATCCGCGTGTCATACTCCTTATTCGCTTGCAATTTGTTTTGCGCTCTCTCTCGCGGACTCTATTATATTTCTAACGCTAACCCGGCTTGTAGTTGTGATTATTTTTGAGAATTTCAGTTTCGCCCTATTCACCCCCCCTCTAGGCGACTTTCAATTGGTATCAGAGGCCAGTGCTTCATTAGAGCCTAACCGCTTGAAGTGATGTCGGGAGATCACACCAAGAGGGAGATGGAGATCGGCGACAAGCCCACTACGAGCCAAGGGAGCACTTCATCGGAAGAGTCCCGCACCAAGAGGAAGGAGAAGAAGAAGGACTCCTCCAAACGGAAGGAGAAAAGATCTTCTTCCTCACACCACAAAGAGAAGAAGGAAAAATCTTCTTCCCACAAGTCGCATCGGAAAGGCGACAAGCACAAGAGGATGAGGAAAGTGGTCTACTACGAGACCGACACTTCATCAACATCGACCTCCGACTCCTATGCGCCGTCCGTAACTTCTAAGCGCCAAGAGCGCAAGAAGTTTAGTAAGATCCCCTTACACTATCCTCATACATCTAGACATACTCCATTACTTTCCGTTCCATTAGGCAAACCGCCAACCTTTGATGGCGAAGATTATGCTAGGTGGAGTGATTTAATGAAATTTCATCTAACCTCACTCCACAAAAGTATATGGAATGTTGTTGAGTTTGGAGCACATGTACCATCCGTAGGGGATGAAGACTATGATACAGACGAAGTGGCCCAAATCGAGCACTTCAACTCTCAAGCTACCACCATACTCCTCGCCTCTCTAAGCAAGGAGGAATACAACAAGGTGCAAGGGTTGAAGAATGCAAAGGAGATTTGGGACCTTCTCAAGACTGCACACGAGGGTGATGAACTCACCAAGATCACAAAGCTGGAAACGATCGAGGGGGAGCTCGGTCGTTTTCGTCTTCGCCAAGGGGAGGAGCCACAAGATATGTACAACCGGCTCAAAACCTTGGTGAACCAAGTGCGCAACCTCGGGAGTAAGAAGTGGGACGACCACGAGGTGGTTAAGGTTATTCTAAGATCTCTTATTTTCCTTAACCCCACTCAAGTTCAATTAATTCATGGTAATCCTAGATACACACTAATGACTCCCGAGGAAGTAATCGGGAATTTTGTGAGCTTTGAATGTATGATCAAGGGCTCAAAGAAGATCAACGAGCTTGATGAACCCTCCACGTCCGAAGCACAACTGGTGGCATTCAAGGCGACGGAGGAGAAGAAGGAGGAGTCTACATCGAGTAGACAACCAATTGACGCCTCCAAGCTCGACAATGAGGAGATGGCTTTAATCATCAAAAGCTTTCGCCAAATCCTCAAGCATCGGAGGGGGAAGGACTACAAACCCCGCTCCAAGAAAGTGTGCTACAAATGTGGTAAGCCCGGTTATTTTATTGCAAAATGTCCTATGTCTAGTGACAGTGACAGGGGCGACGACAAGAAGGGAAAGAGGAGAGAAAAGAAGAAGTACTACAAGAAGAAGGGCGACGATGCCCATGTTTGTCGGGAGTGGGACTCCAACAAGAGCTCCACCGAGTCCTCCTCCGACGAGGACGCCACCAACATCGCCGTCACCAAGGGACTCCTCTTCCCCAACGTCGGCCACAAGTGCCTCATGGCAAAGGACGGCAAAAGGAAGAAGGTTAAATCTAAATCCTCCACTAAATATGAATCCTCTAGTGATGATAATGCTAGTGATGAGGAAAATAATTTGCGTACCCTTTTTGCCGACCTAAACATGCAACAAAAAGAAAAATTAAATGAATTAATTAGTGCCATCCATAAGAAGGATGATCTCTTGGACTCTCAAGAGGACTTCCTTATTAAGGAAAACAAAAAGCATGTTAAGGTAAAAAATGCTTATGCTCTCCAAGTTGAAAAATGTGAAAAATTGTCTAGTGAGCTAAGCACTTGCCATGAGACTATAGACAACCTTAGAAGTGAGAATGCTAAATTAATTGCTAAGGTTGATTCTCATGTTTGTATTGATTCAACTTCCAATCCTAGAAATGATAATGTTGATTTACTTGCTAGGATTGATGAGTTGAATGTCTCTCTTGCTAGCCTTAGGACTGAAAATGAAAAACTAATTGATAAGGCTAAAGATTTTGATGTTTGCAATGTTACTATTTCTAACCTTAGAAATGAGAATGATATACTACATGCTAAGGTTGTAGAATTAAAATCTTGCAAACTCTCTACATCTACCGTTGAGCATGTTTCCATTTGTGCTAGATGTAGAGATATTGATATTAATGCTATTCATGATCACATGGCTTTAATTAAACAACAAAATGATCATATAGCATTATTAGATGCTAAAATTGCCGAGCATAACCTAGAGAATGAAAAGTTTAAATTTGTTAGAAGTATGCTCTACAATAGGAGACGCCCTGGCATCAAGGATGGCATTGGCTTCCAAAGGGGAGACAATGTCAAACTTAATGCCCCTCCAAAGAATTTATCTAACTTTGTTAAGGGCAAGGCTCCCATGCCTCAAGATAGCGAGGGTTACATTTTATACCCTGCCGGTTATCCTGAGAGCAAAATTAGGAAAATTCATTCTAGGAAGTCTCACTCTGGCCCTAATCATGCTTTTATGTATAAGGGTGAGACATCTAGCTCTAGGCAACCAACCCGTGCCAAGTTGCCTAAGAAGAAAACTCCTATTGCATCAAATGATCATAGTGTTTCATTTAAAACTTTTGATGCATCTTATGTGCTTACTAACAAATCCGGCAAGGTAGTTGCCAAGTTTGTTGGGGGCAAACACAAGGGCTCCAAGACTTGTGTTTGGGTACCCAAAGTTCTTGTTTCTAATGCCAAAGGACCCAAGACCGTTTGGGTACCTAAAGTCAAGAACTAAAATTGTTTTGTAGGTTTATGCATCCGGGGGCTCAAGTTGGATACTCGACAGCGGGTGCACAAACCACATGACAGGGGAGAAGAAGATGTTCTCCTCATATGAGAAAAACCAAGATCCCCAACGAGCTATCACATTCGAGGATGGAAATCAAGGTTTGGTCAAAGGTTTGGGTAAAATTGCTATATCACCTGACCATACTATTTCAAATGTTTTTCTTGTAGATTCTTTAGATTACAATTTGCTTTCCGTTTCGCAACTATGTCAAATGGGCTACAACTATCTATTTACTGATATAGGTGTTACTGTCTTTAGAAGGAGTGATGATTTAATAGCATTTAAGGGAGTGTTAGAGGGTCAACTATACTTGGTAGATTTTGATAGAGCTGAACTCGACACTTGCTTGGTTGCTAAGACTAACTTGGGTTGGCTCTGGCACCGCCGACTAGCCCATGTTGGAATGAAGAATCTTCATAAGCTTCTAAAGGGAGAGCACATTTTAGGACTAACAAATGTTCATTTTGAGAAAGACAGGATTTATAGCGCATGCCAAGCAGGAAAGCAAGTTGGGACTCATCATCCACACAAGAACATTATTGTCACACCCGGCTTTAAGGAACAAAGCCAGGTGCATCTCATACATGCGCCAAGAAGACAACATATATAATAACAGAGTGTACAGAGATAAATGTCATGAAACATCAGAGTATTTATTACATAGCGGAAGACTTATTACAAAATAAAATAATAAAGATAAAACGAACTAAGGATCGTCGGCGCCAATGTCAACTGAGAAACACCACCTATATCAGATCATACTCCTCGCCTTGTGGCTCCTCCTGAACCACCTGCTCTTCTCCTGTGGGGGGGGTGTGAGACAGCAAGGGTGAGCTCATACATGATCATAGCTCAACAAGTTGTGGGGAACCAGTGGACATAAACTCACAAAGGTGTGAGTTCATGTGATGTGTAAGGCTAATCAATGATAGGGGTTAAAGCTGAGCATTGCTTTTAAGTAGTTGGTCAAAATTTTATTAGCAGTTACTAAGTGTAAGTAAATACCAAACCATAAATAAAGTAATAGAACAAAATTAATAATAAACCCATGCAATGCAAATGACAAAATTGAATTTAAGTTCCATAATTTAAACATCAGAGAGTCCTGAGCTGCTCATGACCGCGAGCACGGCTAGTATACCGGTTTTACACTCTGCAGAGGTTGTACCCTTTACCCACAAGTCATGTTACCCATCTGCCAAGAGATCGCGACTTCCCATACACCTCTACCTAGGAAGCGCGGCAGGGCAACACTACGAGGCCTTTACAAAGTTCCACTAGCTTCCGAAAACCCGCTACAGTTTATAGGAAGTTCCAATGCAGGGTTCTTGGCTGACCGCCATCGCAGCAAAATCAACCAAGGACCTCCCTACACTGACCACTCCCCTACTGCCCTTGCCCCTTTCGGGTAAGGTAGTCTTCCACTAGCTTTCCTAATTAGTCAGCCAAGGGCGTCCCATTAAACCCTTGTGGTGGCACGTGTTACTCAAGTTAAGCTCTATGTTCCAATTAACATTAATGATCTCAACATGAACATAAATAGAATAACAAAAAGAATTGGAACATAGAGGTAATAAATGATTATCCCAAAACCACATAAAGCAATAGCAAACTACCCAAGTGATTCAGGGGTAAACAAGGTAATGAGATAAACAATCTAGGGTGACCTATTGGGTCCCATCAAAATTAACCTATGCATGGATAAGTGATATTAAAGAACATTATTGGGTAAAGAGTGGTCAAGGGCACAACTTGCCTTCAATGAGCTCCTGCTCAGCTACTTCTACTTGCTGAACCTCAGACTCCACAGCGGCTTGCTCGTCTACTCGCATCAACACAATACATACATAGTATAGCATAAATTAACATCACATCAAACATGCAAATAAAATATATAGTAAAAATCTATACATTAAAATGAGATCATTGGAACTGGAATCACTAAATTTGGAGTTATAGATTTCAAGTTATGGATTTCGGAAATTATTTAGTGCTTAGAATAGATTAATCCAAATGAATAATTTTAATTCAAGTTTCATGGCTAAGCAATGTTACTAGTTGGTAGACAATATTAATACAAAATTATTGCAACTGGAATGACTCAATTTGGAGCTAAAATGAATTATATATGAATTATACAAGTTTCTAGTTTTGTTTTTGTATTAAAAATCATTTTCTATACTTAATTTTCTATTTTTATTGGTCTCTGGACTCGGCGCATTATTATCAGAAACCCTAGGGGCTAGAGCGCAAAAGGTTCTAAGACACAGAATCCTACCAGAGAGGACTGCGAGTTATTTTTAGTAATTCCCAGGTTCTCTTTAGTAAAACGTACCCGTGAAGGGGTACCCTGTAATCAGAGCCGTTGGATCTCGCGCAGACGGCGCAGATTAGATCCCATCCGCGACGAACAGGTATGCAACGAGATCCCTCGGATCAGCGATCTACGGTCAATACACTGCGTGCGCCAGCAGCCATACGATCCTAGATCTACGGCGATAGACGAGCCCGGGCGAAACGTTTCCTTGATCTAATCCAGCGCGTTCATTCGGAGATCAATGTCCCACAGTCATCTTCTATCTCTAGCCACAGAGAAACCGCGGTGCAGAACCTCCCCACGGCGGCGCCCAGCTCTCCGCGTGGAGTTGTGCCAGCGATACCCAAACTCGCTTCCTGTTGCTCCACTCTCTAATCCGAAACGCTCTACCCGTTGTGAGGATTAAAACAAAAGTTCAAGGAGGTGACTCACCGGTTGCTGTTGTTGCTGATGCACGCCGGCGACCATGGTGCTCGAATCGGCGGTAGATTGCGGCAGTCTGGCGGATGCATAGATCGAGCCCGACGCGAGCCCTCCCGTCTCAGCGGCGATCCACGGCGCCCTCTAGTGGCTCAACGACGGCGTAATCAAACTCTAGTACCACCACTCGGTCTCTCTCTCGACAGCGGGGCGCAGCTGCCCAGGAGCTAAAGGGCCATGCAATTGGTAGATGGCAAAAGGAAATCGAGGGCGCTCGGTTCTATAGCCCCCGGCCTAGCCAAATCTCCAACCCCGCGCGGACCATAACAACTCCCAGATAGCAATTTCCCTGGCGGTTACAAGAATCTGAGATCTCTGTTAGCTGAGCCCGAATCACACGCGATGAAAACGATGGCTTCTGACCAGACTCTGCCCACCGCACAGCGAAACAAGGACGTGTGTACGAGCGGATAACCAATCGTCCGCGGCGGCCGACGTGCATCCAACCAGCTCAACGTACATGGCTAGAGATACGGGATTAGTTCAACCCTGCGACCCACATGTCATTGAGACATGGCTGACATCATCTCTGATGTCACGCTGATGCAGAGCGCGGCTGGATGATTAAATAAATAATAAAAAAACTATACACAACAAGGACATGCGTGTGGGTCGGCTGGACGTATTTCCAGCACACACGATGCTTTGCTTTCTATTTTCTTTTATGTTTTCTTCTTTTTTTCTTGATTTTTTTCATTTCATTTCTATTCTGGTTTTAAAAATATTCAAATTAAATGCACATTTCAAAGGACCCAACAAGATGCACATGTATTTATTATATTTCTGTTCTAAATTACATTGAATAATTTTTTTGATCTCTTACAAGGTGGTTTTATATTCATGGTAAAGAAATATGAAAAATTTCACACGCACATAACCAGAGAGATTCCTTTTGTTTCTATAGAATTCTGATGTTACAATTATGACAAGTGACAGGCCACTGGAGCTCCTCCACATGGATCTATTCGGCCCGATTGCTTACATAAGCATCAGCGGGAGTAAGTATTGTCTTGTAATAGTGGATGATTATTCTCGCTTCACTTGGGTGTTCTTTTTGCAGGATAAATCCCATACCCAAGAGACCTTAAAGGGATTCTTGAGACGGGCTCAAAATGAGTTCGGCTTAAGGATCAAGAAAATTAGAAGCGACAATGGGACGGAGTTCAAGAACTCTCAAATTGAAGGCTTTCTTGAGGAAGAGGGCATCAAGCATGAGTTCTCTTCTCCCTACACTCCACAACAAAATGGTGTAGTGGAGAGGAAGAATCGAACTCTATTGGACATGGCAAGAACCATGCTTGATGAGTACAAGACACCGGATCGGTTTTGGGCCGAGGCGGTCAACACCGCCTGCTACGCCATCAACCGGTTATATCTACACCGAATCCTCAAGAAGACATCCTATGAACTCCTAACCGGTAAAAAGCCAAATATTTCATATTTTAGAGTTTTTGGTAGCAAATGTTTTATTCTTGTCAAAAGAGGTAGAAAATCTAAATTTGCTCCTAAAACTGTAGAAGGCTTTTTACTAGGATATGACTCAAACACAAGGGCATATAGAGTCTTTAACAAGTCCTCGGGACTTGTTGAAGTTTCTTGTGACGTTGTGTTTGATGAGACTAACTGCTCTCAAGTAGAGCAAGTTGATCTTGATGAGATAGGTGAAGAACAGGCTCCGTGCATCGCGCTACGGAACATGTCCATTGGGGATGTGTGTCCTAAGGAATCCGAAGAGCCTCCAAATGCACAAGATCAACCATCCTCCTCCACGCAAGCATCTCCACCAACTCAAATTGAGAACGAGGCTCAAGTTGATGTAGGAGAAGATCAAAGAGATGAGCCACCTCAAGATGACGGCAATGATCAAGGGGGAGATGCAAATGATCAAGACAAGGAGGATGAACAACCAAGGACGCCACACCCAAGAGTCCACCAAGCAATCCAACGAGATCACCCCGTCGACACCATCCTCGGCGACATTCATAACGGGGTAACCACTCGATCTCGTGTTGCACATTTCTGTGAGCATTACTCTTTTGTTTCCTCTATTGAGCCACACAGGGTAGAGGAAGCACTACAAGATTCGGATTGGGTGATGGCGATGCAAGAGGAGCTCAACAATTTCACGAGGAACGAGGTATGGCACTTAGTTCCACATCCTAATCAAAATGTTGTAGGAACCAAGTGGGTCTTCCACAACAAGCAAGACGAGCATGGTGTGGTGACAAGGAACAAAGCTCGACTCGTGGCCAAGGGGTATTCACAAGTCGAAGGTTTGGATTTCGGTGAAACCTATGCACCCGTAGCTAGGCTTGAGTCCATTCGTATATTATTGGCCTATGCTACTTACCATGGCTTCAAGCTTTACCAAATGGACATGAAGAGTGCCTTCCTTAATGGACCAATCAAGGAGGAAGTCTATGTTGAGCAACCTCCCGGCTTTGAAGACAGTGAGTACCCTAACCATGTCTATAGGCTCTCTAAGGCGCTTTATGGGCTCAAGCAAGCCCCAAGAGCATGGTATGAATGCCTTAGAGATTTCCTTATTGCTAATGGCTTCAAAGTCAGCAAGGCCGATCCTACTTTGTTCACTAAAACTCTTGACAATGATTTGTTCGTATGCCAAATTTATGTTGATGATATTATATTTGGGTCTACTAACGAATCTACATGTGAAGAATTTAGTAGGATCATGACACAAAAATTCGAGATGTCGATGATGGGGGAGTTGAAGTATTTTCTAGGATTCCAAGTCAAGCAACTCCAAGAGGGCACCTTCATTTGCCAAACGAAGTACACTCAAGACATCCTAACCAAGTTTGGAATGAAGGATGCCAAGCCCATCAAGACACCCATGGGAACAAATGGGCATCTCGACCTCGACACGGGAGGTAAATCCGTCGATCAAAAGGTATACCGGTCGATGATTGGTTCATTGCTTTATTTATGTGCATCTCGACCGGACATTATGCTATCCGTTTGCATGTGTGCAAGATTCCAAGCCGACCCTAAGGAATCACACCTTACGGCCGTAAAACGAATCTTGAGATATTTGGCTTATACTCCTAAGTTTGGGCTTTGGTACCCTTGGGGATCCACATTTGATTTGATTGGTTATTCGGATGCCGATTGGGCGGGGTGTAAGATTAATAGAAAGAGCACATCGGGGACTTGCCAGTTCTTGGGAAGATCCTTGGTGTCTTGGGCTTCAAAGAAGCAAAATTCGGTCGCTCTTTCTACCGCCGAAGCCGAGTATATTGCCGCAGGCCACTGTTGCGTGCAATTGCTTTGGATGAGGCAAACCCTGCGGGACTACGGTTACAAACTAACCAAAGTTCCTCTTCTATGTGATAATGAGAGTGCAATCCGCTTGGCGGATAATCCCTTGAGCATAGCCGCACTAAACACATAGCCATTTGGTATCATTTTCTTCAGGATCACCAACAAAAGGGGAATATCGAGATTTCATACATTAACACTAAGGATCAATTAGCCGATATCTTTACCAAGCCACTTGATGAACAATCTTTTACCAAACTTAGGCATGAGCTCAATATTCTTGATTCTAGGAACTTCTTTTGCTAATTTGCACACATAGCTCATAAGTATACCTTTGATCATGTCTCTTTTATATATGCTATGACTAATGCGTTTTCAAGTGTATTTCAAACCAAGTCATAGGTATATTGAAAGGGAATTGGAGTCTTCGGCGAAGACAAAGGCTTCCACTCCACTCTACTACTCATCCTTCGCCGTCGCTCCCAGCACTTCTCCATCTTTGGTATAATCTTCACTCATATGTTTTATTTGCCAAAGGGGAGAAAATAGTTAGCTAAGGGCTTATATCTCACTCAAAGTATCCGTTTTTGGCGATTCATGCCAAAGGGGGAGAAAGTATGAGCCCAAAGCAAAAGGACCGCACCACCACCCTAATTTTAAAATTGATGATTTTCAATTGGAAAATTTCAAATTGGCATCTCTTTGTGTTCTAAAGGGGGAGCAAGCAGTACTTTCAAAACGTGATATCTTAAAACCCTCTTGAACACTAAGAGGAGAATTTATTTGAGGGGGAGTTTTGTTTAGTCAAAGGAAAAGCATTTGGAACAAGGGGAGAGAATTTCAAATCTTGAAAATGCTTCTCAAAATCTTATTCATTTACCTTTGTCTATCTTGCAAAAGGACTTTGAAAAGAATTTACAAAAGAATTTGCAAAAACAAAACTTGTGGTGCAAGCGTGGTCCAAAATGTTAAAATTAAAGAAACAATCCATGCACATCTTGTAAGTATTTATATTGGCTCAATTCCAAGCAACCTTTGCACTTACATTATGTAAACTAGTTCAATTATGCACTTTTATATTGTCTTTGGTTTGTGTTGGCATCAATCACCAAAAAGGGGGAGATTGAAAGGGAATTAGGCTTACACCTAGTCCCTAATTAATTTTGGTGGTTGAATTGCCCAACACAAATATTTGGACTAACTAGTTTGCTCTAGTGCATAAGTTATACAGGTGCCAAAGGTTCACACTTAGCCAATAAAAAGACCAAGTATTGGGTTCAATAAAAGAGCAAAGGGACAACCGAAGGCACCTCTGGTCTGGTGCACCGGACTGTCCGGTGTGCCACCGGACATGTCCGGCGCACCAGAGGACTCAAACTTCAAACTCGTCACCTTCGGGAAATTCCAGAGGCGACTCCGCTATAATTCACCGGACTGTCCGGTGTACACCGGACATGTCCGGTGCTCCAAGGAAGAGCGGCCTCCGGAACTCGCTAGCCTCGGGAATTCATTGAAGCTGCTCTGCTATAATTCACCGGACTGTCCGGTGTAACAGCAGGGCAACGGCTACTTCGACGCCAACGGCTACCTGCGACGCATTAAATGCGCGCGCTACACGCGCAGAGGTCAGGAACGCCCATGCTGGCGCACCGGACAATCTACAGTGCATGTCCGGTGCGCCACCGGACATCCAGGCGGGCCCAGAAGACAGAGCTCCAACGGTCGAACCCAACGGCTTTTGGTGACGTGGCTGTCGCATCGGACATGTCCGGTTTGCACCGGACTGTCCGGTGCGCCATTGAACAGACAGCCTCACCAAACGGCTAGTTTGGTGGTTGGGGCTATAAATACCCCCAACCACCCACCATTCATTGCATCCAAGTTTTCCACTTCTCAACTACTTACAAGAGCTCTAGCATTCAATTCTAGACACACTCAAGAGATCAAATCCTCTCCAAATTCCACACAACGCCCTAGTGATTAGAGAGAGATTTGCTTGTGTTCTTTCGAGCTCTTGCGCTTGGATTGCTTTCTTCTTTCTTGATTCTTTCTTGCGATCAAACTCACTTGTAATTGAGGCAAGAGACACCAATCTTGTGGTGGTCCTTGTGGGAACCTTGTGTTCCAAGTGATTGAGAAGAGAAAGCTCACTCGGTCCGAGGGACCGTTTGAGAGAGGGTAAGGGTTGAAAGAGACCCGGCCTTTGTGGCCTCCTCAACGGGGAGTAGGTTTGCGAGAACCGAACCTCGGTAAAACAAATCCGCGTGTCATACTCCTTATTCGCTTGCGATTTGTTTTGCGCCCTCTCTCGCGGACTCTATTATATTTCTAACGCTAACCCGGCTTGTAGTTGTGATTATTTTTGAGAATTTCAGTTTCGCCCTATTCACCCCCCCTCTAGGCGACTTTCAGTAGCTTCGGCATTATTTCCGTGCTGATCTTCCGAAGGTGTTTCTTCTTACAGGACCTTCGGCTACGAAGCAGACCCCCAACAGTAGCCCCTTCGCGGTGCTAGATCGTTTTTCGTAACGAGCTTGATTCGTGAAAAATTGTCCTAGGCTTCAGGATGCCGAAGGTCCGAAAAACACCTTCCCTGAGCTCGTTGCCGAGAAACGATTAAAATAATCCGAGCACGGGGTGGTCCCACCATGCAACGGGTATGCACGATCTACCGATTCATCTTGCACGCACTGTGGTCCACCGTTCAGTGAGTGCGGGTGACTGTTGAGCGGGTACGGGCGACTTGACGATTCACCTTCACAACTGCAGCACTATATAAACAGACGGGTAGGTGTGAAGTTACCACAACATTCATTGCCATTGTACTGTTGTGCTACTGAAAAATTTAACCATAGTCGAAGCTTTCCCATCGCACTCTCAAGCAAAGCATCATTTTGAACTAGCTTCATCATAAGAGAGAGCTTCGTCACAACTATAAAAATCATTAACATTCGTAAGAACCGTAAGGAATTCAACACCTGATGGCTAGAGTACGTTCAACCGCTAGGGTGACCCGCGACGGAGAAGAGGCCAAAACTACAGAGACTGCTCCGATCTCTGAAGTGATGGAACAATCGGGAATGGTTGTGACAGAGGTGGCTGCTAAGGAAGGTGCACCTGCTGCCGAAGCTGAATATGCTAAGATTGAAGAAGATGTTGCTGATGAAGAAGAGGAAGATTATAATACTCTCATGCCAGCCAAACCTAGTCACTTGGACTCTGCAAAATCTACCGTTTCTGAGGCTGATATGCCTATTATGATAAAGCTAGGCTACTTCGGAGAAGCTGAGAAGAAGCTGATTCGTTTTGGCAAAGAAGAAACCACTCCGACACCGGAAAAAGATGAGGTGGTAGTTTTCAGGAGCTTCTTCAGAGTGGGATTGAGGTTTCCTTTGAACGAAATGATTGGAGAAGTTTTGGAAAACTATAAGATCTATCTTCATCAGCTGACTCCTAACGCTATCGTTAGGCTCAACGTCTTCATCTAGGCTCTCCGAAGCCAAGGAACAGACCCGAATGCCGAAGCCTTCTGTCGAGTGCACGAGCTTCATTATCAGACGAAGGCCAGAGAAGATGGTCTTCATGAGAACTTTGGTTGTTACAATTTTGTCTATCGCAAAGATATGAAGACTCCAGTAGTTAGCTATCGCATCAAGTGGCCAACTGGTTGGAAGAATGAGTGGTTTTATGTGAAGGCTGATGAGAAGAAGAGGGAGAAGCTCAAGACGCTAGTACTGAGCCCTTTGAGCTTAAGCTTCAGGCTGACTAGGCCGTTGTGCCGTATGGAGCTGGGTCACCATGCCAACAAGCTGTGGCAGAATTTTGGGTGGTAGCCGAGCAGATCGGCACAAGAGATCTAGTCCAAGAATATCTGGCCTATAGGGTGTTCCCAACACTAAGTGAATGGAACATACCGAAGCTAAAGGGGACAGAGGAGAAGAAAGAACTTGTGCGACTACCTTATAAATTCAAATTTGAGAAGCAGTTCAAAGGGCCATGTCAAGAATGGTTAGAAATGATAGAAACCATGTGCAACGAAATTTTGGGGAATTACACTAGAAAAGAAGATCAGTTGATGACTGCAGCGTTCGGCACCCGACCGAAACGAAGGTTGAATCGGGTGATGGATGCCCTGAACTTCGAATATCGTGATTATGAGCGATTGAACATGGGTGCCGAAGGGCAAAAAAGAAAAAGGATTGTCAGTGTTATGAGCAGACAAGCTGCTAGAATGGTGAAAGAAGATGAAGAAATTCTGAAGAGGAAAAAATCGAGCCCTGAGCTGAAGGTAGCTACTTCGAAGAAGAGGAAAGCTGCGGCTTCGAAGCCAAAAACGACTGAGATAGAGGAAGAGACTCCTTCAACACCTTCTGCTGCTGACGTGGAAGAAATTTTAAAGGTAATGACTGAATCCTTGCCTATCAAGCTAAGTCCACTGGGGCCACATCTGACGAAGCTTTTACAGAAGAAGGAGGAGCCCTCGGCAGTGAAGAAGTCTGCTGGGCCGAAAAAGCGGAGGATTATTACTATAATCGAAACTATTGAAGAAACACCACCGCCGGCCTCGGCGTCAAAAACACCAGCTGTCGAAGACGCTGCAGCTACCGGAGCTGCCCCCACCGAAGCTGCATCTGCCGAAGCTGAAACGGCCGAAGATACAAATGTGGAGGGCACTTTTTCCGATATTGATAAAATGATTTTGAATATGGCCGCAGAAGAAGCTGCTACAGTTGCCGAAGAGACCCTGGCCACAGTGCCCGGGAAAGAGAAGGAGATCGCCGAAGATACCTCGGGGGAAAAGGATTTCAATTTTCAAAACATAATTGGTCAAAAGCTATCTAAGGCTGAAAAAGAAGAGCTGAGAGATTATGCAATATCATGCGGCTATCAACCAGGAGCATTGCTCTTCGGCGGTATTGACGACGAAAGCTTAGGATGCCTTCGAGACCGAACTGGAGCGAAGGTTATCAGTACTCTGTCAAAGAGTATTGGTTTCCTAAAGCTTGAGGCCGACATCAGCCGCTACCGACGACAGCATATCGTCGGTAGTTTATTCTATTCTAATTTCAAGGTAAAAACTTTACTTCGGCTTTTCATTGTTTTAACAACGAAGGTGTTTTCTGACGAAGGTTGTTTTTGCGCAGAGCATGCTAATAAGTAAAGCCTTAAGAATGCAATAGGACCTTGAAGATAAAAAACATGAGGTTATAATTGAAGGCTTAGAGAGCAAAATAAAAGATCACGAAGCTGCTCTTGAGAAGAAGGATTTTGAACTTCAATCAATGGAAGGCTTACTGGCGGAAGCCCAAGCTAAAATTGCCAGGTTGAATAGTGAACTCTCCGCGAAGTCAAAAAGCTTCGAACAAGAGAAGAAAAATTTCGAAACAAAACTTGAAGCTGAGGTTGAAAAGAGTTCAAATTTGCAGAAATCTCTGAAGGAGCTTCAAGATAAATGTCTAGACTTCGGCACCTGGTGCGTGCAACAGCTGAAACAGGTCTTCAACTTAGTTGGAGCCAGCTCTGAAAAGTTTAAACCTTCGGTTGAAGACCTGCCAGGCACTTTTGATCATATCAAAGGTGAAGTTGATGCTCTTGACGAAGTCATAGCTGGACACGGTGACTTCTGTGCTTTGCTAGCTTCTCGCGGCACAGCTGTTGCTTTTATGAAGGCTGGCTGCACGCATGGAAATATTGTAAACATGCCAAACTTCAGCCTGTCACCAGTGGACTTGAATGATATCCCTGGCCTGGCCCGAAGCATTGGGAACAGATTTGTAACTCAAATTTGGGCGAAGGGTGGGCGAAACTTAGCTGGTGACGAAGCTTGAAGCCACCTCAAGCCGGTAATAAACTTGTACCTGTTGCTTTTCCTCCTCCTTAAAATTTGTACTTTCCTTATACTGTTGTTATGTACAGGATGACGAAGCTGAAGAATAATGAACCGAAGCTTGATGGGTAATGATGAAGTGATGAAGTTGCTGTAAAAGAACTCTAGAGAAATTTTTGAATTAACCTTGTAGAAAATACTGTAATTTAGGAATCAAACATTACTCCATAAATTTGTCGATACCTTGTAATATATTTTACCTTTCCATCCATGTATGAACTGCTTTGATGTGGACGAAACTTGTTCTTTTTGAGCCAGAGGCGAAAAACACCTTCCCTTCTTTTCGTACACAACGAAGCATAAATCTGCTTCTTTTGCATTTACCGAAGCCTTGTCATTAGAGCCGAAGCAATTGTATGTACTCTATGATGTGATGATGATGATCCTACAAATGTCTAAATGAATGTATATGAATGCAATGTATGATGTGATGTAATGTGCAAATGAATGTCCAAACACACGCATACGAAGCCACATCCAGACCCTGCATTCCCTTAGGAATGACTAAAATCTCTGCCGTTATTTTTCGGCTTCACCACTTATTTTTCGGTGTAAGTTCTGCATCCCCTTACGAACGTCTTTTGAACTTCTTCGCCTTATATTTCGGCGGTATCACCGTTGACTTTTCGGTGTAAGTTTTGCATCCCCTTAGGAACGTCTTTCGAACTTCTTCGCCTTATATTTCGGCGGTATTTGGCTCTGCATTCCCTTAGGAACGACTTTTGAGCAGAAAACTTACGCTGCGCTCCCTTGGGAATGACTTTTTGTAGCTTCGTCGTGCTCTGCATCCCCTTAGGGATGACTTTCGAGCTTCTCCCTTTTTTTTGCACTCGACGGTGCCCGCTCTGATGTTACATTTTACATTCTTTTTGGGGGATTTTGCTCTCATGGAGCTGAATAAGAAAAAAATTACAAACTATGGCCCCATTAAAAACCTTTCTCCCCTTTGGAAAGAAAAAGGGTGCCATAGGAAAAAATGAAAAAAAATTACATCAAGTTACACATAATATCGTCGAAGCTCATCCGCATTCCAAGATCTAGGAATGTCGTTGCCGTCCATATCCTTCAACCTGTAAGAATCGGGCCTTGACGAAGATACCACTAGAAAAGGTCCTTCCCACTTCAGCTGTAGTTTGCCTACTGTGTCCGGATTAGCCACTCTCCGAAGCACCAAATGCCCTAGCTTGATATTTTTCAGCCAGACTTTTCTGTCGCGCCATTTTATTGTTTCGGCTTGATATTTATTGATATTTTCCATAGCCTGAAGTCTGGTCCCTTCTATAGTGTCTTTTGCCACGTGATAATCAGCTTCGTCTTCTGCCGAAGCTATTGTTCTTATTGACCCCGCTTTAGCTTCTTCTGGGGTTATAGCTTCGTCACCAAATAATAACTTAAATGGCGTAAAACCTGTTGATCTTGATACGGTCATATTGTGGCTCTACACCACTTTAATTAACTCATCTGGCCACTTTCCTCTGTGTTGATTAAAGATTAGCTTCATTATTCCTGTCATTATAATACCATTTGCTCTTTCGACAAGTCCATTTGACTCTGGATGTCTGACTGACGCAAAATGAATCTTCGTGCCAATTTGATCACAGAATTCCTTGAAAGCTTCGGCATCAAACTGTGTTCCGTTGTCCATAGTTATAGCCTTCGGCATGCCAAAGCGACAAACAATGTTTTGCCAGAAGAATTTCTGGACTGTGACCGAAGTTATTGTGGCCAAAGGCTTCGCTTCAATCCACTTGGAAAAATATTCTATAACCACCACAACATATCTTAAATTGCCTTGTGCTAGTGGAATCGGACCTAACAAATCCAGGCCCCATCTTTGCAATGGCCAGGTTGGCTGTATTAACTGGGTTAGCGACGAATGTTGTTTCTGGTCTCTTGCACATTTTTGACAATTTTCACACTTTTGAACCAGATCTGCTGCATCCGAAGCTGCCTTCAGCCAATAAAATCCTTGTCTGAAGACCTTCCCCAGCAAAGGCCTAGACCCAATGTGAGATCCACACAAACCTGCATGTATTTCCTTCATCAGCTCTATACCTTTGATTCTGGATAAAAACTTGAGAAGTGGAGAGCAGACTCCATGTTTGTATAACTCCCCTTCTATTATCACATATGGTCTTGTTCTTGCCTCCATTCTCTTATTATAAGCTTCATCATCTGAAAGACAATTACCTTGGAGGAAAGATATAATTTCAGTCCTCCAATCTTCACTGTGTACTGGAGAAATAGTAAGCACTGCTCTCTCCATAAGTTCAACCGAAGGTGCCTTTATTGTTTCAAAAAATACTTCCGAAGGTAGAGGGAGCCCCTGGGCCGCTAATTTGGCTAGTAAATCTGCGTGCTCATTTTCACCTCTTGGGATATTCTTAACAGAAAAACCTTCGGAAGAAGCCTCTAACCTTCAAACTGTATCCAGATATCTTTCAAGCTTCGGATCTCTTGCCTTGCTATTTTTGTCTACATGGCCAGAAATAACTTGAGAATCAGTTTTCAGAATGGCCCTTCTTATTCCCATTGCCCTTAACTTCCGAAGTCCCAACAGAAGTGCTTCGTACTCAGCAATATTATTTGTGCAACTGAAATCAAGCTTGGCTGCATAACATGTTTTGACTTTTGAAGGTGCCACTAGGACTGCAGTCGCTCCTGCATCGAAGGTTCCCCAAGAACCATCGCAGAACATTGTCCAAGCTTCAGCATCTTTATTTACTTCTTCTTCATGAGCCCCTGGTGTCCAGTCAGCGATGAAGTCTGCTAACGCTTGGGACTGGATTGAGGATCTATGAACATAATCAATGGTGAATTCGTTAAGTTCTGCAGCCCATTTCCCAATCCTTCTAGTAGCTTCTCTATTCCTCATAATATCCTTCAGAGGTTGTGACGAAGGAACAATTATGTGATATGCTTGAAAATAATGTTGAAGCTTTCTGGAGGCCATTAACACAGCATATAGCACCTTTTCCAATTCTGTGTAATTTTTCTTTGACGGACTCAAAACTTCAGAGACGAAGTACACTGGAGCTTTCTTTTTGACTTGGCCATCAAGCTTCTCCTGTACAAGTGCCGCACTTACTGCAGAATGTGAAGCTACGACATATAAGAGCAATGGAGCCCCTGACGAAGGTGGAGTTAACGTTGTTAAATCAATCAAATATTGCTTCAACTCTTCGAAGGCCTTTTGCTGAGTCGGACCCCATTGGAAGACTTCGGCTGACTTTAGTATTTCAAAGAAAGGCAGATTTCTTTCTGCTGATCTGGATATAAATCTGTTCAATGATGCTAATCTACCTGCCAACCGTTGAGCTCCTTTCTTTGTGCTTGGTGGTTGCATACGAAGGATAGCTTCAATCTTGCTTGGGTTAGCTTCAATTCCCTTCGTTGATACTAGACAGCCAAGGAACTTACCTTTCTTTACCCTAAAAACATATTTTTCTGGATTCAACTTCAAACTAGCTTAACTGAAGTTGGCAAATGTCTCTTGTAAATCAGCGATGTGATTTTCTTGCTTTGTGCTTTTAACTATGATATCATCAACATAAGTCAACACATTTCTACCTATTTGAGAATGGAGGACTCTGGCTGCCATTCTGCTGAAGCTTCCTCCAGCATTTTTGAGCCCCTTAGGCATTCGAAGATAGCAATATATGCCACTGGGGGTTATGAAGCTAGTTTTTGGCTCATCTTCCTTCTTCATCCAGGTTTGGTGGTAGCCTGAGTAACAATCTAGTAGACTCATGAGCTCTGATGAAGCTGCTGCATCTACTAGAGAATCTATCCTTGGCAATGGGAACTCATCTTTTGGACAAGCTTTGTTAAAATCTGTAAAATCAATGCACATTCTCCGTTTACCATTGGTCTTCTTTACCATAACAGTATTAGCTAGCCACTCTAGGTATTTGACCTCTCTGATAACTCCAGCGCTAAGAAGCCTCTTTACTTTGTTCCGAGCACCTTCAGCTTTGTCATCAGACATTTTCCGAAGCCTTTGTTTTCTTGGCCTGAAAGATGGATCCACGTTGAGTGAATGTTCAATGACATCTCTGTTGACACCGCAAAGATCATTGGCTGACCAAGCAAAGACATCTTTGTTGTTGAATAGAAATCTTAGCAAATTCTTTTCCTGTTCTTCAGATAACTGAGACCCTAGCAGTACCTTTTGTTCTGCTATATCTTCACATAGAAGCATAGGCTTCGGCTAATCCACCGAAGCAGCCTTCTCTCTTTTGTATCGATACTGCTCACAGGCTTCGGCTCCATCTATGTTATGGATTGCCTTTGAATCTGTCAAGTTTCCTTCGGCCTTCCTGGCAGCTTCTTGACTGCCATGAACAACAATAGGCCCTTGTTCCAAAGGTATCTTCATGCATAGATATGTTGGATGAAGTATTGCTTTGAAAACATTAAGTGTTCCACGACCAATGATTGCATTGTAGGGTACTCCATGTCAACCATGTCAAACACAACTTGTTCAGTCCTTGTATTATGAACAAAGCTGAAGGTTACTGGCATTGTGATTTTGCCAAGTGCTACAATTTGCCTTCCTCCGAAGCCACATAAAGGATGTGTAGCATCATGAATCTTATCTTCTGGCTCTTGCATCTGTCTGAAGGCCTTAGCAAATATGATATCCGTTGTACTGCCTGTATCAACCAGAACATTATGGACCAGAAATTCCTTAATGACACAAGATATGACCATAGCATCATTATGAGGGTAATCTTTGAGCTGAAGGTCCTCCTAGGAGAAGGTGATTAGGATGTGGGACCATTTTGACTTGATGAAGGGTCCCTGCACCCCAACATGCTGCACCCTTCTCTGTGCCTCCTTCTGCTTCTTGTTAGCCGGCTCTGAACCTGAGCCGCCTGTTATCGGCTGCACCAGCTTCGTAGCCGAAGATGTTTTGGCTTGGTTGCTGAACGAAGCCATCAGCTCAAGAGTGGAAGTGAGTTCACCGGAGGTGGGCGCCAATGTTGGGGACTTGTTCTCAAATGCTATGAATTAAGAACAAGGAAACACGAAATGTTAAAGGTTAAGGCCCTTCGTCCTTTGAAGCATTATTCCCCTCAAGACATAATGATCTTCAGACGAAGGTCATGAAGGACATCCCTTCATGATTGCAGTATGCATTAATGAAAGAAGAAGCATGTAAAACATAGAAAATAACATGAATGATTATGTAACATTATTAATTCATCTTCTATTACATTATCATGAATAAACAGAAATAATACAGAATTACATTTGTACCTTCGGCTTGACAAAAGAAGATAGTACAAGCGTAATGCATGAGCGAGTACAAATCAGCGTGAACAGTACGGGGGTACTGTTCATCTATTTATAGGCACAGGGCGCAGCCTGTATGAAATTACATTTATACCCTTTACAATTGATTACATTCATGACACAAACAATCATGGGTCAATCTGTCTTTTCATCTTTAAGTCGGTGCAACCCTTCGTCTTAGGCATGACGTTATGCTGAAGTTCCTTGTAAGGTAGCTTCGGCATTATTTCCGTGCTGATCTTGGTGTTTCTTCTTATAGGACCTTCGGCTACGAAGCAGACCCCCAACAGGATCCTTTTGCAATCTAGAGCGGCAAGATAGGTGTCGACACATTTGTCTCCCACATTTAATAATGATCTTCGTCATTTCCCAAAAACGAAAGATTCATTGTTTCGTATTCCTAGCACAATAATATTGCACGCATTGCTAGGAACTTCATCATCAAGATGAACCTCTTCGTGAGGCAAATCACCATCAGGGTGAATCAATCGGAGGAGAGTTATCACAGACCACGTGAATCTGCAATTAAAACATATGCTTTGACTAAGGCTGATGGATCATATTCGCAGGCGTCCCCGCAGAATAGATCAAATGCCAATAAGTCAAATGTGGATATGATATTAATCCCGGGTATATCCACATCTACATCAGGTAGAAGCATTCAAACCTATTTGGTTACTCCTCAACGATTTCTAGCAAACTCCATATAAACAGGAGTACACACTAAACGACAGGTTCTGTTTGGCTATTATGCGTTTATAGAATATTGAGGCACTACACTAGATGGACATTTATCTCCCCCTAATGCCGAGATGTTCTAAAAGCATACAGATAAAATCCCCAACCACAATCATCCAGTTGTGGCCAATGTATGCTATTGTGGTGATTTATTTGGGAAATCTTACGCACATTACATATAGGGGTTTTATGCAGTGAGCTTTGGACTTAGATTAATGTAGTGGCATGAATACTACATATTTGTCCTTCAACATGAAGGGTTAGTCTCAACATCCAGCGAGACACGCAACAACAAGATGCTTCGTGGTTACAATTCTGCAAACTTACTGTTATTATTACCAAATGTACAGTCAATCATTAAGATTTCGATTGATATACACAACTATTTTATCCATAAGGGTCCTTCAGGGGCTCATGCATACCATTCGTCGTTTGGAGCTAATAGTTGACTTCAGATCAACAACTAAAATGACCATCAGGGTCTAGCGCTCACAAGGACATTCACTGGTTGCATTGTGCTTTTAAGCACATAGGAAAATGTGTGCGTAGATAATGAGAGTAAAGTGCACGACATCAGGCCAATGCTGCAAAGCAAATTTTGTTTTTGTATGCAGAGATGTATAGTCCAACTCGTTTTACCATTGCCCATGGTTTACCCAATTACTCATACTGGTCTCAAATTGGGTTTCAAGTTATGCAACATTTTTTAGGTATTATAATTTTGAGAGAGAACTTATAACTATAGTAAAATATTTATGATCTAAGCTACCAATTGGGCAAACTTTTATCCTCATATTATATACCAATTTGTTCTATAAAGCATTATTTCGATCTCTTCATTGTTCAGCAAAAAGAGAAGCTTTGGAATAGAACAGACAAGGCCAAGAATTAATTTTATCTGGGAAAATCACTTGGTTGCTAAGCTTTCGATTAAGCAAATGGTGATAACAGCATGGCAATAGCGAAATAAGACCGATATCCATCTGGGACCAGGTTTCAACAACAGATAGTACTACTCTCATACGAATGATTCATCAATACTAGGGAGAATGCATCCGGTCTCCATAAAATTTTCATATTTCTATCACAAATTACCATCACTAACAATCTAGTGGTCAAGACTTATGGTTCTTTCGGCACCAAAGACCAAGAACAAATTAATGTCTAATTTAGCTTCAAGCTATGTGGTGATGTGGGATTTCAAAGTTATTTGTCTACTCTTCTCACTCTTGGTAGATCAGAGCTAGATTACGGTAAGCATTTCAAAGGGTGGAATCCAAAGTAGTTCTGCTACATAAACTCTAGGTATATTTCCATTCAAGACTGACCTTTACCATTTGACTTATAATATATATCATACTCGTCAAGGGACTATCTCGAGTCAATTATGCGACTAAGAGTATTTACAATTCTGAGAGAGATATATGCAACACATGCATAGATGTCCTATATAGGACGATTAAAATGGTTCGACGGGAACACACAATGGTTTTTCACACCAACATAGCGAAATTTTTCTCAGTTACCTTTCTATGTACTTGCAACTTCATGTTGCTAGGGTACTAGCCATTTATCTCAAAGTTCGCTTCATGTCGTTCAGCAACATTTGGTTGAGCAATGTATGCCTAAGATTTTTAGCCTTTATTCATTTAGTAAGGTCTCTTTGCTTACTAACAGAATCCCAAGTTGTGATGTCTTCTATGCCAAAAATGCTTTCATGCATTATATTATATATCTTCGGGTTACTTCGGGTAAAACTTTATGCATGAGAGTGAGAGCACCTAGAGGGGGGTGAATAGGTGATCCTGTAAAATTAAGAGCTAAATAGCCACAAAACTTAGATATTAAAGTGTTAGCGTGACTAAGTAGCTTTGAAGCGAGTTCTTGTGAACACAACAATCACAAAAAATTCAACACAAGAGACACGCGATTTTTATCCCGTGGTTCGGTCAAGTAACACTTGCCTACTTCCACGTTGTGGCGTCCCAATGGACGAGGGTTGCACTCAACCCCTTTCAAGTGATCCAATGATCAACTTGAATACCATGGTCTTTTCGTTTAGAGTATCTTCCCGTTTGCGAGGAATCTCCATAATTTGGAGTCTCTCGCCCTTACAATAGAGATCACAAAGAAAGCACAGAGTAAGGTTGGGAGAAGCAACACACACAAGATTCAATCCGCAGCACACACACGCACACAAGTCAAGACTTGAGCTCAAAGGACAACACAGGGAGTTCACAACTCAAAATGAAGCTCAAATCACTATCACAATGAAACAAATGCGTGGGAGCGAAGTCTGGATGTCTTAGTATGCTTAGAGAATGCTTGGTGTACTGCTCCATGCGCCTAGGGGTCCCTTTTATAGCCCCAAGGCAGCTAGGAGCCTTTGGAGATCAACATGGAAGACTATCCTTGCCTTCTGTCGAGTGGCGCACCGGATAGTCCGGTGCGCCATCGGACAGCCACTGTAGCATGTCCGGTGCGCGATTTCCTTCCAAATCGGGCACAACCGACCGTTGCTCCTCCGGGCCAGATGGCGCACAGGACAGTCCGGTGCACCCAGCCGACCATTGGAGCAAGCCACGTGTCACATGTTGATCGCGCGACCGGCCGTTGGCGCTGGCGCCGTTGGCTCACCGGACAGTCCGGTGCACCACCAGACAGTCCGGTGAATTATAGCCACGTCGCCTTGTTCCTTTTCCCGAGAGTGATGAGTTCGCCGTGGATGACTCACCGGACAGTCCGGTAAATTATAGCCGTACAACTCCGTCAATTCCTGAGAGTGGCCACTTCACCGTTGACTAGCCTGGCGCACCGGACACTGTCCGGTGCACCACCGGACTGTCCGGTGTGCCAGGCCGAGCTGGAGTTTGGCTGCACACAGCCAAGTCTTTTCCATTTCTTTTCCCTTTCTTTTGTCACTGTTTCTAGCACTTAAACAAAACACATTAGTATTAAAAAAATTGTACTAAGTCTAGAAACATACCTTGTATCTGGATTTGCACTTTTCCCACATTTAGTACACAAGGATTCAATTAATATGTGTTGGGCATCTAATCACCAAAATACTTATAGAAATTGCCCAAGGGCATATTTCCCTTTCAATCTTCCCCTTTTTGGTGATTTATGCCAACACATCAAAAATCAATTAAAAAGTGCAACATCAAAACAATTTAAGACCAAATTGTTTTAGCTTATGATTTGGCTTTTTTGGACCGCTCTTTGCCACCACTTGGTTTGTTTTCGCAAATCAAATTCATTTGCCTATCTCTAAGTCAAACACGCTTGTTTGGGCACATAGAGAGATATTTCAAGAGTAAAATTGATTCAAGTGCCCGAAAACTCCCCCTTTTCCCACAATCAAAATTCTCCCCCACAAGAGACCAAATTTTGCAATAAGATCATTCTGGACAAATCAAAATTCTAACTCTATTATTTTCAAAATTCACAAGTTTGGCTGATCCATTTGCTTTGGCCTTAATTTCTCCCCCTTTGGCATTAAGCACCAAAACGGGATCATTTTTGGCCCCTTTTAACCCCATTGCCTCACCAAAAATGTCAATTCAGAGCAAAAGGCAAATAGAGCATAAGAATGAACTTGGAATTAAATACACTAATACCGGAGTGCAGTGGAAGTCTTTGCATCGTCCAAGTCCATTTTTCCCTTTCAATGCACCTTTGAGACTGCATCAAGGGTACTCAACCAAACAGGTAAGTCTCAAAGGGTAAGTTGTAGCACATCTCCCCCCTTAATATGTGCATCATTTGCATATGGACTTATGAGGTCCAGGGATGACGTGTACAACTTGAGCACCACAAATAAACAATAATGGATTTAAATGCATAAAGTGACATGATCAAAGGCATAGAACACATGTATGCTATAGATCAATCCAAGTTACGCGAATCTAAGACATTTAGCTCACTACACAACCTGCAAAACTTTTTCTCATCTAAAGGCTTAGTGAAGATATCGGCTAGCTGATTCTTGGTGCTAATATGGTACACCTCGATATCTCCCTTTTGCTGGTGGTCTCTCGGGAAGTGATGCCGGATGTCTATGTGCTTAGTGCAGTTGTGTTCAATAGGATTATCTGCCAAACGGATTGCACTCTCATTGTCACATAGGAGTGGGACTTTGCTCAGATCGTAGCCAAAGTCCCGGAGGGTTTGCCTCATCTAAAGCAGTTGCGCGCAACACTGTCCTGCGGCAACGTACTCGGCCTCAGTGGTGGATAAGGAAACGGATGTTTGTTTCTTGGAACTCCAGGACACCAGGGACCTTCCTAGAAATTGGCACATCCCTGATGTACTCTTCCTATCAACCTTGCACCCGGCATAACCGGAGTCTGAGTATCCAATCAAGTCAAAGGTAGACCCCTTTGGATACCAGATCCCGAAGCGAGGCGTAGAAACTTAATACCAAAGAATTCACTTAACGGCCACAAGGTGGCATTCCTTGGGGTCGGATTGAAATCTAGCACACATGCATACACTAAGCTAATGTCCGGTCTACTAGCACAAAGATAAAGTAATGAACCTATCATAGACCGGTATGCCTTTTGATCAATGGACTTACCTCCTTTGTTGAGGTCAATGTGCCCGTCAGTTCCCATTGATGTCTTTGCGGGCTTGGCGTCCTTCATCCCAAACCTCTTGAGAAGATCCTGAGTGTACTTCGTTTAGGAGATGAAGGTGCCGTCCTTGAGTTGCTTCACTTGGAATCCAAGGAAGTAGGTTAACTCGCCCATCATCGACATCTCGAACTTTTGCATCATCACCCTGCTAAACTCCTCACAAGACTTTTGGTTAGTAGAACCAAATATTATGTCGTCGACATAAATTTGGCACACAAAGAGATCACCATCACAAGTCTTGGTAAAAAGAGTGGGATCGGCTTTCCCAACCTTGAAAGCGTTAGCAATTAAGAAATCTCTAAGGCATTCATACCATGCTCTTGGGGTTTGCTTAAGTCCATAGAGTGCCTTAGAGAGCTTAAACACATGGTCAGGATTCCTGTCATCCTCAAAGCCAGGGGGTTGTTCCACGTATACCTCCTCCTTGATTGGCCCGTTGAGGAAAGTGCTCTTCACATCCATTTGGTATAGCCTAAAAGAATGGTGAGCGGCATAGGCTAATAAAATTTGAATAGACTCTAACCTAGCCATAGGAGCAAAAGTCTCCTCAAAGTCCAAACCTGCGACTTGGGCATAACCTTTTGCCACAAGTCGAGCCTTATTTCTTGTCACCACCCCGTGCTCGTCTTGCTTGTTATGGAACACCCACTTGGTTCCCACAATGTTTTGCTTTGGACATGGCACCAGGCTTTAGACTTCATTTCTCTTAAAGTTGTTGAGCTCTTCCTGCATGGCCAACACCTAGTCCAGATCCTACAAGGCATCTTCTACCCTGAAAGGCTCAATAGAAGAGACAAACGAGTAATGCTCACAAAAATTAGCTAATCGTGAATGAGTAGTTACTCCCTTGCTGATGTCACCCAGAATCTGATCGACGGGGTGATGTCTTTGGATCATCGCTCGGACTTGAGTTGGAGGGACCCATGGTGCTTCTTCCTCCATTGCTTGATCTTCTTGTGCTCCCCCTTGATCATGCCCTTCTTCTTGCGGTACCTGTTCATCGTCTTGAGTTGGGGGATGCACCATCGTGGAGGAAGATGGCTGATCTTGCTCCTGTTGTTCCTGTGGTCGCACATCACCTATCGCCATCGTGCGCATTGCGGCCATCGGAACTTCATCTTCATCTATGTCATCAAGGTCAACTTGCTCTCTTGGAGAGCCATTAGTCTCATCAAATACAACGTTGCTAGAGACTTCAACCAATCCTGATGATTTGTTGAAGACCCTATACGCCTTTGTATTTGAGTCATACCCTAGTAAAAACCCTTCTACTTCCTTGGGAGTAAATTTAGAATGTCTACCTTTCTTCACCTGAATGTAGCATTTGCTCCCAAATACACGAAAGTAAGAGACATTGGGTTTGTTACCGGTAAGGAGTTCATAGGAGGTCTTCTTTAGGAGGCGATGCAGGTAGAGCCGGTTTATGGTGTGGTAGGCTGTGTTCACAGCTTTCGACCAAAACCGCTCGGGCGTCTTGAACTCTCCAAGCATCGTTCTCGCCGTGTCGATTAGCGTCCTGTTCTTCCTCTCTACTACACCATTTTTTGCTGTGGTGTATAGGGAGCAGAGAACTCGTGCTTGATGCCTTCCTCCTCAAGATACACCTCAACTTGCAGATTCTTGAACTCGGACCCGTTGTTGCTCCTTATCTTTTTCACCTTTAGCTCAAATTTGTTTTGAGCCCTCCTTAGAAAGCGCTTTAGGGTCCCTTGGGTTTCTGATTTGTCCTGCAAAAAGAACACCCAAGTGAAGCGGGAAAGGTCATCAACAATTACAAGACCATACTTACTTCCCCTGATGCTGAGGTAGGCAATGGGTCCAAAGAGGTCCATGTGAAGAAGCTCTAGTGATCTTGATGTTGTCATCACGTTCTTGCTGTGATGAGTGCTTCCCACCTGTTTCCCTGCCTGACATGCTGCACAGGGTCTGTCTTTTTCAAAACAGACATTGGTTAGTCCTAACAAATGTTCTCCCTTTAGAAGTTTATGAAGGTTCTTCATCCCATCATGTGCTAGACGACGATGCCAAAGCCAGCCCATATTAGTTATAGCCATTAAGCATGCATCTAGATCGGCATTCTCTTTCGAAAAATCAACTAAATAGAGCTTGTCATCTAATGCACCCTTAAAAGCTAATGAACCATCACTCCTTCTAAAGACAGATACATCAACATTTGTAAACAAACAATTGTAACCCATGTGGCACAATTGACTTATAGACAGAAGGTTATATCCTAGCGACTCTACTAAAAATATATTTGAAATGGAGTGCTCGCTTGTGATGGCTATCTTTCCCAAACCTTTGACCTTGCCTTGATTCCCATCTCCAAATATGATTGTATCCTGGGAATCCTTGTTCTTGACGTAGGAGGTGAACATCTTATTCTCCCCCGTCATATGGTTTGTGCATCCGCTGTCGATAATCCAGCTTGAGCCCCCGGATGCATAAACCTGTAAGGCAATTTAAGCTTGGGTTTTAGGTACCCAACTCTTGTTGGGTCCTACAAGGTTAGTCACAATAACTTTTGGAACCCAAATACAAGTCTTGTCTCACTTGCATTTGGATCCCAATTTTCTAGCCACTACTTTTGTATTTTTTGCATGTAAGTACAAAAGAAGTATTGCAAGCATGATAAATAGTAGAGGGTTTATTGCACATTTTTCTAGGAGCATGAGACACAACATGATTTCTCCTAGGCCTACTTCTACCATAATCATGAGTGGAGCTAGAAGCAAACATAGTATTTGAATCATAATAAGCAGCATGATCATAACTCTTATGAGAATGACTAGTAATTTTCCTATCATAAATAAAGGCATGATTCCTTTGAGGACTACTAGCCATGGGGGCCTTCCCTTTCTCCTTGTTGAGAATAGGAGTCCTTTGGCTTGTTAAGTTCTTGGTTTTCTTTTGAAAACCAAGTCCATCCTTAATTGAGGGGTGTCTACCAATGGTGTAGGCATCCCTAGCAAATTTCAATTTATCAAAATCAACTTTGCAAGTCTTAAGTTGAGCATTAAGACTTGCCACCTCATTGTTCAATTTAGTAATAGAAGCAAGATGTTCATCACAGACATCAACATCAAAATCCTTACATCTATTACAAATAACAACATGCTCTACACATGAACTAGTTTTGTTAACTTCCTCTAGCTTAGCATTTAATTCATCATTTAAACTCCTTGAACTAGAGACAGATTCATGGCAAGCAGATAACTCAGAAGATAGCATTTCATTTCTCTTAATTTCTAAAGCAAGAGATTTTTGCACACTAACAAATTTGTCATGTTCCTCATATAATATATCCTCTTGCTTTTCTAGCAATCTATCTTTTTCATTGAGAGCATCGATTAATTCATTAATTTTCTCTACTTTAGCTCGATCTAACCCCTTAAATAAATCAGAGTAATCTACTTCATCATCAGATGATTCCTCATCGCTAGAAGAAGTGTACTTAGGGGTATCTCGAACATGTACCTTCCTTTCCTTGGCCATAAGACATGTATGGCGTTCGTTGGGGAAGAGTGAAGACTTGTCGAAGGCCGATGCAGCAAGTCCTTCATCGTCAGAGTCTGATGACGAGCAGTTAGAATCCCATTCCTTTCCAAGATGTGCCTCGCCCTTCGCCTTCCTGTAATTCTTCTTCTTTTCCTTCTTCTCGCTCTTTTCTTGTCCCTGGTCATTATCATTATCGGGGCATTGTGCAATGAAATGACCAGTCTTACCGCATTTGAAGCAGGAGCGCTTTCCCCTTGTTTTGTTTTTGTTGGGGGTACTCCTTGCATCCTTTAAGCGTGGTCTTGAAGCACTTGATGATAAGCGCCATTTTGTTCTCATTGAGTCCGGCAGCCTCCACTTGAGCTACCTTGCTTGGTAGCGCCTCCTTGCTGCTTGTTGCTTTGAGAGCAACGGGCTGCGGCTCGTAGATGGGTAGTGGACCGTTCAAGGCGTCATCTACATATCTTGCCTCCTTAACCATCATGCGCCCGCTTACGAATTTTTTGAGGATCTCCTCGGGCGTTATTTTGGTGTACCTAGGGTTTTCATGAATAAGATTCACAAGATGAGGGTCGATTACAGTAAATGACCTTAGCATGAGTCAGACGACATCATGATCCGTCCATCTTGTGCTTCCATAGCTTCGAATCTTGTTGACTAGGGTCTTGAGCCTGTTGGTCTGAGTTGGCTCCTCTTCCCTGATCATCGTGAATCTCCCCAGCTCGCCTTCCACTAGTTCCATCTTTGTGATCATAGTGGCATCGTTTCCCTCATGAGATATCTTGAGGGTGTCCCAAATTTGCTTAGCGTTGTCCAAGCCACTCACCTTATTATATTCATCCCTGCAAAGTGAAGCTAGCAAGACAGTAGTAGCTTGGGCATTTTTATGGATTTATTCATTTATAAATACAGGATTATCAGTGCTATCAGAATGCATCCCATTTTCTACAATTTCCCATATGCTAGGATGGAGAGAGAATAAATGACTATGCATTTTATGGCTCCAAAAGGAATAGTCTTCTCCATCAAAGTGTGGAGGTTTTCTAAGGGGAATTGAAAGAAGATGTGCATTTGAATTATAGGGAATGCGAGAGTAATCAAAAGAATAGTTTTGATTGACCGTTTTCTTCTTTGACGAGGAGTCATCATCGTCATCCCTTGGTGAAGAAGAAGATACATCACTATCGTAGTAGATGATCTTCTTGATGCATCTCTTCTTCTTCTTCCCGTCCCTCTTCTTATGACTCGAGCCGGAGTCGGTATGCTTGTCGTCTCTCGGCTCATTGAGGAGGGACTCCTTCTCCTTGTCGTTAATCACCATCCTCTTACCCTTAGGATCCATCTCTTCGGACGGTTAATCCCATAAATGAAGAGAACGGATCTAATACCAATTGAGAGCACCTAGAGGGGGGTGAATAGGTGATCCTGTAAAATCAAGAGCTAAATAGCCACAAAACTTAGATATTAAAGTGTTAGCATGACTAAGTAGCTTTGAAGCGAGTTCTTGTGAACACAACAATCACAGAAAATTCAACACAAGAGACACGCGATTTTTATCCCGTGGTTCGGTCAAGTAACACTTGCCTACTTCCACATTGTGGCGTCCCAATGGACGAGGGTTACACTCAACCCCTTTCAAGTGATCCAATGATCAACTTGAATACTACGGTCTTTTTGTTTAGAGCATCTTCCCGTTTGCGAGGAATCTCCACAATTTGGAGTCTCTTGCCCTTACAATAGAGATCACAAAAAAAGCACAGAGTAAGGTTGGGAGAAGCAACACACACAAGATTCAATCCGCAGCACACACACGCACACAAGTCAAGACTTGAGCTCAAATGACAACATAGGGAGTTCACAACTCGAAATGGAGCTCAAATCACTATCACAATGAAACAAATGTGTGGGAGCAGAGTCTAGATGTCTTAGTATGCTTATAAAATGCTTGGTGTACTGCTCCATGCACCTAGGGGTCCCTTTTATAGCCCCAAGGCAGCTAGGAGCCGTTGGAGATCAACATGGAAGACTATCCTTGCCTTCTGTCGAGTGGCGCACCGGACAATCCGGTGCGCCACCGGACAGCCACTGTAGCATGTCCGGTGCGCGATTTCCTTCCAAATCGGGCACAGCCGACCGTTGCTCCTCTGGGCCAGATGGCGCACCAGACACTGTCTGGTGCACACCGAACAGTCCGGTGCACCCAGCCGACCGTTGGAGCGAGCCACGTGTCACGCGTTGATCGCGTGGCCGACCGTTGCGCTGGCGTCGTTGGCTCACCGGACAGTCCGATGAATTATAGCCACGTCGCCTTGTTCCTTTTCCTGAGAGCGACGAGTTCGCCGCGGATGACTCACCGGATAGTCCGGTGCACCACCGGACAGTCCGATGAATTATAGCCGTACAACTCCGTCGATTCTCGAGAGCGGCCACTTCACCGTTGACCAGTCTGTCGCACCGGACACTATCCGATACACCACCGAACAGTCCGGTGTGCCAGGCTGAGTTGGAGTTTGGCTGCACACAGCCAAGTCTTTTCCACTTCTTTTCCCTTTCTTTTGTCACTGTTTCTAGCGCTTAGACAAAACACATTAGTATTCAAAAACAATGTACTAAGTCTAGAAATATACCTTGTATCTTGATTTGCACTTTTCACACATTTAGTACACAAGGATTCAATTAATGTGTTGGACATCTAATCACCAAAATACTTATAGAAATTGCCCAAGGGCATATTTCCCTTTCAGAGAGGAGATCAGAGAATTAACTTACCTGTGTTTTATTATATTTCAATTTATTTTCCTAGATTTCCAAGTATTATAGAGCTTGATATAGTTGTTATGGCCACTTGGCCATATATATAAATATATAATACCACACAACGCAGTCAAATAAAATATAGAGCCAAACAAAATTGTTTATGAAGGTTGCGCATAATGTGACTTCAGGGGCTTGAACTACCCACCACAATCCACACAAGTACAAGCTCTAGTGTCTGGTGTCAACGTGTGTGCGGCCATCAGGGCTACGACAACACAACAAGCCTTCGTATTAAGCGCAATAGGCACAATTATGGCTCGGTAATCGGGGTACACGATAAGTCCACGTAACGTGCGTAACATGCGCAATTGTGACTCGATGATCACGGTAGACGGACAGTGCCTGCAGGGCATGCAAAAAATAAGCGACTCAACGATGACAGTCCGACTCAACGGGAGCGGTCTGATTAAGCGAGAGTGTGACATAGCAATCACATGACGCAGCCAAGTTCGTACGACACAAATACTGTGTCGTGTTGCCAGGACGCAGCTAGTGCTCAGCCAATACCATAACTCGGTTGATTAATAACGTAGTTTAATCGACGCGTTTGAGTACCTACTATATAATTTAATCGCTCGGCATGAGTCCAAAGGCTCAACGAGTCATAATTATTTAGAGCGGTTCAAAAATGCACAACATAACCTTCATATGCATTTTAAAACTTTTCTGCTAATTATCTACTACAGGAAATAAAGCAGAAAAATAGTACTATAATTAATGCATAAGCATAAGCAGATCAGTGCATGGAGCCATTTTCACATATTCAAACATGTATTTTCTACTAATTATTTACTGCGGGAAATAATTAATCAAGGTAGAGATTGTAATAGAAAACATGCGATTATTTGTTCTCCTGTGGTTCACTCACAGAGGCTTCTAATCATTTCCAATTAAATATAGCCATACAAGAGAGATAATCATTTGCACTTAAAATAGCCATCAATTATTGATATGTATGTTCTGACACTCAGCTATCTCGCAAGTCTCTTTTCGCGGAATTCACGCCTAGTGGCTCATGCAGGTCTCGGTGGTTATCCTCTAGCACGGTCAAACACCACTGCTACTCATGTACGGCCTTTCAGGTAGGCCATGGCAGTTTCACGGGAGTCTGGATTCGCGGTGCGATGGAGTCGGCACGATCTCCATGGATCTAGGCAACCTCCAACGACGTTGACTTCCTCCACTGTGGTGCAGAAGGGTGCATCCACGGGGAGTCCTGCCGTCCTAGTGCTATGCGCACCGAAACAAATGACGCCCATGACTTCTCTCCTTCGCGCAGCCGTGCAAAGGCCTCAGGCGAAACAGCCATCGCACAGTTCGCCATGACTGCACAGGTTGCACACCAGGCGCACAACTCGTGCCTCTTTCTACGCAGGCGAGCGCCCCCACGCCGGCAGCATGACCACGAGCTGCAGGATTCGATGGTAAGCGCATTAAGATCTCTGTTCGTTGTGCAAACAAAGCCAATCATCAGACTTTGGCATCGCAGACAACAACGATGATTCAGTTGCAAACAGGGCTCGCGTCCTGCACCAGAGAGATCAGAGAGAGGCCCCGCAGTCCGCTTGACGCCACACACCATCGACAACACTTCACATCGAGGAATTGTTAGTTCACCTCACCTTCCTCGAGCGCGGGTTTCCTTTACTAATTTTGCCCATCAGGCGAGTGAGCACGTGTCGTGCCGATCTTACGGCGCACATGATCATGAATTTAGTAGATCGCTGATCCAGTCTATTAATTTCATACCATATTTCTTCGTTCACCGAGGAGCGGAAATCGAAGCCTGTCGTGTAGGACAGTTCGGCTAGACCAGAGGACCTGCCGGCTTAACAGAGAGTTGATGCAGATATGATCCCGTGGCAACATCGAGATAGAGTGTGCTGATAACATGTTGAGAACTACGTTACCATGGATCACCAGATCCGCACTCTCCCCTCCCGTCAGCAGATTAGGCGCGAGAAGTCGTGGAAGACCCGTATCCCTTCCCAGAAGCACGACAGAGGAAACACACGAGACACGATATAGGGTTAGGCATTTGGCCTCTTTCTCTTCTCTGTCTTATGAGGGGGTGTGCAGGTAACTTATATAGAATTGAGACCCCTTAGAGGCAAAATAGTTATTTGTCTACATAACCCTAATTAGAGTTACTTAACACAACAGACCTCGGTAGCGGTCCAGATACTACACTAGCAATCGGACCGTGCCGACATGAGCCCACCACCTATCACCTATTGGGCTGTGCTATGCTGGGCAGTACGGGCCGTGCTGGGCTAAGTGTTGACCCGATTACGGAACACTATTGGCCTGCTGTAAGCCTGTAACTGCAGTGGCACTTCTCGATTGGGAATTTGGGATCCCGGACAGGTTTGATTATTCCCCAATCAAGATAACTTCCTGTGGTGAAAGTTAGGAAGCTTCGGTCCCCGCGGTAGGACGAAAGAGCCACAGGTAGAGTCGCCATCAACAAGCCTTCTCGTATCTGGACCCAATTGCATTTGCGCTTCATCCGCGCGAGGCGCAGCGCAGGCAGTGGAGCTAGAGCATCACCATGGTGACGTCGCGTCCCAGACGTCACCTGCGTGTCGTCGTCCCCGTCCCCATCCCCACTTGCTACCCTCTCGTTCCAGGATGGTTCCCCCCTCGCCAAGCCAGAGCCAGAGCCAGAGCCAGGCTGGCGCGGCACATGCCTACCCGACTAGTAACAAAAGCTTAAATTTCACCGGGCCCGCGGCGTAGAAAACCACGGCTGGCGCTCCTCCGTGGACGCCATCTACCGTGGACAAGAGCGGGGCTGCCCGTCTGCAGTGCATCCATAAATGCCGGCACCTGCCTCGACCTCGACTGATTCCTTCCTTGTGAGCTCTGAGCTGGTTGCTGCCGCCAGGATTGGAGGAGTGCGCGCGCGCGCGAGTGAGCCATCACTGAGCTGTGGACGTGAATTGCGATCATCCGTTCTCGCTTTCTGGGGCTCGGCTGCTGTGGCCATGGCGCCGCCGCCGCCGCCGTACGCGCGGGTGATGGAGGACATGGTCAAGGGCCGGGAGTACGCCACGCAGCTGCAGGCGCTGCTCCGGGAGTCGCCCGAGGCCAGCCGCCTCGTGGACCGGATCCTGCACGCCATATCCCTCACCATCCAGACGGCCAAGGCCGCGGCCGCCGCCGCTGAGGAGGAGGAGGAGGAGGAGGCGTCCGAGGTGCAGAGCGAGGTCACCTGCACCGGCAAGAGGAAGGCCGCTGGCGGAGCGGGCAAGAGGGCCGCCGCGTGTCGGAGGAGGTGAGCGAAGCGGCTTCGCTATGTCCTTTTCGGCTTTTCTTCATCTGGTTAATTCTGCGGCGGCGTACGTACGTGTTGCAGAGCCCAGCCATCGTCGGTTGTGACGAAGAGCGTGAGGGATCTGGAGGACGGACACGCGTGGCGCAAGTACGGGCAGAAGGAGATCCAGAACTGCAAGCACCCAAAGTACGTTTCCACCCCTCCAGAGCCAATCATTGTTCATCGATCGATCGATAGATCGACGATCAATCATAGTAGAACCGAATATGCCCAACCAGAAGTACTGATTTCCGTCGATGATGCTCGGCGTCGGCGCAGGGCCTACTTCCGGTGCACGCACAAGCACGACCAGCAGTGCGCGGCGCAGCGGCAGGTGCAGCGCCGCGACGACGACCCGGACGCCTACACGGTCACCTACATCGGCGCGCACACCTGCAGGGACCCGGCCACCGCAGCCGACGACGAGCTCCACGCGGGGTCCCGCCTCATCAGCTTCGCGGCGGCCAACGCCAGCAACCGGCAGGCCGGACACAAGGGCGCCGTGCTGCCTGCGGAGCCCCCGAGGCAGCTGGAGGGCGGCGGCGGCGGCGGCGAGCGGGAGCAGGAGCTGGAGCTGGAGGAGGTGCTTAGCAGCCTCACCCCGGCGGGGAGCTCCGCTGCCACGGCCGAGGCGGTGCGGACCGCCACGCCCGGCCCGGACCAGGGCGACGTGACGTCTGGCCTCCAGCTGCAGCAGCACTGGTACGGCGGCGGCGGCGGCGGCCTCTCGGGCGTGGCGCACTTGGGGTACGACGACACGTTCGATCTGGAAGACATTGTGTTCGGCTCGATCACCGGCGGCATGTATGCTGCTGAGTACTGACGGCCGGACGACGACTGGTCGAGCTGCTGTGTGTTGGATTGGAGGAGACGGTACGGTGGAGTGGAGCCAGGGCAGGTTGATGGATCGAGCTGTGAATAATGGCCTAGTTTAGTTTGTATTTAATATACGATACCTACTCTGTAAGATTATGCTGCGGGTCTTGTAGATCATGTTAAGTTCATTAGCTACGAGTTCAGGAGCAGAAGCTTGGCCAACAGAGAACGCGCCTCAATGTCGTGCCCTGCTCTTCCACTATATGCGAATGCTCTCGCCCTTCTCCTTCACAGCAGAATCAGGTACTCATTCGCATGACAGCAGTGGTTAACTGATAAGCACGAAAGGCATTCCCCCCCTTGACAAATGGGGAATGCATCAAACAAACCATGGATTCGTCAATTAAGGCTTTGTTTAAGGCCTTGTTTGGTTATCCATATCTCATATGGATTAGATGAAATTGAAAAAAAATATGAAAATTTTTGATTTATTTAGAATTTAAACTTACTCAGTCTGATCTCATGTGGATTAGATGAAATTGAAAAAAATATGAAAATTTTTGATTTATTTAGAATTTAAACTTACTCAGTCTGTATGAATTGAGAGATGTGGATTAAGAGCAAAACGAACAAGCCTGGGCAACATCACAAGAGCAACAATGGTGGCGTTGTAGTGAAGACAAGAATCAGGATTGGGATTTGGGAGTAGCCGTGCCGGTGCGGTGGGGAAGCTGTGAGAGCACTGAGTGCGTGAAGAACTTGACACTTACTATTGAAAATCTATACTACCTATTAAGAGTGTAATAGTAGTCTGCCTCCTGTCGTTCTGCCGTTCTGCCATCCTGCAATCTCAATCGTCCATCCCAAAGCCTCGTTTTCGTGCGTCGTGTATCCGCCGTCTCGCGTGCGTCGCCTCCCGTCCGCCCTCCCCCTTCCGCACGCGCAACATGGCTCCCTCTGCCCCCTCAAGTTCACAGTTCTCCTCCCAACACGCACGCTAGCAACCGCTCCCTCCCTCCACCTCCGGGTGCCCCGGCCACCACGACCCTGAGCCTGATGCCCGGCGCGGACGTCGGCGCCGACGAGCAGCAGGAGCCGGCCGCCGCGAGGGCCGAGGAGATGCGCAGGCCCGCCCCGTCGCGGCGCCGCCGCTCACCATCTTCTACGGCGGCATGGTGGTGGTGTTCGAGGACTTCCCAGCGGAGAAGGCGACCGAGGTCATGCGCCTCGCGGCCGGCGACGACCTGCCCATCGCCCGGAAGGCGTCGCTGCATCGGTTCGTGGCCAAGCGCAAGGACCGCCTCGTCGAGCGCGCGCCCTACACCCGCCCGTCGTCCCCCGCAGAGGAGCCGGAGAAGAAGACGGTCAAGTCGGCCTTGGCCTCCTGGCTCGGGCTCGGCAGCACGGAAGCCGACCGCCTCACCATCGCGCTGTTCTGCGGTTCAGGCCACCCTCAACAGGTGGGCCCCATCTTCGAGCCGCCCCACTCCCAAGATTTTTGCCGTGCTCGCTACCTGGTCTGCCCTGCTGTCTTCCTCAGATCGTGCGAGACCTGGGTCCACCCAGTCGCCGCTCCCCCCCTCAACCTCCAAGCCCAGGTAACCTCCGCCTCACGCTCTCTAGCTCCGCGCCATCCACGGCCCCGTCATTACCGACGGTGCCGCTAGATGCCACAAGGAAGGGGGAGGGATGCGGATGGCGACGATCTACGCCGTCGCGGCACTGGCGCTCGACGTGGCGGTGGACTGCGAGGACAACCTCATCCCCGCAAAAGGGTCACCTCTGGCACTTCGGCATCAACGGTGACTATTGTTGGAACTTCTTGGTCAGTGAAATCGATCTTGTTCAGCCTGACGCAGCAGAGGACCTGCTCAGGGAGCTCCGACTGCTTCTGGGCCTGCAAGATCACAGCGGTCAACTGGAATTTAGACAAACAAGGAGAAGTTGAAGAAGACTGTGATAGATAGCTTCTGCTTCTTCTCTGTTGGAGGATCTGAATGGAATCTGACCTGGATCGTTAACCCCAGATCGAGGATGCCGTTCTTGAGGCGTGCCCTGAACGAGTCCAGCCCCTTCCTAGCAATGTAGCTGAACCGGTGGATGTCAAGGTCCACCTCAAGGTAGTCCTCTCCCTGGCGATGCAAAGATGGTAGATTCGAAAGTAGGTGATTTATCTGAAGCATCGATACGAACAAGGAATGACGTGGTTCGCGTACCTCGTAGAAGTTGTGCTGGGGCCGTGAGAGGACTGGCTTCTCGTTGTACGCCTGGACGAGCTTCCTATCCGTAGAGCCCAGCTGGAGGTCGTCCGGGTTGACCAGCCCGACCATGATCTTGAGCCGGTATCTGTAGCTGACGGTGGATTCTGACGTGAACCCTTTCACCTTCTCGGTTTCGTCCTCGAAAAACCTCTGTCGTCGTCAGGAAAGAGTCCGTTATTAGACTTCGACTTAAACCACAGGAAGTACAAGTATTAAAGATGGCGGATTGACTGAAAAAAAAACGGCTAACCATCATAGACTCCTTGAAATGTTCGGAAACCTCCTTGTCGTAGCATTCAGACACCCTGAAGTACAGGACGAGACTCAAGACTGTGTTTGTTCAGGTAAGATTGTAAGAACTTTGTGATTAGTGTATCCATTGCATTAGTAAGGGTCAAGTTAAGCTGATCCTTCTACTGCCTTTAGATATATGTATTGAGATGCCACCATTATGCTTGTGTGTTCGTTTTTCTAAGTTGCAGCATCCTTAATTTGTTATTACTCATTTATAGCATACTATTACAATCTTACCTGAACAAACACAGTTCCATCGGTGTAGGCATGATGATTTATGGCCCTGGTCAAGTTAAGCTGATCCTTGTACTGCCTTTAAACCGCTATGCTTCTGTCTTCGTTTTTTCTAAGTTGCAGCATCGTTAATTTGTTATTACTCCTTTAAAATCAGAGAGCAGTACAATTCAAATATGAAGGGCTACGTGTTCTCCCTTAAAATCAGAGAGCAGTACAATTCAAATATGAAGAGCTTGGCTTGATAGTTGGTACTTAATATCATGACAAAAGAGAAGTCACGTTGCTATATTCTGTTGCATTTCTTCTGAATATTGAAATACAATTAGTACAATTTCACCATGGGCTATATGTTCTTCCACAAAATTGGGTATATGCACGGTTCGAATTTTAAGAACATGGTTATTCTAGAGATGAGAATCTCTTGATACTTTATACTTGATATCATGAGAAGGGAGACATCATGCTATAATAACTAACACAATTCTTCTAAATATTTGAAAAAATGACTAGCACACATTGCTGGTCATCTTGTTTCTTCTTCATGCTTCATACTCTGTGCTGAGATATGTAGAAAATACTGAGTGATTTGTCTTGTATTCATGTATTGTCTCCTAGGGTGTTCAGAAGCACGAAGAGATCAGTAAAGTCAAGGACGACAGTGTTCTCAGGTGTGTTTCTTACGCTTACTGTACAATTGATTACTAGATGGACCTTATGCCACCTAATATGCTAATTTGAGTTGTTATTGTTTCTAAAGATTTTTGCGCGTGTAGGTATCATTTGATACTTCTCATTTTCCTAAATATAAGTGGAAAATTTTACACGTGTAGCTGCCAGTTGATACTCGTCTACCTTGCATAAGTTGGGAGCACTTCATCATCCAATTAAACCAGGTCAACTCATGCTCTGATATGTAATGTTTCTTACTAATCACTTCATCTTTGACTTCTTTTTAGGGTTTTTTCATGGATCTTTAACCATCTAAAGAAGATGTAGGCCTTGACATCCGGCATCGTCCCCTCCAGATCTCCTTTGCCCGCCCCAGGTGAGCATCCATGGCTCGTTCATCGATGTGCTCGTTTCGATTCTATTCGTTTGTGTTTGGGAATACCATAATTTAAGTTGTTATTACATAATAGTCATGTGAGTTGCCATTATTTTTAAAAAAACAGTTCTAGCGCTTTGTCATTACCAGTTAGTTATAGCACTGCTTTAGTCTGTGGAAACATAGCCTTTGGCGCAAATGACAGAATCGACGTGTTCTCTAGACTATATTTGTTATCTTATTCATTTTCCTCTGTGGGATAATACTTTTATCAATATGAGAGCTATGCATGAGCTTGTCGCTGCTCAACAATGTAATTTATAGGGTCTTATTACTGAAGTAGCAATCATCAGTACATCTATGGATGAAGTTCAACTCTGATCTATATATCAGTTGAAGTGTCTTTGTCTCCTGCTTGATTAGAACACAAGCAACCAAAAATCAATACTTGAGATCCTTTTTCCTCCGAGTTATTACCTATTAGCAAGTAGCAGCTAGCATCACCTACAAATACAATGTAGAGATGCCAAAAATACATCATTTTCCTCTTGCACGCCTACTGCCATTACAAGGCACAATTTAGTGCAAGCATGTAGGATGTCATGTTTAATTCCCAGCAGCACTTGGCCACGTGCTCCTAGCCGCACGCTGCTGCCGCTCTCTGCTTGGCGCTCTCCTCTCCCGACCACAGCTACACCACACGACTGTGAGCTCGTGAAGGTGAGCTCCAATTTCCCGCCGTAATTCACAAGATTTTAATTTCGTAGCAGTCAATCAAGAGGCATCGAGTTCTGTTTGATGAGGAGGGGAAGATAGTGGTAAGGAGGATAGACAACTCGATGAGTAGGCAGGTGACTTTTTCCAAGAGGCGGAATAGACTGTTGAAGAAGATAAAGGAGCTCTCTATCCTCTACGATGCAGAGATTGGCCTCATCATCATCTCCAGCACCAGCAGGCTCTACGAGTTCGCCAACACCAAGTACAATTCATTTTCCTTACCTGCATAATATGCAGATGCTGGATCTCAGAAAAAATAATTATTCAATCTTTTAATTTAAATCAATATTCCTATATATAAATCACTAAAATATGCTAATAGACCAAACGTGAAATGGCTGCACTAACCAAGGGAAACTGGCCTCACCAATATCCTCACTACTGTAAATACTAGATTTAATTGCCTAGCTTAAATTACTGACTTCATCATCGCTATCCCTACCGCGATCTATAGTAACTTCATACACTAATCGCAGTGATGTTGGTCGACTATAACCAGAGAAGAAAGAAGAAATTTAGCATATTTGTTTATTGCTGTTTCTATTATATAATATTATTGTTTTAGTTTTCCACTTTTAGATGAATTCTTCAACCTTCTTGATATCTATTGATTCTGAATCCAGTGCTGCGGTCTCTCTGAAATGACTGTCTTTTGTGCAGATTTTTCATCAGCAGCTCGATTCTTGATCTTACAATAGTTGGTATTAATTATACAGAGGGTGACTCGACCCTACAGGGCCAGCAACCTCACTATTTGAAAACAAGCTGCAAACCAAGCCTAGATCATGGAAGTCCTGTGTACCTGCTGGGACACATAGAGAAAAAAGAACTGGTGATTGGTGAGGGCAAGGTGGTTATTGGCACAGACAACCTCATAAAACTTTCAACCGAGGGGTGACATGGTGCCCTGGGTCTGCTGGTTTTGATGCCCAAGGGAACCTGGCTTTCATGATCTGTGATCCAATGAAGTTGGCCTCTTCTCCCACCGCAAGATCATCATCGACATCCTCATCACATTCATGGAAGAAGGATCAACCAATGCAATTTGGGATTCCCATATCTGTAGTTTGTGATTGGTTATATCAGCACTGGCAGGGCAGCTTGGACGAGGTTAGCAAGCCAAAGTTACCTCTTGTTCGGCTGATGTCCAGCATGAGTGATAACTCAAGCACCTCGTTCACTCGTGGGGAGGAGCCAGAGCTGTGTCACCTATGGCAGGTGGAGCTCTCCAAGGACCTCATCAATGCAGAATGGAACCTTGTGAAAGCAGCATACATTGATCCCTGTGCGGAAGACGCACTCGCAGAACACAACTCTTCCGAAGAGGAGTCATGACTACTTAAACCCAACAGTCTCCTCAGCCATGAAGAAGAGGAACTCCATGGAACAGCAGCAACCCACAAAGCCTCGACGGAGCACCATCCAGTCTTCTCCAAAATGGATGTTTTGATGGTTCTATCTATATCTGGTTTTGTGGTGGAAACAATGAAGAAAGCAAGTGCCTACTCGGTGAAAGCTACTGCTCCTATGTTTCCTACTTTGTAGGTACAAGATGGGGTTTTGTCCCAATGGTCCTAATTACTGCTATAAGCATATCAACCTACCTGGGCCACCACCTTCTGTTTGGAACAACGTATCTCATAAAACTACTATACTACAGGAGTTTGTTTTATTCTGCTTGTTCATGCCAGAAGATAGGAGTACAAAAATCTATGTAGTTCCATGGTGCAAGTATAAGAAACAATCTGATTTAGGAGCAACATGTTGAACCAAGTTTGCTTTAGTGCAGTGACTGAACTATCCATGCTTTTGAAGTTCATAATTTACTTTCGTTTTTTGTTATTTGTATAGCTAGCTGAGCTCTCGAAGTACTTGAAAAGAACGCCTTAGGCAGCAGTCATATCATTCTTATAGCTATAGATTTTTTATTGTATTAATTTAGTAGTTATTTTGATTTGAGATTTGATGGAAATGCATGCTCTACTTGGTTATTTTATACATCAATGCAATGTCTAATTCATGTCTTAAAGCACATTGTTTCTTCTGGTTAATGTAAGTACTTGTGAGAACATATCCTTGCACATAATTGTTCTTTACTTTAGTAACCAACGTCCTGAAATTACCACTGTATAACATGTCCATGTATAGAGCTTGAAATCAAGAGGAGTGCAGTTTCCTGGATGTTCAGATTGCATATATGTTCTTCAGATTGCATTTTTAGAATATTCCATTCAAATATTCCATTCACATATTACATATGCATTTTTAGAATTGTCTACAAGATACTATTGCAGATATGTCCACCATGGAAAAGATTAATGATACAATTTTCGGAGCTAAGAATGTTGTGAAGGAACTTATTAAAAAGGCACATGATAAGCATTTGGAAGCTGAGCTAGGTCGCTACATGATGGAGACACGACATGATGCATGGAATTGTTTCAAAATAGAGTGAACCTCAGGTACTGATTGCTTATGTTTTACTTCCATTATTATGTATATATAGCTTTTGTTTATGTCATTCAGAGCATTATTCATTTTTTAGGTTGAGTTGTTTTAACCTCAATACAATCTCTTCTTGTTCAGATTCTTATCAAAGCTCGTGATGTTGCTAGGAGCAGTGCTCGGAATAGCTTGTCTGAAAGGAATAATTTGAAGGCTATGGGTCACTACGGTCTCAAAGGGTAGTTTCTTTAGCATTTTATAAATAACTATTTGTGTGACAACAGAATGTTGAAGGCAAGCACGTCCCTTGTGGTTTCATTGATCGGATGTTGGCACATTTCACAAAAGATGACTATGGTCTTGAAAGCCTATGCTCGGCAGTAAATTGTGAGATATTTTTGCCACGACCGCGTGATCCGGGAACGATCGTTGCGTCTGCAGAACATTCAGAAAGTGTCGTCTCTGTCATTATGTCGTTGCAATGCACAGTCATTGCTTGTGCAAACATCTATTTTAGTGATGCCAATAAAAGTGTAGAATAACAATTAGGGTTTTTATATATTAATGTATTTTATCACATTAATTCCGTAGCAACGCACGGGCATATACCTAGTGTGTGCTTAAGTTCCGTCGATTTCTCGAAGAACCCGGGGTGGCGACGCGTACCAAGCTAGGGCTTGTTAGAATCGGTAGCAGGAGCCAAGTGTTCGGAGTTCTTGAGGGCGCTAAACCTCTGCCAGCTCGTGTTCTTGGTCGTGGCGTCGCCTGAAGTATGCCGTGGCCGGGGAAGACTCTGCGTCGACTGCCAGAGGTCGCCATTGGAACAGCCGAGGGACGGGCTTGTCCCGGCGGCAAGGAACACAAGCTCGCACAACCTGTACAGTCGTCGTCTTCCTCGGTGCATGCAACGCGGAAGCTCACCTGCTGCCCACCGACGCGGGAGCCAACTTTCCTTCTCTGCATGCATACCGCTGAACGATGTGCAAGCTGCTGGAAGCACAACCAATTTGCGCGATGGGCACGTCTCGCAAACAACACCGATGTGCATCCGCGCCCGCGGTATTGTTGGAGACAGACTTCGGGCCTGTTCGGTTGTACCGGAATGAGCCAGAATTCGTTACAGCTCATCAAAATCTATATAAATTAGAGAAGTAATCCGGCTAGGAATTAATCCGGGGCTCCAATCCGGAACAACCGAACAGGGCCTTCAGTGTCCAGACACCACCTGAAACAAATTAGAATGCATGGCATGAACATCGATAAATCTCTAAAACTTATATACCCATATATAAATTAGAGCAACACATTGTCTCTGCTTCTTTAAACGTGACACGAGAAGCATCACTATCGGAATTTGACTCTTTGCCGAGTGTTAATTGTTTTACCAAATGTTTTTTTCGGTCACTCTGACACTAGACAAAGAACTTATTTGAAGAGTGTAAAAAAACACTCGGCAAAGAAGTTATTTGTCGAGTGTTTTTTTACACTAGGCAAAGTCAACTTTCAAAATCACATTTTGAAACTATAAATTAATTCAAATAAAAAAGTTTTTAACTACGAAGTTGTATAACTTGTCAAGATGCATAATTTTTGTTTTGATCATTTATTCATATGATAAATCAAAAGTAAATTTGTTCATAAAATTTATATATCTTGTAGTTTATAAAACTACAAATGAGATGCATAAGATTTGTCAATAATGTTAGAACCACCATGTTAGATGAACAAATGATTAAACAACCAAAATAAACTCTGTAAATCTTAAAAAGTTATACAATTTTATAGTTATCAACCTTTAGATTTAAAGTTATCTTATCAACGAAAATTACGTCAGAATTTAAAAAATTTAAAATTCGAATTTTTATAAGACCTCAGGTGGAAAAACCACAAAAACAAAAAGTTTTAGGTCTTGAAATATCATGAAATTTTATAGTTGATGTCGGGTACCGTAATTAGGGGTACCCCCAACACTCCTAAACACGGCTGGTAAACACCTTTAAAGCAAACCATGAAGACTGACAGTTCGGGTCAAAGTCAAAGCTTCGTCTGCCAAGGGACGCGATCTCGCCTCGTCCGAGCCCGGCCTCGGGCGGGAACAGTGGTCCCAGACGAGTTCACGTCTCGCCCGAGGGTCTCCTCAGGCAGTGAGCATACCCTCGGCTCAGCCAAAGGCAAGCCTTGTCGTGCAAGCGACCCTGGCCAACTCACCTTACCAGCCAACCGTATCGCATGCGCATTTAATGCTGGGATCGCCTGACACCTTATCCTGACATGCGTGCCTCAGTCGATAAGGTCGAAGTGACCGCAGTCGCTTTGCCCTTTCACTGACCGATCTGACAGGAAAACAGCGCCGCCCGCCCCGCTCCGGCTGCTGTGCCAACCACCCGGGTGAGACCGACAACAGCCAAGTTCAGCCTCGGGCGCAACAGGAAGCTCCGCCTCGCCCGACCTCAGGCCTCGGCCTCGGGAGGAGATCTCCGCCTCACCCGACCCCAGGGCTCGGCCTCAGCCTCAGCCTCGGGAAGAGTCATGTCCTCGCCCGACCCTGGGCCTCGGCCTCAGCCTCGGCCTCGGAGGAGCCACCGCCTCGCCCGATCTCAGGCTCAGATCGACCGTGCCACAAGGGATACATCATTACCCTACTCCTAGCTAGCTCAGGCTACGAAGGAACAAGACCGGCGTCCCATCTAGCTTACCCCGGTAACAAGCAATGATGGTTCCCCGCTTGCGTCCATGACGTTGGTGGTTCTCAAGCCCCCTACAAAAGCAAGGAGACTTCAGCAGGATCCAGCAGCGCCAACAGCTGTGCTTCTACAGGGCTCATGCACTTCTCCAACGGACACGTTAACACGTGCCCAGCGACCAGGCACTTCCCCGCTGGCCATGTAGCACATAGCTACACCCCCATTGTACAGCTAGGCCATCTCCTTATGTCTATAAAAGGGGATGTCCAGGAAAAAGAGGGACGAGAGAAAAAAGGCACGGGAAGAGGACGAGTAAACGCACGGCAAAGGGACGAGAGAAGACGAGCAGGGCCGGACCCTCTCTCTCTCTCGTGCTCGCTCTCTCGCCCTCGCTCTCTCGCAGCGCTTGTAACCCCTACTACGAGCACCCTGGTGCAGGATAATACAAGTCTCATTCCCCCCTTGTGTTTCATCTCGCACCATCCCATCTGGGTAGGGACACGCAGTGACAAATTTACTGGTCGGTCCAGGGATCCCCCGGGTCCGAAACGCCGACAGTTGGCGCGCTAAGTAGGGGCCTGCTGCGTGTTAACGAACACTTTCCCATTGAGTTCCAGATGGGTAGACTTCAGCAACCTCTTCAGCCCGGGACAGTGCTCCGCTTTGGGAGTCTCGAGTTCATGTCTCTCGACGGCAGCTACGACATGGTACTCCTCCCCTCGCAGCACGACAACAACGACAGTTGGCTCGCCCAGCGGCGGTGAACTCGACGTCGCCATCCCTCCGCGGCAGAGGAGGAACACCCGGGTCGTCCCTGCCACCCTCCTCGCCGGAGGAGACGGAGACGGGGCAACCATGGCCACGCAGGAGGCGGCACCTTATCGGCTGTCGAACCGGAGCGAGTCGACGACGCCGGCACTCGTCCACGGGACATGTCGGGTGTTGTCCTTGCACCTAAGACAACGACGAGCGTCGCTTCCCCACAACATGCCAGCCCCAAGCGGACTGATGACGCCAGCACCCTCGCAAAGGACCTGCTGGGTGTTAGCCTCATACCTGAGATGACGGTGCGTTCCGTCCCCGACACGACTTCACCACCATCCATCGACCAAAAGGTACCGTCCGTATTCCACCATGTTCCCTTTTGATTCAACTTCAATCCACCTAGCGACCCCGCTTTGGTGAGCGCTTTCGCAAGGGCGTATCCAGACCTTCCGGGGTACCATATGTGGTCAACCTGGGTCCGACTGATAGCCGCCTCGACCTCCGGACCGGCGGGTTCCAAGGAGGAGGACGACCCCGACTTTGGTTGGGATTTCTCTGGCCTCGGTGATCCCGGTGCCATGCGGGACTTCATGTCCGTATGTGACCACTGCCTCTCCGGTTGCTCTAACGATGTCCATGGCCTTGACGACGAGGGTTATGGCCCAAGTCGCGAATGTTTCCACGTCGATCAAGGAGATCACGACGAAGGCAACCACCTCGGCATGCTAGAGGTTGGCGATCCCCTTAGGCCCGCATCTCGCGTTGACATCCCACGGGAGCTAGCTGTGGTCCCAGTCCCTGCGGGGGGTCAGGACACACAGCTCGAGCAAATCCACGAGATGCAGGCCAAGGTCGACGAGGAAGCAGGGCAACTTGTGCAGCTCCGACAGAACATCGAGCAGGAGTGGGCAGGCCGAACACTCGCCGGAGGAGCCCGTCATCGGGCCCAGGACGTCCAGCGCCGTATCGTTGACAATGCTAGGGCAGCGCTGCCCCCAGCCGTCAGGGGGTCCGGCCAGGACCTAGTTGCAGCGACGATGCTACTTCGAACCATGCCGGAGCCATACACCACCGGGGGACGGCGTATCCAGGGCGAACTCAAGGATCTCCTGGAAGGTGCCGCAGTTCGACGAGCCGAGAGCTCTGCCTCCTGAAGGCGAGCCGAACCCTCGGAGCATCACGCGGCGTCCTCCCGACGCATGCGGGAGGCATCGGTCCATCCCGAGCGCACGCGGGATGAGGCACCTGCCGCCCGGGATCGCCTCGGCGACGAGCAACACCGTCGCGACCATCGAGCCCGCCTCGAGGAGAAGGTGCGCCGAGGCTACCACCCCAGGCGTGGGGGATGCTGCGACAGTGAGGAGGATCGGAGTCCCTCGCCCGAGCCACCCGGTCAGCGAGTCTTTAGCCGGGCCATACGACGAGCGCCGTTCCCCGCCCGGTTCCGAGCCCCGACTACCATCACCAAGTACTCGGGGGAGACGAGGCCGGAGTTGTGGCTCGCGGATTACCGGCTGGCGTGCCAGTTGGGAGGGGCAGACGACGACAACCTCATCATCCGCAATCTTCCCCTTTTCCTCTCTGACGCTGCCCGGGCCTGGCTGGAGCATCTACCTCCTGCGTAGATCTCCGACTGGGACGACCTGGTCAAGGCTTTCGCGGGAAATTTCCAAGGCATGTACGTGCGCCATAGGAACTCATGGGATCTCCGAAGACGCCGCCAGCAGCTAGGGGAATCCCTCCGAGAGTACATCCGGTGGTTTTCGAAGCAGCGCACCGAGCTGCCCAACATTACCGACTCAGATGTCATCGGGGCTTTCCTCGCCGGCACCACTTGCCGAGACCTGGTGAGCAAACTGGGGCGCAAGACTCCCACCAAGGCGAGCGAAATGATGGACGTCGCCACCAAGTTCGCCTCGGGTCAGGAGGCGGTCGAAGCCATCTTCCGGAAAGACAAGCAGCCTCAGGGAGAGCCGAAGGAAGACGCCCCCAAGGCGTCCGCCCAGCATGGCACGAAGAAGAAGGCGCAAGCGAAGCGCAACGCTGCTGACGCGAATCTCGTCGCTGCTGCCGAGCACAGGAACCCTCGGAAGCCTCCTGGAGGGGCCGGCGCGTACGACAAGATGCTCAAGGAGCCGTGCCCCTATCACCAGGGTCCCGTCAAGCACACCCTTGAAGAATGTGTCATGCTCTGGCGCTACTTCCATAAGGCCGGGCCCCCGGCGGAAGATGCCAAGGGCCAAGGCAACAACAAGAAGGAGGGCGACAAGGAAGAGGAATTCCCGGAGGTCCGCAACTGCTTCATGATCTACGGCGGGAAGGTGGCGAACGCCTCAACTCGGCACCACAAGCAAGAGCGCCGGGAGGTCTGCTCGGTGAAGGTGGCGGCGCCAGTCTACCTAGACTAGTCCAACAAGCCCATCACCTTCGACCAAGGCGACCACCCCGACTTCGTGCCAAGCCCAGGGAGGTACCCGCTCGTCGTCGATCCGATCATCGGCAATGCTAGACTCTCCAAGGTTCTCATGTACAGAGGCAGCAGCCTCAACATCATCTACGTCGAGACCCTGGAACTCTTAGGGGTTGATCGGTCCGAGGTCCGGGCCGGTGCGGCACCCTTCCACGGGATCGCACCCGGAAAGCGTATCCTGCCCCTCGGGCAGATTGACCTACCCGTCTGCTTCGGAACTCCCTCCAACTTCTGAAAGGAAACCCTCACCTTCGAGGTGGTTGGGTTCCGAGGAACCTACCACGCGGTGTTGGGGAGACCGTGCTACGCCAAGTTCATGGCCGTCCCCAACTACACCTACCTCAAGCTCAAGATGCCAGGCCCCAACGGGATCATCACCGTTGGATCCACGTACCGCCACGTGTACGAATGCGACATGGAATGCGTGGAGTACGTTGAGGCCTTCACTGAGCCCGAGGCCCTCATCGCCGACCTAGAATGCCTCTCCAATGAGGAGCCCGACGCAAAGCGGCACGCCGGCAACTTCGAACCAGCTGAGGCGGTTAAGTCCGTCCCTCTCGACCCCAGCAATGATGCCAGTAAGAAGTCCGGATCGGCTTCGAGCTCGACCCCAAATAGGAAGCAGTGCTCGTCGACTTTCTCCGTGCAAACGCCAAAGTTTTTGCGTGGAGTCCCTCGGACATGCCAGGTGAAAGGGAATTAGGCTTACACCTATTTCCTAAATTGATTTTGGTGGTTGAATTGCCCAACACAAATAATTGGACTAACTAGTTTGCTCTAGTTTATAAGTTCTACAGGTGCCAAAGGTCCACAATAAGCCAATAAAAAGACCAAGAAAAAGGGTTCAACAAAAAGAGCAAGGGATAACCGGAGTGTGCCCTGGTCTGGCGCACCGGACTGTCCGGTGTGCCACCGGACAGTGTCCGGTGCACCAGGGGACTTCAAGCTGAACTTCGCACCTTCGGGAATTCTCAGAGGCGCTTCGCTATAATTCACCGGACTGTCCGGTGCACCACCGGACAGTGTCTGGTGCCCCAAGATCAAGCGACTCTGAACTCGCCAGCTTCGGGAATCCGCTCCGCTATAATTCACCGGACATGTCCGGTGCACACCGGACTGTCCGGTGTAACGGCGGAGCAACGACTAGTCCGCGCCAACGGTCACCTGCTACAGCATTAAATGCGCGCCAGCGCGCGCAGAGGAGCAGAGCACGCGTGGGTGGCACACCGGACAACCTACAGGGATTGTCCGGTGCACCACCAGACAGCTAGGTGGGCCCACACGTCAGAGCTCCAACGGTCGAACCCTAACGGCCGGGTGACGTGGCTGGCGCACCGGACACTGTCCGGTGGCACACCGGACTGTCCGGTGTGCCCGTCAACAGCAACCTTCACCAAACGGCTAGTTTGGTGGTTGGGGTTATAAATACCCCAACCACCCCACATTCAAGTCATCCAAGTTTTCGCACTTCTACACCTTGCAAGAGCTCTAGCATTCAATTCTAGACACACCAAAGTGATCAAATCCTCTCCAACTCCACACAAAGCTTTAGTGACTAGTGAGAGAGATTTGTTGTGTTCTTTTGAGCTCTTGCGCTTGGATTGCTTCTTTCTTTCTCATTCTTTCTTGAGATTCATTCACTTGTAACCGAAGCAAGAGACACCAATTGTGTGGTGGTCCTTGCGGGGACTTTGTGTCCCGTGTGATTGAGAAGAAGAAGCTCACTCGGTCTGAGGGACCGTTTGAGAGAGGGAAAGGGTTGAAAGAGACCTGGTCTTTGTGACCACCTCAACGGGGAGTAGGTTTGCAAGAACCGAACCTCGGTAAAACAAATCATCGTGTCTCGCTCTTTATTCGCTCACGATTTGTTTTGCGCCCTCTCTCTCGGACTTGTTTCTATTTCTAACGCTAACTCGGCTTGTAGTTGTGATTTAGTTTGTAAATTTCAGATTCGCCCTATTCACCCCCCTCTAGGCGACTTTCAATTGGTATCAGAACCCGGTGCTTCATTAGAGCCTAACCGCTCGAAGTGATGTCGGGAGATCACACCAAGAGGGAGATGGAGACCGGTGACAAACCCACTACAAGCCACGGGAAGACTTCATCGGAAGAGTCCCGCAACAAGGGAAAGGGGAAGGAGAAGAAATCCTCTTCCCACAAGTCGCATCGGAGTGGTGGCAAGCACAAGAAGATGAGGAAGGTGGTCTACTACGAGACCGACACTTCATCACCATCGACCTCCGGCTCCGACGCACCGTTCGTAACTTCTAAGCGCCATGAGCGCAAGAAGTTTAGTAAGATCCCCCTACGCTATCCTCGCATTCCTAAACATACACCTTTACTTTCCGTCCCATTAGGCAAACCACCAACTTTTGATGGTGAAGATTATGCTAGGTGGAGTGATTTAATGCGATTTCATCTAACCTCACTCCACAAAAGTATATGGGATGTTGTTGAGTTTGGTGTTCAGGTACCATCCATAGGGGATGAAGATTATGATGAGGACGAAGTGGCCCAAATTCAACACTTCAACTCCCAAGCCACAACTATACTCCTCGCCTCTCTAAGTCGAGAGGAGTATAATAAGGTGCAAGGGTTGAAGAGTGCTAAGGAAATTTGGGACGTGCTAAAGACCGCGCACGAAGGAGATGAGGTGACCAAGATCACCAAGCGGGAAACGATCGAGGGGGAGCTCGGTCGCTTCCGTCTTCGCTAAGGGGAGGAGCCACAAGACATGTACAACCGGCTTAAAACCTTGGTGAACCAAGTGCGCAACCTCGGGAGCAAAAAATGGGATAACCACGAAGTGGTTAAGGTTATTCTTAGATCACTTGTTTTCCTTAACCCTACTCAAGTTCAATTGATTCATGGCAATCCGAGATATACACTAATGACTCCCGAGGAAGTAATCGGAAATTTTGTGAGTTTTGAATTGATGATCAAAGGCTCAAAAAAGATCAACGAGCTTGACGGCCCCTCCTCGTCCGAAGCATAACCGGTCGCATTCAAGGCGACGGAAGAAAAGAAGGAGGAATCTACTCCAAGTCGAACACCCATCGACGCCTCCAAGCTCGACAACGAGGAGATGGCGCTCATCATCAAGAGCTTCTGCCAAATCCTCAAACAAAGGAGGGGGAAAGATTACAAGCCCCGCTCCAAGAAAGTTTGCTACAAGTGTGGTAAGCCCGGTCACTTTATAGCAAAATGTCCTATTTCTAGTGACAGTGACAGGGGCGACAACAAGAAGGGGAGAAGAAAGGAGAAGAAGAAGTACCATAAGAAGAAGGGCGGCAATGCCCATGTTTGCCGGGAGTGGGACTCCGACGAGAGCTCCACCGACTCCTCCTCCGACGAGGACGTCGCTAACATCGCCGTCACCAAGGGACTTCTCTTCCCCAACGTCGGCCACAAGTGCCTCATGGCAAAAGACGGCAAAAGGAAGAAGGTTAAATCCAAATCCTCCACTAAATATGAGTCCTCTAGTGATGATAATGCTAGTGATGAGGAGGATAATTTGCGTACCCTTTTTGCCAACCTTAACATGCAACAAAAGGAAAAGTTAAATGAATTAATTAGTGCTATTCATGAGAAGGATGACCTCTTGGATTCTCAAGAGGACTTCCTAATTAAGGAAAACAAGAAGCATGGTAAGGTAAAAAATGCTTATGCTCTAGAAGTTGAAAAATGTGAGAAATTAACTAGTGAGCTAAGCACTTGCCATGACACTATTGCCAACCTTAGAAATGAAAATGCTAGATTAATTGCTAAGGTTGATTCACATGTTTGTGATGTTTCAATTCCCAATCCTAGAAATGATAATGTTGATTTGCTTGCTAAGATTGAAGAATTAAATATCTCTCTTGCTAGCCTTAGAAATGAAAGTGAAAAATTAATTGCTAAGGCAAAAGATTTTGATGTTTGCAATGTCACTATTTCTAACCTTAGAAGTGAAAATGATATATTACATGCTAAGGTTGTAGAATTAAAATCTTGCAAACCCTCTACATCTACCATTGAGCATGTTTCTATTTGCACTAGATGTAGAGATGTTGATATTGATGCTATTCATGATCATATGGTCTTAATTAAACAACAAAATGATCATATAGCAAAATTAGATGCTAAAATTGCCGAGCATGACTTAGAGAATGAAAAATTTAAATTTGCTAGAAGTATGCTCTATAGTGGGAGACGCCCTGGCATCAAGGATGGCATTGGCTTCCAAAGGGGAGACAGTGTCAAACTTAATGCCCCTCCTAAGAAATTGTCTAACTTTGTTAAGGGCAAGGCTCCCATGCCTCAGGATAACGAGGGTTACATTTTTGTCGGTGTTTCGAAACCCGGGGGGTCCCTAGACCGACGAGTGAATTGTCGCCGCGTGCCCCAGCCCAGATGGGTTGGCGCGAGGCAGAACGCGAAGGGGGGAGAGCAGCCGGAGGGAGACAGGCATGGGAGGTGGAACCCGCGGCCTTCGTGTTAGCCCTGCGCCCAGGTCGGGTGCGCTTGCAGTAGGGGGTTACAAGCGTCCACGCGGGAGGGAGCGAGCGGCCTTGCGCGAGCGCCGTCCCGTCCTTCCCCGCGCGGCCAACCCTCTGTAAGAGGGCCCTGGACCTCCCTTTTATAGGTGTAAGGAGAGGATCCAGGTGTACAATGGGGGGGTGTAGCAGTGTGCTAACGTGTCTAGCGGAGGAGAGCTAGCGCCCTAAGTACATGCTATCGTGGCAGCCGGAGAGGTTTTGGCACCCAGTTCGTGTGGTGTCGTGGCCGTCGGAGGAGCGCTGGAGCCTGGCGGAGGGACAGCTGTCGAGGCTGTCGAGTCCTTGCTGACGTCCTCTTGCTTCCGTAAGGGGGCTGAGAGCCGCCGTCGTCATAGAGCGTGCGGGGCGCCATCATTACTCGCATAGTGGAGCGAGCCAGATGGGACGTCGGTCTTGTCCCCCGTAGCCTGAGTCAGCTCGGGGTAGGGTAATGATGGCGCCTCCTGTCGACGTGGTCGGTCCGTGCCCTAGGTTGGGCGAGGTGGAGGCTCCTCCGAGGTCGAGGTCGAGTCCGAGCCCCCGAGTCGGACAAGGCGGAGACCGTCGGCTGAGGCCAGGGCTGAGTCCGAGCCCTGGGGTCGGGCGAAGTGGAGTTCGTCGTCCTTCGGGGCTGAGCCCGAGTCTGAGCCCTGGGGTCGGGCGAAGCGGAGTTCGTCGTCTTCCGGGGCTGAGCCCGAGTCCGAGCCCTAGGGTCGGGCGAAGCGGAGTTCGTCGTCTTCCGGGGATGAGCCCGAGTCCGAGCCCTGGGGTCGGGCGAAGCGGAGTTCGTCGTCTTCCGGGGCCGAGCCCGAGTCCGAGCCCTGGGATCGGGCGGAGCAGAGTTCGCCGTCTTCCGGAGCTGAGCCCGAGTCTGAGCCCTGGGGTCGGGCGAAGAGGAGTTTGTCGTCTTCCGGGGCTGAGCCCGAGTCCGAGCCCTGGGGTCGGGCGAAGCGGAGTTCGTCGTCTTCCGGGGCTGAGCCCGAGTCCGAGCCCTGGGGTCGGGCGAGGCGGAGTTTCCTATAACGCTTGAGGCCGGACTTGGCTGCTGTCAGCCTCACTCTATCGAGTGGCTCAGCAGTCGGAGCGGCGCAGGCGGCGCTGTCCTGTTGTCAGACCGGTCAGTGGAGCGGTGAAGTGACTACGGTCACTTCGGCTTGTTGACTGGAGGGCGTGCGTTAGGATAAAGGTGTCAGGCCACCTTTGCATTAAATGCCCCTGCGATTTGGTCGGTTGGCGTGGTGATTTGGTCAAGGTTGCTTCTTGGTGAAGACTGGGCCTCGGGCGAGCCGAAGGTGTGTCCGTTTGCTGGAGGGGGTCCTCGGGCGAGACGTAGATCCTCTGGGGTCGGCTGCCCTTGCCCGAGGCTGGGCTCGGGCGAGGCGTGATCGCGTCCCTCGAATGGACCAATCCTTGACTTAATCGCACCCATCAGGCCTTTGCAGCTTTGTGCTGATGGGGGTTACCAGCTGAGATTTAGGAGTCTTGAGGGTACCCCTAATTATGGTCCCCGACAATTTTGTACCCTGTCGGTTATCCCGAGAGCAAGATTAGGAGAATTCACTCTAGGAAGTCTCACTCTGGCCCTAATCATGCTTTTATGTATAAGGGTGAGACATCTAGCTCTAGGCAACCAACCCGTGCTAAGTTGCCTAAAAAGAAAACTCCTAATGCATCAAATGGTCATGACATTTCATTTAAAACATTTGATGCATCTTATATTTTGACTAACAAATCTGGCAAGGTAGTTGCCAAGTTTGTTGGGGGCAAACACAAGGGCTCCAAGACTTGTGTTTGGGTACCCAAAGTTCTTGTGTCTAATGCCAAAGGACCCAAAACCGTTTGAGTACCTAAAGTCAAGAACTAAAATTGTTTTGTAGGTTTATGCATCCGGGGGCACATGTTGGATCATCGATAGCGGGTGCACAAACCACATGACAAGGGAGAAGAAGATGTTCTCCTCTTATGAGAAAAACCAAGATCCCCAACGAGCTATCACATTCGGGGATGGAAACCAAGGTTTGGTCAAAGGTTTGGGTAAAATAGCTATATCTCCTGACCATTCCATTTCCAATGTTTTTCTTGTTGATTCATTAGATTACAATTTGCTTTCCGTATCTCAATTATGCAAAATGGGCTACAACTTTCTATTTACTGATGTAGGTGTCACTGTCTTTAGAAGAAGTGATGATTCAATAGCATTTAAGGGAGTGTTAGAGGGTCAGCTATACTTAGTAGATTTTGATAGAGTTGAACTCGACACTTGCTTAGTTGCTAAGACTAACATGGGTTGGCTTTGGCACCGCCGACTAGCCCATGTTGGAATGAAGAATCTTCATAAGCTTCTAAAGGGAGAGCACATTTTAGGATTAACAAATGTTCATTTTGAGAAAGACAGGATTTGTAGCACATGCCAAGCCGGAAATGTAACACCCCAGGTGTTACCTTGGTTGGAGCCCACCTTGATACTAAAGGCTTTGATCACATGTGGTAGAGGCTTAGGGCCACCCCCAAGAACTTGGAGATCATGTGCTAATCATGTTGCCAATGACCTAAGAAGCATTACTCTAATCCTTGCTCACTTACTACCTTGGCTAAGAGGGGAGAAGAACCCTAGACCTCTTTTTAAACTCTACCGTCCAAAACCCTAAGTAAAGGGGGGGGGGGGAAAGAGAGTGAGCAAATGTGCAAAGCATGGGCAATCTTTACCCAAACCCTAAGCAACCTTGTAACCAGCAATTAGGGGAGGGAAATAATGCAAAAAGACCCCTGGAGAAACCCCAATTCAAATCTCCAAGTGGAGAGAGAGCTAGAGCTCTCTATTTCTCTCTAAGTCCATTTTTAACCCTAGTTTAAGGATCAACCGTGTTCACCTTGAAGATGGCACCAAAACCACTTGGGTTCTATACCAAAAATGTGGTATACCACCTAAGGCACCCCCTGGAAGAAGTGGAGACCGAGACTTGGACGTTTGACAGGGATTGGCATCAGTTTTGTCGCGTGGTGGGCAGTGAGACAAGCCAGATTTGGCGCCCATCTATCTCCTGATCTAGGGCGTATCTTCCTTTGGAACTCACACATGTGAGATAGCCCTAGGTGCCAGGAGGAGGTCTGCACCGGATTCATGGCAAGATTCGCACGTTTGCGATCTCTGGAGACGTTTGAACAATGGAAGAAACTCACCTCCACGTGTTCGACGCCTTCTGCCCGCGCCAGAGCACGCCCGCGCGCGCTCCCGCGTGCCCAGCGCCGCGCGCGAGCCAAACCAGCGCCGTGGCCTGCGCCCGAGCCTATAAAACCCTCCTAGGCTTCGACTGCACTCTTCCGCGCACCCTCAAAACCTCACCGGAGTTAGCTCGTCGCCGTTTGCCCGTGCGCAGCGAGTCCGCGGCCGCCCAATCCCCCTGTCACCGTAGACCGGCCAGCAGAGCCATTCCCAACCCCGTCCAGCCCTCGGGGAAGGCTGTGCACGCCTCCGTGAAGCTCCCCGAGCGAGGAATCGGAGTTTGCTTCGCCGGAGAGGCCAGTCCATGCTCGCCGGAGCTCTCAACCCCGCTGGAGTACGTGGACCGGGTAAACCACTCAACCATCCTTCGATTCCTTGTGCACACAGTCGCTACGTTGCACCGTGAAGCTCACCGTGCCCTTGGATTGAACCAGTTCGCCGTAGTTTGGCCGGTACACTCGCCGCCGACGAGCACACCCGCCTGCGCTCGTGGACCGGGCGATTCCGGCCATCCCCGACGTCAAGCCGTACCTCGACGTGACCGCCAGAGTCTCCCCGAGCCAACCCCACCCTTCGCTGGACCTCCCTCGCCACCGGTAAGCCGCGCCACCCTTTTCTTTCCCGCGGTTACTGTTTCAGTTGGGGGAAGGACTGCGGGTGAGAGGGAGAGAAGGTCGGGGGGTTTTGTGAAATGTCAGAGACACAGGGGAACAGTGGCGCAAGGGTAGATCTGCGAGGGTTGATTTGATTTAAACCCAGGGACCCCGGTGTAAACTGTTTTTCCAGGAAACTCTTTTTAAAATCTATTTTAAAACTGAACAGAGACTTTAAAAAATTCATAACTTATGTTTAGTTCATCCAAATTTGGTCAAACCAATTTTGTCAGACTCTAATTAATGTAACCTATTTAAGAAAAATATAAAACCCCTTGGTATTAAGGAAGATTTTAAAACTCTGATTTAATGTTAGTTTTGGCCAAAAGCTCAATAATAGTAAGAAAAATAGTTGTGCTATTTGACTAGGGTTAGAAAAATTTGGAGAAGTTTATATCTACCTACTGACCTGTTTAAAAATGTTGAACCTCTCTGTCCACTCTATTAAGTTGGTTTTTACCCCTTATTCCATAATATGCTTAAAGATAAGAAAAATAGAAAATGTAATTTAAACCATGAACCAGAGAGCACCCCTATTTTTGTTAGGATACTTATTTAATGTAGTTCACTGGAAAAATATATCATACCCTGATTTAGTATAAAATAAGAAGGATACCTTTTAAATTAATAAAATAAGGATAACTTAGAAAAACTCTACAAAAATAACCCTAAGGCAAAGACACCCCAAACCTTGGGATAACTAATGTTTGGTTATTATGAACAGAGGAAAAATACAAAATCTGTTGTTTGATATTTTTCAAATGACAAGTTAGTTATAAGCACCTTTTTGGCATTAAACTTTAGAAAATCAAAATTAAATAATCACCAATTAACTTTCTATGGATTTTGGCACAGAGGTTTAGTATTACTGTTAGATCCCAACAAAAATGACCCTTAGGAAGAAACTCAACTCTAATGGTGAGGTGTAGTGTAAAGTGGCCCATTTTACACCACCCTTGTTATTTTTTGTCTAAAGCATAGCCCTTATAGTTTAAGCCTCAAATTCCTAAAACCAGCTAGGATAGCCAATGGCAACCCACTGCAATTTTTACAAAATTTTTGGAAATTATTAACCCACTGTCATAGTTCAAACCTACACTAAAAACCATAAGTAGAAATTAAAGAAAGGAAAATAAATACTGGTAATTAGTGTCACCCTAAAACCTTTATAACATTTCCCATTGAAATGTGTAAGGACAATGCCAATTCACTATGTTATCCTCAACAAAAATCTAAACCTAGGAGTGATAAGCCTAAACCACTAAAAGCCCCGTATGACCCAGAAACCCTAAGTTATTCCTTAACTTAGTTTTCTTTTTGCATAATGTTATTAATCCTGCATAATCATAACATACATGTTCATTTCATTCGATAGACTGTAATCTTGCTGACGGAGAGTACGTCCTCGTGCCGGAGCAAGGAGCTGCTCAGGAAGTAGCCCCAGACCCAGCACCAGAGCCTGCACCAGAGGACCTGCCTGCCACTGCTTTGGAAGGCAAGCCCCGGTTTTATGCATAACCTGTTATTTATACTATTTTACTACACTTAATGATTGTAGGATTGTTTGTGCACTTAAGTGTAGGAGTTGTTTGAAACCCTAGTTGCATGATCTCAGGAACCCCATTGTGATGAATACTAGTATGCCAAGTCGAGTAGCTGCTTTATTAAGTAGGATCTCGGTAGAAGTCGAGTGATTTTTCTAGCACTCGCGCGAGATCAGGAAATTGGTTGTATCCATTTTTATATCATAATGGTGTTGGTCTGTGGACAACAATCCATGGGGATTGGTTATCTACGAGGTAGGAACTGGAATAAGGATTAAGGTGTGGTACCGTGAGTCAAGCGTTTGAACGTACTAAGCACATGCCGAGAAATATGGTAAATCGGTAAGCCTAGTACCTGAGTGAACCTGGCAGTGGACATATCCCCTCACGCGACCTGAGACGAGGTCTCCCATTCCGGTTATGGTGGGTACAAGTGCGGTCACTGCACGACGGCCAGTCGGGGTCAGTGAGGCATTGTACGCCAAGGCGGTGAGCCCTGATCTGCTGACGGGGAATCGATGGGGACAGTTGATGTGTGTGGGGACGGAGTGCCCCTGCATGTCGTGTGTTTAGGTTTACCTTGCAAGGTTTAAAAACTCGATTCGAATCGTCTGCTTCTCGCAGCTAATGAGACTGCTTGATCCATGCTGCTACATTGAGTAACAAGTGGAACTGTGATGAGATGATACAAGATGTTGATTGCTAAAAATGCTTGCTACTATGTATGAGTAGATAGTACACTTTTAGCCTTAAGAGAGTCACACTTAATTTTGACAAAGTTAAAATCTTGATTTAGAAACTCAGCTAGTGCTTTTGGCAACCAAACCCCACAGCCAAACAGCTGCATGTCTAGAGGTAGAGGAGTAGACTCCTCACACCGGGTAAGTCTAGCTGAGTATTAGTATACTCAGCCTTGCTTGTGGCATAATTTTACAGGTTCTCTAGAGGAAATGGTTGCTGGAGTGACTTGGCCGTCCACCTTGCCACCGGGTTGGACTGTCGAGTGGGACCCTGCCTCGGCTGAGGAGGAGCATGAGGAGTGATGGGACAGGCTTTCCCATCTCTCTATTTATTTACCGCTAGTTTATTTCCGCTGCACTTCGAAACAATGATGGTCACTTTTGCAGAAACTCCGATGATGACGATGATGATGTAATAATTTAATACTCTGACATGTATGGTTTTATGCTTTATTATATTTGCTCTGTGACTCACCATCGAGTGAGATCGTGGTACTTGATCCTGTCAGTGGCCGTGTCGGACTAGATCCGAGGGATTGACGGATTATTCCCATTTAAGTGTGGTCTAGCCTCTAAGGCAGGGCTTAGGCACTTAAGTTGGAATAACTCGGGCAGTTCCGCCACAGCTGGTATCGGAGCTTGTACCACCACAGAGGAATCAATAAAACATGAATGCCATCCCTTTTCTAAAATAAAATTTGATAGAAACAATGTTGGATAGATAGTAGGACGAGCAGGATAGACCTAGGACGTGAAGCCTTAGGATGATAGAAGGGTAGCTAGGTGGCTAAGTAACTAGGCCCTACAGGCCACTTTTACAGGATGGGAGTTCTTCCCTATTCCTTTTATCTTCTTGTGAGGTCGTTCAGGACGAGCATGCATGCATTTTTAATTAAGCAAATGGATAACTGAGAAAGAGGACTTAAAAACAAGATAACAACCAACTAGGTCCCCAGTGCCTTTTCATTTAACTAGAGAAAGGCTGAGTTTTATTTTTCCTTGTTCTTTTTATAATTCGTTTTCTTTTACTTATGCTTAACCATACACAGATGAATTCCCACGGATCCTCCGATGACGGAAATGCACTGACCCACACTGACGGACTTGCACGAGAGGGTTTTCCCCACATCTTGTGGGAGGTACTTCAGGGGGCTGGATACTTGACACCCCCTCAGTACATGGTGCAGCAATTTGAGAAGCACCGGGTGCCTCGCTGTAGGGTGAGGATGATCTTAGAGCCTCATCCCCTGCAGCCAGGCTGGCGTCCTCTAGACTCCGAGTCTTTCGGATACCGGGCGGAGGACACGATCGAGGCGATCGCTCTGCACGGGTTGACGGCTTTTTGTGGGTTCCATCCCTTGGAGCTCTCTACCCACCCCATTGGGTTGTTCCCCGCGGAAAAGGAGGACGACCCAATGTGGAAGTGTTGGAACTTGCTCTCAACCGCAAGGGGATCCAACACGGGTGGACCCGTTCGTGCTACGAGAAAACCACCCGCGATGGCACCCAAGGGAGCTAACCCGAAGGCCGACGAGGCTGCGAAGGCGGCACTGCTCGCCGCAAAAAAGGGCAAGGCCCTCGCCCTCACCCAATCCACCCACCAGGAGGCCACGGAAGACGACACCCTCCGCACCTGCGACCCCGAGGGACAACCCTCAGGCTTCGCACCACCCTCAGACTTCACACCACCGGAGGACACAGACCTCGCCGAGGACGGTGAGGTCCTCGGCGTCTCAGCAGAAGAACAGCTACAGCTGCGCGCCCTGCGCCTCAAGAACCGCAACCTCCAGAGGCAGAAGGAGATACTGGAGGCCAAGCGCCAACGTGTGTCTGCACTCGCCAAAGTGCGGCAGATGATACGCGACGAAGAGCACAAGGCCCAGGAACTCGAGCGGGAGATTGTGCTGATGCAGCGCGAAGGCCACCTCGGCCTGCAGCACGCACAAGACGAAGACACGCGCGAAGGCCACCCCGGCCTGCAGCATGGGCCACCCCTGCAACACCGCGCGCAACCGGAGGACCCGCGTCTCCCTCAGCGCGACTACACCTTCCCGCACGCTGCGCCATTCCAAGGGGTCAACTACCTCGATGAGCGAAGTCCCCTGGCGCCTCACCTGCAAGTGACGCCGTGGCCAGCTAACTTCCGCGCAGGGACTTACCCCAAGTACAACGGCAGCACCGACCCGGCTCAATACATAATGAGTTACCAGGTCGCCGTCGCATCGTCCGGGGGGGACGACGCCACAATGGCGAAGTCTTTCATCATCGCCCTCGAGGGCCCCGCACTCACCTGGTTCACCAGGTTGCCTCCGCTGTCCATCGATTCCTGGAGAAGTCTCCGGGACAAGTTCCTGCTCAACTTCCAAGGGTACCGCCCAGACACCGACGCCCTGGCCGAGCTCTCGCTCTGCAAGCAGCTAGAGAAGGAGACCCTGAGGGAATATTACCACAAATTCCTGACACTCAAGTCACAGCTACCCTCAGTCGACGACCAGGTTGCCATCCACTATGCTATCAGTGGTCTTCGCGCCGGCGTACTGTACAGCCACTGCATCAGAGATCCGCCAAAGAACCTCCAAGAGTTATATCAGCTGTTTGAAAAGTACGCCAGATCCGAAGACCTCCACCAGCGCAAGATTGAGTCCCAGCGGAAGCCAAAAGATGCTCCACAGTCCAGCCGCACGTGGACAAGGACTCTGCAGCCAGACTCCGGTCGTGACGGAGGCCGCGGTCAGCAGCAGGTGCACAACATCGCCAACCAGCATCCCGCTGCCGACCCCCCTCGTCGCCAGGACTATCCCCCCAGGGCCGCGGAAACGGCACTCGTGGCAGGGGCCGAGGGCGTGCGCAGCAGCCGCGCCGATTCTACTGCCTTTTCCATGGCGAAGACTGCGCCCACCCAACCAAAGACTGCCCCGAAACAAAGGCTACCAGAGACAGAATGGCACGAGCGCAGCCAGCCGACAATCCCAGAATTGTCGCGCACAATTACCAGCAGCCCCCTCCGCCATATATCCACGCTCCTGCCCCGCATCCACCGCACCACGCTTACCAACACCATCAGGAAGTACAAATCGTACCTCCTCCACCCCCACCACCACACCAACACCACCAAAACATCCCTCATGCCCCAAAGCAGGAAGACTTCGCCGATCAACCATATCGCGGAGTCATCCACATGATAACTGGGGGGTCCAGCACCGACTTCGACACCAAGCGGCAGAAGCGGGACCACTACCGCAGCATCAACCATGTCGCCGTCACGGGCCCAGTTGTGCAGACGAAGTGGTCCCACATACCGCTAACCTTCGACGCACGGGACGTCGACTTGCGCAGCGCCCCCCACTGCGATGCCATGGTCATCAATTGCAGCGTGACAGGCTGGGACCTACACAAGGTCCTCGTTGACAACGGCAGCCAGGCGGACATCATCTTCCTCCACGCCTTCGATCGCATGGGCATAAGCCACAGCCTGCTTAAGCCTTCGGACAACCCGTTGTATGGCTTCGGCGGCAAAGGCACCTTCCCCGTCGGCAAAATAGAGCTGCCTCTCTCCTTCGGTGTAGCACCCAATGCCCGAAGCGAGCAAATAACCTTTGACATTGTGGATATGGTGTACCCTTACAATGCCATCATTTGCCGGGGCTCCATTAATAAGTTCGAAGCAGCCATTCACGGACTGTATCTATGTATGAAGATACCAGGTCCGTTAGGCGTTATCACAGTCTTCGGCAATCAACAGACTGCGCGTAACATAGAGCGGGACTTCGTGCCCGGTCAAAGAAACGTGCACTGCCTCACGGCCCAACGCGAAGCCCCCGCGCCTGCCCGCCCAACCAATAAGCAACATGACAAGGCGCAGCTGCAGAGCCACGACGACACCAAGACTGTCCCCCTCGACCAGGCCACGCCCAGGCAGACAGTCACTATCAGCGAAGACCTTACTTCGCATGAAGAAGAAAAGCTCCTCTGCTGCCTGTCCAAGAACAAAGATGTCTTCGCCTGGTCGGCCCTCGATCTGGTCGGGGTCAGCCGTTCAATAATTGAGCATAGTCTGGGAATCGACCCTTCGGTACGACCAAAAAAGCAGCGGCTTCGCAAGATGTCCGACAAAAAGACGGAGGCCGCCAAGGCAGAGGTGCACCGCCTCCTGGAGGCCAAATTCATCGAGCCGGTGGCTTACCCCACATGGCTCTCCAATGTCGTAATGGTGCAGAAAAAGAGCGGGAAGTGGCGAATGTGCATCGACTTCACCAGTCTCAATAAAGCCTGCCCAAAGGACAATTTCCCGTTGCCACGGATCGACAAAATAGTCGATAGCGTGGCCGGATGCGAGGTCATGTCCCTCCTCGATTGCTTCTCCGGTTACCACCAGATATACATGAAGGAAGAGGACAAGGCTAGCACCAGCTTCATAACACCCTTCGGCACATATTGCTTCATCAGAATGCCGGAGGGACTCAAGAATGCCGGGTCCACCTTCTCCAGGCTCACTAAAACAGTGCTCGAGGGGCAGGTTGGCAGGAATATATTCACATATGTCGACGACATTGTCGTCGCCAGCAAGAGCAAGGAGGACCACCTCGCTGACCTCGCCGAAACATTCGCGAATATGCGGGACGCACAACTCCGCCTAAACCCGGAAAAGTGTGTCTTCGGCGTTCGCCAGGGAAAAATATTGGGCTATCTGGTATCACACCGCGGCATCGAGGCCAACCCAACCAAGATCCAGGATATCTTGGACATGACGCCTCCGCAGTCCGTCAGGGACGTCCAGCGCCTGACAGGCAGATTGGCCGCTCTCAACAGATTCATATCCAGGTCCGCCGAGCGAAGTCTCCCCTTCCTCAAGACACTCCGCGGCGCAAAAGACTTCGCTTGGGGACCAGAGCAGGCGGCGGCCTTCGCCTCATTAAAGCAGTACCTGACAGAGTTGGCCGTCCTTACCAGCCCCGACCCCTCGCTCCCCTTGCTGCTCTACGTCGCGGCCTCGCCACATGCGGTCAGCGCGGCCCTAGCGCAGGAGCAGACTGTCGAGGGCGTGGTTCGGCAGTGCCCCGTGTATTATGTCTCTGAAGTGCTGACACCGTCCAAGTGTAACATGACAGAGCTGGAGAAGATTGCCTACGCAGTCGTCATGTCGTCGCGCAAACTGCGCCATTACTTCGAAGCATTCAAGGTCCGAGTCACCTCAAACAGGGGGCTCGGCGAATTATTCAGAAACCCGGAGGCGTCGGTAAGGATCGCCATGTGGGCGGCCGAACTCTCAGGCTACCACATCTGCTTCGAGCCCAGAACAGCTATTAAGTCTCAAGTCCTGGCAGACTTCATCGTCGACTGGACTGGGCCAACTACACAGCCGGATCCGTCTGCAGAGAAGACTTGGACGATCCATTGCGACGGCGCATGGTGCCATGCGGGGGCAGGCGTCGCTGCAATCATAACCTCACCAGTCGGGGTCAAGCACAGATATGCAGCACGACTCAGCTTCAATCTGGAATCCGATAGATGCACAAATAATATAGCAGAATACGAAGCAGTCATCCTCGGCCTCCGCAAGCTAAGGGCCCTCGGAGTCACCACTTGCATCATCAAAACAGACTCCAAGGTAGTTGCCGGCCAGGTCGAGAAAGACTATGCAGCCAAGGACCCCGCACTCATGCAATACCTCGCGGCCATCCGAAGTCTCGAGAGGCAGTTCAAGGGGTTCACCGTGCAGCATGTGGACCGGGCCAAGAATGAGGAGGCTGACGCATTGGCCAAGGCCGCGGCCAGGGGCGAAGCTCTGCCCTCCGACGTGTTCTTCCACGTCATCGGTACGCCAGCAGTCCGGAGCCCCGAAGGGCTCCAAATAACCAATGACAGCGAGGGCCACCGTACAGTCAACCTCATCATGACCGAAGACTGGCGGGCACCCATAACCCTGTTCCTGCAGGGGTATTATCATCCAGCCGACATCAGTGAGGCCAAGCGTCTCAGACATCGAAGCCGAGACTTCGCTCTGATTGAAGGCCAACTCTACAAAAAAGGGGTCAGTCAGCCAATGCTTAAGTGTGTCACCGAGGCCGAAGGCATGCAGATTCTACGTGAGGTCCACAGTGGCACGTGCGGCTCACACGCGGGGCCGAGGGCCCTAGCTGCTAAAGTGATCCGCCAGGGTTTTTACTGGCCCGCAATGATCTGCGCCGCAAATCGGGTCACTCGATCCTGCGAAGCCTGCCAGAAGTTTTCCCCTCGGTCAGGCGGCCCTTCGCAGTATACAAAGCTGATCGCCCATACATGGCCTCTCCAGCGCTGGGGTCTCGACATCGTCGGACCCCTGCCCACCGCTCAGGGGAACCTTAAGTTCGCCTTCGTCGCGGTCGAGTACTTCACCAAATGGATCGAGGCACGGGCTGTCTCTACAATAACATCAAAGACTGCCCAAAAATTCTTCTGGCAGAACATCGTTTGCCGCTTCGGAGTACCGTCCGAATTAACAGTCGACAACGGCAAGCAGTTTGATAACCAAGACTTCAAGGATTTTTGTTTCTCCATTGGCACCAAGCTTGCCTTCGCCTCAGTCTATCATCCGCAGTCCAACGGGGTCGTGGAGCGCGCCAACGGGAAAATCTTCACAGCTATCAAAAAAATGCTCCTTGATGAAAAAAAGGGCAGATGGACCGACTTCTTACCTGAGGTAGTCTGGGCACTAAACACGACTGAGTGCAGGGCGACCGGGTTCACTCCCTTCCGTCTTCTATACGGATCGGAGGCCATGTCCCCGCAAGAAATAAAGCACGGGTCCCCGCGAACAGTTCCGTCAGCCGTCCCAGATGTGGACGAGCCAACTTCAAAGGATCTCATCGACGGAGACCGTGTCTTCGCCCTACAGGCCCTGAACAAGTATCAAGCCCAGACCAAAGCATGGCGCGACCATTCAGTCACCCCGAGGGAGTTCAGCGAGGGGGACCTCGTACTCATTCGAACAGCTCGGACGGAGTCCAAGGGCAAACTGGAGCCCAGGTGGGAGGGCCCTTTCATCGTCAAGACAAAAGCTTCCCCCAGCGCTTACAGGCTCACAACGCCAAACGGCGAGGACCTGGAGCACTCCTGGAACATCGACAACCTCCGCAAATTTTTTGTTTGACTCCTCAGGGCTGTCTTCGCCCTTGTAATTCGCAAAAACAATCTTGCAGCGGCCCGCACTCTTTTCCTCCCGGGGGGTGAGGTTTTTAACGAGGCGGAGCCATGTAATATATGCGTGAAAAATCCCCCGCAAAGACATGCGTCGAAAAAGACCGCGATGACGGTCTTCGACATTCGACCTCCACGAAGTCACCGCGAGGCTAAGCGCTAGCTACCCTCGCGTGCGACCAATCCGCGCAAAAGCCGCCTAAGGGTGCAGCCGGATTAGCACAACAAGTGCGGAAAAAAAATCTAAGTCTATCGCGAAGACTATCCGCGCAAAAGTCGCCTAAGGGTGCAGCCGGATTAGCACAACAAGTGCGGAAAAAAATCTAAGTCTATCGCGAAGACTATCCGCGCAAAAGTCGCCTAAGGGTGCAGCCGGATTAGCACAACAAGTGCGGAAAAAAAATCTAAGTCTATCGCGAAGACTATCCGCGCAAAAGTCGCCTAAGGGTGCAGCCGGATTAGCACAACAAGTGCGGAAAAAAATCTAAGTCTATCGCGAAGACTATCCGCGCAAAAGTCGCCTAAGGGTGCAGCCGGATTAGCACAACAAGTGCGGAAAAAAAAATCTAAGTCTATCGCGAAGACTATCCGCGCAAAAGTCGCCTAAGGGTGCAGCCGGATTAGCACAACAAGTGCGGCAAAAAAAAATCTAAGTCTATCGCGAAGACTATCCGCGCAAAAGTCGCCTAAGGGTGCAGCCGGATTAGCACAACAAGTGCGGAAAAAAAATCTAAGTCTGTCGCGAAGATTATCCGCGCAGAAGTCGCCTAAGGGTGCAGCCGGATCAGCACAACAAGTGCGGAAAAAAATCTAAGTCTGTCGCGAAGGCTATCCGCGCAGAAGTCGCCTAAGGATGCAGCTGGATTAGCACAACAAGCGCGAAAAAACCGAAGACTATCTGTGCAGAAGACCGGACTAGCTCAACAAAAGGCCGATATGACAACATCAAGCCGCCCACGCCAAGACCAACTATAATCACGCCAACACAGCACAACAAAACAAACCAGACAAAGTACACAACGCCTTCGCACACACGCACGCGAGGGCACACAACTTCATCATACAAGCCTCTACATATACAAGCGAGGGCACCACACTCTACATCGGCTCAACCTTAGGAATAATTCCCATCTCCCTATAATTAAATAACATTATCCTGAGCTCCTCACCCGCAAAAAGACTTCGCAGTTCCCCTTCACCTACACCCTCGGCGGTCGGCAAAGCTAACAGTTCCTGCCGACTAGCCCCACTTACGCCAAGCCGGGCCCCCTCCACCCCACTAACCATACGTTTCGCAACTGCCCTTCGCCGCCGTCGCCCGGTGCAAGGACCTCGCACATCTCCTGCATCCGTGGCGTGCGGCGAGGCCTCCGTCGCAGCCACATCCAAGGCCGCGAAGTAGTCCAAGTCCTCCGACGACTCCGTCCACTCAATCGAGCTCTCAGAGTCAGCACAGTCAAAAAACCCAGATGAGGAGCCACCACAGTCATTACCATCTTCCGCGGTCATAGCCGCCAAAAATTTAGTAGTAGCAGTTGCGTGCGCAGGCCCAAAATCTTGAACCTGCGCAGCAACCAAAATTCAGTAACATGTACAAACTTCCCCAACCCTCTACACCTACTACGCCACCTGCGACGGCCCTGACGTTGCGGGTGCCTCCGCTGTTGGCTCTGCCGCCGCCTCCGTTGTTGTCTCCACCGCTACCGCTGCGAGATCCTCAGCACTCGGTGCGGCAGCTGCAGACGCATCAGGCGCGCCTTCGGCGACTTCTGGGGGCAGGCCTTCGCCGGCCGCAGCGGATGCGGCCGGGGTCGGCGCTAGGGCGACCTCGGACGCAGCCTCCGCCGGGGCCGATTCCGGGTCAGCCAACATGCTGTTCAGCGCCCCAAAGTCGTCGACCCTCTCGCCACGCACCGCCTAAGCCAAAACACACAAAATTCATCAAACACGCACACAGCCCATGTCCAACAAATACCAAACAAGCGTAAGCATTACCTGAGCCCTCGCCGTCGCGGCGCGCTCCCTGACCACATCGCTCCCGTATGGACCCCACAGCCGGTCGAAGATAGCCCCGGCAGAATCCTTCACCACGGGGTCCTCGACCTTGAAGATATCTCGCTCAAAGTCCTCTTCGATCTGGTCGAAGACCTCGAAGTGCCGGCACCCTTCGCGGGAGAGCGCGTTCATCGCCCCCTCGCAGGTGACCAGGGAGGCATATGCCATAAAACCCTCCACGACGGTGGGGAGCGCCTGCAGCTCCTCCTGCACCCACTCCAGGCACCGAAGTCCGGGCTCTCGGTCCGGTACTTCGAATTCACCGGTCCCCGCCCCCAGGCCACGGTATGTATCCACGAGCAGCTGGCGCGTCCGCTCCGCCTCCGCTCGTGCCGCGGCCTCGGCCCCCGTCACGCGGCTCTCCAGGGCGGTGAGCCGCTCCTGCAGCTGCTCGGCGCGCTCCCGGGCAAGGTTGCCCTCCGCCCGTGCCAGGTTGGCCTCCGCCTGCGCAGCCTGCGCCTTGACAAGGGCTTCATTGGCCTCCCTCCTTTCCCCCGTCAGCTGGCGACGGAGAGCGGCCTTCTCGTCCTCCAGTGTGGCCACCTTCTCCGCCAGCTTGCGGCACTTGCTGTCGGCGGCCGATTTTTCGCGGACGGCGTCAACGTGTTGCGTCCGAAGTCTTTCGAATTCGGCAGCCACGGCTGCCGTGAGGGCCCCCGACGCAGTGCGGCTAGCGAAGTCAGCCACCTGCAGAACAATCGTAAGACTGCGGTGTAAAAAAAAAGGGGGGGGCAACGAGGTCCAACTCAGCGGACCTGACGTAGCGCCTCCGCCATCTCCGCCAGCCGGCGGGACGCAGCGCCCGCCTCATCCATGACAACCGCGAGGGCCGACGCCTCGCCACCGGCGCTCAGAACCCCGCCCCTCGCCTTCGGCGCTGCGGCAGCCGTCGTGGCCGCCGCGCCAGGCGCAACCACAGCAAGTTGGCCTTCGCCCAACCCTGCAGCGTACCGATGAACCGATCAAAAAAAAAAGAAAAGAAGAAAAGAGAGACTTACCACCGAGATAGTCGTCCACGCTAATATCGGTGGCGAAGTCGGCGACGCGTTTGCCCGCCAACGGCAACGCTCGAGCCGCCCTCGCGACTTCCGCCACTCCGCCAGTCGGCGGCGCCGCCTTCGCCGACTTCGAGCCTTCGGCGCCTGCCGTTGCCTCCGGCGCCTTGCTAGACGCAGGGACGCTTGACTTCGCCGCCTGCGGCGGCCGGCCTCCGCCGGACGCCGCAGCCTTCGCCGTCCCCCGCTGCCTTTTCGGCCTGGCTTCAACGAGCCTGATCGCCGCCGGGCGTTTTTGTGCAGCTCCCTGGCGATCCTTGTCCATCACTGCTGACACAACAGCAGCAATATTCCGCCCGTAAGGAAAAACCCTCCATTCACGAACCATACGAGATGTAAAAAAGTCCTCGCCGGCCGCGCGGGGGACAGGAACATTCCTAGGCCAACAACCCCCGGTAACCCTCAGCATCCGAGCCGAAGACTCCCGGAGCTCGGGCGAAGACATCCTTTCCCCCGGGGCCGCGCACGTCTTCGTCAACTCTCTTGCAAAACGATCAGAAACCCCAAGTCCTCCCATAGCAGTACCTAATTTTCTCTTTTTAGAGGACGGGGCGGCCGCCGGCGCGGGGTCGTCTCCGGTCTCCACCGCCGGTCTCTTCCCACGGCGGTCCACATCGTCTTGACCAGGGTAGCCGTCATACGGCAATTGATTTAATTCAAACACCCTGTTCAAGCGGTCATTCGACCCGCGGATATCCCAGCTGCGCTGACCCTCTGTCCTCGGCACGTAGCGCCCAACAAGCCGCACCGCCCCATCCTCCGCCTCACGCACAACGGCGGCCGGGTCGCGACTTCGCAGATTCAGGGCGAAGGCGGGACTCCGCACCACCCTTCCACCATGAAAAGGCATCTGGCGAGGGCATACTTCGCCCAACGCCCAGCCACGCGCCAATGGCCACACCCCATACGCCACAAACTCTTCAACCAAGTCGCGCCCACTGCTCAAGCCGGCGGCGCACCGAAGAGCCCCTTCGTCCTCATCCTCCTCCGCCACTTCAAAGGGCGGATACACTGAGTAAAAATGGGAACACATCGCGGACACCGGGAGTCCCTCATGGCCTTCGACAGTACCCTCAGTGACGTAAAACCAAAATTCGTTCCAGTTGCCCCACTTGTTGCGGGCGCAAGGGACCAACTCGACCACCTGCATCGTGGTTTTGCCGGTCTTCGGCGTGAATGTGCAGGATCCAAACTGAGCGACTTCGCCTCCAATCACCCTCTTCTGCCAATGCAAACAATAATACTTCGCAAAAACTTCCACCAACGGCTGTCCGCCGTACGAAGTCGTCGCCCAGACATACTTCGACAGTGCCACTATGGCATTCGGTGTCAGCTGATGTATTTGAACGTTGAACCTGCGCAGGACTTCGCCAACAAACCGGTGCGCAGGCAGGCGGAGCCCGGCGGCGAAGAATGCCTCAAAAACGACCAACTCGCCCTCTGGCTCGGGGACTTCCTCCGCCCCCGGGACCCGACCAACTCCGCTGCCGAAATAACCCAACCGCTGCATATCCTGCACGCGGGCCGACGAGATCCGCGACACGCCGAAATCAACAGAGTCGCCGGCGTGCAACTCCTCCACCATTAAGCTACTCGGCGTATCCTCAGACGAGGCGGCGGCCGGCGGCGAGGGAACGGCCGGCGGCGTAGCGGCAGCGGAAGAAGACGAGGACGGCATCGCAACGTACCGTCGGCGGCGGCGGGCGGTCTGCTTCACTCGAGCCAGATCTCCGGCGAACAAGACCGCGGCGGGCAGACGAGCAGCAAGTCGGCGGAAAGGGCGGCTAGGGTTTTTTCGCGGAGCGCGGAAAGTGAATTTCAAAAAGCGCCGCCCCCGCCCCCTTTTATAGACAGGACGCGGCGCTTCGGGAAACCCGCAATCCAACAGTACGCCGTCAATCAACGGTCACATCAAAAACCCCCGTGGAACCACTTCGAGCGAGGGCAGCGTCTCCGCCATCTAACGACGTCTTCAGCACCAGGTGACTTTGTCGAACTGGTCCCGCGGAGGGCAAATGTTGGGGCGAAGGCAAAGGCGCCACCCTTCGCTCGAAGCCTTCGCTGCAGCAGCCGACTCGACAGAAACAAAACAGGCGGGGACACCCTTCGCTCCTTCCGTCCCAGGCGAAGACTGGCGACGAAGGGCATCCCACGGCGCGGCCTCGTCCAGCTCGGAGGCCCACGTGCAATCCGGCCCGTCGTGACGGGCCCCGCACGGCCGCCCTATGTTACGGGCCTATGTTGTAAAAGCATTCCTGTAATTACGGTCTGTAACCCCGCTTTATGGGAATATTCTTGGGATAACCTAGGTGCCTGAGGGCACATGCGTCCTTAGCTCGAGGTGCTGTGCGCTCAGGTACCTATAAATACCCCTGTACAGTGCCCGTGAGAGGCCAGATTAACAGAGCTATTGCCAACACACGCGAGTGCCCTGTTGTCATCACCGTCCACCCGTGTTGGATCCCCTTGCGGTTGAGAGCAAGTTCCAACAGGAAGGATCGGGTGGAGCATGCCAAGGACATTTGGGCTCTCTACCCTGGCCACACGGCTCACTTGTCGGTGCGATGCATGAACGCCCTGTATCGTCTGCAAGTGATGCGTGGGGAGGCAATGTCTCATTTGATGGCACTGCTAGAGGCGACCAAGATCACCTTGGACAACAGGGAGGAGCTCGTGGTTGACTTGTCCCAGGAGCTGGTAGAAAAAGATTTGCAAGTGGAGCAGCTGTCTGATGAGGTTCATGAGTTGGAGGAGCTAGTGGGCACCAGGGAGAACACCATCGAGGTTTTAGAGGATCAGCTCTTTAACACTCAGCAGCAGCTTGCTGAGGCAAACGAGCACCTGGACATGCATCACCAGGAGATCCAGGACCAGGAGGCCAACGAGGACGTCGACATCGAGGGAGGAGATGAGCCTGCCTCCAGTGTAGACACTGCTGGCTCGGGAAGACCACCTTCCCCCGAGTCGAGTACGGCCTCATTCGCGCACTAGGTAACCAGAGTAGAGTTAGACGTTGGTAATGGTAGGACTCCTCGTGGCTAGCTTAGCTTTTGCGCCCTTGGGGTTACTAGGCTAGATAGAGTTGAGTCATTTTGGGACAAATCGATGTAATCGTGCTAAACTCTCCTGGAAGCCTGTTTGATGGATGCTACTATCAGTTTAAATTTGGAAAGAGGAATTTATGACTTTTAAAAATCTTTATGTTGAAGTTGGAGTCTATCATGTTGTTTTAACTTTTTCTCCGCGATAAAATCTTGAACTTGGAGATGTGGTGTTAAGCATGTATGTGGCTTTTTAGATGGCTGGAAGGCAGCGTCGTGGCCAGAATGAGCACGTTCCTCCACCGCCACCGCCTCCCACTCTGCAGGAGCTCATGGCTCAGCAGAATGAGATCTTGAGGCAGCTGGCTCAGCGTCAGCCACCACCTCAGCACTATGGTGGTGGAGACCATCAGCGTCACCCCGCGGCAGCTACCTACCAGGAGTTCCTCAGTACCCAGCCCCCATTGTTCACAAGGACAGAGGATCCACTGGATGCAGATGTGTGGTTGCGAGTGGTGGAATCCAAATTCCCACTACTCCATGGAGCTTGCTCAGAGGTCACCAAAGTCAGGTTCGCCACCCAGCAGCTTCGCGGACCCGCAAGGACTTGGTGGGATCATTTTCTTGCTATGCAGCCAGAGGACCGAGAGGTGGAGTGGAGGGAGTTCAAGGCAGCTTTCAGGGGACACCATATACCAGCCGGGATTATGGACCGGAAGCTCAATGAGTTTCTGGCACTTACTCAGGGCAATAGGACCGTGTTGCAATATGCCCAGGCTTTTAATGACTTGTGCCAGTATGCTGGGTACCATGCAGACACGGACGAGAAGAAGAGGGACAGGTTCAGACGGGGGCTCAGCACTAAGCTCCGTGATCGTCTCAACACCGTCAGGGCCAATAGCTACAATGAGTTGGTCAACATGGCTATCTCCCAGGAGGACTGCATTACAGCTCGACAGGCAGAGAAGAAGAGGAAGACCCCTGTGGCAGGACCCTCAGCTCAGCCACAGCGCTTCAGGATTGTGTCCGACACGCAGAACAGGGGACCCCAGCAGCAGCAAGGGAGATGTGTGATCAGACCACCGCAGCAACAGCAGCAGGCACCCAACCGCACCCAGTTTCCAGCTAAGAGGAACAATCAGCAGCAGCAGTACCGCCAGGCAAATGACAACAGGTGTTTCACCTGTGGCAACACTGGGCATTATGCCAAGAATTGCCCCAGGAATCAGCAGAGGCAGGGGCAGAATGTCAACCAGAACCAGGGCAAGAGGTAGAAGGTGCAAGTGCGGCAGGGTAGACTAAATTTCACCACCATGGCTGATATTCCCGAGGGAGCACCCATCATGACTGGTATCTTTACAGTTTTAAATTATCCTGCTATCACTCTTTTTGATTCTGGTGCATCACATAGCTTTATTAGTGCCAAATTTAGTGCCAAGTGCCAATTGCCTTTTCATCACACCCACGGGGGTATCACCATTTCAACACCAGGAGGCAGGATTGCCACTAATCAAATCAGCAAGAATGTGCCTCTAAAGTTTGGTAGTTTGATAATTAAAACCAACCTTCTTATCTTGGGACTGGATAGTGTGGATATCATATTGGGAACTGATTGGTTGACCAAACATCAGGCAGTGATTGACATTGCAGCTAGGGCCATCGAAGTGCACTCACCAACCTGTGGTGAAACCACATTATATTTGCCCGATCAGGGTTGTACCCATTCTTGTGCTTATATCATGACAGAATCCCCAGTAAGAAAGATCCCAGTAGTCTGTGACTACCCCGACGTTTTTCTGGATGAATTGCCAGGAATGCCACCTGACAGAGACATTGAGTTTGCAATTGAATTGCAACCCGGGACTGCTCCTATCTCCAAGAGACCCTATAGGATGCCTCCCGCAGAACTGGCAGAACTGAAGAAGCAACTGCAAGGACTGTTGGACAAGGGGTTTATTCGCCCAAGTACTTCACCTTGGGGATGTCCGGCATTATTCGTGAAGAAAAAGGATGAGAGTTTGAGGATGTGTGTTGATTACCGCCCTCTCAATGCGGTGACTATCAAGAACAAATACCCGTTACCCCGCATTGATGTTCTGTTTGATCAGTTGGTAGGAGCCAAGGTATTCTCCAAGATAGACCTTCGCTCAGGTTACCATCAAATCAAGATCCATGCCAGCGACATTCCCAAGACGGCCTTCTCTACCAGATATGGGCTGTATGAGTTTTTGGTGATGTCTTTTGGGCTGACCAATGCCCCGGCTTATTTCATGTACTTGATGAACTCAGTATTCATGCCAGAGCTGGACAAGTTCGTGGTCGTTTTCATTGATGATATTCTGGTCTATTCCAAGAACGAAGATGAGCATGCTGAGCATCTGCATATCATGCTTCAGCGACTGCGCGATCATCGTCTTTATGCTAAATTGTCTAAATGTGAATTCTGGCTGAAGGAAATAAAATTCTTGGGTCACACAATCTCTCAGGATGGGATATCAGTTGACCCTGAGAAAGTGCAAGAAGTGATGGACTGGAAACCTCCAACTACAGTGAGGTAGATTAGGAGTTTTCTGGGATTGGCAGGGTACTACCGACGATTTATTCCGGATTTCTCCAGAATTGCCAAGCCAATGACTGAGTTATTGAAGAAGGGAGCCAAGTTCGCTTGGAGCCAGAAGTGCGAAGATGCTTTTCATACACTGAGGCAACATTTGACAACAGCCCCAGTGCTGGCTCAACCCGATAACACTAAGCCCTTCGAAGTTTATTGTGATGCTTCTGGTACAGGATTGGGATGTGTCTTGATGCAAGAGAACAGAGTGATTGCTTATGCTTCCCGAGCACTCAGACCCCATGAGCAGAACTACCCTACACATGATCTAGAATTTGCAGCTGTAGTTCATGCTCTTAAGATATGGAGACACTACTTGATGGGAGCTCACTGTAACATCTACACTGATCACAAGAGTCTCAAGTACATCTTCACTCAGGCAGATCTGAACATGAGGCAAAGGAGATGGTTGGAGTTAATCAAGGACTACGATTTGGAAGTGCATTACCATCCGGGCAAAGCAAATATTGTGGCAGATGCCTTGAGCAGAAAGGCCCAGAACGGCTAGTTTGGTGGTTGGGGTTATAAATACCTCCAACCACCCCACATTCAAGTCATCCAAGTTTTCACACTTCTACACCTTGCAAGAGCTCTAGCATTCAATTCTAGACACACCAAAGTGATCAAATCCTCTCCAACTCCACACAAAGCTTTAGTGACTAGTGAGAGAGATTTGTTGTGTTCTTTTGAGCTCTTGTGCTTGGATTGCTTCTTTCTTTCTCATTCTTTCTTGAGATTCATTCACTTGTAACCGAAGCAAGAGACACCAATTGTGTGGTGGTCCTTGCGGGGACTTTGTGTCCCGTGTGATTGAGAAGAATAAGCTCACTCGGTCCGAGGGACTGTTTGAGAGAGGGAAAGGGTTGAAAGAGACCCGGTCTTTGTGACCACCTCAACGGGGAGTAGGTTTGCAAGAACCGAACCTCGATAAAACAAATCATCGTGTCTCGCTCTTTATTCGCTCACGATTTGTTTTGCGCCCTCTCTCTCGGACTTGTTTCTATTTCTAATGCTAACCCGGCTTGTAGTTGTGATTTAGTTTGTAAATTTCAGATTCGCCCTATTCACCCCCCTCTAGGCGACTTTCACCAGGCATACCAAGGGAGGTCGCCGAGCACTCACTGGACATCAGAGCTAGAGCCCGACCCGTGAAGCAGTCCCTGTGCTGTTTTGATGAAGAAAAGCGCAGGGCCGTAGGCGAGGAGGTCCACAAGCTACTGGCTGCAGGGTTCATCAAAGAGGTATTCCATCCTGAATGGTTAGCTAACCCTGTTCTTGTAAAGAAAAAGGGTGGGAAATGGAGGATGTGTGTAGACTACACTGGTCTAAACAAAGCATGTCCGAAGGTTCCCTACCCTCTGCCCCGCATCGATCAAATTGTGGACTCCACTGCTGGGTGCGAAACCCTGTCTTTCCTCGATGCCTACTCAGGCTATCACCAAATCAAGATGAAAGAGTCTGACCAGCTCGCGACTTCTTTTATCACACCTTTTGGCATGTATTGTTATACTATAATGCCATTTGGCTTGAGGAATGCAGGTGCCACCTACCAGAGGTGCATGAACCATGTGTTCCGAGAGCACATCGGCAGAACGGTCGAGGCTTGCGTCGATGACATCGTTGTCAAGACAAAGAAAGCCTCCGACCTCCTCTCTGACCTTGAGACGACATTCAAGTGTCTAAGAGCGAAAGGCGTGAAACTCAATCTCGAGAAGTGTGTCTTTGGAGTCCCCCGAGGCATGCTCCTGGGATTCATCGTCTCCGAGCAGGGAATAGAGGCCAACCCGGAGAAAATCACGGCCATCACCAACATGGGACCAATCAAAGATTTAAAAGGAGTACAGAGGGTCATGGGATGCCTTGCGGCACTGAGCCGCTTCATCTCATGCCTTGGCAAAAAAGGATTGCCCCTGTACCGCCTCTTAAGGAAGGTCGAGCGCTTCACTTGGACCCCCAAGGCCGAGAAAGCCCTCAGAAACTTAAAGGCACTCCTTACCAATGCGCCCATCTTGGTGCCCCCCGCTCCAGAAGAAGCCCTCTTGATTTACGTCGTCGCAACCACTCAGGTGGTCAGCGCCACGGTCGTAGTCGAGAGACGAGAAGAAGGGCACGCACTGCTCGTCTAGAGGCCAGTCTACTTCATCAGCGAATTGCTATCCGAGACCAAAGTCCGCTACCCGCAGATCCAGAAGCTGCTCTACGCAGTGACTCTGACACGGCGAAAGTTGCGACACTACTTCGAGTCCCATCCGGTGATTGTGGTGTCATCCTTCCCCTGGGAGAGATCATCCAGTCCCGAGAAGCCTCGGGTAGGATAGCAAAATGGGCAGTGGAACTCATGGGCGAAACACTTTCATTTGCCCCTCGGAAGGCCATAAAATCCCAAGTCTTGGCCGACTTCCTGGCTGAATGGACTGACACCCAGTTACCGACGGCCCCAATATAGCCCGAACTTTGGACCATGTACTTTGACGGGTCGCTGATGAAAATCGGAGCAAGTGCGGGATTGCTCTTCATCTCACCCCTCGGAGAACATGTCCGTTACATGCTGCGCCTTCATTTTCCGGTGTCAAACAACGTGGCTGAGTACAAAGCCTTGGTTAATGGCCTGCGCATCGCCGTCGAGCTAGGGGTTCGGTGCCTCGACGCTCGTGGTGACTCGCAGCTCGTCATTGACCAGGTCATGAAAAACTCCCACTGCCGTGATCGAAAAATGGAGGTCTACTGCAACAAAGTCCGGCGCTTGGAAGATAAGTTCTACGGGCTGGAACTCAACCATGTTGCTCGACGGTACAACGAAACCGCAGATGAGCTGGCGAAAATAGCCTCGGGGCGAATGATAGTTCCCCCGGACGTCTTCTCCAAGGATATATATCAGCCATCCGTCAAAGTCGATGACGCGCCCGAGCCCGAGGAGGCCTCGGCCCAGCCCGAGGTACCCTCGGCCGTCGAGGGTGAGGCCCTACGCGTTGAGGGGGAGCGAAATGGGGTCACACCGGTCCTGAACTGGCAGGCCCCGTACCTGGAATATCTCCTCTGAGGAGAGCTACCCCTCGACAAGGCCGAAGCTCGGCGACTGGCTCGGCGCGCCAAGTCGTTCGTTTTACTAGGTGATGAAAAGGAGCTGTACCACCGCAGCCCCTCGGGCATCCTCCAACGATGCATATCCATTGCCCAAGGACAAGAGCTGTTGCAAGAAATACACTCGGGGGCTTGTGGTCACCATGCAGCACCTAGAGCCCTCGCGGGAAATGCTTTCCTACAAGGTTTCTACTGGCCAACCGCAGTGGCCGACGCCACTAGGATTGTACGCTCCTGCCGGGGGTGTCAGTTCTACGTGAGACAGACACACCTACCCGCTCAGGCCCTATAGACAATACCTATCACCTGGCCGTTTGTCGTTTGGGGTCTGGACCTCGTTGGTCCCTTGCAGAAGGCACCCGGGGGCTTCAAGCACCTGCTGGTCGCCATCGATAAATTCTCCAAGTGGATCAAGGTCCGATCCTTAACCAGCATCAGGTCCGAGCAGGCGGTGGCATTCTTCACAAATATCATCCATCGCTTTGGAGTCCCAAATTCCATCATCACCGACAATGGCACGCAGTTCACCGGGAAAAAGTTCCTGGACTTCTGCAAGGACCACCACATCCGTGTGGACTGGGGCGTTGTAGCTCACCCGATGACAAATGGGCAGGTGGAGTGCGCCAACGGTATGATTTTGCAGGGACTAAAACCGAGGATCTACAATGACCTCAACAAGTTTGGCAAGCGGTGGATGAAAGAGCTACCCTCGGTGGTCTGGAGTCTGAAGACGACACCGAGCCGAGCCACGGGCTTCACGCCGTTTTTCCTAGTCTATGGGGCCGAGGCCATCTTACCCACGGACTTGGAATACGGTTCCCTGAGGACAAAGGCGTACGATGACTGAGGCAACCAGACCAGTCGAGAAGATTCCTTGGACTAGCTGGAAGAGGCTCGGGACGTGGCCTTACTACACTCGGCGCGGTACCAGCAGTCTCTGCGACGCTACCACGCCCGAAGGGTTCGGTCTCGAGACTTCCAAGTGGGAGACTTGGTACTTCGGCTGCGACAAGACGCCCGAGGACGCCACAAGCTTACTCCTCCCTAGGAGGGGCCATTCATCATCGCCAAAGTTCTGAAGCCCGGGACATACAGGCTAGCCAACGATCAAGGCGAGGTCTACAGCAATGCTTAGAACATCGAACAGCTACGTCGCTTCTACCCCTAAAATGTTTCGAGTCGTTTGTGTTCCTCGCTTTTCTTTACATACACAAATAAAGTCTAACCATCAAGGAAGGATCAGCCTTGCCTCGGCAAAGCCCGACCCTCCCTCGGGGGCTAGAAGGGGGGAACCCCCTCTGCGTCAAAATTTTCTTCGGAAAAGTTTTCTACCAAGAAAAGTTTTCTACCAAAACAACTCTCGTGATTTCCGACTACATCGATAACGGAACCCTGAAAACGAGCGGGAGAGACCTTGAACGGCAAGGCCGACCGAGCCGAGGGACTCCTACGCCTCCGGGATACAGATACCTCACTCGTCATCTTCCGCGAAAAGTAAATCACGTTCGGATAAGCGGTTCTGCTATCGAACAAGTCCTAATGCACGGGTAGAAAACGACTTTCGTGCTTTCGACTATATCGATGGCAGGATCCTACAAACGAGTGAGAGAGCACGTAAACGAAAGGCCGACCGAGCCGAGGGACTCCTACGCCTCCGGGATATGGATACCTCACTCATCACCTTCCGCAAAAAGTAACTCTCGCTCGGATAAAGCGATTCTGCTACCGACGAACAAGTCCAAATGCTCGAAATGAGAGGAAAGAAAACACAGCTTTATAATCCAAATGCTAAATATGTTTAGGCCTCAGTGGCCGCAAAAAACATACGCATGCTTCGGACAAACTGTTCCTGCAGGAATCAGACATCGGCAGGGGGAGGAGCGACGCCCTCGGCATCGTTTCCACCCTCGGCGGAATCTGGCCTGGCCTCAGACGGCGACTCGAGCGAGAGGATCTCCACCTCGAAGGAGGACGCCAGCACCGCGCTTGGGCCCGCGACGGCCGCGTCAAGCCTCTGGACCTCGGCTAAGGCAGTCTCATCTTCGTCGGTTAAGCAGTACCCCTCGCTGACCCGCTCCAGATCCACGTCGTAGTGGGAAGCGAGCACGACAAAGGCCCGCCTAACGCCGTGGTGCAGCGCCCCGCGGAGTCTGCCGCGCACGTGGCCACCCAAGGCCCGCAGGTGACTCTGGGGGTAGCTACCCGAGGGGACGTCATCGAGGCCGAAGGCCCAGCAAAAGGCCGAGATAGCCTCGGAGATGGCCACGCGGTCGGCCTCCTTCTGCTCAGCCGCCTGGGCAAGCGCCTTGCAATTCTTGACGAACTCGCTAAGAGCCGTCCCCAACCCTGCAGACAGCCAAACAAAATTCTTCAGACACGAAGTGAAGAATGAAGCTAAGTCAAAGCTAAAAAGCGGGCGACACATACCTTCAGCCCGAGCGGACGCCTCGGCTAGCCGCCCCGTAGCCTCAGCCAGCTGACCCTTAAGGGCCTTAGCCCGGCTCACAATCTCGATAGCTTGGCTCCGAGATTGGTCCAGCTCGCTGAGGACCTGGCCGAGCTCCAGTCGCTGCTGCTGCATCTCCTCGGCCTGGGAGGCCACCTGCTCCCGGGCCGACGAAGCCTCAGTCCGTGTCGACGCTGCCTCTGCCCGCGCCACCGACTTTAGCTCATCACAGAGCAGCCGAAGGTCCGCCACCTTGGTGCTCCGTTGGGCGAGGCGCTCATTGGCCTCGTCAAGCAAGGTCCTCTGGGACCGTAGCGAATCCCAGACGTCCCTCTCGCGGCGGAGGAACAACAACTTGGTGGTGCTCACGTTCGCAAGTTCCTAAGGAAGGAAAACAGGGTATTACAAATAGTGCCCTCGTCATGCAAGGTCTACGCCTAAATTCTTACATGGAAGACCTTGGGAACGTCCCTAGAAAGGGTCTCCATGGCCGACCGAAGCGACCTCGTTGCCGCCTCGATATACTCACGGAAATTATCCCGGGTCCTCTCCTCCAGCTCATCGTCGAGGGAGAGGAGGGGCTCCGAGTCCGAGGTGGCATGGCTCCAGAACTGGAGCGGCCGCCCACACCACTCATCGAGGTTGAGCCACGCGGGGATAAGGCCGCTGCTCCCCAAGACAGGCCACAGTTCTGCATGCACCTCGACCAAGGCGTCGGGTCCCCCTGCGGCCAGTGCTTCGGGTACCGCCGCGATCGACGTGTTGGGCCTCTCCTCGGCTAAGGAAGCGGGCCTCCGATCGCCGACCTCGGCAACAACGGTCGCCCTTTCCTCATGGCCGAGAACGGGGAGGTCGGGGACGACCACGGGCGGCGGCGCGTCAGCCATCCCATCAGCGGCGACGGGCGGCTCCACGGATGAATCAGCAACGGCCCCGGCGGGAGCCGATGCAGGCACCGGCAACAAGTCAGCCGGGCTCGAGACCGCGGCCGCGTTAGCGGCCTCCCCCGGCATGATGGCTGCCCCAACAGAGGGGTCAGCCTGGGAGGCTTGCCCCATGGCAACCCGTGCTGCCTGGGCCCCCCACTCGAGGGCGCCTTGTGCGGAGGCTAGCCAACCGGCATGGCGCGCCGCGGCATCGGTTGCGGAGGCCAGCCCCGTCTTAAGGGCCTTCCTGGGGGCTAGACCAGCTGAGCCCTGCCTCCGCTTGCTGAAAGAAAGAGAGAGAGAGAGAGAGAGAGCAAGATCAAGACACGTAGGGAAAAACCAAAACAGATGTATTCCCAGATACTTACCCGCTCCGGACCAAGGCCAGTCGTGCCTGTGGGGAGGCCCCTCGGGCCCTAGTCCCCTCAGGCGCTGCCGAGGGTTGCCCCAACGACAGCTTTTGCGCCGCCTCCGCCTCGGACGCCCGAGGCGCCGAAGGGGCGGCCTACCCAGGCGTCGTCACGGCCAGGGGACCAACCTCCTGTATAGCCGGCACGGGCACTTGCCCTTGGAGGACAGGCAGATCGGCCTGACTCCCCGGAGTCGCCCTAGCTACCTCAGCCAAGGGGTCAAGTACCCCCTCGGCCTGCCTCCGCTCCTCAGACTGGGACCTCGGTGTCCTGGCCCCAGGCACTAATGGTGCCAGCCCACTAGGAGGCTGGCTCGGCAACCCCTGGCCCAGCCTCGGGTCCGGGCTGAGGCCAAGTCGGGCTGCCATGTCATCATCCTCATCATCATCGTCATCATCGTCGTCGTTGTCGTCGTCAGGCGTCTCCGGCGACGGCTCCCTCGGGAGCCCGTCCCTCGCCTTCCTCCAACGAAGCTTCTCCAAGGCGTCCCGGGCCCGCATCCGCTCGTGAGCCCAGGCCTCTTTCGCGTCCTTCTTCTCCTTTTCCTTCTCCGCGGCGATCCTCCGCGCGGCTCGGCCCACCGCGTCCTCCAGGACCGGTGGCCGGACGGGTTTATAAAATCCTCAACCCTTGGGGACGAACAAAAATCCCAATAGTAAGGAGCAAAGGCGTGAAGAACTCGGCACAAAATAGAAGAAGGATTGGACACTTACCAGGGACACATACCCATGGTCGGGGCGCATCGCGGGCTGGGTAAGGGCGCCAGCGTCCTGCTTCCCTACCGTACCTGCTACCCGCTTGAGGAGGTCATCGGCAGAGAGGGAGGTCAAGGACATCTGCGAGCCCTCCAAATCAACCCCCGGCTTCATCTCTGCAAGCCGCAGCGACCGCTCTGCCAAAGGGAGCACCCTCCGGCGATGGATAGCAGCGACAACCCCCGCAGCGGTAAGGCCCCCATCTCGTAACCTCTGCAAGACCTGCAGAATAGGCTGAAGCTTCTCCTGTTTCTCGTGCGTGCCCCCCAGCGCCAGTTAACGCCGGCGGCGGTCACCACTCGTTGAGAAAATGGTGGAAGCCTCCCGTCGTCGTTACGGAGATAAAACCACCGGTTCTGCCACCCCTTGTTCGAAGACGCAAGGGAGGCGGGGATGTACTGCTGCGCGCGCCCCGGCCTCAGCTGGAGGGTGCAGCCACCGGCCCGTACTGCCATACGGACCTTCTTCGCCTCCGTCGTTGTGACAAAGAACTCCGTGGTGAAGAGATGGAGCCACAGATCCCAGTGAGGGTCAATTCCCAAAAAACCCTCGCAAACCGCCGCGAAGATGGCCGCTTGCACAATTGAGTTGGGGTTGAAGTTGTGCAGCTCCACCCCATAGTAGTGTAGGAGCGCCCGCATGAAGCGGCTCGCTGGCACGCCAAACCCCCGCTCATGAAAGGGGATAAAGCTGACCACGTACCCCGGCGGCGGAGTCGGGCCGACCCCACTCCCGGGGGTGATCCACTCCGGCTGCGGCTCGCTGGAGAGGGGACACAGCAAACCATCGGTGACAAGGGCCTCCAGGTCCCCCACAGAAACAGAAGAGAAAGGCCACGGGTCGCGAGGCATAACAACGGTCACCTTGTCAGCCATCACCGAGCGGAAGCGGTGGCGGCGGAGGGGATGAGGTGCGCAGTTTTCTTTTCTCTGACTATTCTCTTAGGTTGCGGAAACCGAAGCAGAAGGCAAGCACAAACGGCAGGGTAAAGAACCACCGCCGGCCCCTCTTCCAGGTATAAAAAGGCCTGGGCAAGGTCCGTTCAAAACTTCGCCCGAACCCGCCGGGAAATTCAAACCCGAAGGTGAAACAGTCTTTCTGTCCCTCGAACGACTCACACACACGCAACGGACGCCCCGCGAATCACCCGTCCCATCGCATTAACTCCTTGGCAGAGCAAGCGACACCTTTGGCAAGCGAAGCGGGCGACGTTTCACCTCCGTCATGATGACCGCGTCAAAAAAGGTGTGCCACATTATTTAAATTCATATCCTTTTCCGTATCCCCTCTCTCTCTCTTGCCACAGGGACCGGGAAAGGGGATATTTCGAAAAGGATCCTTCCCCGCGAAGGAAACGGGCCCCCGATGTAACACCCAAAATCTTATTCATGAATCTGGGGGAAAAAATCTCCAAAGGTTTTTAATTAAAAATACCTCATACAAAAAAATTGCTTATTCTTGAAGTTACATCTTCCAAAACAAATGTGGATTTTAATGAATGTTTAAAAAAAATATACCTATAATCTAGATATTCCTTTGTTCAAAGAGGATAATTAAATAATTAATTATTAAATAAAGTATATTTTGTACTCATGCTGTAGTACTTTTTGATTGTATATATTTGAAGTTGGAACCTCAATTTTGATTTCAATTTGAAACTTGCAAATTAAAATGGAAAACAGAAAATGATAAAAAGAAAAAAAAAGAAAAAGAAGAAATGAGCGCGGGCCTAAACTTCTGTTCACTCAGCCCATCTACCCCTGATTTCACCCGCGCATGCCCATCTCTCCAACGCGCCGCGCTGCCGACTGCTGGATACCGCCGGGCGGGGTCCACTGACAGGCTCGTCTTCTCCCCAAACGAACGCGTGGATTCCTGGCTCCGTGGCTCGGACTCCGTACGCCGCTCCCCCAATCCCATCGGGGTTTCCGTATCTCGCGCGCAAAGCTCGGGTCGTTGGGGGCGGGCTGCGGGATCACCTCTTCTATAAATTCCGGCACCTCCCCCACGCTATCCCCCATCAACCCTCGAGCATCGTTGACGCCATTGAAGATCGGAGAAAAGCGCTGGTGGGTCTCGTCCTTGCCAACTGTCCAACCTTGGGCATCGGGTGGGGTTGGTGCGCGGCAGGCGTGGCTGGAGGAAATCCGGGGCTCGCGGGCGGTCGGACTCTCGGCAATTGCTCGCTGCCGTGCCAACTGTGGGCGAATTCCGCCCCGTGCCGTGGTTGACTTCCCCCGCCGTCGCTATCTGTCGTGAGGTACCTTCTATCGGATCACCTCGTCCTCAATTTCGTTTTGCGCACGAAGTTAACTGAATCCGGTGGCCGGGGTGGTAGAATTTGATGGAGCTCCGGCGTGGTGGCCGCCATGGGCAGGGGCGCTCCCCAGCTCGGCTCTGTTGGGGGAGAAGACGATACCAGGCAGTGTGGGCCATCGGATCGTGAATGGGTGGTCACGACTAAATCGCGATACCTCTTCACTTGATGGGATCTGGACCGTTGTAATCAGAACGGAGGGAGTAGATCAGATCGCGCCTAATAAAATCCATGACATTGATGTTGGATCGGGCGGTCCACGTCGCGTATCCGTTCGATTAATGTAGATTTAATCGTAGCCACTGGTTTATGATCGGGCGGCTCTGGATGCTTGGTACCCCTTCGCCGAGCCGGTTTCACAGAAGAGCCCTCGGCTTATTTAGAAATCAACCCGCCATCCACCGCGGGGTAGATCTGTGTCTTGGGAGTTGGGACTTTTCACGCATTAACCCTTGGACTTTCCTGTAATTGAGGCTCAGTCCAGTGGCGTGTTAAAATGAATAAATGAATTAGAAAATAGGTTTTTATGATATAAATGAGTGCTAGAACTTCAATAATTCATAGTAAATTCATTTTAACTCCAAATTTAGTCATTTAAGTTGCAATAATTTTGTATTAATATTGTTTATCACCTAGTACCTTTGTTTAACCATGAAGCTTGAATTAAAATTGTTCATAAGGACTAATCTATTCTAAGCACTAAATAATTTCGGAAATTCATAACTTAATAACCGTAACTCTGAATTTAATGATTCTCATTCCTACGATCTCGTAGCAGTGCATAGATTATTATTACGCAGTTTATTCGTATGTTTGGTGTGATGTTAATTTTGCCTATACATGTATGTCTGTATTGCTACGTTTAGTGGTGAGAACACATGTCATCTGAAGAGCAAGTTGGTACCTGGAATCTCAAGTGCCAGGCAAGTTGTGCCCTTGATCACTTCTTTTTACCCAGCTCATGTTCTAATTAATCATAATGATCTGCATAGGTTAATTTTGATGGGACCTAATAGGTTACCCTAGTTTGTCTATCTTTATGCCTTGTTTACCACTGAACTTTTTGGGTAGTACTTGCTAGTGCTTTATGTGGTTTTGGGTATGAAGATATATTATTCATGATCACACTTTTATTATCTATTTATTATTACTGTTCATGATAAGATCATTATGTTAATTGGAACATGGAGCGACCACCCGGGAAAACAGTGCTACCACAAGGGTTTAATGGGACGCCCTTGGCTGATTAATTAGGAAAGCTAGTGGAAGACTACCTTACCCGAAAGGGGCAAGGGCAGTAGGGGAGTGGTCAGTGTAGGGAGGTACTTGGATGATTTTGCTGCGATGGCGGTCAGGCAAGAACCCTGCATTGGAGCTTCCTATAAACTGTAGCGGGTTTTCTGAAGCTAGTGGAACTTTGTAAAGGCCTCATAGTGTTACCCTGCCTCGCCTCCTCGGTAGAGGTGTATGGGAAGTCGTGATCCCTTGGCAGATGGGTAACATGACTTGTGGGTAAAGATGCGCAACCTCTGCAGAGTGTAAAACTGGTATACTAGCCGTGCTCACGGTCATGAGCAGCTCGGACCCTCACATGATTAATTTATGGAACTAAATTCAAATTGTCATATGCATTGCATCGCAGGTGATGTTGTTACTTTTGTTCTACTACTTAATTGGGTTGATATTTACTTATACTTAGTAATTGCTAATAAAATTTTGACCAACTTTAAAACCAATGCTCAGCTTCAACCATCCTCTTTGGTAAGCCTTACACTTCACATGAGCTCCCACCTTTGGCGAGTTCATGCACATTATTCCCCACAACTTGTTGAGCTATGAACGTATGTGAGCTCACTCTTGCTGTCTCACACCCCCCACAGGTCAAGAACAAGTACCACAAGATGAAGCGCATGGAGGATGCTATGCTGTGTTCGTGAGAGGTCTAGGTCGTCGTCTCCCAGTCAACTTTTGGTTGCTGGACCATTGTCTCCTTATAATGTAATTATTTATTTATTTTGTATATAACTCCTATTATATAGTTAAGATGTGACATTCGATCCTGTGCCATGATTCATCATATGTGTGAGACTTGGTCCCAGCACACCTGGTGATTATGTTCGCGCCCGGTCTTTGGACCCCTAAAACCCGGGTGTGACAGAAGTGGTATCAGAGGAATGTTGACTGTAGGACGAAACCTAGATAGAACTGGACAACCAATACTTACTTACCTTTGCTACTCTGATTCTTTTCTAAACTTCTCTTAATCTTTTCTCATCTATTTCCGCTTTAATCTGATTACTCTTACTTTTTTTCTCCTAAAGACAAATATGGATTTCGCACTTTGAAATCCTGTACCTAAAGTGACCTTTAGGAATAGGAGACCTAATCTTAGAAACAAAAAACTATTTTTATACATATCAGTGTGCTTTAAATGCTTGTTCTTATGATACTTGTTTGATTTGGATCTTTGATTGAGTGTGATGGGTTGTGGAGCAATGTCCACAATTACATCTGCATATACATCTAGGCATAAAGGATAGTATTCGTAAGATAACTAGACAATCTAGATTATCCCCCTTAAAAAAAATCTAGTATTTCGTATCTATCTCATCTTGACAGATTCTATCGTACCCTTGGACATTCACCTCATACAATTAGTTACCCTAGTATTGACATAAAATATCTGGTCAAGCCCTGCCAAAGAATTTTCAGTACATAACCAACTTTAGCTTATTCATTCTGCCTACCAAATGATTCCCTTGCAAAACTATCTTACCATATGTATCTAACTCAGATGGTCAATACCAGGCGGGGTGGTGGAATTGATTTACCTCCCAATCGACACACTCGGTGGATATATAGACAAACCGAGCCACAACTAGCAGAGATGAATCCTCCTAATCCTCCACCAGGCAGAGTTGACCCACTGATGGCAGCTCAGATGAGGATGATGCAGCAAATGGCGGACACTATGGCAGATATGCGCGCTCAGATGCAGCAAGAACGCCAGGAAATGCACCAGGAAAGAGAGGATGCGCGTCGGGAGATGCGCCAAGAGCGGGAGGAGATACGTCAAGAAAGAAGGGCGCAACAGCAACAGCAACAAGCGCCACTGCCTCTACCTCCACCACCAGTTCCACCCCGGGACAAGCACCGGGAATTCATGAGCCACAAACCACCCACCTTCTCCAACTCCGCAGATCCGGTGCAAGCAGATGACTGGTTAAAGTCCATAGAGAAGATGCTCAACATAGCTCAGTGCTCGGATAGAGAGAAAGTACTCTATGCATCAGGTCGTCTTGCTAGTCCCGCTGCGGATTGGTGGGATGCGTACTGCGCTGCTCATGCTGCTGTCGATACAATTACCTGGGCAGAATTCTCCACTCAATTTAGGAATTACCATATTCCTGCAGGGCTCATGAAGATTAAGAGAAAGGAGTTTCTATCCCTCAAGCGAGGAAGTATGTCCGTGAGTGAATATAGGGACAAATTCATCCAGTTATCTCGATATGCTCCTAGAGATGTTGAGGATGATGAGCAAAAGCAGGAGCTTTTACTGGACGGTTTGATTGGACCCTTGCAATATCAACTGGTATCACACACATTCCCATCCTTCCAAAGGCTACTTGACAAAGCTATAGCTGTAGAAAACAAGAGGAGTATATTTGGAGAGAAAAGAAGGGCGACAAAACAAGGGTAGGCTGGATGTAGTTCCTGTCCTCGCTATACTACCACTCCAAGTACACCAGCTAGTGGCAGTTCTGGGCAACAAACTCAACGGGCACCAACTGCTCCTCCACAAGCAAGCACCCCAGCAGGACCTGTTGCTCCTAACACAACCACCAACAGGGCATGCTTCAAGTGTGGACAACCGGGACACTACGCCAACTACTGTCCCAACAGGGCTGCCTACACTACACTAGCCCCAATGAAACAAGGTCAGGCTTCGGCAGGAAAGAGTCAGCCCCTATCTGTCAACCGGGGACAAGCCCATCATGCAGAAGTAGAAGCTGAGCCGGGTGAACATGAAATTCAAGAAGAAGAGCTAGTGGAAGATGAAGTAGTCGGTGAAGAAGTCAACGAACAACAAGAATAGAGATAAACATAAACATAGATACATATATACATATTTTACTATTGGTAAGACCTAAATATTAGCTTAGCTAGTAGTAGTATTTTACTATTTTAGTAATAATAATAAGGTCTGTTGACCCTATGTTTTGCTAATGAGTTATGAATCATGCTGAGATTTTTGTGTGTGCATATGTTCTGAGATAATATGGTTATACATCCCTTTCCTTACAAATCTCGAGGACGAGATTTCTGTTAAGGGGGGTAGGATTTGTAACACCCAAAATATTATTCATGAATCTGGGGGAAAAGATCTCCAAAGGTTTTTAATTAAAAATACCTCATACAAAAAAATTGCTTATTCTTGAAGTTACATCTTCCAAAACAAATGTGGATTTTAATGAATGTTTAAAAAATGTACCTATAATCTAGATATTCCTTTGTTCAAAGAGGATAATTAAATAATTAATTATTAAATAAAGTATATTTTGTACTCATGCTGTAGTACTTTTTGATTGTATATATTTGAAGTTGGAACCTCAATTTTGATTTCAATTTGAAACTTGCAAATTAAAAAGGAAAACAGAAAATGATAAAAAGAAAAAAAAAGAAAAGAAGAAATGAGCGCGGGCCTAAACTTCTGTTCACTCGGCCCATCTACCCCTGATTTCACCCGTGCATGCCCATCTCTCCAACGCGCCGTGCCGCTGACTGCTGGATACCGCCGGGCGGGGTCCACTGACAGGCTCGTCTTCTCCCCAAACGAACGCGCGGATTCCTGGCTCCGTGGCTCGGACTCCGTAAGCCGCTCCCCCAATCCCATCGGGGTTTCCGTATCCCGCGCGCAAAGCTCGGGTCGTTGGGGATGGGCTGCGGGATCACCTCTTCTATAAATTCCGGCACCTCCCCCACGCTATCCCCCATCAACCCTCGAGCATCGTTGACGCCATTGAAGATCGGAGAAAAGCGCTGGTGGGTCTCGTCCTTGCCAACGGTCCAACCTTGGGCATCGGGTGGGGTTGGTGCGCGGCAGGCGTGGCTGGAGGAAATCCGGGGCTCGCGGGCGGTCGGACTCTCGGCAATTGCTCGCTGCCGTGCCAACTGTGGGCGAATTCCGCCCCGTGCCGTGGTTGACTTCCCCCGCCGTCGCTATCTGTCGTGAGGTACCTTCTATCGGATCACCTCGTCCTCAATTTCGTTTTGCGCACGAAGTTAACTGAATCCGGTGGCCGGGGTGGTAGAATTTGATGGAGCTCCGGCGTGGTGGCCGCCATGGGCAGGGGCGCTCCCCAGCTCGGCTCTGTTGGGGGAGAAGACGATACCAGGCAGTGTGGGCCATCGGATCGTGAATGGGTGGTCACGATTAAATCGCGATACCTCTTCACTTGATGGGATCTGGACCGTTGTAATCGGATCGGAGGGAGTAGATCAGATCGCGCCTAATAAAATCCATGACATTGATGTTGGATCGGGCGGTCCACGTCGCGTATCCGTTCGATTAATGTAAATTTAATCGTAGCCACTGGTTTATGATCGGGCGGCTCTGGATGCTTGGTACCCCTTCGCCGAGCCGGTTTCACAGAAGAGCCCTTGGCTTATTTAGAAATCAACCCGCCATCCACCGCGGGGTAGATCTGTGTCTTGGGACTTTTCGCGCATTAACCCTTGGACTTTCCTGTAATTGAGGCTCAGCCCAGTGGCGTGTTAAAATAAATAAATGAATTAGAAAATAGGTTTTTATGATATAAATGAGTGCTAGAACTTCAATAATTCATAGTAAATTCATTTTGACTCCAAATTTAGTCATTCCAGTTGCAATAATTTTGTATTAATATTGTTTATCACCTAGTACCTTTGTTTAACCATGAAGCTTGAATTAAAATTGTTCATAAGGATTAATCTATTCTAAGCACTAAATAATTTCGGAAATTCATAACTTAATAACCGTAACTCTGAATTTAATGATTCTCATTCCTACGATCTCGTAGCAGCGCATAGATTATTATTACGCAGTTTATTCGTATGTTTGGTGTGATGTTAATTTTGCCTATACATGTATGTCTGTATTGCTACGTTTAGTGGTGAGAACACGTGTCATCTGAAGAGCAAGTTGGTACCTGGAATCTCAAGTGCCAGGCAAGTTGTGCCTTTGATCACTTCTTTTTACCCAGCTCATGTTCTAATTAATCATAATGATCTGCATAGGTTAATTTGATGGGACCTAATAGGTTACCCTAGTTTGTCTATCTTTATGCCTTGTTTACCACTGAACTTTTTGTGTAGTACTTGCTAGTGCTTTATGTGGTTTTGGGTATGAAGATATATTATTCATGATCACACTTTTATTATCTATTTATTATTACTGTTCATGATAAGATCATTATGTTAATTGGAACATGGAGCGACCACCCGGGAAAACAGTGCTACCACAAGGGTTTAATGGGACGCCCTTGGCTGATTAATTAGGAAAGCTAGTGGAAGACTACCTTACCCGAAAGGGGCAAGGGCAGTAGGGGAGTGGTCAGTGTAGGGAGGTCCTTGGTTGATTTTGCTGCGATGGCGGTCAGGCAAGAACCCTGCATTGGAGCTTCCTATAAACTGTAGCGGGTTTTCTGAAGCTAGTGGAACTTTGTAAAGGCCTCGTAGTGTTACCCTGCCTCGCCTCCTCGGTAGAGGTGTATGGGAAGTCGTGATCCCTTGGCAGATGGGTAAGATGACTTGTGGGTAAAGATGCGCAACCTCAGCAGAGTGTAAAACTGGTATACTAGCCGTGCTCACGGTCATGAGCAGCTCGGACCCTCACATGATTAATTTATGGAACTAAATTCAAATTGTCATATGCATTGCATCGCAGGTGATGTTGTTACTTTTGTTCTACTACTTAATTGGGTTGGTATTTACTTATACTTAGTAATTGCTAATAAATTTTTGACCAACTTTAAAAGCAATGCTCAGCTTCAACCATCCTCTTTGGTAAGCCTTACACTTCACATGAGCTCCCATCTTTGGCGAGTTCATGCACATTATTCCCCACAACTTGTTGAGCTATGAACGTATGTGAGCTCTCTCTTGCTGTCTCACGCCCCCCACAGGTCAAGAACAGGTACCACAAGATGAAGCGCATGGAGGATGCTATGCTGTGTTCGTGAGAGGTCTAGGTCGTCGTCTCCCAGTCAACTTTTGGTTGCTGGACCGTTGTCTTCTTATAATGTAATTATTTATTTATTTTGTATATAACTCCTATTATATAGTTAAGATGTGACATTCGATCCTGTGCCATGATTCATCATATGTGTGAGACTTGGTCCCAGCACACCTGGTGATTATGTTCGCGCCCGGGCTTTGGACCCCTAAAACCCGGGTGTGACACTCGAGCCCTCCTACTGATCAGGGGTTCGAAGGCTGTGCCCTGCAGGGTCCAGTAGCCGCCCCAGAGCACTCGGGCCCCCGAGCCCTCCTACTGATCAGGGGATTCGAAGGATGCGCCCTGCGGGGTCCAGCAGCCGCCCAGAGCACTCGGGCCCCCGAGCCCTCCTACTGATCAGGGGTTCGAAGGTTGCGCCCTACGGGGTCCAGCAACCGCCCTAGAGCACTCGGGCTCCGTGCCCATTACTGATCAGGGGTTTGAAGGCTGGCCCCTCAGAAGGGCTCGACAGCCGCCCTAGAGCACTCAGGCTCCGTGCCCATTACTGATCAGGGGTTCGAAGGCTGGCCCCTCGGAAGGGTTCGACAGCCGCCCCAGAGCACGCAGAGTGAGGGATGACCCTGGGTACGTCCGTTACATGGCCGAGGCTCGGGCTACGCTCCCGAGGTACCCTCTGACATTTCCGAGGCCAGCAGGAACGATTTGTAATGGAATCCCACCGGAGGGAGGCACCGAGCCCTCTGACCCTATCGAAATGGGTCCGGGTCCAGCAAATCCCCTATAGGTACTTTTGGAGCGTGCCTCTGGGCCACTAGCCGACCCTTAACGAACGGGGCACGGGTGTCCACTCGGATCACCTGTTAGCAACTCACTGGAAACACCATGATCGGTACCCTCCGAGGGTAATGTGGCGCTTCCCCCCCCCTTCCTCCTTGCGAAAAGGCGACCAAGGGGCATATGATAAAAGTCGAGACAGTCCTTGATCATCTTCTCGCTCCGTGCAGAAGCTCGAGGGCTGCCCTCGTACCCGGCTGCGGCCAAAACTGTTGACAGCGTCAACAAACCAGATCGAAAACTCGGAGCCTGACCATGCACCCGGGCTGCGGCCAGGCCGCATGAGGGAACAGCCAGGCCGACCGAGGCATCACAGCAAGAATTAAGACCTCAGAGGAGTCAAACCACTCCTCCGAGGCCTCGGGGGCTACACCCGGCGGGTGCGCTCGCGCGCACCCACCGGAACGAAACATAACCAAGAAAAGGCTGCTCCCCTCGCAAAAATCCGGCAGAACCTCCAAGCGAGTGCCTGCACTCCCTTCGAGGCTCGGGGGCTACTGTCAGGTACCGTAATTAGGGGTACCCCCAACACTCCTAAACACGGCTGGTAAACACCTTTAAAGAAAACCATGAAGACTGACAGTTCGGGTCAAAGTCAAAGCTTCGTCTGCCAAGGGACGCGATCTCGCCTCGTCCGAGCCCGGCCTCGGGCGGGAACAGTGGTCCCGGACGAGTTCACGTCTCGCCCGAGGGTCTCCTCAGGTAGTGAGCACAACCTCGGCTCAGCCAAAGGCAAGCCTTGTCGTGCAAGCGACCATGGCCAACTCGCCTTACCAGCCGACCGTATCGCATGCGCATTTAATGCTGGGATCGCCTGACACCTTATCCTGACACGCGTGCCTCAGTCGACAAGGTCGAAGTGATTGCCTCGCCCGACCCCAGGGCTCGGGAGGAGATCTCTGCCTCGCCCGACCCCAGGGCTCGGCCTCGGGAGGAGATCTCCGCCTCGCCCGACCCCAGGGCTCGGCCTCAGCCTCGACCTCGGGAAGAGTCATGTCCTCGCCCGACCCTGGGCCTCGGCCTTAGCCTCGGCCTCGAAGGAGCCGCCGCCTCGCCTGACCTTAGGCTCAGATTGACCGTGCCACAAGGGATACATCATTACCCTACTCCTAGCTAGCTTAGGCTACGAAGGAACAAGACCGGCGTCCCATCTAGCTTACCCCGGTAACAAGCAATGATGGTTCCCCGCATGCGTCCATGACATCGGTGGTTCTCAAGCCTCCTACGAAAGCAAGGAGACGTCAGCAGGATCCATGCAGCGTCAACAGCTGTGGTTCTACAGGGCTCATGCACTTCTCCAACGGACACGTTAACACGTGCCCAGCGACCAGGCACTTCCCCGCTGGCCACGTAGCACATCGCTACACCCCCATTGTACAGTTGGTCCATCTCCTTATGTCTATAAAAGAGGATGTCCAGGAAAAAGAGGGACGAGAGGAAAAAGGCACAGGAAGAGGACGAGTAAATGCACGGCAAAGGGACGGGAGAAGACGAGCAGGGTCGGACCCTCTCTCTCTCTCTCTCTCTCTCTCGTGCTCGCTCTCTCGCCCTCACTCTCTCGCAGCGCTTGTAACCTCTACTACGAGCACCCTGGTGTAGAATAATACAAGTCTCATTCCCCCTTGTGTTTCATCTCGCACCAACCCATCTGGGCAGGGACACGCAGCGATAAATTTACTGGTCGGTCCAAGGACCCCCGGGTCCGAAACGCCGACAGTTGACAACTTTTTTGGTTTGAAAAATGCCTTTGTCGCTAAAAAATCATTTTTTTATTTGTACAGAACACTAAGATGTTGAGGTTCGTCTAAATCTTTATAAAAAACTGATAAATGTTCGTGAGCTAATTTTTGAACGTGAGTGTAAGTTAAGTCCGTGAGTGATGGCAATAACTATCGAACTTATTACGATTAAGAACGTGGGTTTTGACGAAAAGTTAAGTTCGTGGGCATATAGCAATCCTCTAGAGTCTAGAGAACTGTAATCTTCTCGGTTCTCTAGAGGAATCACTGTGATCTTGTGATGAACAGCTACAGATTTATGCTCCCACTCTGTCAGCTCTCTAACTCACTTGTTGCATTACACTTCAGGCGGGGAACAACAAGTGTTCCGTTTGCTAGAGAACAGAAAATAAAAAGGCACGAGATAAGTCGACCGTTGCGGCCGCCACAAAGGTATTTTCTCTTCTTTCTTTTAGTAGTAATTGATGCATAGTATTAGAATTACTTTTTAGCTAAATTTTGACGGGATTTTTTGGTTAGTTGTTATAATTGATGCATAATTTGTTGTTTATTTTAGATTCTTCCATGTTAGCTTCGATGTTTGGTTAATATACTTTCTTTTGCTTAGTGATGCCGATTTTGTTTCACCCAACACGCATGTATGTATGTGTCACCAGTTTGGAAATTGTAAGACCTAAAATTGGTAGAAAATAAAATAAAATAATAAAATAAAGAAATAAAAGTATCTATAATAGTGTTTTTAGAATTTTTGAAACCTTTGAAATTTATTAGGACCCTTCCTCTTCATAAATAATTGAGAGTACTAAATTAGTTAAATGACCAATAAATAGATAAAGAAAGATTGATCTCTTGATGATAATTTTGTGGTGATGCATTTTAGGGAAAAACATAAACATGACCTCCAATTTTAAATAAAAACACAAAATAGAAAATGAGAAAGAGAATTTTAATGAAACCATTTATTCCTCCCATAAATAAATAACAAGGAAAATAATAAATAATAACATTGAAATTTGTAGAGGTTATATTCACAGTAGTATTAATTTTCACACTTGGAAAATTTGAGATTTGAAATGGGAGGTTTCAATTTGAATTGAATTTGAAGTAAGAACTTTGAAATAGAAAAGAAAAGAAGACAAACCTCATGGGCCAAAAGTTACCCAACTCGGCCCATTCTGCCACTGCGCTTGACCTGGCGCCGACGGCCTAGCCCCACCTGGCGGCCTCATTGGCTGATCTCCCCGTGCGCGTGTTGCCTCTGTCGATGGCACGTGGGCCCGTGCGCCAGTACACGCCACCGCGCGAACCGTGGTTGCTGACGCTGACATGCAGACCCACTAGCCAGCCTCCCAGTAGCTCCGCGACCTCGCCCTTGCTCACGCACACTCCATGCCATGTGGGCCCCACCTCATCAATCACTCCGCCGCATTCGGGCCCTCTCTTTCCCTCTCTGTTTGGTGGACCCCGGACGTCAGCTAGATCTTCTCCAACGCGTAACAATCGAGCGTCTGTCGTGCGGCTCGCCGTGGGGGCCTCATCTGCTTGTGCCGCAATCCGTGGACCGTTTCCCCGGTACCTGCACGCCTATATAGCCCTGGTAGTTCCTCCGTCGTCGCCTTGTGTCCATCACGCGGTAGCCAGCAGTGAGAGGGAGGGAAGAGGAAGTCTGCCGCCATTGCCGACCGTTGCGTACGCCTCCGCGGAAGTCTTCCTACCGTGACCCGAGGCCTCTCTAAGTCGTCTCCTTGGTTCTTGTTGACGTTCCGGGGCCATATTACCGAACAGGCGGTGGTAATTCCTCACCGATGCGCTCATCCCCGTCGTCGATCCGCCTGGTCCGCTACCGTCATTATACCCTGTAAGCCCCCTGTAATCAATTCAATATGCTCCATAGAACGTGTACTACGTATTGGCGCTAGGAATCGTACTCTGGGGCGTTGGGCGCGCTGCTCACTGGCGCTCGCCGCCGACGGTGAACCTGCGCACCGCCTAACTCCGGCATCAGGTGAAGATGAGTAAGCGCCGATCGTCGGATATGGATTTAACAGCCGAGATTAAAACCTCGAATACCCCTTGGTATAATTAAATCGTGGTCGTCCGATCGGATCGAGCGATTGGTGTTGGCGTCGAGCGTGGATGCCTCGCGGGCCATCCATCGTCGATATGACGATCATATATAGCTTCATGCCGGTTCGTTTTAAAATATAAAGCGATCCACGATGTTGATTTCTGATCGGATGGATCTGGATTCCCGATACCTCTTCGGTCGTGCCGTTTTACAAAAGGAACCCTAGAGACTTAATAAATCAACCCACCGTCCATCCTTACGCAGAGAACAGTACACCGAGGCCCATAATTTTATGAAAGTAACCCTGTGTTCCTCAGTATTACTAACCTAAGTCCACATTCTATTAAACCCTATAGAATGGATTATAATTAAGGATTTTTAATACAAAAATAAATCTAGAAACTTGTTTAATTCATATTCAATTCATTTTAACTCCAAATTGATCTATTCCAGTTACATTAGATCCATAATAATATTGTTTATCCCCTGGTAGCTTTATTTTGTTATGAAACCTAAATTGAAATTTTGTTCTTAATTTCTTCTGTACCCCACTCCTAAATCTTTAGAAAATCATAACTTTTAAATCGTAACTCTGAATTTAGTGGTTCTTGAGCCTACGATCTCGTAGCAACGCGTAGATTATTATTATGCAGTTTATTCTCATGTTTGGTGTGATGTTAATTTTGCCTATACCATATTTGTGTGTATTGCTACGACTAGCAGCGAGGTTACGAGTCACCTGAAGAGCAAGTTGGTACCTAGAATCTTGAGTCCTAGGCAAGTTGTGCCCTTGATCACTTTTATTTACCCAATAATGTTCTCTATAATCATTTTGGCATGCATGGGATTAATTTTGATGGGACCCAATAGGTCACCCTAGTTTGGTTATCTTTACACCTTGTTTACCTCTGAACTTTTGGGTAGTCTTTGTTATTGCTCTACCTGGTTTTGGGATTAATATTACATTATGATCATGTTCCAATTATATTGTTGTTATAATTATTGTTCATGATAAGACCATTATGTTAATTGGAACATCGAGCTTAACTTGAGAAACACGTGCCACCACAAAGGTGGAATGGGACGCCCTTGGCTGACTAATTAGGAAAGCTAGTGGAGGACTACCTTACCCAAAAGAGGAAAGGGCAATAGGGGAGTAGGCGTGTAGGGAGGTTCCCGAGTTGATTTTGCTGTGATGGCGGTCAGACGGGGGATTCCTGCATTGCTCTTCCTAGAAACTGTAGCGGGTTTTCTGAAGCTAGTGGAACTTTGTAAAGGCCTCGTAGTGTTACCCTGCCTCGCTTCCTTGGTAGAGATGTATGGGGCCCGTACAACCCATGGCAGATGGGTAACATGACTTGTGGGTAAAGGGTACCAACTCTGTAGAGTGTAAAACTGGTATACTAGCCGTGCTCGCGGTCATGAGCAGCTCAGGACTCTTGCATAATTAATTTATGGAATTAAATTCAATTTGTCATATGCATTGCATTGTGGGTGTTGTTATCAATTTTGATCTACTACTTATTTGGGTCAGTATGTACTTACTTTTAGTAATTGCTAATAAAATTTTGTCCAACTTTAAAAGCGATGCTTAGCTTTAAGCATCCTCTTTGGTAATCCTTGCACTTCACATGGGCTCCCACCTTTGGCGAGTTCATGCACATTATTCCCCACAACTTGTTGAGTGATGAACGTATTTGAGCTCACCCTTGCTGTCTCACACCCCCACAGGTCAAGAACAGGTACCACAGGATGAGGCGCATGGAGGATGCTGTGATGAGTTCGTGAGAGGTCTAGGCTGTCGTCTCCCAGTCAACTTTGGGTTGCTGGATCATTGTCATTGTATGATGTAATTGTTTAATTATTTTGTACAGAACTCCTATTATATAGTAATGATGTGACATTTGTTTCTGTACCATGAGTCATCATATGTGTAAGACTTGGTCCTAGCACACGTCGTGATTATGTTCGCACCCAAGTTTTGGATTCGGGTGTGATAGAAATATGCTATAGGAAAAATTGCATGAGAGCATCACTCTGACTATATTGTAGGTGGTTACACGTCTTATGGCAACGAAGACAAAATATAACTTCTCAAATAATTGTTACAACAATATATAATCAATCTGATTATTGATCTGACCTCATCGAACCATAAGATGCGAAAAGACATATACCAGCCTAAAAAGATTGTGTCCGGTCTTGACGTGAACTATAAGAAAATTGATGCGTGCGAAGATAGTTGCATGCTATTCTAGAAGGGATATGAGGCGCCCACCCATTGTCAGAAATGTGGTAAATCCAGGTATGTGGAGGTAATAAATGAGGATGGAGCTACTTTCACTAAAAAGTGACATTTAGGGCCTGTTTGGGAATGCAGTTTTGAAATACTGTAGTTTTGAGATATCATAGTTTACAATTGTACATGACATAAATACTACGGTATTGCTTTACCATAGTAAAACTACAGTATTGCTCAAAAGCAAGATCTGTTTGGTTCTATTGAAAAAAACAAAGTATATGTAGAGAGAAGAGAAGAAAACCGAGGTCCTGAGTGGAGTTTCAAAAACTCTAAAAATACCACAGTTTTGGGTAAACCATGGTATTTAAAACTGACTTTTGCCTGTACAAACCAAACACCTTTTGAGCTCCAATACTATAGTATCATCAAATACCATAGTATTGTTTCAAAACTACAAAAATACTACAATTCCAAACAGGGCCACCAGCTCTGGCATATGCTCATCACTCCAAGGCTTAATCGACATCCTTTATCCCTCGAAAATAGTGAAGCTAATGTTGTGGCATAATAAGAAAGGAGATTGTGGGTGCCAAGATCTAGATATTTTGATGCATGCATCAGATAGCGATGCTTGGAAAGCTTTAGATCATTTTGACCCGGAATTTGTAAGAGATGCCTAGAGTGTTTGTCTAGGTTTATCGATGGATGGTTTCACTCCTTATAATAGAAGTTTCACTTTATACTCTTGTTGGCCGGTTTTTACTATGCCCTACAATCTCCCTTCTAACAAATGTGTGAAAGAAGGTTTCGTATTTTTTGCTCTTATTATTCTAGGGCCTAAACAACCTGGAAAGAAGATCAATGTATTCAAAACGAAATAAGCATATACTGTGGCAGAACCACCCGAATTATTCCAGCTTAAGTGCCTAAGTCATGCCTCAAGGGCCGTGACACACTTAAATCGGAATAACCCGTCAGTCCTTCAGATCTAGTCTGATAGAGCCACTTAACCAGGATCAAATTCCACAATCTCACTCGAAGGTGAGTCACAGAAGAAATACAATAAAACAGGAATCCTCAAATTAAGTACTGAATTATTACATAAATCGGAGTTCTGGAGTAGCAAATAAAGTTCATTAAGTAAAGTGCAGCGGATAATCGATGTCGTCGGTAGTGAGGAAATGGGCAAGGCCTAGCCCACTACTCCTCATGCTCCTCCCCTGCCGGAGCAACATCCCACTCGACCGTCCAACCCGGTGGCAGGGTGGTAGGCCAAGTCACACCATCAACCAGATCCTGCATGGTACCTGCAAAAATGGTGCCACAAGCAAGGCTGAGTATACTAATACTCAGCTAGACTTACCCGGTGTGAGGAGTCTACTCCTCTACCTCTAGACTATGCAGCTGTTTGGCTGAGGGGTTTGGTTTGCCAAAAGCACTAGCTGTTACTAAAATCAATTTTTAGCTTTACAAATTTTATCATCATTAGCCTAGCTAGATTTGCTCCTTCTAAGCATACATGGTAACAATCATTTAGTTCAAACAACAAGTTATCTCATGTAACCACATTTCACTTCTTACTCGATGCAGTACAAGGAATCAAGCAGTCTCATTAGCTGCGAGAAGCAGACGATTCGAATCGAGTTTTTAAACCTTGCAAGGTAAACCTAAACACACGGCATGTCAGGGCACTCCGACCCTACACATGACAACCGTCCCCATCGATTCCCCGTTCGCGTCCAGGCCTCACCGCCTTGGCATACAAGGCTCCACTGACCCCGGCTGCCGCCGTGCAGTGACCGCACTTGTACCCACCATAGCTAGCATGGGAGACCCAGTCTCAGGTCGCATGAGGGATAAAGTCCGCGCCCGGCTTCACTCAGGTACTAGGTTTACCGGTTACCATTTTTCCCGGCATGTGTTTAGTACGTTCAAAAGCTTGACTCAGGTATCCACACATTAATCCTTAATTCATTTTCCCGCCTCATAGACAAGGTATCCTCCCTGGATCCAAGTCCATAGACCAACATCTATCCCGTTATCAAGATGAATACAACCAATTCCTGACCTCGCGCGAGTGCTAGAAAAATCACTCGACTTCTACCGAGATCCTGATTAGCAAGCAACTACTCGACCTAGCATACTAGTATTCATCTCAAAAGGAGTCCTAAGTTCATGCATCTAGAGGTTTCAAGCAATTCCTACACTTAAGTGCACATTACAAACCTACAAGCATTAAGTGTAGTAAAATAGCATAATTAATAGGTTATGCATAAAACCGGGGCTTGCCTTCAATTGCTGGGGCTGCGGGGAGATCCTCAATGGCAGCCTCTGAAGCCTGCTCCTGGTCTTCCTCTTGGATAGGTCCTTGCTCGGGGATGAGCACGTACTCTCCGTCGGCAAGATTACAATCTAATGAATGCAATGTGTAAGATATATGCATGATATGATATGTGCTTTTAGAAATCATAACTTAAAAGGTGTATAATCTTTCTTGAGTTAAACAAAGTTAACTTTACTTATGCAAGACCCTTGGGTGGTATACTTGGTAAATTAAGTTAAACTTTTAGCTAAGGCAAGTGGTAGGTTTTACTTTTAGGGGTTCCACTGAATTCTTTTAAGTCTTAGGGATAATGATAAGTACTCAAGTTAGACTTATTGAGGTGGGGTTTATTTCCTCTTTCCTTTTTCTTTATTCTCTTTAATGTTTTGGAGTAGGTTTGAACTACAAGTTGCTTTTATAAAATTCTAAAAATTCTGTAAAAATTACAGTGGCTTGCTACTGGTGTATGTTCCTCCTTCTAAAAATTTGGGGATCAGAAGGTGAATAGTTTTCTCTGCACAAAATCATTAAGTTCTAGGGTAGAAGAGGTGCTTTGAACTACAACTAATATTTAACAGTGGGTAATTCTTCAGAACTTATTTTTGCTGGCTTTTAGGTGTCATAATATGACTTGATACAAACTTCTAGCCATTAATACCTTTTAATTATTTTTCTATGGTTTTCTCAAGTTTCTAGCCAAATGGGTGCTTTCTACTACCACTATATTTGAAAAATATCAAACAACAGAATTCTTATTTTTCTTAGTCATTGTTTTGTGCAAGAGAAATCATTCTGAAGTTTGGCATCTTTTTGCTTAAGGGAAGGGGGTGGGGTGCATTATTTGAATTAAATGGCCTTTCCCTTAAATCATCAGCAAATGGTATGAGTTTGCTTCTTTTTCATGGGTTTGCATTTTTCTCTGGTAGTTTACCTTATTAAGGACTTAGCTAATTTTTGGTTGCTTATTATCACAATATTTGAGGGTGTCCATGATTTAGTTAGAAAATGCCTTATTATCACCTTGCATTTATTTTCCTTATTTAAAAAGTTGGACTGAGGTGCTCTATATTTTTGCAGTGGGGCTCTGGTGGTTACAAGTTCACTGGATTTTTGTTAAGCATTTTGGTTATAGTTTTGCCTCTTTAATAATTGATTTCCAGCCTTATTTAGGCTAGACAATTCATTTTAATTTAAAACTGGTCCAAACTAATAGTCTCTGTATTTTTCCTAGGTTCTCTGTTTCATAAGTACACTAGGAAAAATAGTATTAATCACTGTTCATTAATTTCTAATACCTTTCTGATTTTCTCTAAGTTTTGGTCAAAACATCTTTAAATGAGAAACTACATCATAATTTCTAATGCTGGGGTTCCTACTATTTTTAACCAGTGTCTAAAAGAGGTTTGAATACCCACAAATTTTCTTAAGTCTAGTACAGAAGAAAAACTAATTTTCCTTGATTAAATAAGGTTTAGTGGGTTTCTGTTTTTAATTTTAAACTCTAAAATTGTGAACAGAAAGCATAGGGTTTACTATTTTTAAATGATAGATTGTAACATACAGAGGCTAGCAAAATTGGTTTGACATTTTTTGAGTAAGAATTCATCAAGTTATGAATTTTACAAGTTCTCTGGTTATTTAAAAGAATTTCAGAATCGATTTAAATGAAAACCTACTTTACACTGGGGTCCCTGGATGTTTTCTAAGTTTTTCCTCGCGAATCAGTCCTTAGGCTACTATTCACCAGGGTCTCTGACATTGCAGAAAACCCCTCGGGTTCTTCACCTCCTAACCCGAGGTCCTCAGTTTAACTTAAACAGTAGCCGCGGCGGGGAAAAGGGCGGAGGGGCTTACCGGCGGCGAGACTGCTCCGGTGAAGTGGTCGAGGATGAAGGGGAGGTCCTGGGGATCACAACGGTGTGCGGAACGCCGTCGGAGATGGCCGGAGTCGGTCGGTCCACGCGCGCAGGCGGGGATGCTCGTCGGCGGCGAGGAGACCGGCCTGGCCACGGCGAGATGGTTCAATCAAATGGGTCAGGGAGGTCCACAGGATGCCAGAGAAGACATGAGCGAGAGGAATTGGGCGGAGACTCACCGGATAGCTCGGTCCACGTGCGACGGCGGAAGACCGAAGTCCGGCGAAGTCGATCTCGGGCCTCCGGTGAAGTCCGGCTGGGTCCGAGGGCTTGGCGAGCTTCACTGGCTACTGGTGGAGCTGGCCGAAGCACTGGCTTGGCTTGAGGACGGCTGGGGTGGGCTGGCCACGGTGGCCGAAGCTTGGGCGGCAATGGCGGGCGGAAAACAAGCTCGCCGGAGCTAAGGAAAGCGGCTGGCCGAAGAGGGTGAGTGCGGGGTGAAGTGAGGCGCGCCTGGGGAGGCTTTATAGGCGCGGGCGGGCACGGCCGAGGGCGAGGACGCGCGGCAGACGCGACTGGTCGCCGGGGAGCGCGCGCGCGCGGGTTGGGCGAGCTCTGGCACGCCGGCCAGGGTCGAACACGTGGGAGCACGCGTTCTGCCCAAGTTCTGGCGCGTGTAGTCGCTCATCCGAGCCTGCTCTCGCCTTGGTCAATGCACAAAACCTCTTCCCCTCCCTACAAGCTACCATTCTTGTGTGGAGGTCATAGGATTTTGCCTACTGGTTGCAGAGATATGGAGCCAGGAAATCTGGTCTGTCTCCCTGCGCAAATCCGAGGCAAATCCAAGGTTTAGTCGTGTCTAGGGCTCGCGTCCCAATGCCACCTTCTGGCACACGACAGAGGGGTTAGTTAGGCACATTTTTGTCAATGGGGTCATTAGGATTCGAGTTAAGGATCAAGGTGAACATCCCTGATCTTTGGATCAAGGTCTGATTTTCAGAAATCTGAAATTCAGAATTCTTATCAAGTCCACCCATGGAAAGCTTGATTTGGGGTTTTATTTGAGCTATTTTGGCTAAGCTTTCTCAACCTTTCTTGTTGCCCATTAAATATACTTCAATTTTTATAATTGGCTCAACTCAAAATTTTAAACTTTTCACTCCCCTTTTCTTACTTTTTGAATTTTGCTCATGGGGCTCATTTTGGGATTTTTAAACTAGGGTTGCATAATCTGATCTTTTAAGGGACTTAATTGCTTTGATCATGACACTTTTAAGTATGTACTTGGTGACTTCATCATTACTTAAGTTATTTTGATGCTCATGCTTACTTTGGTTCACATAAAATAATGGTTCTAGGTTTGGCTTTTGAAAGAAAAACCCTGAGTGACACTGGGGTGTCACAGCCTTCCCCCCTTAAAGGAATCTCGTCCCGAGATTCGGGCCAGAGTCCTCCCGGGGTAAAGCGAAGGGTGAGACTAATAGGAAAAAGGGTGATGATTGCCATTATTAGGATAAACTGCTCTTCGAATGTCATTCTCTTTGCAACTTCAGAAGGAAGTCCTTTTAAGTTTTACTTTATAGTTACTTCATTCTGAATTAAGATCATATTTTTGAAGGTTAGATTCGAAAGGCGGGAGGAGGGGTTTGGGGGTGATTACGTACCAGCTTCCTTAGGTAGGCAATCAGGGAAGTTGGATCTCAGGAATTCCTCGGTTTCCCAAGTAGCTTCCTCCTCTGAGTGATTACTCCACTGGACCTTGTACATCTTGATCGATTTAGCCCGAGTTGATCTTTCTTTGCAATCCAGAATCTTGGAGGGGTACTCTTGGTACGAGAGATCTGGCTCTATCTCCAATTCTGGCTCTGCTAAGATTTCAGTCGGTAATCGAACACACTTCTTCAGCTGAGATACATGGAAAACATTATGAATGGCAGACATCTTTGAAGGTAACTTCAGCTTGTATGCCACGGGTCCACATGCTTCTGTGATCACATAAGGTCCAATGTAACGAGGGGCTAGCTTGCCTTTGATCCCAAACCTCTGCATTCCCTTGGTGGGTGATACCTTGAGGTATACAAAACTTCCCACCTCGAACTGGAGAGGTTTCCTTCTTCTATCATGATAACTCTTCTGCCTGGCCTGAGCAGCTTCTAGATTCTTCCTGATTAGCTTGACCTTCCTTTCGGCTTCAGTCACTAAATCAGGTCCAAAAACTTCTCTTTCACCAGACTGAGACCAGTTGAGTGGTGTCCTGCACCTTCTTCCATAGAGAGCTTCAAAAGGTGCCATCTTTAGGCTGGATTGATAACTATTGTTATAAGCAAACTCTGCCAAGGAGAGGTGCTTATCCCAGTTCTTGCCACAATCGATTGCACAAGCTCTCAGCATATCTTCCAGGATTTGGTTTACCCTTTCCGTCTGACCATCAGTCTGTGGGTGGTAAGCTGAACTCCTGATTAGCTTGGTTCCCAAAGACTTTTGCAATTGTTCCCAAAATCTGGCAACAAATTGGGCTCCTCGGTCAGAAACAATGGTCCGAGGTAATCCGTGCAAGCACACGATCCGGTCAATATACAATTCTGCATATCTCTGAGCCTTATCAGTGGTGTGCACAGGAAGAAAATGTGCCACTTTTGTCAATCGGTCTACAATAACCCAAATTGAATCATGATGACGAGAGGTGTTGGGCAGACCCACAATGAAATCCATGCTGATGTCGTCCCACTTCCACGAAGGTACGGGTAGTGGTTGCAAGGCTCCAGCTGACTTCAAGTGGCTTGCCTTTACCCTCTGACAGGTGTCACATTCTGATACATACTGGGCTATTTCCCTCTTCATTCTGGTCCACCAGTACAAAGGCTTCAAATCATGGTACATCTTGGTGCTTCCCGGATGCATAGAGAATTTGGAGAGATGAGCTTCATCCAAAATTCTCCTCTTGAGATCCTGGTCTTTAGGAATCACCAATCTGTTTTTGAACCATAACACACCCTTCTCATCCTGGCGGAAACAATTATACTTCTCAACCTTCTGATGGAGATTCTTCTTGATAATCTGCACTCCCTTGTCACTGAGCTGGGCCATAATGATCTGGTCTTGCAAAGCTGGCTCAACAGAAATGTGAGACAAAGAACCAGAGGAAATTACTTCAATTTGCATCTTGCTCAACTCATCACACAAGGTGTTAATGCGAGAATCCATCAGAACACAGTTGCACTGCAACTTCCGACTCAAGGCATCAGCTACCACATTAGCCTTCCCTGGGTGATAATGTACCTCCAGGTCATAATCCTTGATCAGCTCTAGCCATCTCCTCTGCCTCATGTTAAGATCAGCCTGAGTAAAAATGTACTTAAGGCTCTTATGATCAGTGAAGATGTTGCAGTGGGTTCCCATTAGATAGTGCCTCCACATCTTCAATGCGTGAACCACTGCTGCTAACTCAAGGTCATGAGTGGGATAATTTTGCTCATGAGGCCTGAGCGCTCTTGAAGCATAAGCAATGACTCGGTTGTCTTGCATCAAGACACAACCTAGCCCGGTGCCCGAGGCATCACAATATACATCAAAAGGTTTGCTGCTGTCGGGTTGCGCCAATACTGGTGCTGTGGTCAGATGCTGCCTTAATGCATGGAAGGCATCCTCGCACTTCTGACTCCACACAAATTTGACTTCTTTCTTCAGCAACTCAGTAATAGGCTTCGCAATTCGAGAGAAATCCGGAATAAATCTTCGGTAATAACCAGCTAATCCCAGAAAACTCCGAATCTGGCGAACAGTTGTTGGTGGCTTCCAGTTCATCACCTCTTGCACTTTGTCAGGATCAACAGCTATTCCAGCCTGAGAGATAGTGTGACCCAAGAATTTGATTTCCTTTAGCCAAAAATCACACTTGGATAACTTGGCATAAAGGTGGTGCTCTCGTAGACGTTGAAGCACTACATGCAAATGCCCGACATGTTCTTCTTCGTTCTTTGAGTACACCAGAATGTCATCGATGAAAACCACCACGAACTTATCCAATTCTGGCATAAAAACAGAATTCATCAGATACATGAAATATGCTGGTGCATTTGTCAGCCCGAATGACATCACCAAGAATTCATATAGCCCATATCTGGTTGAGAATGCCGTCTTCGGAATATCACTTGCTCGTATTTTAATCTGATGGTAGCCAGAGCGAAGGTCTATCTTGGAAAACACCTTGGCTCCGACCAACTGGTCAAAGAGAACATCAATACGAGGCAAAGGATACTTGTTCTTGATAGTTACCGCATTAAGAGGGCGGTAATCTATACACAGCCTCAAGCTTTCATCCTTCTTCTTCACAAACAGTGCTGGACATCCCCAAGGCGAAGTGCTTGGGCGAATGAAACCCTTATCCAGCAACTCTTGCAATTGCTTCTTCAATTCTGCCAACTCAGCGGGTGGCATTCGGTAGGGCCTCTTGGAAATTGGGGCCGTTCCCGGTTGCAACTCGATGGCGAATTCAATATCCCGGTCTGGTGGCATTCCTGGCAATTCATCAGGAAAGACATCTGCATACTCACAGACTACTGGGATCTTCTTCAGGGGTAGCTCCGTCATAGAGAAAGCACATGACTGAGAAGAACCCTAACTAGGCAAAATCAAAGTGAAATTCCCGCAGAAGGGAGAATTAACTTCCACGGTACGGCTGGCTACATCAAGCACAACTTGGTGCAAGGTCATCCAATTTGCCCCTAGAATAATGTCCACATTCTCCAATCCCAACACAAGAAGAGTGGTTTTGATAATGTGGCTTCCCAGTTGAATAGGCACACTTTGGTTTAATTGATTAGTTGCAATTTTACCCCCAGGTGTGACTATCATGAATGACCCTTTTGAGTGAGAGAATGGCAGTTTGCAATTAGCACTGAACCTTTGGCTAATGAAACTATGAGATGCACCAGAATCGAACAGAATTAAAGCAGGTTGATTATAAACTGAAAAGATACCAGTCATGATAGGAGCTCCTTCTGGCACTTCCTCAAGAGCAGTGAAGTTGAGCTTCCCTTGCCTGACTTGCACCTTCTGCTTTCTTCCCTTGTCTTGATTTGGTGCTGGCAGCTGCCTCTGCTGGTTCTTGGGACAATTCTTGGCATAGTGGCCCACATTGCCACAAGTGAAGCACTTGTTCCCATTGCCCTGGCGGAACTGCTGCTGCTGCGGAGGCTGATTGTTCCTTGGGGCGGGAGCTGGGTAGCGGTTGGGTGCCGGCTGCTGCTGCTGCTGAGGCGGCCTGATCACCCATCTGCCTGCCTGCTGCTGGAAACCCCTGCTCTGATTGTGAGAAACAATCCGGAACCTTTGAGCTTGAGCGGATGGTGCTGCCATTGGTGCCTTTCTCTTCTTCTCTGCCCGGTGAGCAACAATGCAATCCTCCTGAGAGATGGCCATGTTGACCAACTCATTGAAGCTATCAGCCCGGACAGTGTTGAGTCGTTCTCGCAGCTTGGTATTAAGACCCCTGCGGAAACGATCCCTCTTCTTCTCATCAGAATCAGCATGATACCCTGCATACTGGCATAAGTCATTGAAGGCTTGCGCATACTGCAGTACCGTGCGGGTTCCTTGATTGAGGGCCAGAAACTCATTCAACTTCCGATCAAGAATGCCAGCTGGAATGTGGTGTCCTCTGAAGGCAGTCTTGAATTCCTCCCAAGATACCTCACGATCATCAGGGAGCATAGCACGGAAGTGATCCCACCAAGTCCGAGCAGATCCGCGAAGCTGCTGTGCGGCGAAGCGGGTCTTGGTAGCATCAGGGCAGTCTCCTGTGAGGAGGGGAAACTTGGACTCGACGACGCGAAGCCATACGTCGGCGTCCAACGGATCCTCTGCCTTGGCGAATAAGGGCGGCTGCGTGCTCAGAAACTCCTGGTATGTTGCCATAGCCGGAGGTCGCTGAGGCTGGCCTCCACCATGCTGCTGGGGGTGGGGCTGCCGCTGCAAGAGCTGTCGCAGAATCTCATTCTGCTGGGCCATCAGCTCCTGCACTGTGGGAGCTGGAGGAGGTGGCGGGGGAACCTGCTCGTTCTGCCCGCGACGCTGCCTAGCTGCCATCTGAAAACAGAGATTGTCGCCATTGTTATCCCAACTCATAATTTCGAACGGCAAGATATCATTTCATATAGAAGAAAAAGAATGCCATAATCATAATATCAGGTTCGAAATGAAGATAACATGGTGACAAGGATGCCACAGATTCCAAAAGTTCACAGGGTTACATTAATCAGGGGAAAGTACCCACAAGCCTAGTCCAAAATATGATACTACTAAGCTCGCATAGGTTTCTATCCACCTAAAATGTCGAAGTAACTGCTTAACCCTGAGCGGTGGAAGCGACACTGGATGCGGGTGAAGGGGGCATCGCGGAGGTAGTCCCATTGGCACCAGGGGCTGGTCCTAGCTCCTCGGGAGCCTCTTCTCCCTCGCTTCCTGCTTCATTGGCCTCCATCTCCAGGTGGTGCATGTCCAAGTGGTCGTTTGCTTCCTCGAGTTCCCTCTGCACATCGTGAAGCTGGTTCTCCAAGACATCAATAGTGTTGTCTCGGATCTCCACTTGCTGCTCCAGGGTAGCGATACGCTGGTTCAGCCTCTCCACCTGCAGATCCTTTTCCACCAACTCTGTGGATAGGTCGACCACAAAATCTTCCCGACTGTCGAGAGTGAGCTTGGCAGTCCGAGCGGTGTTAGCAAGAAGTGTCATAGCATCGCTCTGAAGGGCCTGAAGGCGGTACAGCGCACTCATGCACTGAACGGTGACCCTCCCAACCAAGTCAGGATACATGGCCCACACATCCTTCACATGGCTCACGCGGTTACACCACATGGGATCATCCTTCCTCTCAGCAGGGAAGAGCCCCAAAGGGTGCATCACCATCTCCAGGGGATGGTAGCCACAGAAAGTCGTCAGAGCCTTCATGGCTGCTGCCTCAACGGTGTCGTCCGTCCTGAGTCCGATCGTTTCAGAGTCAAGAGAACGCCAACCCGGCTGAAGGGGATGAGCCTCCAAAGTCAGCCAGACCCGACAACGAGGTACCCGATGCTCCTCATACAACTGCACCGTGTACAAAGGGGGCGTAGGGTAACCGGCGGAGTTAAGCACTTCCCACAAGATGGAGGGAAAGCCATCACGAGAAAGGAAGTCAGAACTGAAACGAGAGTCTCCTCCACTAGCGGGGGTGGGTGAATTCATCTGCGGAAGGGAATCAAAGATAAAGATTATGGTGGAAGGAAAAAGAAAAAGAGAGCCCGAACGGTTTTAAAGAAAAAGGGGTTAGCTCCAATTTTAATTCCTCTTTATGTTTTATAATGCATGCATGCTGGAAGAAACGTTGCCTCTCAAAAAGAAAATAGGGTGCCTTTTTAGGGCATCCTAAAATATAGGTATTGGCCCACGGGGCCTAATTAATTAGCCACCTATTTCCCTCTATGCCTAAGGCCTTTCGTCCTAGGTCTAGCGGTCTAGTCCTGACGATCTATTAGCAGTTTCTAGGCAAGTTTTAGATTTTGAAAATTGGTATTCTTGGTTTATTGTTCTTCTCTGTGGTGGAATTTGCTCCGATACCAGCTGTGGCAGAACCACCCGAATTATTCCAGCTTAAGTGCCTAAGTCATGCCTCAAGGGCCGTGACACACTTAAATCGGAATAACCCGTCAGTCCTTCAGATCTAGTCTGATAGAGCCACTTAACCAGGATCAAATTCCACAATCTCACTCGAAGGTGAGTCACAGAAGAAATACAATAAAACAGGAATCCTCAAATTAAGTACTGAATTATTACATAAATCGGAGTTCTAGAGTAGCAAATAAAGTTCATTAAGTAAAGTGCAGCGGATAATCGATGTCGTCGGTAGTGAGGAAATGGGCAAGGCCTAGCCCACTACTCCTCATGCTCCTCCCCTGCCGGAGCAACATCCCACTCGACCGTCCAACCCGGTGGCAGGGTGGTAGGCCAAGTCACACCATCAACCAGATCCTGCATGGTACCTGCAAAAATGGTGCCACAAGCAAGGCTGAGTATACTAATACTCAGCTAGACTTACCCGGTGTGAGGAGTCTACTCCTCTACCTCTAGACTATGCAGCTGTTTGGCTGAGGGGTTTGGTTTGCCAAAAGCACTAGCTGTTACTAAAATCAATTTTTAGCTTTACAAATTTTATCATCATTAGCCTAGCTAGATTTGCTCCTTCTAAGCATACATGGTAACAATCATTTAGTTCAAACAACAAGTTATCTCATGTAACCACATTTCACTTCTTACTCGATGCAGTACAAGGAATCAAGCAGTCTCATTAGCTGCGAGAAGCAGACGATTCGAATCGAGTTTTTAAACCTTGCAAGGTAAACCTAAACACACGGCATGTCAGGGCACTCCGACCCTACACATGACAACCGTCCCCATCGATTCCCCGTTCGCGTCCAGGCCTCACCGCCTTGGCATACAAGGCTCCACTGACCCCGGCTGCCGCCGTGCAGTGACCGCACTTGTACCCACCATAGCTAGCATGGGAGACCCAGTCTCAGGTCGCATGAGGGATAAAGTCCGCGCCCGGCTTCACTCAGGTACTAGGTTTACCGGTTACCATTTTTCCCGGCATGTGTTTAGTACGTTCAAAAGCTTGACTCAGGTATCCACACATTAATCCTTAATTCATTTTCCCGCCTCATAGACAAGGCATCCTCCCTGGATCCAAGTCCATAGACCAACATCTATCCCGTTATCAAGATGAATACAACCAATTCCTGACCTCGCGCGAGTGCTAGAAAAATCACTCGACTTCTACCGAGATCCTGATTAGCAAGCAACTACTCGACCTAGCATACTAGTATTCATCTCAAAAGGAGTCCTAAGTTCATGCATCTAGAGGTTTCAAGCAATTCCTACACTTAAGTGCACATTACAAACCTACAAGCATTAAGTGTAGTAAAATAGCATAATTAATAGGTTATGCATAAAACCGGGGCTTGCCTTCAATTGCTGGGGCTGCGGGGAGATCCTCAATGGCAGCCTCTGAAGCCTGCTCCTGGTCTTCCTCTTGGATAGGTCCTTGCTCGGGGATGAGCACGTACTCTCCGTCGGCAAGATTACAATCTAATGAATGCAATGTGTAAGATATATGCATGATATGATATGTGCTTTTAGAAATCATAACTTAAAAGGTGTATAATCTTTCTTGAGTTAAACAAAGTTAACTTTACTTATGCAAGACCCTTGGGTGGTATACTTGGTAAATTAAGTTAAACTTTTAGCTAAGGCAAGTGGTAGGTTTTACTTTTAGGGGTTCCACTGAATTCTTTTAAGTCTTAGGGATAATGATAAGTACTCAAGTTAGACTTATTGAGGTGGGGTTTATTTCCTCTTTCCTTTTTCTTTATTCTCTTTAATGTTTTGGAGTAGGTTTGAACTACAAGTTGCTTTTATAAAATTCTAAAAATTCTGTAAAAATTACAGTGGCTTGCTACTGGTGTATGTTCCTCCTTCTTAAAATTTGGGGATCAGAAGGTGAATAGTTTTCTCTGCACAAAATCATTAAGTTCTAGGGTAGAAGAGGTGCTTTGAACTACAACTAATATTTAACATGGGTAATTCTTCAGAACTTATTTTTGCTGGCTTTTAGGTGTCATAATATGACTTGATACAAACTTCTAGCCATTAATACCTTTTAATTATTTTTCTATGGTTTTCTCAAGTTTCTAGCCAAATGGGTGCTTTCTACTACCACTATATTTGAAAAATATCAAACAACAGAATTCTTATTTTTCTTAGTCATTGTTTTGTGCAAGAGCAATCATTCTGAAGTTTGGCATCTTTTTGCTTAAGGGAAGGGGGTGGGGTGCATTATTTGAATTAAATGGCCTTTCCCTTAAATCATCAGCAAATGGTATGAGTTTGCTTCTTTTTCATGGGTTTGCATTTTTCTCTGGTAGTTTACCTTATTAAGGACTTAGCTAATTTTTGGTTGCTTATTATCACAATATTTGAGGGTGTCCATGATTTAGTTAGAAAATGCCTTATTATCACCTTGCATTTATTTTCCTTATTTAAAAAGTTGGACTGAGGTGCTCTATATTTTTGCAGTGGGGCTCTGGTGGTTACAAGTTCACTGGATTTTTGTTAAGCATTTTGGTTATAGTTTTGCCTCTTTAATAATTGATTTCCAGCCTTATTTAGGCTAGACAATTCATTTTAATTTAAAACTGGTCCAAACTAATAGTCTCTGTATTTTTCCTAGGTTCTCTGTTTCATAAGTACACTAGGAAAAATAGTATTAATCACTGTTCATTAATTTCTAATACCTTTCTGATTTTCTCTAAGTTTTGGTCAAAACATCTTTAAATGAGAAACTACATCATAATTTCTAATGCTGGGGTTCCTACTATTTTCTTAAGTCTAGTACAGAAGAAAAACTAATTTTCCTTGATTAAATAAGGTTTAGTGGGTTTCTGTTTTTAATTTTAAACTCTAAAATTGTGAACAGAAAGCATAGGGTTTACTATTTTTAAATGATAGATTGTAACATACAGAGGCTAGCAAAATTGGTTTGACATTTTTTGAGTAAGAATTCATCAAGTTATGAATTTTACAAGTTCTCTGGTTATTTAAAAGAATTTCAGAATCGATTTAAATGAAAACCTACTTTACACTGGGGTCCCTGGATGTTTTCTAAGTTTTTCCTCGCGAATCAGTCCTTAGGCTACTATTCACCAGGGTCTCTGACATTGCAGAAAACCCCTCGGGTTCTTCACCCGAGGTCCTCAGTTTAACTTAAACAGTAGCCGCGGCGGGGAAAAGGGCGGAGGGGCTTACCGGCGGCGAGACTGCTCCGGTGAAGTGGTCGAGGATGAAGGGGAGGTCCTGGGGATCACAACGGTGTGCGGAACGCCGTCGGAGATGGCCGGAGTCGGTCGGTCCACGCGCGCAGGCGGGGATGCTCGTCGGCGGCGAGGAGACCGGCCTGGCCACGGTGAGATGGTTCAATCAAATGGGTCAGGGAGGTCCACGGGATGCCAGAGAAGACATGAGCGAGAGGAATTGGGCGGAGACTCACCGGATAGCTCGGTCCACGTGCGACGGCGGAAGACCGAAGTCCGGCGAAGTCGATCTCGGGCCTCCGGTGAAGTCCGGCTGGGTCCGAGGGCTTGGCGAGCTTCACTGGCTACTGGTGGAGCTGGCCGAAGCACTGGCTTGGCTTGAGGACGGCTGGGGTGGGCTGGCCACGGTGGCCGAAGCTTGGGCGGCAATGGCGGGCGGAAAACAAGCTCGCCGGAGCTAAGGAAAGCGGCTGGCCGAAGAGGGTGAGTGCGGGGTGAAGTGAGGCACGCCTGGGGAGGCTTTATAGGCGCGGGCGGGCACGGCCGAGGGCGAGGACGCGCGGCGGACGCGACTGGTCGCCGGGGAGCGCGCGCGCGCGGGTTGGGCGAGCTCTGGCACGCCGGCCAGGGTCGAACACGTGGGAGCACGCGTTCTGCCCAAGTTCTGGCGCGTGTAGTCGCTCATCCGAGCCTGCTCTCGCCTTGGTCAATGCACAAAACCTCTTCCCCTCCCTACAAGCTACCATTCTTGTGTGGAGGTCATAGGATTTTGCCTACTGGTTGCAGAGATATGGAGCCAGGAAATCTGGTCTGTCTCCCTGCGCAAATCCGAGGCAAATCCAAGGTTTAGTCGTGTCTAGGGCTCGCGTCCCAATGCCACCTTCTGGCACACGACAGAGGGGTTAGTTAGGCACATTTTTGTCAATGGGGTCATTAGGATTCGAGTTAAGGATCAAGGTGAACATCCCTGATCTTTGGATCAAGGTCTGATTTTCAGAAATCTGAAATTCAGAATTCTTATCAAGTCCACCCATGGAAAGCTTGATTTGGGGTTTTATTTGAGCTATTTTGGCTAAGCTTTCTCAACCTTTCTTGTTGCCCATTAAATATACTTCAATTTTTATAATTGGCTCAACTCAAAATTTTAAACTTTTCACTCCCCTTTTCTTACTTTTTGAATTTTGCTCATGGGGCTCATTTTGGGATTTTTAAACTAGGGTTGCATAATCTGATCTTTTAAGGGACTTAATTGCTTTGATCATGACACTTTTAAGTATGTACTTGGTGACTTCATCATTACTTAAGTTATTTTGATGCTCATGCTTACTTTGGTTCACATAAAATAATGGTTCTAGGTTTGGCTTTTGAAAGAAAAACCCTGAGTGACACTGGGGTGTCACATATACATCACATAGAAATGGCCTGCATGTTAGGTCCGTAGAGCCTAGGATCGACGAGAGCTCGACTGTCACACCCGGATTTAAGGCACAAAGCCGGGTGCATCTCATATATTGTAACACCCGGATTTTAGGGGTCCAAAACCCGGGCGTAAACATAATCACCAGGTGTGCTGGGACCAAGTCTCACACATATGATGAATAGAGGCACAGGATCGAATGTCACATCTTTATATATAACAGGAGTTCTATACAAAATAAATAATTACATTATAAGGAGACAACGGTCCAGCAACCCAAAGTTGACTGGGAGACGACGACCTAGACCTCTCACGAACTCATCGCAGCATCCTCCAAGCGCCTCATCCTGCAGTACCTGTTCTTGACCTGTGGGGTGTGTGAGACAGCAAGAGTGAGCTCACATACGTTCATCGCTCAACAAGTTGTGGGGAATAATGTGCATGAACTCGCCAAAAGTGGGAGCTCACGTGAAGTGTAAGGCTTACCAAAGAGGATGGTTAGAGCTGAGCATTGCTTTTAATGATGGTCAATATTTTATTAGCAGTTACTAAGTATAAGTAAATACCAAACCCAATTAAGTAATAGAACAAAAGTAACAACATCACCTGCAATGCAATGCATATGACAAATTGAATTTAGTTCCATAGATTAATCATGTGAGTGTCCGAGCTGCTCATGACCGTGAGCACGGCTAGTATACCAGTTTTACACTCTGCAGAGGTTGCGCATCTTTACCCACAAGTCATGTTACCCATCTGCCAAGAGACGGCCAATCCCATACACCTCTACCGAGGAGGCGAGGCAGGGTAACACTACGAGGCCTTTACAAAGTTCCACTAGCTTCAGAAAACCCGCTACAGTTTATAGGAAGTTCCAGTGCAGGAATCCCTTGCAGGACCGCCATCGCAGCAAAATCCTCCCGAGGGCCTCTCTACACTGACCACTCCCCTACTGCCCTTGCCCCTTTCGGGTAAGGTAGTCTTCCACTAGCTTTCCTAATTAATCAGCCAAGGGCGTCCCATTCCACCCTTGTGGTAGCACTGTTTTCCCGGGTGGTTCTCCATGTTCCAATTAACATAATGATCTTAACATGAACCATAAATAACAACTGATAACAAAAGTATAATCATGAATAGTGTAATCTTCATACCCAAAACCACATATAGCACTAGCAAGTACTACCCAGAAAGTTCAGTGGTAAACAAGGTATAAAGATAGACAAACTAGGGTAACCTATTGGGTCCCATCAAAATTAACCTATGCAGATCATTATGATTAATCAGAACATGAGTAGGTGAAAAGAAGTGATCAAGGGCACAACTTGCCTGGGCCTTGAGAATCCAGGTACCAGGATGATCTTCAGATTCTCGTGACCTCACTGCTAGTCGTAGCAATACAAATATACATGGTATAGGCAAAATTAACATTACACCAAACATATATGCAAAATACATGTTAATCATCTACATATTGAAATAAGATCGCAGGAACAAGAATTACTGAATTTGGAGTTATAGAATTCAAGTTATGAATTTCTGAAGTTATTAAGCACCTAGAACAGAGTAATTCAAATGAACAATTTTGCTTCAAGTTTCTTGGCTAAACAAAGGTACTAGGTGATAAATAATATTAAAACAAAATTATTGCAACTGGAATGGGTCAAAAAGGAGCTAAAATGAATTAGTTATGAATTAAATAAGTTTCTGGATTTATTTTAACACTAAAAATCATTTTCTAAATCATTTTCTATGATTTTCCTATCCACTGGACTGCGCCTCAATTAAACAGAAGCGCAGGGGGCTCGGCACAAGATTCCCGAGACACAGGGAATAACACACTCTGGACGGCGGGTTTATTTCAGTAAAGTAGAGGGGCTCTTTTACAAAATAGGCTCGACGAAGGGGTACGGGCCGATCTCGGCCGTCCGATCTAGAATCTGTGGATCAGATTAGATCCAACACCTAACCGAACCGGTACGAACTGTGAGCCCTTGGATCTAGCTCTAACAATGTAAATTTTAAGTATCAAGATCTAACCGTAGCCACTGGATCCGAGATCTACGGTTCTAGTTCCGCGGGGTGAAGGGGTACACTGAGATCTAATCCTGGCCGTTACGCAGGGAATCAACGGCCCACACGCTTTCCCCTTCCTCCCGGTCGAGCGGACGGCGGCGCCGCCCACGGACGCGGCGAAGCCCGCCGACGAGGATTCAATTGGCCATTCCCGAGCGCCGTTTACAAATTGGACCGAGCTACACGATGTATGAACAAGGGCGAACACGTTCAAGGGGTTATTACCACGGATGGCTGTTCGGGTGACGTCGGCCACGGCGAGGAGCGGATTTGCGGCGGTCATGGAGCTACGGCGAGCAATCCCGGGCTACCCGCCAACCTATCTTCCCTCCCCATCGGCGACATATGCTCCTACAGGTGTAATGGAATGGCTAGACTACTTACCGGAGATCGGGATGAGGTGGGAGAGCTTGGTCACGACGCGGTCGACGGCCTGCGCCCACGGTCGGCGAAATCCGCCCCGGCGAGGCATTCTGACCAACTCACGGCCTGCGCGACAGCATGGCGGAGCTCCCCGCCACGACTTCTTGGTTCCAACGGCGACGAGATTGAGGATGGGTTGTAGCGGCGCTCTACCCCGATTTGCGTTCTCTGGTGGCGAGAAAGGAATACGTGGTGACAGGGCACACGAGCGCTTCGGCGGCCACGGGAGAAGACACCCCGAGGGAAGAGCGCGAGGTCTAAATAGTGCGGCCAACGCGGTCTAAACAATCGGAGCCGGCAACCGAATTCCCTACAGGCGCGGAGAGAAGCTGTTGGTGCCGCGCGGAGTTCGGTTTCAGGGAGAAGAACCAGCTGACAAAACGGGCCCACCAGTCGGTGTCTACAGCTGACGCGCGCGCGATTGAGTGGCAAGCGGGACCCGCGGTGTCGGCGTCACGCAGCGGAAGAGCAGGTTGGGCCGCGCGCGAGGGAGGGTTTAGGTGGGCTGAAATGGAGTAATCCGGCCCAGGTAGGGGTTTTCTCTTTTTCTTTTTATTTTCTTTCCTATTTTCCATTCCAATTATCCAACTCAATTCAAATTTAAATTCCAATTTAACTCCAAAGTTTGTGGCGAATTTGTCTTCATTTAAATATTCAATGTGAACATAGCATGGATAAATTTTATTTATTTACAGATTTATTTTGCTTCTCTTGCCTTATATATATTATTTCCCTTTTCCTTTTTCAAACCCTAATCTCCTTTTGGGTTCTAATTCAATTTTCTTTTTAGTATATTTTGATTAATAGTGTTGCTATTATTATTATATGCACAACAAACAAAACTCCAATATGATGCACATGTTGTTTAGTTGACATTTAGTCATTTAATCATTTTTAAATGGGGTTGTTCACATGATTAGTTAAATTGAAACAAAGCAAATAAGAGAATTATCTCCATTACCATGATTTACAAATTTGGGTATTACAAATCCTACCCCCCTTAAAAATAATCTCGTCCTCGAGATTAGTAAGAAAGAGGATATAGGAAAAGTGGTTTGCAATTTAGCTTTTAGTTTCTAATTAGTTCAAAATCAAGAGTCTCTCTTTCTTTTCATTAGTAAGTGATTAGGAGAGCATGGGTATATATATGTATGTCCACATAATTATGTAGGATAGAAGATGTCTTTAGAGCATAGATGGGTTTAGGTAAGAAAGTGTAGGGTAAGGAAAGACTCCATCCAAGATTTGTGGCTTTTGACTCATCTGGTGATCTCACTTGATCCTTGAAGACTTGAGTTGGTGCTTATTCTTCTTTGACGTGGTTGGTCTCCTTTGGCCTTTCTTCTTGGAGTTGCCATCCGAGTTAAGGACATGTGGTTAAGATATATGTGGTAAGATAGACTACATGATATAGGTCAAAATCTGGTTTGATGTCAGGTGGTGGTTGATAGATTATGCAATCCTTTAAGACTCTATTGATTGGGTAAGTTATGTAACTTGTTAAATAGATCGAGTTGTTGTGTATGGCCAAGTTGATATAAGTCTCCAAATTAGGCTTAAGTGATTTAGGAGTATGGCCTTATCCTTTCTTGTAACACCCGGATTTTAGGGGTCCAAAACCCGGGGTTAGCATAAACACCAGGTATGCTGGGACCAAGTCTCATACATATGATGTATAGTGGCACAGGATCGAATGTCACATCTTTATATAAACAGGAGTTCTATACAAAATAAATAATTACATTATAAGGAGACAACGGTCCAGCAACCCAAAGTTGACTGGGAGACGACGACCTAGACCTCTCACGAACTCATCGCAGCATCCTCCATGAGCATCATCCTGCAGTACCTGTTCTTGACCTGTGGTGTATGTGAGACAGCAAGAGTGAGCTCACATACGTTCATCGCTCAACAAGTTGTGGGGAATAATGTGCATGAACTCGCCAAAGGTGGGAGCTCACGTGAAGTGTAAGGCTTACCAAAGAAGATGGTTAGAGCTAAGCATTGCTTTTAAAGTTGGTCAAAATTTTATTAGCAGTTACTAAGTATAAGTAAATACCAAACCCAATTAAGTAATAGAACAATAGTATCAACATCACCTGCAATGCAATGCATATGACAAATTGAATTTAAGTTCCATAATTTAATCATGTGAGTGTCCGAGCTGCTCATGACCGTGAGCACGGCTAGTATACCAGTTTTACACTCTGCAGAGGTTGCGCATCTTTACCCACAAGTCGTGTATCCCATGTCGCCAGGGTTTGCAAAGCCCTAAGACACTTCCGAGGTGAATGGCTAGGGATCCACTACGAGGCCTTTACAAAGTTCCACTAGCTTCCGAAAACCCGCTACAATTTATAGGAAGATCCAGTGCAGGAATCCCTTGCAGGACCGCCATCGCAGCAAAATCCTCCCGAGGGCCTCCCTACACTGACCTCTCCCCTACTGCCCTTGCCCCTTTCGGGTAAGGTAGTCTTCCACTAGCTTTCCTAATTAATCAGCCAAGGGCGTCCCATTCCACCCTTGTGGTAGCACTGTTTTCCCGGGTGGTTCTCCATGTTCCAATTAACATAATGATCTTAACATGAACCATAAATAACAACTGATAACAAAAGTATAATCATGAATGGTGTATCTCCATACCCAAAACCACATATAGCACTAGCAAGTACTACCCAGAAAGTTCAGTGGTAAACAAGGTATAAAGATAGACAAACTAGGGTAACCTATTGGGTCCCATCAAAATTAACCTATGCAGATCATTATGATTAATTAGAACATGGCTGGGTAAAAAGAAGTGATCAAGGGCACAACTTGCCTGGGCCTTGAGATTCCAGGTACCAGGATGATCTTCAGGTGACTCGTGACCTCACTGCTAGTCGTAGTAATACAAACAAACAGTGTAGGCAAAATTTAACATCACACCAAACAAGTAAACAAAATACATAATAATAATCTACACATTAAAATAAGATTCTAGGAACAGGAATCATTAATTTTGGAATTATAGATTTTAAGTTATGGATTTTCTAATGTTTTATGTGTTTAATACAAGATTAAGTATTAGATAAATTTAAATGAGCCTTTCATGCCAAAACAGAGGCACAAGATGATGAAGAATATTATTACAAAATTTTAGAAACTGGAATGGTTCAATTTGGAGCTAAAATGAATTTTCTATGAATTATCTAAGTTCTAGCAATTATTTTCATATTAAAAATCCATTTTCTATTTTATTTATTCAATTTAAACGAGTTCTGGACTGGGCGCATTATTATTAGAATGTCCAGGGGTTTCGGTGTAAATTGTTCCAAGACACAGTTTGCCCATGCCGTGGACCGCGGGTTTATTTCAAATAATTTGAGGGGTTCTTTAGAAAGAGTAGCGGCCGAAGAGGTATCCTCAACATCTGGCCCTCTGATCGAAATCCGAGGGTCACGATTATAACATAGCTGATGCAGATTGGTATACGCTACCCGCCGTGGGATCATAGGTCAACGGCCCAGGTATTATAAGGCTCAGATACAATCTCACCCCTAGATCGCATTATCAACGGCTCAGGTGTATCCGAACCGAACCGCTGTCTCGGTTCAAATCTGCCCGTTGCTCCCCAGATCCAACGGCCCAGGACCATCGTCCCCTCCCCCAACGTCGCGACGGCCGCCGCGTTGGCCACGGCGGTGACCCCGCCGGAGGAAGGCAAGGCTGCGCACCAAGGCACCAAACTCAATTCCGACGGGCGCAACACGATCTAGAGGCGAAGGTAAATTAAGAGGGAGGAGAATCTCACAGAGGCTATGGCGCAGAGGCATACATTCCCGACGAAGCACGGCTCCACCGCGATTCATCGCTCCGACGAGCGATTCACGGAGCCTCAGCGCACCAACTCGCTCGGGACAGCCACCAACACACTCCCAGGATCAGTGGAAGACGCCCTGACCAGCTTCCGAGGATCCATCGCCGGCGAGGGCAGATCGCCACGGCGAGTGGCGGCAAGCTTTCCTCCCGCACTGTCAATGGCGCGTGCGGCGGATTTTTTTTGTACAGGCGCACGGCGGCTGTTCCAATTGGACACTGCATGGCGGCAAAGAGGTGCAGAAGAGCTCGAGCTAGAAGCTCCCGAGCTCGGCAGTGGCGCACGGTTTCTCTCTCCTCTATTCCTATCACGACGGCGGTGGCACGGGGAACAAAGGAGACCCAGGGTTTTGGGAGGTATGGCGGCTGGTGCGGCACATATATCCTGGCGCGGTCATGAATCCCGAGATCCACGGTTGGCGTGGACCGCAGTTCCGGGCGCCATCTGCGCGGAGTCCGCTGAGGACGGCGTACGTTACGGAGGTAGAAGACTACACTGTGCACTCGACCCCACGAGGCAGCGAGCAACGGAACCGATTTAGGCGTCCCAATGGTCACTGACAACCTGGGCCCACAGGGTCGACGCGGGTTTGGTACGCACGGCACGCGCGGGCGACTGGCCAGTGGGCCCACCTGTCAGTGCAAGTGGCCGCGCAGACGCCAGGACAGGAGGCTACTGGGCCGAGGAGGTGAGAAACGGCCCAAGTACAGTTTTTCTTTTATTTCTCTTTTTCTTTTTCTGTTTTGTTTTACTCTTTTTACTTTTCAAATTTCAAATTTGAATATGGATCTTGTTATGAATTTCACTTTTGAGTCAAATGTACCAACTCAAATCTGTACAAGAATAATATATATATTATAATTATTTTTTTATTCACATAATAATTTCTTCCCTTCCTTTTCTCTTTTACATATTATTTCTAAAACCCCAAAGTGAAATTTTGGGTTAAATTCAAATTCTCAATTCCATTATTATATTTTATTATTATTTTAAAGGCACATACAATTAAAACTCCATCATGAGTGCCAAATATGGTTCCATTTATTATTTTATTCACTTAAGCAAATGCTTTTAAATAGGGAGATGAGTCTTCAAATGTTATGAGAGTTCTAAAGAGAGAGAAAAAGAAAAATTCTAATGCAAGATCTTTGAAAATTTTTACTATATTCTCAAAAGAAGATTTAGGGTGTTACAAATCCTACCCCCCTTAAAAATAATCTCGTCCTCGAGATTTGTAAGAAAAGGGAATACAAAAGGATTGGTTTGCAATTTAGCTTTTAATTTCTAAATCAAGGGTCTCTCTTTTTATTATTAGTAAGTGATAGGAGAGCATGGGTATATATAGGTATGTCCACTTTATTATGTAGGATAGAAGATCTCTTTAGAGCATATATATAGGTTTGGTTAAAAAGTGTAGGGTAAGAAAAGATTCCATCCTAGATGGTGGCTTTTGACTCATCTGGTGACCCCGCTTGATCCCTGAAGACTTGAGTTGGTGTTTATTCCTTTCTTAATGAGGTTGATCATCTCCAATCTTGGTGTCTTCATCTGAGCTAGGGAGATATAGTTAAGATAGTTGGGCCTATGAGTAGAACACATTTTTTTTTAATCAATAGGTTCACATAAATGGATTGTGCAATTTATTGGGAGTGTATGGTTGAGTTGATCTATGACACTAACTTAGGCTTAAGTGACTTAAGAGTATGGCTTAATCCTTATACCAGCATTAAGTATCTCACACTGGATTAGAACATATTAGGTTAGATATGATTTAGATTAGACTAGTTTAAGTTAGATAGATTTATCAGGGTAAGATATATCTTGTTGGGATATGTTAGAATCTTTTGGGATAGGATGGGGTATACGGTGTAGGTAGGTCAGAAGCTCTATTAGTGTTAACACAGAGGGATTATACAACTATCGGATGGGTAAGGTAGTTGCATATGTATATGGTCAAGTTAATCTAGGGCATCAATTTAGCTTAAATCATTTTTATAGGAGTGAGGTCTAATCCATTTCACTAGTACTAGCTAACATGTTTGATAAGTCACTTTAGATTTGATCAGATCTAGGTTAGATTGGTGTGACTTGTTTGACTAGATAAGATCTAATTAATTTGCATTAGATCATGGTTGTTAAACTAGGGTGGATAAGTATGCTTATTAGGATAAGACAGATCCATAAAGGTAAGATAGAATCTTCTGAGGCCAGTTAGATCTATTAGGATAAGGATAAAATCTTTTCAAGATAAGATGAGTATCTTTTAAGATGAGATGGATCTATTAAGATAAGGGAGAATCCTTTTAAGATAAGAGGAATTGGTTAGAATGAGATCTTTTAGGATAAGATAAATTTCTTAAGCTAGATAGGTTCCAATGGGGATACTCGAGGCTGTCTAGTTATTTTATAAATATATTTTTATACCTATGTGTATACGCAGATGTAATTGTGGACGTTACTCCACAACCCATCACACACAATCAAAGATCCAAATCAGACAAGTACCATAAGAACAAACATTCAAGCACATAGATAAAAATAGTTTTGTCTTTGTTCCTAAGAGTAGGTCTCCTATTCCTAAAGTCACTTTAGGCACAGGATTTCAAAGTGTGAAATCCACATTTGTCTTTAGAAAGAAAAGGTAAGAATAATCAGAGTAAAGCGGAAATAGATGGGAAAGATTAAGAAAAGTTTAGAAAAGATCAGAGTAGCAAAGGTAAGTAAAGAATGGTTGTCCAGTTCTATCTAGGTTTCGTCCTACAGTCAACATTCCTCTGATACCACTTCTGTAACACCCGGATTTTAGGGGTCCAAAACCCGGGGTTAGCATAAACACCAGGTATGCTGGGACCAAGTCTCATACATATGATGTATAGTGGCACAGGATCGAATGTCACATCTTTATATAAACAGGAGTTCTATACAAAATAAATAATTACATTATAAGGAGACAACGGTCCAGCAACCCAAAGTTGACTGGGAGACGACGACCTAGACCTCTCACGAACTCATCGCAGCATCCTCCATGAGCATCATCCTGCAGTACCTGTTCTTGACCTGTGGTGTATGTGAGACAGCAAGAGTGAGCTCACATACGTTCATCGCTCAACAAGTTGTGGGGAATAATGTGCATGAACTCGCCAAAGGTGGGAGCTCACGTGAAGTGTAAGGCTTACCAAAGAAGATGGTTAGAGCTGAGCATTGCTTTTAAAGTTGGTCAAAATTTTATTAGCAGTTACTAAGTATAAGTAAATACCAAACCCAATTAAGTAATAGAACAATAGTATCAACATCACCTACAATGCAATGCATATGACAAATTGAATTTAAGTTCCATAATTTAATCATGTGAGTGTCCGAGCTGCTCATGACCGTGAGCACGGCTAGTATACCAGTTTTACACTCTGCAGAGGTTGCGCATCTTTACCCACAAGTCGTGTATCCCATGTCGCCAGGGTTTGCAAAGCCCTAAGACACTTCCGAGGTGAATGGCTAGGGATCCACTACGAGGCCTTTACAAAGTTCCACTAGCTTCCGAAAACCCGCTACAATTTATAGGAAGATCCAGTGCAGCAATCCCTTGCAGGACCGCCATCGCAGCAAAATCCTCCCGAGGGCCTCCCTACATTGACCTCTCCCCTACTGCCCTTGCCCCTTTCGGGTAAGGTAGTCTTCCACTAGCTTTCCTAATTAATCAGCCAAGGGCGTCCCATTCCACCCTTGTGGTAGCACTGTTTTCCCGGGTGGTTCTCCATGTTCCAATTAACATAATGATCTTAACATGAACCATAAATAACAACTGATAACAAAAGTATAATCATGAATGGTGTATCTCCATACCCAAAACCACATATAGCACTAGCAAGTACTACCCAGAAAGTTCAGTGGTAAACAAGGTATAAAGATAGACAAACTAGGGTAACCTATTGGGTCCCATCAAAATTAACCTATGCAGATCATTATGATTAATTAGAACATGGCTGGGTAAAAAGAAGTGATCAAGGGCACAACTTGCCTGGGCCTTGAGATTCCAGGTACCAGGATGATCTTCAGGTGACTCGTGACCTCACTGCTAGTCGTAGTAATACAAACAAACAGTGTAGGCAAAATTTAACATCACACCAAACAAGTAAACAAAATACATAATAATAATCTACACATTAAAATAAGATTCTAGGAACAGGAATCATTAATTTTGGAATTATAGATTTTAAGTTATGGATTTTCTAATGTTTTATGTGTTTAATACAAGATTAAGTATTAGATAAATTTAAATGAGCCTTTCATGCCAAAACAGAGGCACAAGATGATGAAGAATATTATTACAAAATTTTAGAAACTGGAATGGTTCAATTTGGAGCTAAAATGAATTTTCTATGAATTATCTAAGTTCTAGCAATTATTTTCATATTAAAAATCCATTTTCTATTTTATTTATTCAATTTAAACGAGTTCTGGACTGGGCGCATTATTATTAGAATGTCCAGGGGTTTCGGTGTAAATTGTTCCAAGACACAGTTTGCCCATGCCGTGGACCGCGGGTTTATTTCAAATAATTTGAGGGGTTCTTTAGAAAGAGTAGCGGCCGAAGAGGTATCCTCAACATCTGGCCCTCTGATCGAAATCCGAGGGTCACGATTATAACATAGCTGATGCAGATTGGTATACGCTACCCGCCGTGGGATCATAGGTCAACGGCCCAGGTATTATAAGGCTCAGATACAATCTCACCCCTAGATCGCATTATCAACGGCTCAGGTGTATCCGAACCGAACCGCTGTCTCGGTTCAAATCTGCCCGTTGCTCCCCAGATCCAACGGCCCAGGACCATCGTCCCCTCCCCCAACGTCGCGACGGCCGCCGCGTTGGCCACGGCGGTGACCCCGCCGGAGGAAGGCAAGGCTGCGCACCAAGGCACCAAACTCAATTCCGACGGGCGCAACACGATCTAGAGGCGAAGGTAAATTAAGAGGGAGGAGAATCTCACAGAGGCTATGGCGCAGAGGCATACATTCCTGACGAAGCACGGCTCCACCGCGATTCATCGCTCCGACGAGCGATTCACGGAGCCTCAGCGCACCAACTCGCTCGGGACAGCCACCAACACACTCCCAGGATCAGTGGAAGACGCCCTGACCAGCTTCCGAGGATCCATCGCCGGCGAGGGCAGATCGCCACGGCGAGTGGCGGCAAGCTTTCCTCCCGCACTGTCAATGGCGCGTGCGGCGGATTTTTTTTGTACAGGCGCACGGCGGCTGTTCCAATTGGACACTGCATGGCGGCAAAGAGGTGCAGAAGAGCTCGAGCTAGAAGCTCCCGAGCTCGGCAGTGGCGCACGGTTTCTCTCTCCTCTATTCCTATCACGACGGCGGTGGCACGGGGAACAAAGGAGACCCAGGGTTTTGGGAGGTATGGCGGCTGGTGCGGCACATATATCCTGGCGCGGTCATGAATCCCGAGATCCACGGTTGGCGTGGACCGCAGTTCCGGGCGCCATCTGCGCGGAGTCCGCTGAGGACGGCGTACGTTACGGAGGTAGAAGACTACACTGTGCACTTGACCCCACGAGGCAGCGAGCAACGGAACCGATTTAGGCGTCCCAATGGTCACTGACAACCTGGGCCCACAGGGTCGACGCGGGTTTGGTACGCACGGCACGCGCGGGCGACTGGCCAGTGGGCCCACCTGTCAGTGCAAGTGGCCGCGCAGACGCCAGGACAGGAGGCTACTGGGCCGAGGAGGTGAGAAACGGCCCAAGTACAGTTTTTCTTTTATTTCTCTTTTTCTTTTTCTGTTTTGTTTTACTCTTTTTACTTTTCAAATTTCAAATTTGAATATGGATCTTGTTATGAATTTCACTTTTGAGTCAAATGTACCAACTCAAATCTGTACAAGAATAATATATATATATTATAATTATTTTTTTATTCACATAATAATTTCTTCCCTTCCTTTTCTCTTTTACATATTATTTCTAAAACCCCAAAGTGAAATTTTGGGTTAAATTCAAATTCTCAATTCCATTATTATATTTTATTATTATTTTAAAGGCACATACAATTAAAACTCCATCATGAGTGCCAAATATGGTTCCATTTATTATTTTATTCACTTAAGCAAATGCTTTTAAATAGGGAGATGAGTCTTCAAATGTTATGAGAGTTCTAAAGAGAGAGAAAAAGAAAAATTCTAATGCAAGATCTTTGAAAATTTTTACTATATTCTCAAAAGAAGATTTAGGGTGTTACATTTCTACCAGCATTAAGTAACTCACACTAGATTAGACCATATTAAATTAGGTATGATCTAGATTAGACTAGTTTAAGTTAGATAGATTTATCAGGGTAAGATATATCTTGTTAGGATATGTTAGAATCTTTTGAGATAGGATGGGGTATACGGTGTAGGTAGGTCAGAAGCTCTATTAGGTTAACACAGAGGGATTATGCAACTATCGGATGGGTAAGGTAGTTGCATATGTATATGATCAAGTTAATCTAGGGCATCAATTTAGATTAAATCATTTTTATAGGAGTGAGGTCTAATCCATTTCACTAGTACTAACTAATCTATTAAATGACTCACTTTAGATTGGATCCTATTAGATTAGATGAGATCTAGATTGGTATCACCAGGTTAGTCTAGACAATATCTAATTACTTTGAATTAGATCATGGTTGATATTTTAGACTAGGATAAATATGCTAATTAGGGTAAGATGAATCCATAAGGATAAGGTAGAGTCTTTTAAGGTCAGTTAGTTCTATCAAGATGGGATAAGTAAAGTGGTTAGGATAAGATGAATCCTTCAAGATAAGACAAATCTATTAAGATAAGAGAAAACCTCTTAAGATAAGATGGATCTATATACATTAGGATAAGTTAAGACCTTTTGAGATAAGATAGATCTATGAGTGTAGGATAGAATCTCTTGAGATGAGATGAATCTATTAAGATAAGGGAGAATCTTTTAAGATAAGATGAATTGGTTAGAATGAGAGCCTTTAGGATAAGATAAATCTCTTAAGCTAGATATGTTCTAATGGGGATAATCTAGGTTGTCTAGTTATTTTATAAATATATTTTTTTATACCTATGTGTATATGCAGATGTAATTGTGGACATTACTCCACAACCCATCACACTCAAACAAAGATCCAAATCAGACAGATATCATAAGAACAAACATTCAAGTTCATAGATATCTATAAAAATAGTTTTGTTTTTGTTCCTAAGATTAGGTTTCCTAATCCTAAATTCACTTTTAGGCACAGGATTTCAAAGTGTGAAATCCAAGTTTGTCTTTAGAAAGAAAAGGTAAGAATAATCAGAGTAAAACGGAGATAGATGAGAAAAGATTAAGAAAAGTTTAGAAAAGAATCAGAGTAGCAAAGATAAGGATGTAGGGGTTGTCCAGTTCTATCTAGGTTTCGTCCTACAGTCAACATTCCTCTGATACCACTTCTGTAACACCCGGATTTTAGGGGTCCAAAACCCGGGCGTAAACATAATCACCAGGTGTGCTGGGACCAAGTCTCACACATATGATGAATAGTGGCACAGGATCGAATGTCACATCTTTATATATAACAGGAGTTCTATACAAAATAAATAATTACATTATAAGGAGACAACGGTCCAGCAACCCAAAGTTGACTGGGAGACGACGACCTAGACCTCTCACGAACTCATCGCAGCATCCTCCAAGCGCCTCATCCTGCAGTACCTGTTCTTGACCTGTGGGGTGTGTGAGACAGCAAGAGTGAGCTCACATACGTTCATCGCTCAACAAGTTGTGGGGAATAATGTGCATGAACTCGCCAAAAGTGGGAGCTCACGTGAAGTGTAAGGCTTACCAAAGAGGATGGTTAGAGCTGAGCATTGCTTTTAATGTTGGTCAAAATTTTATTAGCAGTTACTAAGTATAAGTAAATACCAAACCCAATTAAGTAATAGAACAAAAGTAACAACATCACCTGCAATGCAATGCATATGACAAATTGAATTTAGTTCCATAGATTAATCATGTGAGTGTCCGAGCTGCTCATGACCGTGAGCACGGCTAGTATACCAGTTTTACACTCTGCAGAGGTTGCGCATCTTTACCCACAAGTCATGTTACCCATCTGCCAAGAGACGGCCAATCCCATACACCTCTACCGAGGAGGCGAGGCAGGGTAACACTACGAGGCCTTTACAAAGTTCCACTAGCTTCAGAAAACCCGCTACAGTTTATAGGAAGTTCCAGTGCAGGAATCCCTTGCAGGACCGCCATCGCAGCAAAATCCTCCCGAGGGCCTCCCTACACTGACCACTCCCCTACTGCCCTTGCCCCTTTCGGGTAAGGTAGTCTTCCACTAGCTTTCCTAATTAATCAGCCAAGGGCGTCCCATTCCACCCTTGTGGTAGCACTGTTTTCCCGGGTGGTTCTCCATGTTCCAATTAACATAATGATCTTAACATGAACCATAAATAACAACTGATAACAAAAGTATAATCATGAATAGTGTAATCTTCATACCCAAAACCACATATAGCACTAGCAAGTACTACCCAGAAAGTTCAGTGGTAAACAAGGTATAAAGATAGACAAACTAGGGTAACCTATTGGGTCCCATCAAAATTAACCTATGCAGATCATTATGATTAATTAGAACATGAGTAGGTGAAAAGAAGTGATCAAGGGCACAACTTGCCTGGGCCTTGAGAATCCAGGTACCAGGATGATCTTCAGATTCTCGTGACCTCACTGCTAGTCGTAGCAATACAAATATACATGGTATAGGCAAAATTAACATTACACCAAACATATATGCAAAATACATGTTAATCATCTACATATTGAAATAAGATCGCAGGAACAAGAATTACTGAATTTGGAGTTATAGAATTCAAGTTATGAATTTCTGAAGTTATTAAGCACCTAGAACAGAGTAATTCAAATGAACAATTTTGCTTCAAGTTTCTTGGCTAAACAAAGGTACTAGGTGATAAATAATATTAAAACAAAATTATTGCAACTGGAATGGGTCAAAAAGGAGCTAAAATGAATTAGTTATGAATTAAATAAGTTTCTGGATTTATTTTAACACTAAAAATCATTTTCTAAATCATTTTCTATGATTTTCCTATCCACTGGACTGCGCCTCAATTAAACAGAAGCGCAGGGGGCTCGGCGCAAGATTCCCAAGACACAGGGAATAACACACTCTGGACGGCAGGTTTATTTCAGTAAAGTAGAGGGGCTCTTTTACAAAATAGGCTCGACGAAGGGGTACGGGCCGATCTCGGCCGTCCGATCTAGAATCTGTGGATCAGATTAGATCCAACACCTAACCGAACCGGTACGAACTGTGAGCCCTTGGATCTAGCTCTAACGATGTAAATTTTAAGTATCAAGATCTAACCGTAGCCACTGGATCCGAGATCTACGGTTCTAGTTCCGCGGGGTGAAGGGGTACACTGAGATCTAATCCTGGCCGTTACGCAGGGAATCAACGGCCCACACGCTTTCCCCTTCCTCCCGGTCGAGCGGACGGCGGCGCCGCCCACGGACGCGGCGAAGCCCGCCGACGAGGATTCAATTGGCCATTCCCGAGCGCCGTTTACAAATTGGACCGAGCTACACGATGTATGAACAAGGGCGAACACGTTCAAGGGGTTATTACCACGGATGGCTGTTCGGGTGACGTCGGCCACGGCGAGGAGCGGATTTGCGGCGGTCATGGAGCTACGGCGAGCAATCCCGGGCTACCCGCCAACCTATCTTCCCTCCCCATCGGCGACATATGCTCCTACAGGTGTAATGGAATGGCTAGACTACTTACCGGAGATCGGGATGAGGTGGGAGAGCTTGGTCACGACGCGGTCGACGGCCTGCGCCCACGGTCGGCGAAATCCGCCCCGGCGAGGCATTCTGACCAACTCACGGCCTGCGCGACAGCATGGCGGAGCTCCCCGCCACGTCTTCTTGGTTCCAACGGCGACGAGATTGAGGATGGGTTGTAGCGGCGCTCTACCCCGATTTGCGTTCTCTGGTGGCGAGAAAGGAATACGTGGTGACAGGGCACACGAGCGCTTCGGCGGCCACGGGAGAAGACACCCCGAGGGAAGAGCGCGAGGTCTAAATAGTGCGGCCAACGCGGTCTAAACAATCGGAGCCGGCAACCGAATTCCCTACAGGCGCGGAGAGAAGCTGTTGGTGCCGCGCGCGGAGTTCGGTTTCAGGGAGAAGAACCAGCTGACAAAACGGGCCCACCAGTCGGTGTCTACAGCTGACGCGCGCGCGATTGAGTGGCAAGCGGGACCCGCGGTGTCGGCGTCACGCAGCGGAAGAGCAGGTTGGGCCGCGCGCGCGAGGGAGGGTTTAGGTGGGCTGAAATGGAGTAATCCGGCCCAGGTAGGGGTTTTCTCTTTTTCTTTTTATTTTCTTTCCTATTTTCCATTCCAATTATCCAACTCAATTCAAATTTAAATTCCAATTTAACTCCAAAGTTTGTGGCGAATTTGTCTTCATTTAAATATTCAATGTGAACATAGCATGGATAAATTTTATTTATTTACAGATTTATTTTGCTTCTCTTGCCTTATATATATTATTTCCCTTTTCCTTTTTCAAACCCTAATCTCCTTTTGGGTTCTAATTCAATTTTCTTTTTAGTATATTTTGATTAATAGTGTTGCTATTATTATTATATGCACAACAAACAAAACTCCAATATGATGCACATGTTGTTTAGTTGACATTTAGTCATTTAATCATTTTTAAATGGGGTTGTTCACATGATTAGTTAAATTGAAACAAAGCAAATAAGAGAATTATCTCCATTACCATGATTTACAAATTTGGGTATTACATATATGCGCCAAAGAAGACAACACATATAATAACAGAGTGTATAGAGATAAATGTCATAATAATCAGAGTACTTAATACATAACGGAAGTCTTACAAAATAAATATAAAATGAACTAAAGTCCATCCTTGGTGACATAAAGTTAACTGGGAGACGCCAGCTAGATCAAGTCGAACTCCTCGTTTTGTGGCTCCTCTTGAACCACCTGTTCTTCTCCTGTGGGGGGGGGGGGGGGGTGTGAGACAGCAAGGGTGAGCTCACACATGTTCATCGCTCAACAAGTTGTGGGGAATAATGTGCATGAACTCGCCAAAGGTGAGAGCTAATGAAGTGTAAGGCTTACCAAAGAGGATGGTTGAAGCTGAGCATTGCTTTTAAGGTTGGTCAAAATTTTATTAGCAATTACTAAGTGTAAGTAGATACCATACCCGAATAATAATAGAACAAAATTAATAAATAATCTCATGCAAATACAAATGACGAATTAAATTTAGTTCCATAATTTAATCATGCGAGAGTCCTAAGCTGCTCTTAACCGTGAGCTCGGCTAGTATACTAGTTTTACACTCTGCAGAGGTTGTACCCTGTACCCACAAGTCATGTTACCCATCTGCCAAGAGGTCATGAATCCCATACACCTCTACCAAGGAAGCGAGGCAGGGTAACACTACGAGGCTTTTACAAAGTTCCACTAGCTTCCGAAAACCTACTATAGTTTATGGGAAGAGCACTTGCAGGAATCCCTCCTCTAACCGCCATCGCAGCAAAATCAACCCGAGAACCTCCCCGCATGCAACTTCCCTACTGCCCTTGCCCCTTTTGGGTAAGGTAGTCTTTCACTAGCTTTCCTAATTAGTCAGTCAAGGGCGTCCCATTCCACCCTTGTGGTGGCACGTGTTTCTCAAGTTAAGCTCCATGTTTCAATTAAAGATAATAATCTTGACATGGACATAAATAAAATAACAAAATAATTGGAACATGGATATAATGAAATATTAACCCAAAACCATATAAAGCAATAGCAAAACTACCCAAGTGATTTAGGGGTAAACAAGGTAAAAGATAACCAGACTAGGGTGACCTATTGGGTCACATCAAAATTAAACCTTTGCATTGAAGTGTGATAATAAATAATATTATTGGGTAATAAAAGTGGTCAAGGGCACAACTTGCCTAGCACTCGAGATTCCAGGCACCAGGATAATCTTCAGGTGACTCGTAACCTCGCTGCTAGTCATAGCAATACAAACAAATAGGGTATAGGAAAAATTAACATCACACCAAACATAAGAACAAACTATCTAACAATGATCTACGCATTGCTACGAGATCGTGGGATCGAGAACTACTAAGATCGGAGTTGTGGTCATCAGGTTATGATGTGATTAAATGATTAAAACTAGGTTCTATGTTTATTTTATGATTCTAGAGAAAAGATAACATAAAGTAGTAATTAATTTCAACTTTAATCTAAATTATAAATTGACAATGGATCATATTTTAGTAGATTATAATGATAAGCAGATTAACAAGACTAACCAACATAAGTTAAATAAAGGTCTTGTTATAAAACAATAAAACATGGTACAATAAATGTTGTTATTGCATAGTAAATATCCATATAAACTAACACAACTGGAACAAGTCAATTCGGAATTAAAACGGAGGAGTTATGAATTTCCAAAGGTTTTATGTATTTGATACAAGATTAATTAGGAGATCAATTTTAATATAGTTTTCATGTCAAAACAGTGGCACTAATTGATAAACAATAATATTACAAAATTATAGGAACTGGAATGGACTAATTTGGACTTAATATGAATTTTTTATGAATTAAACAAGTTTCTGCAATTAATTTCATACTAAAAATCAATTTCCTTATTCATTTATTCACTTCTACTGGTTTCTGGACTGTGCATCAATTTCTGGAAAGTACAGGGGTGACTACGTAACAATCCCGAGACTCATACAACAGTACTCGGGATGGCGGGTTGATTTCGTAAACACCAGGGGGCTCTTTTGCAAACTAGGCAGGCCGAAGGGGTATCAAGCGACCATAGCCGCCCGATCATAAATCGATGGTCCTGATTAGAACTACCCCAGATCGGATCGTGATGCGATCAAAGCCGACGGATCTAGAATCAAGGGTTTGGATTTTTAAACGACCGCGCTCCAATCTGAGGCGTCCATGGTTTAATCAACGACCAGATTTTAATGCTGTGAAGGGGTATCGCCCATCTAATCCACGCCGCCCACCGATAGATCGATGGTCGAGGGCCAGCACCATGCCAAATCTAATCCTATTCATTCCCTCCCCATTCAACGACTACCACGCATCTTCTACACCAGTGCACCCACCTGCCAAGATGAACAGGACAGGGCAGTGGCGCCATTGGCCAGTACCATGCACTTCGTGCATCAGAGGCCCAAATCACGAATTGAACACTACAACACGACGCCCACCACAATATGAATTAGATAGACAGTTTGATTACCGGGTCGGTTTTGCGAAGTGCCCTGGCCATCACATATGGCGGATCCACAGCGGCGGTGGAGGCCCGGTGAGGAATTCTGCCGCGCCAATCCATCCCATCAACACCGAAGACCGATAGACACATGCGGTGAGCATCAGTGAAGATTACTGACTCGATCTCGGGCCTGAATTGGCACCCTAAATGAAGTTTCCTAACGGTGGTGATCCTCTCACGGTGGCATTGGATTTCCTGGTGCTGGCTTCGGAAAGGAGCGGCGTGGGGAAGGCTGGTGGCTCATCCACGACGCTGCTGCGACCAGAGGAGATGAGCGAGGAGCAGGGCGCGACAGAGGGACTTGGCCGCCTGGATGGAGCTCGCCAGGAAGGGTTGGCCGAGCAGACCTGGCAGGGAGTCACCCGCCAAGGGGAGAACGGCGTCTGCGTAGCCCTGGTAGATGTGGCTAGGGAGGTCGCGGCCTTAGTACTTAATCACTGGAGCCGCGAATTTCTTAGAGTTTGGCGGCGAGGGACTCGACCGATTTCAACAACCCCGACGACTCGGCCGTGGATTCCATGACTTCGGCGATCCATTCGCAAACTCCTCCGCAGGGATAGGGATGACTTGTGGGCCCCATGTGTATGCGACTCGGCAAGGGAAAGTGGGCTGCGCGCCTGGAGCCTGACCAAGGGGCCCCACTTGGGAGTGGGAGGAAGGTTGGCACGCGCGGGCGCGGCGTGAGGCACTGAGGACCCGGGCCCACACGTAAGTGACTTCACAGAAAAGAAAAGGAACGAGGAAGTGGGCTGTCGTGGGGTAGAGAAGGGAAAGAGTGGGCCGGACAGAGGGGATTAGGCCCAAAGCGCTCGTGTCCTTTAATTTTCTGTTTTGCTTTTATTTCTTATTTTCCAATCTTCTATTTTAAATTCAAATCAATTTTAAGTTTGAATTCCAAACTTTTACTTTTATATGCATAAATAAAACACCAGCATGAATGCAAAAGTAGAATATTTATTTATTATCTTATTTTATTGTTTATGCTTCTTGGTGTAATATTGGTCAAAGAAACATTTATTAAATTAAATAGGAAATTCCCTATTATTTATTTTTCTGAGACTAGAATTTTATGTGTTAGACTTAAAATAAAACCCAGTCCCGACTTGAGTCACCTAAATTTAATATTCATGTAAATAAATGCTTATAGTGCATCATTTAATGAAATGAATAATCATTTAGTTGAATAGAAAACCTTCCTATTACTTATTTTCTAAAATAATTCTTGGTTTCAAAATTCAGTTCTCAATTTTCAAAACTCCAGTATAATTTGAGATATCCAAATTTACTATTTTATTTCTTTATTTATTTATTTTATTATTTTTTCCTTATACGAATTTGGGCTTTACAAATCCTACCCCATTAACAGAAATCTCGTCCTCGAGATTTGTAAGAAAATGGATACAGAAGGATTGGTTTGTAATTCAGCTTTTAGTCTATAATTGGTTCAAAATTCCAGAGTCTCATTTTTTGTCAATAGGGAGTGATTAGCAGAGCATAGGTATCTAGCTACTTATTATGTAGGATATAAGTTGGACAGGTTGAGGTAAGAAAGATTATGGCAAGGAAAAGACTTCGTCCGAACTGTTTAAGTCTTGCCTCATCTCGAGATTCGCTTTGACTATTATATCCTTCCTTGTCGATGTTGATCTTTTCTTCTCCGGTCCTGGTCTCATTGATTCGAGGATAGTGTATATCATCGGAGTTGGGGACTATGATTAAGATAGATATGGTTGAGATAGACTACAGGATGTAGGGCAAAATCTTGTTTGACATTTGGTGGGGACAGATAGATTATGCAATCCATCATGACTCTATTGGTTGGGTTAACTCTTTTGTTCACGGTTGAGTTGGCTTAATGCACTAGTTTAGGTTTAAGTGCATGAGGGGAGAACAAGGTTTACATGAGTATGATCTAGTTTATTTCACTAGTGTTAACTGGTTAAGTGACCCACATTAGATTGAATAGGCTCTAGATTAGTCCAAGTTGAGTGTATCAAATTTCATTTGGGTGACTTTGTTTTAGGTAGGACTTGGTAAAACAGTGATGTATATCATTGATAATATGTAGGTCAAACTGGTAGATTAGAATCTTCTTTTTTATAGACAGATTAGGCAATTTATCAAGAATGTGTAGGTCGTTGGTATATGGCTGAGTTGGCCGAGTTGATCGAAGTCACCAATTTAGGCTTGAGTGAATCAGGAGTATGGCCTTATCTTTTGTACCAGCATTAAGCAACTCACACTAGATTAGATCATATTAGGTTAGATAGGTCTACTTTCTTCTACCAGTATCACTAATCTGTTTAAGTAGGCCACATCAGATTAGATCACACTAGATTCTATAATCTTGTTTAAGAATACCATTTAGTTGAGCATATCAAGTTGACTTTATCTTTATGAAATTCTAGTTTTTAAGCGGAACTTCCAATTAGTATTTTTTATACACATAAAATTTTTCATGCCATTAGCAAGTGTGGCATTGTAAACAAGGGTACATCAGGTTTTAGCTATTAGGTAAGTGTAGAGAAGTTTTGGAGGTAAAAGGAAGTTAAGTAATGGAGACTTTCATTCCGGGTGGTGAATCTTGATTCATCTGAAGATCTGTTTCTACTCATATCCTTCATTGTCGAAGTTAACCTTCTTCTTGGGTCTGGTCTAGGGACCATCGATTGTGGTGTTAGATGTCGTTATTTGAGTTGGAATAATAATTGCGAGTACATGGGGTAGGTAGATTAAACAGAGTTTTACTTTGCTTTTAGAATAAATGGGTTGGGCAACCTATAACATAGGCTGGGTCGTGGTTTCACGGACGAGTTACTCTTAAGACAATAATTTAGGTTTAAAACCCATTTATAGGAATATGGTATAATCTATGTTATCAGTATTAACGAACTCATTCAAGTAATTCCCTTTAAATTGGATACAACTAGATAAGACTAGTTAAAATTAGATGGATCTACCAGTGTAGGATATATATTATTAGGATATGTTAGAATCTTTTGAGATAGGATGGATTATATGGTGGAGGTAGATCAGAATCTCTGTTAGGTTATGATAGAGGGGTTATGCAACTATCGGGTGGTTAAGGTAGTTGCATATGGCTAGGTTGAGCTAAGACTCCAATTTAGAATAAAACATATTTACAAGAGTAGGATCCAATCTTATTTTACTAGTATTATCTAACATGTTTGTCCATTAGATTAGATCTGGTCAGATTGGATGGAATCAGAATTAAATTGGTGTAATCAGATTAGACTAGATAGGATCTACTTAATTTATTTTGGAATAGATCTTGTTTGTTACACTATTATGAGATAAGCAAAATGGTGGGGATAAGTATGCTTATTAGGACAAGATGAGTCTATAAGAATAAGATAGAATCTTCTGAGATTAGTTAGATCTATTGGGATAAGATGAAAATCTTTTCGAGATGAGATGAATCTATTAAGGTAAGAGAGTATCTTTTAAGATAAGATGGATCTATTAAGATAAGGGAGAACCTTCCAAGATTAGATGGATCTATTTGATATATTCTAGTGGGGGTACTTTTAGTTGGTCTAGTTTATCTTATAAACAATTTTAAGAGGATAAGATAATTTTTTTAACACAAGATGAACCTATTAGGATAAGATAGATTCCTTTAAGTTAAGAGGGATCTATTTAAAATAGATACACTTTAATGGAGAATAGTCTTATGAATTCTATTTATGTCTATATGTATATGCAGATGTAATTGTGGACATTACTCCACAACTCATCACACTCAATCAAAGGTCCAAATCAAACAAGTATCATAAGAACAAACACTCAAGCGTATAGATATATATAAAAATAGTTTTGTTTTTTTTAAGATTAGGTCTCCTAGTCCTAAAAGTCACTCTAGGTACGAGATTTCAAAGTGTGAAATCCACATTTGTCTTTAGAAGGAAAAGGTAAGAATAATCAGAATAAAGCGGAAATAGATGAGAAAAGATTAAGAAAAGTTTAGAAAAGAATCAGAGTAATGTAAGTAGGTAATGGTTTTGTCCAGTTCTATCTAGGTTTCGTTCTACAGTCAACATTCCTCTGATACCACTTCTATCACACCTGGATTTAAGGCACAAAGCCGGGTGCATCTCATATATGCGCCAAAGAAGACAACATATAATAACAGAGTGTATAGAGATAAATGTCATAATAATCAGAGTACTTAATACATAGCGGAAGTCTTACACAATAAATATAAAATGAACTAAAGTCCATCCTTGGCGCCATAAAGTCAAATGGGAGGCGCCACCTAGATCAAGTCAAACTCCTCGTTTTGTGGCTCCTCTGGAACCACCTGTTCTTCTCCCGTGAGGGGTGTGAGACAGCAAGGGTGAGCTCACACATGTTCATCGCTCAACAAGTTGTGGGGACTAATGTGCATGAACTCGCTAAAGGTGGGAGCTCATGAAGTGTAAGGCTTACCAAAGAGGATGGTTGAAGCTGAGCATTGCTTTTAAGCTTGGTCAAAATTTTATTAATAATTACTAAGTGTAAGTAGATACCATACCAGAATAATAATAGAACCAAATTAATAAATAATCCCATGCAAATGCAAATGACGAATTGAATTTAGTTCCATAATTTAATCATGCGAGAGTCCTGAGCTGCTCTTGACCGTGAGCTCGGCTAGTATACCAGTTTTACACTCTGCAGAGGTTGTACCCTGTACCCACAAGTCATGTTACGCATCTGCCAAGGGGTCATGAATCTCATACACCTCTACCAAGAAAGCGAGACAGGGTAACACTACGAGGCTTTTACAGAGTTCCACTAGCTTCAGAAAACCCGCTACAGTTTATGTGAAGAGCACTTGCATGCTCGTCTGACCGCCATCGCAGCAAAATCAACCTGAGAACCTCCCCGCATGCAAATCCCCTACTGCCCTGGCCCCTTTCGGGTAAGGTACTCTTCCGCTAGCTTTCCTAATTAGTTAGCCAAGGACGTCCCATTCCACCCTTGTGGTGGCACGTGTTTCTCAAGTTAAGCTCCATGTTCCAATTAAAGATAATGATCTTTACATGAACATAAATAAAATAACAAAATAATTGGAACAAGGATATAATGAAATATTAACCCAAAACCATACAAATCAATAGCAAAACTACCCAAGTGATTCAGGGGTAAACAAGGTAAAAGATAATCAGACTAGAGTGACCTATTGGGTCCCATCAAAATTAAACCTATGCATTGAACAGTGATAATAAAGAACGTTATTGGGTAATAAAAGTGGTCAAGGGCACAACTTGTCTGGCACTCGAGATTCTAGGCACTAGGATAATCTTCAGGTGACTTGTAACCTCGCTGCTAGTCGTAGCAATACAAACAAACATGGTATAGGCAAAATTAACATCACACCAAACTTAAGAACAAACTATATAACAATGATCTACGCATTGCTACGAGATCGTGGGATCGAGAACTACTAAGATCGGAGTTACGGTCATCAGGTTATGATGTGATTAAATGATTAAAAATAGGTTCTATGTTTATTTTATGATTCTAGAGAAAAGATAACCTAAAGTAGTAATTAATTTAAACTTTAATCTAAATTATAAATTGACCATGGATAATATTTTAGTAGATTATAATGATAAGCAGATTAACAAGACTAACCAACATAAGTTAAATAAAGGTCTTGTTATAAAATAATAAAACATGGTACACTAAATGTTGCTTTTGCATAGTAAATATTCATATGAAACTAACGCAACTGGAACGAGTCAATTCGAAATTAAAACGGAGGAGTTATGAATTTTCGAAGGTTTTATGTATTTGATACACGATTAATTAGGAGATCAATTTTAATATAGTTTTCATGTCAAAATAGTGGCACTAATTGATAAACAATAATGTTACAAAACTATAGGAACTAGAATGGACTAATTTGGACTTAACATGAATTTTCTATGAATTAAACAAGTTTCTGCAATTAATTTCATACTAAAAAACAATTTCCTTATTCATTTATTCACTTTTACTGGTTTTTGGACTACACATCAATTTCTGGGAAGTACAGGGGCGACTACGTAACAACCCGAGACTCATACAACAGTACTCGGGATGGCAGGTTGATTTCGTAAACACCAGGTGGCTCTTTTGCAAACTAAGCAGGCCGAAGGGGTATCAAGCGACCACAGCCGCCCGATCATAAATCGATGGTCCTGATTAGAACTACCCTGGATCGGATCGTGATGCGATCAGAGCCGCCGGATCTAGAATCAAGGGTTCGGATTTTTAAACGACCACGCTCCAATCTAAGGCGTCCACGGTCGGATCAATGGCCAGATTTTAATGCTGCGAAGGGGTATCGCCTGTCTAATCCACGCTGCCCATCGACGGATCGATGGTCGAGGGCCAGCACCATGCCAAATCTAATCCTATTCGTTTCCTCCCCATCCAACGGCTACCACGCATCTTCTACACCATAGCACCCACCTGCCGAGATGAACAGGACAGGGCGGCAACACCATTGGCCGGTACCATGCACTTCGTGCATCAGAGGCCCAAATCACGAATTGAACGCTACAACACGATGCCCACCACAAGATGAATTAGATAGACAGGTTGATTACTGGGTTGGTTTTGCGAAGTGCCCCGGCCATCACGTATGGCAGATCCACAGCGGCGGCGGAGGCCCGATGAGGAATTCTGCTGTGCCAATCCATCTCATCAGCGCCGAAAACCGATAGACGCATGCGGTGAGCATCGGTGAAGATTACTAACCCGATCTCAGGCCCGGATTGGCACCCTAAATGAAGTTTCCTAGCGATGGTGATCCTCTCACGGTGGCATTGGATTTCCTAGTGCTAGCTTCAGAAAGGAGCGGCATGGGGAAGGCTGGAGGCTCATCCACGGCGCTGCTACGACCATAGGAGAGGAGCGAGGAGCAGGGCACGATGGAGGGACTTGGCCGCCTGGATGGAGCTCACTAGGAAGGGTTGGCCAAGCAGACCTGGTAGGGAGTTACCCGCCAAGGGGAGAACGACATCTGCGCAGCCCTAGTAGATGTGGCTGGGGAGGGCGCGACCTTGGTACTTAATCACTGGAGCCACGAATTTCGCAGAGTTTGGCGACGAGGGACTCGGTCGATTTCAACAACCCCGACGACTCAGCCGCAGATTCCGTGACTTCGGCGATCCGTTTGCAAACTCCTCTGCAGGGATAGGGATGACTTGTGGGCCCATGTGTATGCGACTCGGCACGGGAAAGTGGGCCACGCGCCTGGAGCCTTACCAAGGGGGCCCCACTTGGGCGTGGGAGGAAGGCTGGCGTGCGCGAGCGCGGCGTGAGCCACCAAGGACCTGGGCCCACACGTAAGTGACTTCACAGAAAAGAAACAGAGGAAGTGGGCTGTCGTAAGTGACTTCACAGAAAAGAAAAGGAAGTGGGCTGTCGTGGGGTAGAGAAGGGAAAGAGTGGGCCGGATAGAGGGGGTAGGCCCAAACCGCTGGTGTCCTTTAATTTTTCTGTTTTCCTTTTATTTCTTATTTTCCAATCTTCTATTTTAATTCAAATCAATTTCAAGTTTGAACTCCAAACTTTTACCTTTATATGCACAAATAAAACACCAGCATGAATGCAAAAGTGGAATATTTATTTATTATCTTATTTTATTGTTTATGCTTCTAGGTGTAATATTGGTGAAAGAAACATTTATTAAATTAAATAGGGAACTCCCTATTATTTATTTTTCTGAAACTAGAATTTTATGTGTTAGACTTAAAAGAAAAACCCAGTCCCGACTTGAGTCACCTAAATTTAATATTCATGAAAATAAATGCTTATAGTGATTCATTTAATGAAATGAATAATCATTTAGTTGAATAGAAAACCTTCCTATTACTTCTTTTCTAAAATAATTATTGGTTTCAAAATTCAGTTCTCAATTTTCAAAACTCCAGTATAATTTGAGATATCCGAATTTACTATTTTATTTCTTTATTTATTTCTTTTATTATTTTTCCTTATACGAATTTTGGGCTTTACATCGACGGAGAACATGAACAGGGACTCACTGATTAGACACAGAAGCACACACGCAATGTAATTTTTGGACGGCCTGAACCATAATTGCTCAGAACACCACCACCTTTTTGGTCTTTTCTATTTATATGATTATTCAGTTCGCCGCCCGATCAACCCGCTTTTACCGCGATTGGCGCCATGACCAGCACGACATGCACACCGTCTGGGAGCAAGAAGACCGGACACGATTGCTCACGTAAGCGCGCTTTGCGTAAGCGTCTATCTCTAGCGATCAGGACAGGTCCCTGACTCAGCCACAGTATTATTCACTAATGTAGAAATGTAAACAAACTAGCTACGACGCTGCAACTAACTAACAATCTCTCCCTTAGTTCAGAGTCGATTGCAGTTTGATTACACCAATCCTCCCCCGAAGGTCTTGGAATCGCACCTTCGCCAGAGCCTTCGTAAGGATGTCTGCAAGTTGGTCTGCTGTGCTGACAGCTTCCAGGCTGATTTCTCCCTGATCAACGCACTCCCGGATGAAGTGGAACTTCGTTTTGATGTGCTTGCTTCTCTTATGAAGAACTGGATTCTTGCTCAGTGCAATTGCAGACCTCTTGTCTATCTTGATCAGTGGTGGGTTGATCTGTTTACCCAACATCTCTCCTATGAGTTGAGCCAACCAAACTGCCTGACAGGCAGCTTCAGACCCTACAATGTATTCTGCCTCACATGAAGATAGAGCCACCACAAGTTGTTTCTGTGAACTCTAGGTAGCTGGGCATTTGCCGATGAAGAAGATGACACTCGACGTGCTTCTTCCATCGTCTGGATCACCTCCCATGTCACTGTCACTATAGCCTGTGAGCCTTATTTCTTCCCCAGTTCCTTTAGAGTACAACAACCTATGGTCAGTTGTGCCAGCGACATACCGAAGCAAACGCTTGACTGCAGCCAAATGATCCTCCCTAGGTGACTCCATAAACCGACTCAAATAGCTGACACTGAAGGTTAGCTCAGGTCTAGTATGTAGCAGATACCTCAAACTTCCGATTAGACTCTAGTATTCAGTTGAATCCACTGAGGATGAATCACCAGTCTTCGACAGCTTGAGTTTCACTTCCATCGGAGTCCTGCTTGGGTTGCACTAGCTCAATCCAACCTTCTCAAGCAGCTGCTTTGCATATTTAGTTTGACACAAACTGATCCCTCTGTCATCTTGGTGCACTTCAATTCCTAGATAGTATGATAGAGCCCCCAAATCAGTCATCTTGAACACCTTCTTCATTTTAGCCTTGAAAGCACTAAGCTCACTTCTGGACTCCCCCATGATAATAAGGTCATCGACATACACTCCTACCACCAATCTGCAGGAATTTCTGACCCTTATGTATAGACTATGTTCAACCTTGCACTTGATAAAACCTAGATCATTCAACACAGTGTCCAATTTCGAGTTCCATGCTCTAGGAGCCTGCCTCAAACCATACAAAGCCTTGTGCAGTCTCAACACCCTCTGCTCCTCACCTTCTTGACAAAGCCAGGTGGCTGACACACATAGACTTCTTTTGCCAGATCACCATTCAGGAAGGCAGACTTCACATCCATATGGTGAACACTCTAGTTCAGATGTGCTGCAAGAATGAGTATGACTCTGACAGACTCCATTCTAGCAACTGGAGCAAAGACTTCATCAAAATCTACTCCATGGCTTTGAATATACCCTTTTTCCACCAATGTGGCCTTATACTTCACAATGTCACCCCTTTCATCATGCTTCAGCTTGTAAACCCATTTTAAACCTATTGGTCGATGTCCCTTTGGCAAAGTCACAAGTGACCAGGTCTTGTTCTCCTTGATGGACTACAGTTCCTCTAGCATAGTTGCATGCCAAAGTGGGTTCTAGACAACTTCTTCACTTATGGCAGGCTCATTCCCCATGATAGCCAAGAGCTCCTCAACAAGTCCCATGTCATTTTGCACATGTACATTGCCTGAATTCATAATGCTTTCAAGATTTCTGTAACGGCATGGTGCATCACCATGATCTGCATCAAGGTTGGGGGTCACTGTTGGTGGTGTTGCAAACTCCACAGTGTTGAGTACTGCTGGGGTCTACATTGACTGTGTACCAGATTGCACTAGCATGCGACCTAGATGGCCCAGCCAAGTCTGTCTCCCTGAATGGAGTATTGTCCAGCTGAAAATCACCATCACTCTATGTAAAATCAACACAGAAGGGATTCTCACCATCTATCTTCTCGGCATCACTCCAGTCCCATGCTTGGCTTTCTTCAAACATAGCATCACAGGACACCACTACCCGCTTTGTAGCAGGGTTGTAAAACCTCCAAGCCTTGCTCCCATGCTCATAGCCGATGAACACCATCGACGTGCTTCTGTCCTCCAGCTTCGACAAGTGTTTGGCCCCCTGTTTGACATGTGCCACGCATCCAACTTTATGAAAGTGTTCAACAGAGGGCTTAAATCCATACCATACTTCATGAGGCGTGCGACCTTCAACACTCTGAGTTAGAGATTGATTCAATATGTGGACTGTCGTTGATACTACTTCCCCCTCCCCCCAAAGCCATCCTGGCAACCTCATAGCCTTGAGCATACTTCTTGCCATTCCCATGACAGTTTGGTTCTGGCATTCAACCATGCCATTCTATTCCAGAGTGTGTGGCGCAGTCAGGTGTTGTTGTATACCCTCCCTGGTACAGTGCTCGACGAACGAATGCGTCGTGAACTTGCCACCATGATCGGTGCGAAGAGTTCCTAGCTTCGTTCTTGCCTCAGATTGCGCCAGTGCCTGAAAGGCTATGAAGGCCCTCATGGCTTGGTCCTTCGTCGACATCAAAGTCACTCGCATAAACCGGCTTAGATCATCCATAAGGAGAAAGAAATACCGGCTACCACTCGGCGTAGCTGGCGTCACCGGACCACAGAGGTCCCCATGAACAAGCTCGATCTTGCGCGCCACTCTGTACTTCGCTTCAGTCGGGAATGGGCGTCGACGTTGCTTCCCGGCGAGGCAGCTGTCACAGACCTGATCAATGTGATCAATCTGTGGCAGCCCTTTCACCATGTCCTCCTCAAATAGTTGGCGCAGTCCGTGAAAGTTGAGGTGGTTGAAAGTTGCCTAGAGGGGGGTGAATAGGCAGAATCTGAAAATTATAAACTTAAGCACACACTACAAGTTGGGGTTAGCATTAGAATTAAAATCGAGTCCGAAAGAGAGGGCAAAAACAAATCACAAGCAAATGAAGAGAGTGACACGGTGATTTGTTTTACCGAGGTTCGGTTCTTGCAAACCTACTCCCCGTTGAGGTGGTCACAAAGACCGGGTCTCTTTCAACCCTTTCCCTCTTTCAAACGGTCACCTAGACCGAGTGAGCTTTTCTCCTTAATCAAATGGGTCACTTAGACCCCTACAAGGAACACCACAACTTGGTGTCTCTTGCTTTGATCATAAGTTGCTTGAGAATAAGAAAGATGAAGAAGAAAAGCGATCCAAGCGACAAGAACTCAAATGAACACAAATGTCTCTCTCTCACAAGCCACTAAGTCTTTGGAATGAGTTTGGGACTTGGAGAGGATTTGATCTTTTGTTTTATGTCTTGGAGTGAAGTCTAGAGCTCTTATATTGAATGCAAATTGCTGGAAACTTGGATGCCTTGAATGGTGGTGTTTGGGGGGTATTTATAGCCTCAACCACCAAAACAGCCATTGGGGAGGGCTGCTGTCGATGGGCGCACCGGACAGACACTGTCCGATGCGCCAGCCACGTCACCTAACTGTTAGGGTTCTGACGGATTCGACCGTTGGAGCTCTGACTTCTAGGGGCACCGGACAGTCCAGTGCCGCACCAGACAGACACTGTTCATTGTCTGGTGCGCCTTCTGGCGCTGCTCTGACTCTGCGTGAACTGTCCGCGCACTGTTCACGCCACTGTTCACTTTTGTAGACAACCATTGGCGCAGTAGCCGTTGCTCCGCTTATTCACACCGGACAGTCCGATGAATTATAGCAGAGCAGCTCTCCAGAAACCCGAAGGTGGCAAGTTTAGAGTGTACGGTCCCTGGTGCACTGGACACAGTCCGGTGGCACACCGGACAGTCCGATGCGCCAGACCAGGGCACACTTCGGTTTCCTTTTGCTCCTTTCTCTTGAACCCTAACTTGTTCTTTTTATTGGTTTGTGTTGAACCTATGGCACCTGTAGAACATATAATCTAGAGCAAACTAGTTAGTCCCATTGTTTGTGTTGGGCAATTCAACCACCAAAATCATTTAGGAAAATGTTTGACCTTATTTCCCTTTCAATCTCCCCCTTTTTGGTGATTTATGCCAACACAAACCAAAGCAAATATATAAGTGCTGAAATGAACTAGTTTGCATAATGTAAGTGCATTGGTTGCTTGGAATTAAACCAATATATTATTTCTACTAGATATGCATGGATTGCTTTATTCTATTTTAACATTTTGGACCACATTTGCACCACTTGTTTTGTTTTTGCAAATTCTTTTGGAAAATCTTTTCAAAGACTTTTTGCAAATAGTCAAAGGTACATGAATAAGATTTTGAGAAGCATTTTCAAGATTTGATTTTTCTCCCCTTGTATCAAATGCTCTTCCTTTAACTTAACAAAACTCCCCCTGGATGAAATTCTCCTCTTAGTGTTCAAGAGGGTTTTACCAATTTGAAAAAGATTTAGATACTGTTGGGAACTTGTTCTCAAGTGCTATGAATTAAGAACAAGGCAACACAAAATATTAAATGTTAATGCCCTTCGTCCTTCGAAGCATTATTTTCCGTAGGATATAATGATCTTCAGACGAAGGTCATGAAGGACATACCTTCATCATCGTGGTATATATTAATAAAAGGAGAAGCATATGAAATGCAAGAGACAACATGAACAATTATATAATGTTATCAATTCGTCCTCATTATATTATCATGGAAAAATAGAAACAAAACTAGATTACATATGTACCTTCGGCTTGACAGAAGGTAAAAGTACAAGTGTGACACACGAGCAAGTACCAGTCAGCATGAACAGTACGAGGGAACTGTTCATCTATTTATAGGCACAGGACACAGCCTGTGAGAAATTACATTCATGCCCTTTACATTTATTATTAACTAATATACAATTCTATGAGGACTAGATAGCCTTTTCCCCTTTAAGTCGGTTCCTTTCTCCGCCATTTAGCCGAAGCACCCCTGCACGTAGCTTTGGAGCAACTCCAACCTTCGTCATGATCATGCTTTTTACGTCGTACATGCTTTTAGCCCGAGTCCGAAGGTACCTGTTCACATGTCACACTTGAAGATTTTGTTAAACCACGTTTTTGAGGACCTTCGGAGGACGAAGGCCCCCAACAGTAGCCCCTTGCAGCATTAATTTGTTTAAGATAACGAATTCAGACTGCGACATGGACGAAGGCCTTAAGCCAAAGGTCCAAAAAAAACACCTTCCCTTTGCTAGAATAGCAACAGTCAATGATAGACGGGGCCCCCCAATTTGGAGCGTGCCAAGCGTATAAATAAGAACTCGTATCAACCTCATTTGGTATGCTGCTTGTGCCACTTGCTTTATTTTGTCAATTTTCATAGCTCTTGCTCACTAACGCTTGCTAGTTTTTCAAGCTTTCTGAGCTTCGGCTAGAAAGACACATTTTCGTCATCTCTGAAGGAAAAGATGTCTCAAGACAAGAAGGTTGCTGCTGAGACAAAGCCTGCTGAAGAGGAAAAGCTTTTTGAGGAGAAGAAGGCTGTGAATCCTTACATTGCTGGATTTATCGAGTCAATGGCAAAATCAAATACAGAGAAGATTACTAAGGAGATATTGGAGGGCCTATCTGAAGATACTGGTGACAGTGACAGTTATGATGCGGAAAGTGGGGGTGAAGATTCTGAGGATCGACCCTGGAGACCAAGCCATACAATTTTTGGAAAATCTACCATCAAGCAAAGTCACCTTGAAAACATGAGGGGAAGGTACTTTCGGGACATGTCTATTGTGAGGGCTGGCGGAGACAACAACGTCTCGGCCACCGAGGGGAACGAAGTTGTGATTTTCCGAAGCTTCTTCAAAGCTGGGCTTCGGTTTCCGCTGAGCAAGTTTGTAGTTGAAGTGTTGAAAACCTACCAAGTTTTCCTTCACCAGTTGACCCCCGAAGCCATATTGAGGATGGGAGTCTTCGTCTGGGCAGCAAGAAGCCAAGGGATAGAACCAAATGCGAAGTGCTTTTGTAGCATGCATGAACTTTTGTATGAGACGAAGGCTATGGGGAAAGAACAGTATCATAACAACTTCGATTGTTATGGGTTTGTCGCCCATCCCAACGCCAGTCACCCTGTGCCGAAATTTCGGAAGAGATGGCCCGGAAATTGGATGGAAGAATGGTTTTATGTGAAGATCGACTTGTCAGCGAGGGAGGACATCAAAGATGTTATCATGCACCCCATATGGTCCCGCTTCAGCCTCCGAAGTCCGAAGTTTGAAATTGATGAAGCTTCCGAAGCGTGCCAAAAGGCGTTTGGTATTGTCTGCTTCTTCATAGGTACCAGAGATTTAATTCAAGAGCATATAGCATTCAGAGTATGGTCTCTTGCAGAGAGCTAGGAAATGCCGAAAAAAACTATTACCAAGTCTAGCGAAGGTGAACTGGTCCGGCTGAAATATACATTCAGATATGGGGATAAATTCGATGAACCAAACGATGATTGGTTGAAATGCATCGAAGTTACAACTGATGAACTACTTGGATCATACTCCAAGGCAGAAGATAATGCATTGTCTACAGCCTTCGGAGGTCGGGGAAAAAAAGAGAATAAATAGAGTTTTTGACGTGATTGGCTTCGTCGGTGCGGGGCAAGGGAAAAAAGGAAAGCTGCTGCTCTAGCCACCCCGGCTGAACCTGTGCCGAAGGCTGCGGGCAAAAAGATGAAGGTACTTACCCACTGGCCATGTTGTATCGAACCAGCCTTGGTGCCTGAGTTTGACGGGGAGGCATCTTCGGCTGCTGAATCAAGAGAATCTGCTCCGATGCAGAAGGCTAAAGAACCGGCTACAATGCCGAAGGCACCTTTGGTTGAGCCAGTTGAAACGAAGGTTGACAAAGATAAGGCTGATAGGCCAACAACCGAAGAGGTGAAAAAGATGCCAGGGATTTTAAGTCCTTCGACAGAAGCCACAACGCTGAAGGCACAAAAGAGTTCTATCATAACTCCTAGGAGAAGGAGGATGGTAAATGTATTAGATGTTTTGGAAACAACCAATTCCATAGGCCCTGCTCCCACAAGGAAGGCTGCTGAAGCTATCAGAATGCAATCCAAGGCTGATACTAAGCAAATAGAAGTCGAGACTACACTAACCTAGGCTGAAGCCGAGGCAGAGCCCATGGTGCCTACTAAGACGAAGCCTGCCGCCATCGAGCAGAAGGCCGAAGAAATAACTCCAGATATTAATATAACTTTTGAGAAGAGTGTCGCCAAAGAGGCCGAATCCCTTGCCCCCGAAGCACTCTCCAAAGATCTTGATTATATCATTCGACATGCTTCGGGAAAGAGATTATCCGAAGAAGAAATTTTTGAAGCTAAACACTATGCCCGAGAACTGAAGTATCCGAAGGGGGCCTTAGTGTTTAATGGTACGGATGAAGATGATTTCTTGTACTGCCTCCCAGACAACAAAGAATTATCTGTCTATCGGGAGATGGCCAGAAGTATGGGTTTTCCGAAGCTTGAAGCTGGCCTCTGTGCCATGACGAAGGATGGTCTAGCAGATAGTCTTGCGTACAACAGTCTGAAGGTACTGAAGTTGTGAACTTTGAAGCTTATGAACTCTAGAATGAAGTCTTTTTATTCTTATGTTAATCCTTTTAACCTTTCTTGCAGGGCTTAATACTTAGCAACGCCCTAAGGGCGCAAAAGAATGCTGAAGACGAGAGTTGCACTATAGCTCTCAACAATCTTCGAACAGAGGTTATCAGACTAAGGAACGAAGCCACAGAAAAAGACAAGATTCTACTTTCATTGGTGGACAAGGTAAAAGAAGATGAAGCTAGTTTCAAGGCTCAAGCTGAACTTCAAAAGAATGAGATTGAAGACCTTCGAAAACAGCTGGCCTAATCCAAAGAGAAATGTGGTCTCATAGAGGCCAACCGAGATATTAGTGAATATTGGAGAAATTATTTAGAAAAAACAGTCGAAGAACTCCGCACGTCCAAAGAAAGATGCTTCAAAAAATCCCTGGGCTGCGTGGAGAAGATAAAGGCTAGCTTTGCCAACGTGGGCGCCTATTCAAATGAAGATAACTTTATACGAGGTGACCCCAAAGGTGTTATAGAATGGATAAGAGGAGAGGCCGAAGCTTTTGAAGAAATTTTGAGTGATCACGGGGATGTCTGTGCATTTTCTGGTGCGAGAGGAATTTCAGCCATCTTGGAGAAGGCGGGTTGCGAACATGTCAAAACCCTGGCTCAGGCCAAAGCTGCCTTCTCCATGGATGTCACAAAGGATCCCTCAGCCGAAGCAAGCTTAATGGGCGGAAAATTTTATACTGACATCTGGGCAAATGGTGACCGAGAAATGGCTCACGAAATATTGAAGAAATGTGAAAAAAGCTGAGGAAGCTGCAGAACGTGAGAGACAGATAGGTATTGTTTTACGACCTTTAGCTTCGTCGTTTGTTTTCGTGAGTTCGAACTGATTAATTTTTCCTATTGCAGCTGAACTGTCTCCTCCACCAGAACCGTTCGACCCCCTGGCCGACCCAGAAATGAAGAAAGCAGTAGAAATCATCAATATAGCGGAATCTATTGTTGATGAAGTTGTTAACAAGTTGTTGAATGAAATTACGGAAAAGGTCCTAAAAGAGGACTGATATTGTAAAAACATTTTTAGACGATCAATGTAGCTTTGCTATATCAAGACTGTAATATTCAATGTGCATATTTTTGAATCTAATGTGTGAATTATTTGTAATTCAGTTCTTTGTAATGCATGAAACTTTATATACATACCGTTTTTGAGCCTTCGGCGAAAAAACACCTTCCCTTCTTTTCATGCTTTACAAAGAAGAAAATCCGTGCTTCGTGAAAATATCCAAGCTTCGTAAAAACTTCCCAGCTTTGTAAACAAAGGATCCCTTCTTTTGCAATAGAGCTGACAAAAATATATTTTCTCAGCTAACTTTGTGCCTTAGCACCTTTCCATTTTTTATAAAGCAGTCTCCGAAGGTCGACTTTGTATTCAATTCGTGCCATCAGTGCAATATGCTGTATGATGTGATGCTATGCGGGATGATGTGACGATATGATGCGAATGATGCTAATGCCGAAGATACACACCCACGCGCCCATACTGGAACACACCATCTCTGCGTCCCCTTAGGAACGATCGAAGTCTCTTTGCCGTTTATTTTTCGGCTTCACTGCTTATTTTTCGGTGTAAGTTCTGTATCCCCTTAGGAACGTCTTTTGAACTTCTCCACCTTCTATTTCGGTGGTATTTTTCGCATTGACTTTTCGCGCTTCGCCTTATATTTCAGCGGTATTTTTCGGGTTGACTTTTCGCGCTTCGCCTTATATTTCGGCGTATTTTTCGCGTTGACTTTTCGCGCTTCGCCTTATATTTCGGTGGTATTTGGCTCTGCATTCCCTTAGGAACGACTTTTGAGCATAAAACTTACACTGCGCTCCCTTGGGAATGACTTTTTGTGGCTTCGGTAAGACTTATGTTGCGCTCCCTTAGGAACGACTTTTTGAGCTTCGTCAATTTTCGAGCTTCATAAATCTGTGAAGAAGATATATTTCATTTTAATAGAAGCAAAACTATTACAAAGAATTAAAACTATATTTGCATTACTTGTCCCTTATTAAAAAACAAATTGGCATAGAATAAAAAAGTGTTTCAGAAAGTAGGATATCTCTCAATAGATGTGCTTTGACTCCAGTACAGTACTGTTGACTGTGCGAGCTTCGGATTCCTCCCTGAAGTCCGGCTGCTGTTGGGTGTGTTGGCGCCCTTCTGGCTGCTGACCCCGTGAATAGGTAGGTTGTAGTGGTGGTGGAGGAGGAAGCTGTGGCCAAGAAGCCTGTGGCTGACTAGCCAAAGCAACAAAAGCTGCAGAATGATTACCCACATATACTGGTATGTAGGGTGAGTGGCACGAAGCAGTGTGCAAGACCTGCTTCGGTTGATTCTGCCGAGCTTCGGCTTCTGCAATCTCCTTCTGCTTTTGGATGGTGATTTGGCACATTCTTGTAGTATGACTCTTGTCTTCACCACAAAATAAGCAGCAGATCTTCCTGGGCTGGTCCCCATATCTTCCTCCGAAGCCCCTGGCGCCTCTGCCTCTTGGAGCTAGCGGTCGGAAAGAGCTTTGTTGCTGCCCCAAAGATTGTGAGGTATACTTGAAAGGGAAATGTGCCCTTGGGCCATTTTTAAGTATTTTGGTGATTTAGTGTCTAACACAAGTGCCTAAGTGTAAAATGGTGGACAAAGTACAAATCAAGGATAAAGGTATGTTTCTCAGACTTAGTACATTGTTTTAGAGACTAATGTATTGTGTCTAAGTGCTGGAAACAGGAAAAGACCAACTAGAAATGTCTTGGCTCGAGCAGCCAAGACTCTGCTCAGTCTGGGTGCACCGGACTGTCCGGTGGTGCACCGGACAGTGTCCGGTGCGCCAGGCTGGCTCGAGCGAAGTGGCCGCTCTCGGGAATTCACCGGTGATGTACGACTATAATTCACCGGACTGTCCGGTGTGCACCGGACTGTCCGGTGAGCCAACGGTCGGCCGGGCCAACGGTCAGCCGCGCAATCTACGCGGGACACGTGGCCGAGGCAACGGCTAGAAGGGGGCACCGTACTGTCCGGTGTGCACCGGACATGTCCGGTGCGCCAACGGCTCTCAGGCTGCCAACGGTCGACTGTGCCACTTTTGGAAGGAAATCGGGCACCGGACAGTGTCCGGTGGTGCACCGGACTGTCCGGTGCGCCAGTCGACAGAAGGCATGATCTGCCTTCCAAGATTGCTCTCAATGGCTCCTAGCTGCCTTGGGGCTATAAAAGGGACCCCTAGGCGCATGGAGGAGCACACCAAGCATTCCTGCAACATTCCTAAGCACCAAGACATCAATTCCGCGCCTTTGATTCTTTGCGATAGCAATTAGAGCTCTAGTTGAGTGGTGAACTCATTGAGTTGTGTTGTGAGCTCTTATTGCGATTTGTGTGCGTGGTGTTGCTGTGATTTCTTGTCTTGAGTGCGTTGCTAATCCCTCCCTTGCTCCGTGTTTCTTTGTGAATTTCAAGTGTAAGGGCGAGAGGCTCCAAGTTGTGGAGATTCCTTGCAAACGGGATTGAGTAAAGCAAGCAAAACACCGTGGTATTCAAGTGGGTCTTTGGACCGCTTGAGAGGGGTTGATTGTAACCCTCGTCCGTTGGGACGCCACAACGTGGAGTAGGCAAGCGTTGGTCTTGGCCGAACCACGGGATAACCACCGTGCCATCTCTGTGATTGATTTCTTGTGGTTATTGTGTTTTGACTCCTCTCTAGCCACTTGGCATTTACTGTGCTAACACTTAACCAAGTTTTTTTGTGGCGTAAGTTGTCAAGTTTTACAGAATCACCTATTCACCCCCCTCTAGGTGCTCTCAATTGGTATCAGAGTCGTTCTCTTCACAAAGGGACTAACCGCCCGAAGAGATGGATCCTAAGGGGAAGGGTATCGTGATCAATGACAAAGAGAAGGAATCCTTTGTCAACGAGCCGAAGGATGACAAGCCTAACGACTCCGGCTCGGGCCATAGACGGAAAGATGGGAAGAAGAAGAAGACAAGGCGCATCAAGGAGATCGTCTACTACGACGACAGCGATGAGTCTACTTCTTCCCAAAAGGACGACGACCACAACGACTACGAGAGAAGGAAACCGGTTAATTCGAACTTTTCTTTTGACTACTCTCGTATTCCGCAAAGTTCAAATTCACATTTGCTCTCCATTCCTCTCGGCAAGCCTCCACACTTTGATGGAGAGGACTACGGATTTTGGAGCCACAAAATGCGTAGTCACTTGTTCTCTCTCCATCCTAGTATATGGGAGATTGTAGAGAGTGGAATGCACTTTGATAGTACGGATAGTCCCATGTTCATTAATGAGAAAATTCATAAGAATGCACAAGCTACTACTGTTCTTCTAGCTTCATTGTGCAGGGATGAATACCACAAAGTGAGCGGCTTGGATAACGCCAAGCAAATATGGGACACCCTCAAGATTTCTCATGAGGGGAACGATGTCACCTTGCTCACCAAGATGGAGTTGGTGGAGGGAGAGCTTGGACGATTCGCGATGATAAGGGGCGAGGAGCCAACCCAAACATACAACCGGCTCAAGACCCTTATCAACAAAATAAGCAGCTATGGAAGCACACGATGGACGGACCACGACGTCGTCCGATTGATGCTAAGGTCCTTTACCGTTCTTGATCCTCATTTGGTGAATAATATTCGTGAGAATTCCAGGTACACCAAAATGTCGCCCGAAGAAGTCCTTGGAAAATTCGTAAGCGGGCGAATGATGATCAAGGAGGCGAGGTATGTGGACGACGCTCTGAATGGTCCAATCAATGAGGCTCAACCTCTTGCTCTCAAGGAGACAAGAAGCAAGGAGGGGCTACCTAGCAAGGTGGCACAAATTGAGGCGGCCGGACTTAATGATGAAGAGATGGCCCTCATCATCAAAAGATTCAAGACGACGCTAAAGGGTCGTAAGGGGCAGCCAAGCAAGACAAAGACAAAGGGGAAGCACTCATGCTTCAAATGTGGTAAGCTTGGTCATTTTATTGCTAACTATCCCAACAATGATAGTGATCAGGATCAAGGGAACAAGAGGGAGAAGAAGAAGAACTATAAGAAGGCAAAGGGTGAGGCACATCTTGGCAAGGAGTGGGATTCGGATTGCTCCTCGTCCGACTCCGACAATGAAGTACTCGCCGCCACCGCCTTCAACAAGTCATCCCTCTTCCCCAACGAGCGTCACACATGCCTTATGGCAAGGGAGAAGAAGGTATGTACTCGAAACTCTACTTATGCTTCTTCAAGTGAGGACGAATCTAGTGATGAGGATGAAATAGATTATTCATGTCTATTTAAAGGCCTAGATAGAACCAAGGTAGATAAAATTAATGAATTAATTGATGCCTTGAATGAAAAGAATAGGGTTTTAGAAAAACAAGAGGACTTGTTGTATGAAGAACATGACAAATTTGTAGAAGCACAAAAATCTCATGCCTTAGAAGTTAAGAGAAATGAAATGCTTTCTTGTGAATTATCTTCTTGCCATGAGACGATTTCTAGCTTGAGAAGCATTAATGATGATTTGAATGCTAAGTTGGAAATAGCTAGTAAATCAACAACTTGTATAGAAAATGTTGTTATTTGCAATAGATGTAAAAATTTTGATATTGATGCTTGTAGTGAACACATAGCTTCTATTGCAAAGTTAAATGAGGAAATGGCTAGTCTTAATGCCCAACTTAAGGCTAGCAAAAGTGATTTTGATAAACTAAAATTTGCTAGGGATGCCTACACAATTGGTAGACACCCCTCAATTAAGGATGGGCTTGGCTTCAAGAGGGAAGCCAAGAACTTAACAAGCCATAAGGCTCCCATCTCCGCCAAGGAGAAAGGGAAGGCCCCTATGGCAAGTAGGACTAAAAAGAACCATGCTTTTATGTACAATGATAGAAGACAGTCTCATAGGAGTTGTAAAGCTTTTGATTCACATGCCTATGATTCTTATGCTATGTTTGCTCCCAGTTCTTCCTATATGCATGGTAGAGATATGCCTAGAAAGAATATTGTTCATGTTCCTAGAAAAGTTATGAATGGACCCTCTACAATTTATCATGCTTTAAATGCTTCCTTTGCTATTTGTAGAAAGGATAGGAAGATAGTTGCTAGGAAATTAGGGGCAAAATGCAAGGGTGATAAAACTTGCATTTGGGTCCCTAAGACAATTTTGACTAACCTTGTAGGACCCAACAAGAGTTGGGTACCTAAGACCCAAGCCTAAATTTGCCTTGCAGGTTTATGCATCCGGGGGTTCAAGCTGGATTATCGACAGCGGATGCACGAACCATATGACGGGGGAAAAGAAGATGTTCACCTCCTACGTCAAGAATAAGGATTCCCAAGATACAATCAAATTCGGTGATGGGAACCAAGGCAAGGTGAAAGGTTTAGGCAAGATTGCAATATCTAATGAGCACTCTATCTCTAATGTGTTTTTAGTTGAGTCTCTTGGATATAATTTACTATCTGTCAGTCAATTATGTAATATGGGATATAATTGTCTATTTACAAATGTAGATGTGTCTGTCTTTAGAAGATATGATGGTTCACTAGCTTTTAAGGGTGTACTAGACGACAAACTTTATTTAGTTGATTTTGCAAAAGAGGAGGTCGGTCTAGATGCATGCTTAATTGCTAAGACTAGCATGGGCTGGCTGTGGCATCGCCGCTTAGCACATGTGGGGATGAAGAACCTTCACAAGCTTCTAAAGGGAGAACATGTGATAGGTTTGACTAACGTGCAATTCGAAAAAGATAGACCTTGTGCAGCTTGTCAAGCAGGTAAACAAGTGGGAGGAGCACATCATAGCAAGAATGTGATGACCACTTCAAGACCTCTGGAGCTGCTGCATATGGACCTCTTCGGACCCGTCGCCTATCTGAGCATAGGAGGAAGTAAGTATGGTCTAGTTATTGTTGATGACTTTTCCCGCTTCACTTGGGTGTTCTTTTTGCAGGATAAGTCTGAAACCCAAGGGACCCTCAAGCGCTTCCTCAGGAGAGCTCAAAATGAGTTTGAGCTCAAGGTGAAGAAGATAAGGAGCGACAACGGGTCCGAATTCAAGAATCTTCAAGTGGAGGAGTTCCTTGAGGAGGAGGGGATCAAGCACGAGTTCTCCGCTCCCTACACACCTCAGCAAAATGGTGTGGTAGAGAGGAAGAACAGGACGCTCATCGATATGGCGAGGACTATGCTTGGAGAGTTCAAGACCCCCGAGCGTTTTTGGTCGGAAGCCGTGAACACGGCTTGCCACGCCATCAACAGGGTCTACCTTCACCGTCTCCTCAAGAAGACTTCATATGAGCTGCTAACTGATGAAGAAGACGTTCCAACGGCCGCGATACGCACCATGGCGATTGGAGATGTACGGCCTCAGGAACAATTAGAGCAAGATCAACCGTCTTCCTCAACAAAGGTGCATCCCCCATCCCAAGATGACGAACAGGTACCTCAAGTGCAGGCACATGATCAAGGGGGAGCACAGGATGTTCAAATTGAAGAGGAAGAAGCACCTCAGGCACCTCCAACCCAAGTTCGAGCGACGATCCAAAGGGATCATCCCGTCGATCAAATTTTGGGTGATATTAGCAAGGGAGTAACTACTCGTTCTAGATTAGTTAATTTTTGTGAGCATTACTCCTTTGTCTCTTCTATTGAGCCTTTCAGTGTAGAAGAGGCCTTGCTGGATCCGGACTAGGTGTTGGCCATGCAGGAGGAACTCAACAACTTCAAGCGCAATGAAGTTTGGACACTTGTGCCTCGCCCCAAGCAAAATGTTGTGGGAACCAAGTGGGTGTTTCGCAACAAACAGGACGAGCACGGGGTGGTGACAAGGAACAAGGCTCGACTTGTGGCAAAAGGTTATGCCCAAGTCGCAGGTTTGGACTTTGAGGAGACGTTTGCTCCTGTGGCTAGGCTAGAATCAATTCGTATTTTGCTAGCATATGCCACTCACCACTCTTTCAGGTTGTACCAAATGGATGTGAAGAGCGCTTTCCTCAACGGGCCGATCAAGGAGGAGGTGTACGTGGAGCAACCCCTGGCTTCGAGGATGAACGGTACCCCGACCATGTGTGTAAGCTCTCTAAGGTGCTCTATGGACTCAAACAAGCCCCAGGAGCATGGTATGAATGCCTTAGAGACCTTTTAATTACTAATGCTTTCAAGGTTGGGAAAGCCGATCCAACTCTTTTCACTAAGACTTGCGATGGTGATCTTTTTGTGTGCCAAATTTATGTCGATGACATAATATTTGGTTCTACTAATCAAAAGTCTTGTGAAGAGTTTAGCAGGGTGATGACGCAGAAATTCGAGATGTCGATGATGGGCAAGTTGAACTACTTCCTTGGGTTCCAAGTGAAGCAACTCAAATACGGCACTTTCATCTCCCAAACGAAGTACACGCAAGACTTGCTAAAGCGGTTTGGGATGAAGGACGCCAAGCCCGCAAAGACTCCGATGGGAACCGACGGACACACCGACCTCAACAAAGGAGGTAAGTCCGTTGATCAAAAGGCATACCAGTCTATGATAGGGTCTTTACTTTATTTGTGTGCTAGTAGACCGGATATTATGCTTAGCGTATGCATGTGTGCTAGATTTCAATCCGATCCTAAGGAATGTCACTTAGTGGCCGTGAAGCGAATTCTTAGATATTTAGTCGCCACGCCTTGCTTCGGGATCTGGTATCCAAAGGGGTCTAACTTTGACTTGATTGGGTACTCAGATTCCGACTATGCTGGATGTAAGGTCGATAGGAAGAGTACATCGGGGATGTGCCAATTCTTAGGAAGGTCCCTGGTGTCGTGGAACTCTAAGAAACAAACCTCCGTTGCCCTAGCCACCGCTGAGGCCGAGTACGTTGCCGCAGGACAGTGTTGTGCGCAACTACTTTGGATGAGGCAAACCCTCCGGGACTTTGGCTACAATCTGAGCAAAGTCCCACTCCTATGTGACAATGAGAGTGCTATCCGAATATCGGAAAATCCTGTTGAGCACAGCCGCACAAAGCACATTGACATCCGGCATCACTTTTTGAGAGATCACCAGCAAAAGGGAGATATCGAAGTGTTTTATGTTAGCACCGAGAACCAGCTAGCCGATATCTTTATCAAGCCTTTAGATGAGAAGACCTTTTGCAGGCTGCGTAGTGAGCTAAATGTCCTAGATTCGCGGAACTTGGATTGATTTATAGCATACATGTGTTTATGCCTTTGATCATGTTCCTTATGCATTTTGTTGCTTACTATGGTGCTCAAGTTGTACAATCGCTCCCCGGACCTCACAAGTCCTTGTGCAAGTGATGCACATATTTAGGGGGAGTTGTGCTACAACTTGATCCTTTGAGACTAACCGTTTGCTTGAGTTTGCTTGATTTAGTCTCAAAGGCGTGTTGAAAGGGAAAAGGTGGACTTGGACCATGAAAGACTTCCACTGCACTCCGATGAGAGGGTAACTCATTCCAAGTTCATCTCATGTACTCTTATTGCGCTTATTTGAAGATTTTGGTGAGGCAATGGGGTTCTAGGGCCAAGTTTGATCCCGTTTTGGTGCTTGATGCCAAAGGGGGAGAAAATGAAGGCCAAAGCAATAAATGGATCAACTACCACTTGAGAGCAATAAATGGATCAACTACCACTTGAGAGTTTTTGAAAATAGTAGATTAGAGCTTTTGGTTTGTCAGCTTTTATTTTGTCAAAACTCTTTTATTGTCTCTCTTGTCAAAAGTAGGCTTCTTGTGGGGAGAAGTGTGGATTATGGGAAAAAGGGGAGTTTTTGAAATCTTGAATCAATTTCTCTTGGAATGACTCTCTTTATGTCTTAACATGTGTGTTTGACTTAGAGATAGAAATTTGAGTTTAATTTGCAAAAACAAACCAAGTGGTGGCAAAGAGTGATCCATATATGTCAAATTTGAATCAAAACAATTTGAGTTCTTATTTGGATTGATTTTGTATTTGTTCTACTTGCTTTATATTGTGTTGGCATAAATCACCAAAAAGGGGGAGATTGAAAGGGAAATGTGCCCTTGGGCCATTTCTAAGTATTTTGGTGATTTAGTGTCTAACACAAGTGCCTAAGTGTAAAATGGTGGACAAAGTACAAATCAAGGATAAAGGTATGTTTCTCAGACTTAGTACATTGTTTTAGAGACTAATGTATTGTGTCTAAGTGCTGGAAACAGGAAAAGACCAACTAGAAATGTCTTGGCTCGAGCAGCCAAGACTCTGCTCAGTCTGGGTGCACCGGACTGTCCGGTGGCTCACCGGACAGTGTCCGGTGGTGCACCGGACAGTGTCCGGTGCGCCAGGCTGGCTCGAGTGAAGTGGCTGCTCTCGGGAATTCACCGGCGACGTATGGCTATAATTCACCGGACTGTCCGGTGTGCACCGGACTTTCTGGTGAGCCAACGGTCGGCCGGGCCAACGGTCGGCCGTGTAATCTGCGCAGGACACGTGGCCGAGGCAACGGCTAGAAGGGGGCACCGGACTGTCCGGTGTGCACCGGACATGTCCGGTGCGCCAACGGCTCTCAGGCTACCAACGGTCGACTGTGTCATTTTTGGAAGGAAATCGGGCACCGGACAGTGTCCGGTGGTGCACCAGACTGTCCGATGCGCCAGTCGACAGAAGGCATGATCTGCCTTCCAAGATTGCTCTGAATGGCTCCTAGCTGCCTTGGGGCTATAAAAGGGACCCCTGGCGCATGGAGGAGCACACCAAGCATTCCTGCAACATTCCTAAGCACCAAGACATCAATTCCGCGCCTTTGATTCTTTGCGATAGCAATTAGAGCTCTAGTTGAGTGGTGAACTCATTGAGTTGTGTTGTGAGCTCTTATTGCGATTTGTGTGCGTGGTGTTGCTATGATTTCTTGTCTTGAGTGCGTTGCTAATCCCTCCCTTGCTCCATGTTTCTTTGTGAATTTCAAGTGTAAGGGCGAGAGGCTCCAAGTTGTGGAGATTCCTCGCAAACGGGATTGAGTAAAGCAAGCAAAACACCGTGGTATTCAAGTGGGTCTTTGGACCGCTTGAGAGGGGTTGATTGCAACCCTCGTCCGTTGGGACGCCACAACGTGGAGTAGGCAAGCGTTGGTCTTGGTCGAACCATGGGATAACCACCGTGCCATCTCTGTGATTGATTTCTTGTGGTTATTGTGTTTTGACTCCTCTCTAGCCACTTGTTTACTGTGCTAACACTTAACCAAGTTTTTTTGTGGCGTAAGTTTTCAAGTTTTACAGAATCACCTATTCACCACCCCTCTAGGTGCTCTCAATATTGTGGCCTCTGCAGCTGACTTCCTTTGTCATCATTCTGAGTGGAGTTATGAATTGACCTAACATGCCTCAGGTGGATTCTTCCTCCAAAGCCCCTGGTCATCTTAGAGAATCTGTAAGCTTCCTCCCTTCTTTGGAGGAATTCGTTATCAGCCCGGATGTACTCATCCATCTTTTGAAGCAGCTTCTCTAGAGTTTGTGGGGGCTTCCTGGCAAAATATTAGGCGGTAGGTCCTGGGCGAAGACCTTTGATCATGGCCTCAATGACAATCTCATTGGGCACGGTAGGCGCTTGTGCCCTCAATCGCAAGAACCTTCGTACATATACCTGAAGGTACTCTTCATGGTCTTGCGTGCATTGGAATAGAGCCTGAGCTGTGACCGGCTTCATTTGAAAGCCTTGAAAGCTGGTAACCAACATGTCCTTAAGCTTCTGCCACGACGTGATAGCCCCTGGCCGAAGGGAAGAATACCATGTTTGGGCTACATTCTGGACTGCCATGACGAAGGACTTCGCCATGACTGCAGTATTGCCTCCATACGAAGATATAGTTGCTTTGTAGCTCATCAGAAACTGCTTTGGATCTGAATGCCCATCATACATGGGAAGCTGAGGTGGCTTGCATGACGGGGGCCATGGGGTAGCCTGCAGTTCTGCTGCCAAGGGAGAAGCATCATCAAAAGTAAATGCATCATGATTAAAATCATCATACCATCCATCTTCATTGAATAGGCCTTCCTGATGAAGCTCCCTGTACTGGGGCCTTCGGTTTGTTCATCTTGTGCAAGATGACGCACTTCTTCAGTAGCTTCATCGATCTTTCTTTGAAGATCAGCCAGCCGCGCCATCTTCTCCTTCTTTCTTTGTACTTGCTGATGGATGATGTCCATATCCCTGATCTCTTGGTCCAACTCCTCCTCTTGGAGTGTTGGACTGGTGGCTTTCCTCTTCTGGCTTCGGGCCTCTCGGGGAGACAGGGTCTCCTGGTTTGGGTCTAGCAGCTGCAATGTAGCAGTCCCTGGTGCTGAAGCTTTCTTCGATGGCATGACGAAGGTCAGTGCTTGCCGAAGGTGGTCAAAAGAGTTCACCCATGGTGGGCGCCAATGTTGGGAACATGTTCTCAAGTGCTATGAATTAAGAACAAGGCAACACAAAATGTTAAAAGTTAATGCCCTTCGTCCTTCGAAGCATTATTTCCCTTAGGATATAATGATCTTCAGACGAAGGTCATGAAGGACATACCTTCATCATCGCGGTATATATTAATAAAAGGAGAAGCATATGAAATGCAAGAGACAACGTGAACAATTATATAACGTTATCAATTCGTCCTCATTATATTATCATGGAAAAATAGAAACAAAACTAGATTACATATGTACCTTTGGCTTGACAGAAGGTAAAAGTACAAGTGTGACGCACGAGCAAGTACCAGTAAGCATGAACAGTATGGGGGAACTGTTCATCTATTTATAGGCACAGGACACAGCCTATGAGAAATTACATTCATGCCCTTTACATTTATTATTAACTAATAGACAATTCTATGAGGACTAGATAGCCTTTTCCCCTTTAAGTCGGTTCCTTTCTCCGCCATTTAGCCGAAGCTCCCCTGCATGTAGCTTCAGAGAAACTCCAACCTTTGTCATGATCATGCTTTTTACGTCGTACATGCTTTTAGCCCGAGCCCGAAGGTACCTGTTCACATGTCGCACTTGAAGATTTTGTTAAATCACGTTTTTGAGGACCTTCGGAGGATGAAGGCCCCCAACAAATACCCATTGAAAGATCTTTGAAACCATATATCAATTATAGATACTAATTGAGATATAATATCCAGAGGAGTACCAATTTGAAAGATACCAATTAAAAACATATTTTCGAATTTTTTTTTGAAATTGGTGGTGGTGCGATCCTTTTGCTTTGGGCTAATATTCTCTCCCCCTTTGGCATTAATCGCCAAAAATGGAGTCTGTTGTGAGCCCTTTGAAATTCACTCCCCCTTTGGCAAACAATATATGAGTGAAAGATTACACCAATGTGGAGATATGGCGGAATACCGGCAAAGAGTAGATAATACGATGGAGTTGAGTGGAAGCGTCGTCTTTGTCGAATACTCCATTTCCCTTTCAATTCTATGACTAAGTATAAGAATACACTTGAAAACACATTAGTCATAGACATAAAAGAGAGATGATCAAAGGTATATAAATGAGTTATGTGTGCAAAGTATTAATCAAAATTCCGAGAATCAAGAATGTTTAGCTCATTCCTAAGTTTGGTAAATGTTTTCTCATCTAATGGTTTGGTAAAGATATCGGCTAATTGTTCCTTGGTGCTAACATAAGCAATCTTGATATCCCCCCTTTGTTGGTGATATCTCAAAAAGTGATACCGAATGGCTATGTGCTTAGTGCCGATGTGTTCAACGGGATTATCCTCCATGCGGATTGCACTCTCATTATCACATAGGAGAGGGACTTTGCTAAATTTGTAGCCATAGTCCCTGAGGGTTTGCCTCATCCAAAGTAATTGCACACAACAATGGCCTACGGCAATATACTCGGCTTCGGCGGTGGAAAGAGCTACTGAGTTTTGTTTCTTTGAAGCCCAAGACACCAGTGATCTCCCTAGAAGTTGACAAGTCCCTGATGTGCTCTTCCTATCAATTTTACACCCTACACAATCAACATCTGAATATCCTAATAAATCAAAAGGGGATCCCTTGGGGTACCAAAGGCCAAACTTAGGAGTATAAACTAAATATCTCAAGATTCTTTTCACGGCCCTAAGGTGAACTTCCTTAGGATCAGCTTGGAACCTTGCACACATGCATACAGAAAGCATAATATCCGGTCGAGATGCACATAAATAGAGTAGAGATCCTATCATCGACCGGTATACCTTTTGATCTACAGATTTACCTCCCGTGTCGAGGTCGAGATGCCCATTAGTTCCCATGGGTGTCTTGATGGGCTTAGCATCCTTCATTCAAAACTTGGTAAGTATGTCTTGAATGTACTTCGTTTGGCTGATGAAGGTGCCCTCTTGGAGTTGCTTAACTTGAAATCCTAGAAAATACTTCAACTCCCCCATCATAGACATCTCGAATTTTTGAACCATGATCCTACTTAACTCTTCACAAGTGGATTTGTTAGTAGACCCAAATATGATATCATCAACATAAATTTGGCATACAAACAAATCTTTTGCAATAGTTTTAGTAAAGAGTGTAGGATCGGCTTTTTTGACTTCGAAGCCATTAGTGATAAAAAAATCTCGAAGGCATTCATACCATGCTCTTGGGGCTTGCTTGAGCCCATAAAGTGCCTTTGAGAGTTTAAACACATGGTTAGGATACTCACTATCCTCAAAGCTGGGAGGTTGCTCAACATAGACCTCTTCCTTGATTGGTCCATTGAGGAAGGCACTCTTCACGTCCATTTGATAGAGCTTAAAGCCATGGTAAGTAGCATAGGCAAGTAATATGCGAATTGACTCAAGCCTAGCTACAGGTGCATAGGTTTCACCGAAATCCAAACCTTCGACTTGTGAATATCCCTTGGCTACAAGTCGGGCTTTGTTCCTTGTCACCACACCATGCTCATCTTGCTTGTTGCGGAAAACCCACTTGGTTCCTACAACATTTTGGTTAGGACGTGGAACTAAATGCCATACCTCATTCCTCGTGAAGTTGTTGAGCTCCTCTTGCATTGCCAACACCTAATCCGAGTCTCTTAGTGCATCCTCCACCCTATATGGCTCAATAGAGGACACAAAAGAGTAATGTTCACAAAAATGAGCGACTCGAGATCGAGTGGTTACCCCCTTATGAATATCACTGAGGATGGTGTTCACGGGGTGATCTATTTGAATCGCCTAGTGGACTCTTGGGTGTGGTGGTCTTTGACCCTATCCTTCTTGGTCATCTTCCTTGTCTTGATTTTCTTCATATCCCCCTTGATCATTGTCCTCCACTTGAGGTGGCTCATCTTCTTGATCTTCATTTTCATCACCTTGAGCTTGATCCTCATCTTGGGTTGGTGGAGATGCTTGTATGGAAGATGGCAGTTGATCTTGTGCTTGTGGAGGCTCTTCGGATTCCTTAGGACACACATCCCCAATGGACATGTTCCTTAGCGCGACGCACAGAGCCTCTTCATCATCTAGCTCATCAAGTCAACTTGCTCCACTTAGGAGCCATTAGTCTCATCAAACACAATGTCACAAGAAACTTCAACTAGTCCAGTGGACTTGTTAAAGACTCTATATGCCCTTGTGTTTGAATCATATCCTAGTAAAAAGCCTTCTATAGCCTTAGGAGAAAATTTAGATTTTCTACCTCTTTTAACAAGAATAAAACATTTGCTACCAAAGGCTATAAAATATGAAACATTGGGCTTTTTACCGGTAAGGAGTTCATAGGATGTCTTCTTGAGGATTCGGTGAAGGTAGAGCCGGTTGATGGAGTAGCAGGTGGTGTTAATCGCCTCGGCCCAAAACTGGGCCGGTGTCTTGTACTCATCAAGCATGGTCCTAGCCATGTCAAGTAGAGTTCTATTCTTCCTCTCCACTACACCATTTTGTTGAGGTGTGTAGGGAGAAGAGAACTCATGCTTGATGCCCTCCTCCTCAAGAAAGCCTTCTATTTGAGAGTTCTTGAACTCCATCCCATTGTCGCTTCTAATCTTTTTGATCCTCAATCCGAACTCATTTTGAGCTCGTCTCAAGAATCCCTTTAAAGTCTCTTGGGTTTGTGATTTTTCCTACAAAAAGAATACCCAAGTCAAGCGAGAATAATCATCCACAATTACAAGACAATACTTACTCCCGCCGATGCTTATGTAAGCTATCGGGCCGAATAAATCCATGTGGAGTAGCTCAAGCGGCCTGTTGGTCGTCATGATGTTCTTGTGTGGATGATGGGCACCAACTTGCTTTCCTGCTTGGCATGCGCTACAAACCCTGTCTTTCTCAAAATGAACATTTGTTAGTCCTAAAATATGTTCTCCCTTTAGAAGCTTGTGAAGATTCTTCATCCCAACATGGGCTAGTCGACGATGCCAGAGCCAACCCATATTGGTCTTAGCAATTAAGCAAGTGTCGAGTTCAGCTCTATTGAAATCAACTAAGTATAGCTGACCCTCTAACACTCCCTTAAATGCTATTGAATCATCACTTCTTCTAAAGACAGTAACACCTACATCAGTAAATAGACAGTTGTAGCCCATATTGCATAATTGAGAAATAGAAAGCAAATTGTAATCTAAAGAATCTACAAGAAAAACATTGGAAATAGAATGGTCAGGTGATATAGCAATTTTACCAAGTCCTTTGACCAAACCTTGATTTCCATCCCCGAATGTGATAGCTCTTTGGGGATCTTGGTTTTTCTCATAGGAGGAGAACATCCTTTTCTCCCCAGTCATATGGTTTGTGCACCCGCTATCAATGATCCAACTTGAGCCTCCGGATGCATAAACCTACAAAACAATTTTAGGCCTTGTTCTTAGGTACCCAAACGGTCTTGGGTCCTTTCACATTAGAAACAAGCACCTTGGGTACCCAAACACAAGTCTTGGAGTGTAACACTATGAAAATCATTAAATAAAATAATACATTTAGTTAATATTGATATTAATGGTAATGAATTTTCTTTTAAGCGTGTGTCATTTATTTGCCTTTGGAATGATTTTTGGATGCTCATGATTGATTTTGGTCATTTAATAGCATTTCGTTTTAAATAAAAATCCTAGTAAATAATATATATAATAATATTAGTCCAAGAATTAATATCTTATTTATAAATAATTTTAGTTTGATTATTATGATTTTTAAGGTTATTTCAAAATGTATTTCGAATTTGGAAAAGGGAAATAAAAAAAAAAGAAAAGAAAAAGACCTAATCCTACCGGCCGTGAGGCCCATTAGGCCCAACAAGGCCCAGCCGCGCGGCCACCCCTTGACCTAGCCGCTGCTCCCCTGTGGCCGCCGCTCCCTATTCCTCTCTCTCTTCCAGCCGCCGCCCCCACCCGGCCTCTCTCTCTCCTCCCTTCTCTCCTTCCTGCTCACAGCCGCCATGGAGGACTGGAGCCGAGCCGCCCCAGCCGCACTCAAGACCGACACCCGCGCCTGTAGCCGCTGCAGGATCGCGTCGCCCCCACGCCGAGCGACCCTGAGCCAGCCTCGGGCCCCGACGCGCCACCAGCACCCCGCCCGAAGACGCGCCGCGCGTGCCCCTCGCTCAAGCCGCCTAAGCCTCTGCGCCGCGACCCCGACGTCCGTGCCCTGCGTAACGCGCCGAGCCCCACGCACACCGCCCAGGCCGGACGCGCGCAGCCGAGCCGCCTCGCCTCCCCGACTCCGACCGGCCGAGCACCTGCGCCCATCGAGCCGCCCGCGCGCCAAGGACCAGCGCGCAGCGCCTGCACGACCCCGCCCGACTGCCGCGCACAGGAAGCCGAGCAGCCACCCGTGCCAAGAACAGAAACCGCTCGCGACCGTTCGTCATGGCGATTAAAGAAACTTCAGTGGAGTCGTTACTCTCTCTCTCCCATCACTCCCTCTCATTCATGGCCGCCATGAAGCACCACGGCGACCTCTGCTCTCCCTCCCTTCCCCTCTATAAAACCACAGCCGAGCTCTTCTTTCTTCCTACCCCAAGCTCGCTTCCTCTTCTCGGTTCTCTCTTCCTCGGACCCTCGCTGTTCGTCGTCGTGAAGTTCGTCTCCGGACTGTCCGCGCAACACCTCATCGGAGCCCCGTCCGACGTCAAGAGCTCCTGCCCACACGCGCTGCAGCACCACTGCTCGCCGTCGTACCTCATCGCCGGAGTCCGTAGTACCTCGCCGGAGTTCGTCCACGCCGTACGTCGTTCACCATCCGTTCGCGCTCCGCCGTCCAATCGCAGCACTGGTGTTACGCCGTCCGTCGTCGACGCGACCGTGCAGCACGATGACCATGCTCGTTTCCCCGACCGTCGTTCATCCATGCGCATGAACGAGAACCCAACCAAGGTTGAAAACAATCCACTGATTTATTTCTTATTTTGAATCTTGCGATTTATCGTTGTAATATTACGGTGATACGATTTGGTGATTCGTGTATGATTGTAGAGATTTCATTTTATACGTGTAGTCAAAATCGAACCCCGCGACAATATTTTAAATACGCGTATGATTTTATAGTTCTAAAAATGAACACGGTCACTATTCACTACTACAGTGATTTTTATACTAGAATTGTTTACAGATTTGATTTCGCTGTAGTGTGTGGAATAATAATGGTTAGTAGTATTTTAAGTGTAAACATATTGACGTGAAGAAATTGAAATAGACACCAAGTCACGTATTTTCGGTCGAATGAAAAATTTATAGATTTTACTGTTCATAATAAAAGTATTCATAAGTATGACACTTAATTACTTAGAATTAGTAAGATGCTCATTTATGTCATAATAACCATGAATTGGTTATTAAAAGTCCCATTTAATAATTTACAATTAATTCTTAGTATATTAGTGTTAGAGGAATTAAATAAACAATTTTTAGTTATACGTATAAATTCTATTTAGAAAAGAAAGGAGAAAACCGAAAGAGTAGAATTTATAATAATGTAAAATGACTTAACTAGACACTCATGCTTTCCTATTAAAGAAATTGATAGTTAAATTGGTAAATATAGGTTTCTTACTAAAGAATTAGAGAATTTGTTTCTAACTATAAAATGACTTTTTTTTTAGACATCACGATTTTGATTTAATGGAATTTGTTATAGAGGTTTAAGTATAGCCGTACTAAATAGTAATATGTCTAATAATGATATAATGGTTTAAATAAGTGCTCACACTGTCATAACTAAAATGATAGTCAATAATATACTAATAAATATAGTATTCATTCTAATTACATAGATCATTTGTTCCTACAATAGAATTTAAAGGTAATTAATAGACTAATTATCTTTTATCATAATCAAACCGATAGTCAATTTGTTCTTAACTAGATTTATGACGTGATCAATGATTTCATAGAATTTAATCCATATTATATACGAATCACTTAGTTTTTCCTAAAGGATAAAATAAAGTAATAAGAGTTTAAGTTCTTTTATAACTAAAATATTACTTCATAAATTGACCTTGATTATAACTTTCCTAATAAAGAATATAGGCCATGTACTTTATAATAAAAGATAGTTATTTGTTTATTGCATGAAAACCCACTTAAGGCCCATAACCTGAATCATCATAAAATAGGTGTTCAATAATAATGATCTTTTTACATAAAATCTATTTAGACTTATATCTTAATTTATCATAAGTGATGGGTTTTAACAATGAATTAGATGCTCCATAATGCTTCTAAAATTAATAGCGTGATTAGTAGCCCATTAACCCTAGATATATAACTTATATCTATTCTAAAAGGTTAAAAATGTTTAATATCGTTATAACATGTTTTATCGTCTTATAAATCCTTTATCTTAGACGTATCACGTATGACGATTTATAAAAGATTAATTTGGTGAACTAATATTATATATTTAATTAAGATATTTTAAGCTCATGTCTTGTTTTATAAATTATAGATCACACATTTTTAAAAAGAATATCTTCTTAATTATAACCATTACTTACAACGTTTTTGAAAAACGAACGCTCTTTTCGTTAGGCTTTCTTTTAGCTCTATGTATGGTGAATGTTGTATGTTATTGAATGGTGTTTGCTCTTCTTGTTTGTTTGTGTGATATTCAGTGGTTGATCTAGTAGTTAAGAATCAAGATCTATTCCGATCCCTGGAAGAACCTCAAGTTTTCTATAAGCAAGGCAAGTGGACTTCTCCCTCTGCATACTCTGTTTGATCCCAAACAATACATTTAATAAAGTTTATTCTTTTGGATATATGTGCATAATTTGACGGGTTACCTATTTAGATAACCTTTCCAACCTTATTCCTTGATCAAAACTGGGTATTATACTTTACTTTCGTAGCTATGCTATTGCTACAACTTAACTTTATGCAGTCACTCCCGTTTATGGTATTAATGTTTCAAATGGTAAGTTTACTTTATTGTTGTTAACCCGATGGTTAAACAAGATTATTGCATATTAATTGGAACATGGAGTGACCACCCGGGAAAACAGTGCTACCATGAGAACTATCATGGCTCTGGTCTTGGCTAAATAACTAGGGAAGTCTTATGTTGGGTGCTGGTCGTGGTCGACAGGAACAGGGGCATCTGGCAAGCTCTTATAGTTCCGGCTCAGGCAGATTGGATACGGGCATAGTTCCAAAGCTTTACCCTGTAGTCTGGACTATAAGTTGGTTACGGTAGGTGTGCCTTATGCAGTTTGACCATTTCCAGCATTTGCGTAATGAGGACTCTAGGGAGAAGCCTCGTAGTGAGACCCTGGCCATTCACCTCGGAAGTGAATACGGGTCTAGCTAACCCGGGCTAGAAGGGAATCGCGACTCATGGGTAAAGATGCGCCACCTCTGCAGAGTGTAAAACTGATATATCAGCCGTGCTCACGGTTATGAGCAGCCTGGACTCCTCACATGATAATTGAACTTGAAGATGGAAATAAATCGAGATCCGATGATCTGCCAATGGTTTGCTTAAGTGGTTTCACTTAAGTGTTGTTGATATATTCTTATACCTTTATTTAATGGGATTACTTGGGATTCACACTTATTAGTAAGACAGGTGTTGTTAATAAAATGTTGACCAACTAAAATGCTTACTGCTCAACCTTAGCCTCACCTTGTTACCTTGCATTAGTTTTTCCCCCACTTGCTGAGCCCCGACCATAAGTGAGCTCACCCTTGCTTAATTTTGATCAGAAGTTGCAGATGAAGATATGATGCTGAACTCCACGGATGCTAGTCTAGCGATACCCCCGGTCATCTTCCTGTGGATGGATGTCCATGTTCGCTGTACTTTGATGAATAAAGGTTAAGACATTATGTCTGTTTGAAGTGTAATATGTTAATAAAGTCGTTATTTACGCTTTTATGCATTGTTCTTTTGATATATTACACTTGTGACGTCAACATATGTGTGGAAATAGATCCTGGCACACATATGCTATGCACCCGGCTCTGTCCTTGGGAAACGGGTGTGACAGAAGTGGTATCAAAGCAATGTGACCGTAGGTCGCTAGATTAGTTAGAAATGGAAAGCCCAACCAGTCTTTCAAAGCCTGATATATTTTCCTCCATAAAAACTTACTTTATATCAAAACTCGTCTCTTTTATTTTCAACTCTTCTTGTCTGATTCTTCGTCTATCAGAAGGTTCTAATGAGAAGCATTGCAAGATGATCAAGCTAGGATTGCGGAACTTGAAGCGAAGTTTGCTCGAAGAAACCTTTTCAAAGCTTTCGACGATGCCCTATTCTCTGTCTTATCCCCACTCCGCAAGAAATTTTGTTATGGATCCCCTGGATCTATTATTTGACTTCTTGGTTAGGTTGATAGGATTGTTCTTTAGTATTAAGATTTTCGACTAGATCGGTAAAGACGACATTATATTATAGTGGTTTTCTAATCCCTAATATTGCTATATAACCCTTGACTTCTTATACTTTTGTTTTCTTGCCATTATATTGCCACCCTTGCGCAATATCTACCTTGATATATTAAACTTTTGTCTCTCTACTTTTCTCCTTGATAATGCTTACTCCCTAACTCACTTCATATCCTTGGTTGTATCATTTATCCTCACTTTAATAGTTCATGGTTATCTTATTTCACTCTTGTCCATGAACAAATATGTCTTGTCTAACTCCTTGATATTTCTAATATGATTCCTTGACTTTATAATATCTTTCTTATTCCAAACCTTGTCTCACCTTTTGTTTTGGTTGAATGGGTAGAATTGGATTGTGTTGTGCTGATATGTTTGAGTTTATGTTAGTTATATTTGTGACTATGTTTGATTTGCTTCTTTGTAATGATTGTTGTTGTATTGTGTGACTTTGTTTCCACAATGACATCAGTTAGCTAGGTAAAATCTTAGATAAATGGGTTTTCTCTGCTCTCTATAATCTGTCTTTGCTCAACCCTTTTGTCCCTTCCATTCTTCCATACCCATACAGATGTCAGACCTTGGAATCTCAACTACGAGTGATGTCATTAAGTGCAAAGAATGTGGTGTGTTGGCAAGTCAAAACAACACTATAAATAAAACAGCTGATGAACAGACAATCAAGACCCAAAATGATGCACAACCAAACCAACAGACAAGTAACCTTGGAACATGTTGTTGTTGTGAGTACTATGGAATTCCTTGTCGCCAGATCGGTACAAATGAAAGTGAAACTACAAAACAGAAGAACCGAATTTTATTTTCTGGCATAAATAGACAAATGTCCCCCCAAGAACATCTAATAGCAGATGCACTGTCAGACGATGAATTGCCAGGTTTTCCAAAGAGGAAACATCACAAGGATGCCCAGCCCCAAGAAGAAACACAAGAGTGTTACATTGATGGATGGACTATTACCTGCACACAGCTTCAGCCTCGTCGTCGCATCAGGTCCAAGAAACAAAAAGAGAAACATAGAAAAAGTCAAGAAATAACTTCAAGAAAAGCTTGCTATCAATGTGGACGTGAAGGTCATTACTTCCGTAACTGTCCTGAGAAGAGTTCGCTACAGACCACCTCCAAGATGAAGCTATCTCAGTCTCTAGACATGGAATATGAACAAAAATGCATAGAAACTTCTACAAACAACGCAAAGACAACTCCACCATGTAACTTATCAAGTCGTGCTTGCTTTGGCTGTGGTGATACCGGCCATCTTGTTAATGGTTGTCCTAAGAAGGATGTGGAGATCAATAAGGTCCAAAAGAAAAGACAACACCCTCAAACCCATGCATCAACAAAGAATAAACAACGAAAAGAGACCACAGGAAGGATAAGTTATGCAGGGACAGAAACCATTCCATATGATGATGCAGTAATTTTTGGAACACTAGTCATTCACACAACCATCGCCACCGTGTTGTATGATCCTCGTATAACACATTCTCTTATCAGTGCCCAGTTTGCAACAAAGTATGGTATCTTTAAGTGTCCCTTAAGATCAAGAAAGACCATCAGTACACCTGAAGGAAAAATGTTAGTAAACTATATATGTCCGAAAGTAAGTGTTAAAATCAACGGGATAGATTTTTCAGCTGATCTCCTAGTGATAGAATCAATGGGAAAGGATGTGATTCTTGGAAAGAATTGGTTACAAAGAACTAAGGCAGTAATCCAACATAGAACCATATGTTTGGAAACCCCATCTGGAGAAAGAATAATAGTTGAAGACAATCGACCTTCAGCTCAGATTGGTACATCTATCAAGGAAAAATAATATATCATTTAGCTAGAAGAAGGAGTATGTCTCACGAAAAAAAAAATGTCAAGTTGTTGCCCCTTTCAAGATTTGTAATAGTGCTAAGTGGTATATGAATAAATTTGGAGAATCTCTCGCACCTATCGTGTTTTGCCTCTTTATAAGAAAATAAAGTATGGTGTCATCTGCTATACGCAGACAAAGTGATGCTCCACTCTAGTTATCCTAAAGTCCCGCTCAAGTCTTTCTCTCAATTTATACTCAAAGAAATACTCTTGGATCAGAAAGATTATTTGGATATCATGCTCTGTAATTTACAAGGTTCAAAAGATCTTTGTTAAGGAATATGACACCTGTAAACTCTCAAAGTATGATGAAGCTAGTAGAAATCTGAAACCATCCTTGTTCCTTAACTAATCTTATATTGGAAATCAAAATGTAGCTCTTTATCTTGATGTCATACAAGCCTCTTATGCAGTCTGTCTCACTAACCCTTTTTACCCTCTGACTAGATGATGAACCCCAATGGAAATGAAGTAAATGATGCCAACGACAATATTCCTACCTTAACAACTATGAACGAGAGAAATGAGTCACCGAGATATTCGATGAATGGAATGAAGAACAACAAAAGGAATAGAAAAATGTTTGGATACATGATTAGTCCACCTCAACCACAAGCGAAAGCCACGAAACACATGGATACCCAAACAGAAGAATCAAGTCAGGCTCAGCTATATGAGATACAGACACCCAATCAACCCTCACCCCCTGTTGGTCAAGCAAAGTTGACTCGCAAAGAACTCAAAGCAAGAGGTTCTTGCTACTACTGCAAAAATGAAGGACATATTATCCGCGAATGTCCCAAGAAGCGTCTAGACCGACTAGAGAAGAAAGCTACCAAGCATGACCTAAGCAATAGTTCAGAAGACCCACCATTTTATAAGTATGATGATGAAGGTCGCTTGATTAGTATACATTTTGGAGCAAAGAAGTAAGGAAGTTCCTTAAGTTTGGAGAAGTTCAATGAGAACTAAGAACCTACAAATAAACCATGTATCTCCTTTGCTTTCGTGCTAGCCTTCCTTAATCTCGAGGACGAGATTCTTTTTAAGAGGGGTAGATTTGTAACACTATGAAAATCATTAAATAAAATAATACATTTAGTTAATATTGATATTAATGGTAATGAATTTTCTTTTAAGCGTGTGTCATTTATTTGCCTTTGGAATGATTTTTGGATGCTCATGATTGATTTTGGTCATTTAATAGCATTTCGTTTTAAATAAAAATCCTAGTAAATAATATATATAATAATATTAGTCCAAGAATTAATATCTTATTTATAAATAATTTTAGTTTGATTATTATGATTTTTAAGGTTATTTCAAAATGTATTTCGAATTTGGAAAAGGGAAAAAAAAAGACCTAATCCTACCGGCCGTGAGGCCCATTAGGCCCAACAAGGCCCAGCCGCGCGGCCACCCCTTGACCTAGCCGCTGCTCCCCTGTGGCCGCCGCTCCCTATTCCTCTCTCTCTTCCAGCCGCCGCCCCCACCCGGCCTCTCTCTCTCCTCCCTTCTCTCCTTCCTGCTCACAGCCGCCATGGAGGACTGGAGCCGAGCCGCCCCAGCCGCACTCAAGACCGACACCCGCGCCTGTAGCCGCTGCAGGATCGCGTCGCCCCCACGCCGAGCGACCCTGAGCCAGCCTCGGGCCCCGACGCGCCACCAGCACCCCGCCCGAAGACGCGCCGCGCGTGCCCCTCGCTCAAGCCGCCCGAGCCTCTGCGCCGCGACCCCGACGTCCGTGCCCTGCGTAACGCGCCGAGCCCCACGCACACCGCCCAGGCCGGACGCGCGCAGCCGAGCTGCCTCGCCTCCCCGACTCCGACCGGCCGAGCACCTGCGCCCATCGAGCCGCCCGCGCGCCAAGGACCAGCGCGCAGCGCCTGCACGACCCCGCCCGACTGCCGCGCACAGGAAGCCGAGCAGCCACCCGTGCCAAGAACAGAAACCGCTCGCGACCGTTCGTCATGGCGATTAAAGAAACTTCAGTGGAGCCGTTACTCTCTCTCTCCCATCACTCCCTCTCATTCATGGCCGCCATGAAGCACCACGGCGACCTCTGCTCTCCCTCCCTTCCCCTCTATAAAACCACAGCCGAGCTCTTCTTTCTTCCTACCCCAAGCTCGCTTCCTCTTCTCGGTTCTCTCTTCCTCGGACCCTCGCTGTTCGTCGTCGTGAAGTTCGTCTCCGGACTGTCCGCGCAACACCTCATCGGAGCCCCGTCCGACGTCAAGAGCTCCTGCCCACACGCGCTGCAGCACCACTGCTCGCCGTCGTACCTCATCGCCGGAGTCCGTAGTACCTCGCCGGAGTTCGTCCACGCCGTACGTCGTTCACCATCCGTTCGCGCTCCGCCGTCCAATCGCAGCACTGGTGTTACGCCGTCCGTCGTCGACGCGACCGTGCAGCACGATGACCATGCTCGTTTCCCCGACCGTCGTTCATCCATGCGCATGAACGAGAACCCAACCAAGGTTGAAAACAATCCACTGATTTATTTCTTATTTTGAATCTTGCGATTTATCGTTGTAATATTACGGTGATACGATTTGGTGATTCGTGTATGATTGTAGAGATTTCATTTTATACGTGTAGTCAAAATCGAACCCCGCGACAATATTTTAAATACGCGTATGATTTTATAGTTCTAAAAATGAACACGGTCACTATTCACTACTACAGTGATTTTTATACTAGAATTGTTTACAGATTTGATTTCGCTGTAGTGTGTGGAATAATAATGGTTAGTAGTATTTTAAGTGTAAACATATTGACGTGAAGAAATTGAAATAGACACCAAGTCACGTATTTTCGGTCGAATGAAAAATTTATAGATTTTACTGTTCATAATAAAAGTATTCATAAGTATGACACTTAATTACTTAGAATTAGTAAGATGCTCATTTATGTCATAATAACCATGAATTGGTTATTAAAAGTCCCATTTAATAATTTACAATTAATTCTTAGTATATTAGTGTTAGAGGAATTAAATAAACAATTTTTAGTTATACGTATAAATTCTATTTAGAAAAGAAAGGAGAAAACCGAAAGAGTAGAATTTATAATAATGTAAAATGACTTAACTAGACACTCATGCTTTCCTATTAAAGAAATTGATAGTTAAATTGGTAAATATAGGTTTCTTACTAAAGAATTAGAGAATTTGTTTCTAACTATAAAATGACTTTTTTTTTAGACATCACGATTTTGATTTAATGGAATTTGTTATAGAGGTTTAAGTATAGCCGTACTAAATAGTAATATGTCTAATAATGATATAATGGTTTAAATAAGTGCTCACACTGTCATAACTAAAATGATAGTCAATAATATACTAATAAATATAGTATTCATTCTAATTACATAGATCATTTGTTCCTACAATAGAATTTAAAGGTAATTAATAGACTAATTATCTTTTATCATAATCAAACCGATAGTCAATTTGTTCTTAACTAGATTTATGACGTGATCAATGATTTCATAGAATTTAATCCATATTATATACGAATCACTTAGTTTTTCCTAAAGGATAAAATAAAGTAATAAGAGTTTAAGTTCTTTTATAACTAAAATATTACTTCATAAATTGACCTTGATTATAACTTTCCTAATAAAGAATATAGGCCATGTACTTTATAATAAAAGATAGTTATTTGTTTATTGCATGAAAACCCACTTAAGGCCCATAACCTGAATCATCATAAAATAGGTGTTCAATAATAATGATCTTTTTACATAAAATCTATTTAGACTTATATCTTAATTTATCATAAGTGATGGGTTTTAACAATGAATTAGATGCTCCATAATGCTTCTAAAATTAATAGCGTGATTAGTAGCCCATTAACCCTAGATATATAACTTATATCTATTCTAAAAGGTTAAAAATGTTTAATATCGTTATAACATGTTTTATCGTCTTATAAATCCTTTATCTTAGACGTATCACGTATGACGATTTATAAAAGATTAATTTGGTGAACTAATATTATATATTTAATTAAGATATTTTAAGCTCATGTCTTGTTTTATAAATTATAGATCACACATTTTTAAAAAGAATATCTTCTTAATTATAACCATTACTTACAACGTTTTTGAAAAACGAACGCTCTTTTCGTTAGGCTTTCTTTTAGCTCTATGTATGGTGAATGTTGTATGTTATTGAATGGTGTTTGCTCTTCTTGTTTGTTTGTGTGATATTCAGTGGTTGATCTAGTAGTTAAGAATCAAGATCTATTCCGATCCCTGGAAGAACCTCAAGTTTTCTATAAGCAAGGCAAGTGGACTTCTCCCTCTGCATACTCTGTTTGATCCCAAACAATACATTTAATAAAGTTTATTCTTTTGGATATATGTGCATAATTTGACGGGTTACCTATTTAGATAACCTTTCCAACCTTATTCCTTGATCAAAACTGGGTATTATACTTTACTTTCGTAGCTATGCTATTGCTACAACTTAACTTTATGCAGTCACTCCCGTTTATGGTATTAATGTTTCAAATGGTAAGTTTACTTTATTGTTGTTAACCCGATGGTTAAACAAGATTATTGCATATTAATTGGAACATGGAGTGACCACCCGGGAAAACAGTGCTACCATGAGAACTATCATGGCTCTGGTCTTGGCTAAATAACTAGGGAAGTCTTATGTTGGGTGCTGGTCGTGGTCGACAGGAACAGGGGCATCTGGCAAGCTCTTATAGTTCCGGCTCAGGCAGATTGGATACGGGCATAGTTCCCAAAGCTTTACCCTGTAGTCTGGACTATAAGTTGGTTACGGTAGGTGTGCCTTATGCAGTTTGACCATTTCCAGCATTTGCGTAATGAGGACTCTAGGGAGAAGCCTCGTAGTGAGACCCTGGCCATTCACCTCGGAAGTGAATACGGGTCTAGCTAACCCGGGCTAGAAGGGAATCGCGACTCATGGGTAAAGATGCGCCACCTCTGCAGAGTGTAAAACTGATATATCAGCCGTGCTCACGGTTATGAGCAGCCTGGACTCCTCACATGATAATTGAACTTGAAGATGGAAATAAATCGAGATCCGATGATCTGCCAATGGTTTGCTTAAGTGGTTTCACTTAAGTGTTGTTGATATATTCTTATACCTTTATTTAATGGGATTACTTGGGATTCACACTTATTAGTAAGACAGGTGTTGTTAATAAAATGTTGACCAACTAAAATGCTTACTGCTCAACCTTAGCCTCACCTTGTTACCTTGCATTAGTTTTTCCCCCACTTGCTGAGCCCCGACCATAAGTGAGCTCACCCTTGCTTAATTTTGATCAGAAGTTGCAGATGAAGATATGATGCTGAACTCCACGGATGCTAGTCTAGCGATACCCCCGGTCATCTTCCTGTGGATGGATGTCCATGTTCGCTGTACTTTGATGAATAAAGGTTAAGACATTATGTCTGTTTGAAGTGTAATATGTTAATAAAGTCGTTATTTACGCTTTTATGCATTGTTCTTTTGATATATTACACTTGTGACGTCAACATATGTGTGGAAATAGATCCTGGCACACATATGCTATGCACCCGGCTCTGTCCTTGGGAAACGGGTGTGACATGGAGCCCTTGTGTTTGGCCACAACATATTTGGCAACTACTTTGCCTGATTTGTTAGTTAAAACATATGAAGCATCAAAAGTCTTAAATGAAATGTTATGGTCATTTGATGCAGTAGGAGATTTCTTTTTAGGCAATTTAACATGGGTTGATTGCCTAGAACTAGATGCCTCTTTTTTATACATAAAAGCATGATGTGAAACAGAATGAGACTTCCTAGAATGAATTCTCCTAATTTTATGCTCAGGATAACCAGCAGGATATAAAATGTAACCCTCGTTATCCTGAACCATGGGAGCCTTACCCTTAACAAAATTAGACAATTTCTTGGGGGCATTAAGCTTGACATTGTCTCCCTGTTGGAAGCCAATGCCATCCTTAATGCCAGGTGTCTCCCATTATAGAGCATACTTCAAGCAAATTTGAATTTTTCATTTTCTAAGTCATTCTCATTAATTTTAGCACTAAGTTGAGCTATGTGATCATTTTGTTGTTTAATTAAAGCTAGGTGATCATGGATAGCATCAACATTAATGTCTCTACAACTAGTACAAATAGAAACATGATCAACACTAGATGTAGAGGGTGTCACACCCGGTTCCAGGGGTAGAACCGAGCGCATATCATATGTGTGCCAGGATCCATTTCCACACATATGTTGACGTCACAAGTGTAATATATCAAAAGACAATGCAATAAAGGCGTAAAGAGAGTAGAATACTTTATTACATCATCTGAAACATTGTATCTTTAACAAGTACCACATCAAAGTAAAGCGGAAATAAACAACTAGGCAGTCTCCCACAGGAAGATGACCGGCGCATCGTTAGACTTAGAATTCATCATCGTCGATAAAATCTCCATCAAAGTCTCCAACATCACCCTCTGATCAAAATATTAGCAAGGGTGAGCTCACTTATGGTCGGGGCTCAGCAAGTGGGGGAAAAACTAATGCAGGTATAACAAGGTGAGGCTAAGGTTGAGCAGTAAGCATTTTAGTTGGTCAATATTTTATTAACAACACCTGTCTTACCAATAAGTGTGAATCCCAAATATCCCATTTAAACAAAGGAATATGAGTATAACAAAAACACTTAAGTGAAATCACTTAAGCAAATTATTGGCAGATCATCGGATCTCAATTTAATTCCATCTTCAAGTTCAATTATCATGTGAGGAGTCCAGGTCGCTCTTAACCGGGAGTACGACTGATATATCAGTTTTACACTCTGCAGAGGTGGTACAACTTTACCCACAAGCCATGTATCCCATCTAGCCCGGGTTGATCGGACCCTTAGACACTGCCGAGGTGAATGGCTAGGGATCCATTATGAGGCTTTCACAAAATACACTTAATACGAAGCAACCCGCTAAGGTTTCTAAGACGATGGTGGTGGCCCCCTGGGTGAAGTACCTTAGCCAAGAATACGACCCCATGTTAACGTGGGCTGCCAGCACCTACCGCTCCCCCTCTTGCCCATCTTTCAGGTAAGGTTGCTAGGCACTAAGCATATAGAGCTAATTACCAAAGCCAGAGCCATGATAGCACTCGTGGTTGCACTGTTATCCTGGGTGGTCACTCCATGTTCCAATTAATATGTAATAAAGTTATCTTAACCATTGGGTTAATGTCATAATTGCCAATTAACATTTTGGAACATTAATACCAATTAATGAGTGACATTAAAAATCATTAAGTTGAGCGGTAGCATAAATCTTGCAAAGCTTAATAATTTTCCCAGGTTAAATAAGGAATACAGGTAGTAAATCTAGGAAATCCTTAATTAGGTAAACCCATCAAAATTATGCAATATATCAAAAAGTAAACATTATTATATGTAATGAGTGGGTACAAAAAGAATATGCAGAGGGAGAATCCACTTGCCTTGCTCAAATACGTCCCGCGGATCGTCCTCGAACGAGTTCGGATCTCCTACCGCACAATCGGCTTCTAATAGAGTCGCATAGCGCACATACAAAAATAAAACATACACAAATAAATAAACATGCACCATTTCATAAACATACACCAATACATCATTAAACACACATTAACATATCGCACTAATCACATCTTAAATTCGTCCTAATCGCGTAAATACTTATTAATTCACTTATAGCTATTATTGTGAATCCTAATGATGAATTATGGGTGGGTGCAATAAATACAGTTTTAACTAGTATTAATTTATTTTAACACCATCAATGAAAATTAATGACAATTATCATCTTTTAATACTAATAACTAAATTAATACCTTTTATTATTCCTAACTCAAATTATTTAGTATAGCAAAAATGAATTTAACATTCTAAAAAATGCTTGTAAACACTATTTGAACTTTTTCCAACACAAGCGAGATTATTTTGACATAAACTAGTACTTTAACAATTTTAGTGCTAAATTTGTGAACATGCCTATTTGGCTAGTAGAAATCTACTTTCCATACTTCCGGTGATATTTTCCTCTTTTCTTTCTAAAAGAAGATATTAATTAAATAATCAGATAAATCATCTAAAAATCCTATATTCATATGACATGTGTTCTATACCATTTTTTCTAAATCCACTTAAAATGCACCTATAATTCTCCAAATAGTTTCTAAAGTTTATTGTGACCAAATTTAACTACAAAAACTCTTATCTATTGTTTTTATCACCAACATGACTATTCAATCTATGTCATATTTTCTAATCCAAAAATCATTGCATCGATTAACATGGAATATCACGGTGCACTAACAATCGCATTTCTCTACCAAAATTCTATAATGCACATACACATAAGAATTGCGATTCACACGTGTTCATATTACAACAAACAAAATATACAACTAATGAATCGGATCAAAAAGTGTTTTATAAAATACACAAAATAAATTTGGGTCGTCTTCAACCTTAGGTTCGCGCGTGTGACGGGGATGGATCGACGGGGTTCGGCCGAGTGGAGAAGAGCAGGGATCGACTACGGACGGCGGATGGCGTAGCTCCGGCGACGAACTACGGGCTCCGTGAACTCCGGCGATGAACGGCAACGAACGACGAGCGGCACTAGCGATGAGCGAGGAGCACTAGAGAAAGAGGCGAGCTCAGGTAGGAGAGTATGGAGAGGGCTATGCTGCCTTTTATAGAGAGAGGGAGGGAAGAAGAAGGGTCCGCCAGAGAGAGTAACACGGTCTTCAATGGCCATCACAGCGACAGTTTCTAACGAGCGTAATGGAGGGAAGGAGAAACGGAAGGGTTCATGCTCCATTAACATCAAGACGAACGGACGGCGGTTTCATGGCGCTTGGACTCGGGTGTGCGTGGCGTCGCGGTCGGGACTTGCCGAGGCTCGCCCGGTCGGCTTGGGGCGCTCGCGTGCGGCTGAGGCGTGGCTCGGCCGACCTGCGCAGGGCGGGGCGCACGGCTTGCGCGCGCGCGCGGCGCGAGAGCAGGGCGCGCTCGACCGGCTGCTGGGTGGCGCGCTCGGTCGGCATCATGCGCGCGCGAGGAATGCGTAGGGCGTGGCGCTTGGAGCTCCTGCGCGAGCGAGAGAGAGAGAAGCGAGGGGAGAGAGAGAGAACAGGGGAGAGAGAAGGGGTAGTAGAGGCTGGCTGCGGCGGCTTAGGGAGTGGAGAAGGCAGCAGGCGCGCGCGTGCCTAGCGCGTTAGGGTTGGGGTGGTTGGGCCCCTAGTGGGCTGGCTGGGTGTAGGTTTAGTTTTTGTTTTCTTTTTTTAATTCCGAAATACCTTTCTATATAGCTCAAAAATTCATAAAACTTCACCAAATTATTTATAAATAACATATTTATTTTTACAATAATAATCATTATATTATTTAATTATTATATTAACTACTAGGATCTCTTTTTGCAAATACTTGATAATAAACATCCGATAATCAATCAAGCGCACACAACAAAAATTGATTCAAAATGCCAATAAATAATTAAACACTTAAAAAAATTATGACCCTAATTAATATAATAACTAAATTCATTATTTTTATTTGATGGCTTTTGTAAGCTGGCGCATCTTGGTACTTCCAGGGTGAATAGATTAAGCTGAATCATGAGCTTCTCTCAAGATAAGTTGGCGCAGGTGTTCAATTTCTAGTACGCAGATTCTCTTCTTAAACCATATGGTGCCTTGTTCATCTTCCGTGAAATCTAGGGCTTTACCCAAACTAATCAAAGCTTTAATTTCCTTGATTTTCTCATCAGACTCTTGTCCTTTACGAATCTCTTCTTCCAAAGTAGATTCAACTTCCATAACTGTTGCTTCTACATTATTGATCATACCAAGGTTGAGTTGTTCCATTTCCTAGCACAATTCCTGTGACATCAAATGAGTAGTGATGTTGTTCACTTGACCCTTACGGCTCAAAGCATCAGCTACTACATTCGCTTTTCCAGGGTGATATTGTATCTCCAAATCATAGTCCTTAATTAACTCAAGCCATCTTCTCTGTCTTAGATTGAGTTCCTTCTGAGTGAATATATATTTCAAGCTTTTGTGATCCGTGAAGATTTTGCACTTGTTTCCAATCATATAGTGCCTCCAAATCTTCAAAGCATGCACTACGGCAGCTAGTTCTAGATCATGCGTAGGGTAATTCTTCTCATGCTTCCTCAACTGCCTTGAAGCATAAGCAATCACCTTTCCTTCTTGCATTAGCACACATCCAAGTCCAAGGTGTGATGCATCGCAATACACATCAAATCCCTTATGGATGTCTGGCATTACCAGTATTGGTGCAGTGGTTAACCTCTTCTTGAGTTCTTCAAAACAATTCTGGCAAGCTTCATCCCATTTGAACTCTTTGCCTTTCTCTAGTAGAGAGGTAAGTGGTTTCACTAACCTGGAAAAACCTTCAATAAATCTTCTATAGTTTTCTGCTAATCCAAGAAAACTTCTGATCTTGGACGCATCCTTTGGTTGCTTCCAATCCAGTATCTCACTTATCTTTCCTTAGTCCACTTTAATTCCACCATCGGTAACAATATGTCCTAAGAAAGCAACTTCCTTCAACCAAAAATCACACTTCGAGAATTTTGCGTACAGTTGGTTGTCACGAAGCTTTTGTAGGACTAGCCTTAGATGATCTTCGTGTGTTTCTTCATTCGGAGAATATATCAGTATGTCGTCAATGAATACAACCACAAACTGATTCAGATATTCCATGAATACTTTATTCATCAAGTTCATAAAGTATGCTGGTGCATTAGTCAGTCCAAACGACATGACCAAAAACTCATACAATCCGTATCTCATCGTGAAGGCTGTCTTGGATATATCTTCTGCTCAAATCTTTAACTGATGATATCCCGATCTCAGATCTATCTTCGAGAATATCTTAGCTCCTTTCATATGATCAAATAAATCTTCAATCCGAGGTAATGGGTATTTATTCTTGATGGTTACTTCATTCAAACTTCTATAATCGACGCACATTCTCCTTGAACCATCTTTCTTGTTCACAAATAGCACTGGGGCTCCCCAAGGGGATGAACTTCGGCGAATGAAACCTTTTTCTAGTAATTCTTCTATTTGTTTCTTCAGTTCTACTAAATCTTTGACATCCATTCTATATGGTCTTTTCGAGATAGGTGTGGTTCCGGGTACTAATTCAATAGAAAACTCTATAACACGGTCAGGTGGCATACCTGGTAATTCCTCCGGAAATACGTCTGGGTATTCGCACACTACTTTAATATTTTCCAAGGGCTTTTCTTCCAAGTGATTGATCACTGTTTTCTCTTTTTCATCTGTTGACTTGTCTATGTTAACTTGGATTCTTTCACCTTGAGGACTTGTCAACATAATTGTTCCATTGGCACACCGTATCACTCCATCACAACTTTTCAACCAGTTGCATCCCAGAATCACATCAATACCATTGGATCCTAGGACCACTGGGTCGACTGAAAAATCTATTCCTTGAATCTTGATATTAACATGGGGGCATGAGTGTGTGGCCTTCATGTCACCTCCCGGTGAACTAATGTGTAATATCCTCTTCAGAGGGTACTTAGGTATGTTATGTTTTTCCACAAATGACTCAGTTATAAATGAATGTGATGCTCCAGAGTCAAATAAAACTGATGCAGGTATGGAGTTAACAAGGAACATACCATACACTATGTCAGCATTCTCAGGCACTGATTCCGCAGTGATGTGATTGACTCTTCCTCTGCTCTGGTTCTGTGGTGTCTTGTTTTGAGCAGATCCACGAGCGGGGGTGTTTTAGTCATTTCTCTGATTATTGCCTTTATGGGGTGTCTGCTGGTTGCGCCTTGGGCAGTTGTTGGCATAGTGGCCTAGTTCACCGCACTTGAAATAGCCGTTGGGTTGGACTGGTGCGTTGCTTCTGGCCTGCGTGTTATTGGTGCCACCTTGACGATTCTGTGAACCAGATCTCTGATTGTTATGAGAGTTACTCCTTTGCTGATTCTGACTCTGATTACTTCTCTGGCTTTGCTGTCCAGAGCGTTGCACTTGATAATTGTTTCCACCCTGATTTCCAGAGCGGAACTGCGAACCTTGAGCATTGTTTGGTCGGGTGTTTCTGCTGGACTGACCTTGGAACTTTCTTTTATGGTCAGATAATTCCTTTCTTTTGCTTTCAAGGCCAATTGCCTTGTTCAGGAGTGTCTAGAAGTTGGGGAATGTATGGCTCTGAAGTTGATAGTTCAGAGGTCCAATCACTCCTTCCAGGAAACGCTCTTGTCGCTTCTCATCAGTGTCCACTTCTTCCGGGGCATAGCGTGAAAGCTGAGTGAAGCGATCACGATACTCACTGACAGTCATATTCCCTTGAGTAAGGGAAAGGAACTCCTTCTTCTTCAGCTTCATAATTCCCGAAGGAATGTGATGAGCGCGGAAGTTCTCTTGGAACTCCTGCTAGGTTATGGTATCTACGTTGGGATATGCCGCTGTGAAGGCATCCCACCAATCGGACGCAGCTCCCTCGAGTCTTCCTGAGGCGTACAAGACCTTTTCCCAGTCGTTGCACTGAGTTATGTCCAGCTTCTTTCTAATGACTTTGAGCCAGTCATCAGCGTCTAGAGGATCAACCGCATGAGAGAATGTCGGCGGGTGATGACTCATGAAATCCCGGTGCTTATCTCTGGTCGGGGGCGCATACTGCTGCTGCTGGGGTTGCTGATTCTGTTGGTTCTGCTGTAATTGCTGAACAGCTGCAGTGAGTCCTTGCAGAATCTGCATTTGGGCGGCGATGAACTGCTCCATATTGGGATTCGGGGGTGGTGGTGGTGGTACTTGTTGACCACACTGGTTCCGGTTGTTAGGTCCTTGACGTGGGTTCACCATCTGATTGGTTAGGAAGCGAAATCCTTAGAAAAGTGAGGAGTAGAAAAGATTCTAGAGGGAAAATAGCTTAAGTTTTAAAAATTTTATATGTTCTTATGGCCATCATTCCATAAGACCATTGCACTCAAACAAAGATCCAAATCAAACATTTCAATCAATCACCATCACATGGTTGGTATTTATTAATATGATAACTTAAAAAGATGTTCATCGTCTAACGCGAAGACTAACTTATTACATCATCGCTCAAAAACTTAAAGCAGCCTAGTGACGGATCCGGGCTCTCCATAGCGCATCCTCTTGCGGGGAGGAGACAACGCTATGGCGGGGACCTGAGCTTCGGGTGGATCCAGTCCTTGCAGTTGGGCTTCCAGGGCTGCAATCCTGGCGTGGGCATTCTCCAGCTCCAAGTGCACCCTGTAGAGGTCTAGGGTGGCACTGTCCAGGTCGGTGTTGAGACCGGCCACTACACCAGCTAGGGTGTTGAGGCGATCCTCACCAGGTTCTCCTGGGACGATGTTGGTCTGGCTTCCTCCACGTAGACGCTGAGGAAGATGCCTGAACCTCGTGTTCTACAGCTGCTGCCGGTAGGTGTGGCTGAGCGACCACAGGGTCCGACGGGCAGCATCGCTGACCGAGGCAGCGTAGGTGGACAGTGGTATCAGGGACTCATGAGCAGACAGAGTCCTGAATCCCCTGTCACTTGCATCCATCACCCTGACGTGGATGTGAGTGATGTAATAGCAAGCCCGGGGAGGCTCGCTCACTCGCCTTGTCTCGTACAGGGGGCGGACATAGGTGCCTAGCGCGTGCAGCACCTCTTGCAGCAGGTTGGGGAAGTGTCCCGTCTCGAACATTGATGTGTAATGTTCGACAATAGGACCAAACCCCATGAAGTTGTCCTGCTGGACGTAGTCAGCTTCCTCGTTGACATGTTCGTCTTCTCCACCTTCTTCATCGTCGTCATCCTCGTCATCGTTGTCTCCGGAGTCATCGGGATCATCGCCTCCGGGTGCAGGTGCTTGGAAGGCTGGTGCAGACGATGCTGACGTCGATGACCTAGCTGCGAAAGCCAGGGATTCTGCCAACGGAGTGGGGGTCGACAGCTGCTCCTCCGAGCTGTCCTCCAGGTTGATTACATTCTCCACTCGGACGGGAGGGAGATCCGCCGGAACTTCCTCGACTACCACTGGGTAGACCGAGATCTGCCGGGGCTGAGGGGCGTAGCTGGTGTTGACGCGGGTAGTTTGGAGAGTGCGAACCATCTACAAGAGAAGTGTCAACTTAGTTTAATTTCAAAGAGGTAAGACTGGTAAAGGAATTTATAGGAAGGAAATTAGCAAGTTTTGAACAACTAGGCTTTCCATTTCTAACTAATCTAACGACCTAGGGTCAGCATAGCTTTGATACCACTTCTGTCACACCCGGTTCCAGGGGTAGAACCGAGCGCATACCATATGTGTGCCAGGATCCATTTCCACACATATGTTGACGTCACAAGTGTAATATATCAAAAGACAATGCAATAAAGGCGTAAAGAGAGTAGAATACTATATTACATCATCTGAAACATTGTATCTTTAACAAGTACCACATCAAAGTAAAGTGGAAATAAACAACTGGGCAATCTCCCACAGGAAGATGACCGGCGCATCGTTAGACTTAGAATTCATCGTCGTCGATAAAATCTCCACCAAAGTCTCCAGCATCACCCTCTGATCAAAATATTAGCAAGGGTGAGCTCACTTATGGTCGGGGCTCAGCAAGTGGGGGAAAAACTAATGCAGGTATAACAAGGTGAGGCTAAGGTTGAGCAGTAAGCATTTTAGTTGGTCAATATTTTATTAACAACACATGTCTTACCAATAAGTGTGAATCCCAAATATCCCATTTAAACAAAGGAATATGAGTATAACAAAAACACTTAAGTGAAATCACTTAAGCAAATTATTGGCAGATCATCGGATCTCAATTTAATTCCATCTTCAAGTTCAATTGTCATGTGAGGAGTCCAGGTCGCTCTTAACCGGGAGCACGGCTGATATATCAGTTTTACACTCTGTAGAGGTGGTACAACTTTACTGTGAGCACCTAGAGGGGGGGTGAATAGGTGATCCTGTAACACTTCAAAAACTTAAGCCACAAAACTTGGTTACTTGTTAGCACAGTAATTTGCCAAGTGGCTAGAGAAGGATCTCAACACAATAACCAAGAGATATCAATCACAGAGATGGCACAGTGGTTATCCCGTGGTTCGGCCAAGACCAACGCTTGCCTACTCCATGTTGTGGCGTCCCAACGGACGAGGGTTGCAATCAACCCCTCTCAAGCGGTCCAAAGACCAACTTGAATACCACGGTGTTGCTTTGCTTCTCTTAATCCCGTTTGCAAGGAATCTCCACAGCTTGGAGCCTCTCGCCCTTACACAAGATGTTCACGAAGAATCACAGAGCAAGGGAGGGATTAGCAACTCACACACGACACAAAGATCACAGCGAATACGCACACGCAAAACCCAGACTTGAGCTCAAGAGACTAGCACACTAGAACGGAGCTCAAATCACTAAAATGTCGAACAAGTGCGCAAGAATGAAGTGTGAGTGATCAATGATGCTCAAAGGATGCTTGGTGTCCTCCTCCATGCGCCTAGGGGTCCCTTTTATAGCCCCAAGGCAGCTAGGAGCCGTTGAGCACAAATTTGGAAAACCATTCTTGCCTTCTGTCATCGGGGGCACCGGACAGTCCGGTGCACACCGGACACTGTCCGGTGCCCGATTTCCTTCCTTAAATAGCGAAGCCGACCGTTGGCAGCCTGAGAGCCGTTGGCGCACCTGACATGTCCGGTGCACACCGGACAGTCCGGTGCCGTCTTCTAGCCGTTGGCTCGGCCACGTGTCCCGCGCAGATTGCGCGGCCGACCGTTGGCCCGGCCGACCGTTGGCTCACCGGACAGTCCGGTGCACACCGGACAGTCCGGTGAATTTTAGCCGTACGTCGCAGGTGAATTCCCGAGAGCAGCCACTTCGCTCGAGCCAGCCTGACGCACCGGACACTGTCCGGTGCACCACCGGACAGTCCGGTGCTTGCAGACTCAGCGGATTCTTGGCTGCTCGAGCCAAGACATTTCCAATTGGATTTTTCCTGTTTCCAGCACTTAGACACAATACATTAGTCCATAAAACAATGTACTAAGTCTGAGAAACATACCTTAATTCTTGATTTGTACCTTGTCCACCTTTTTACACTTAGGCACTTGTGTTGGACACTAAATCACCAAAATACTTAGAAATGGCCCAAGGGCACATTTCCCTTTCAATCTCCCCCTTTTTGGTGATTTATGCCAACACAACATAAAGCAAGTAGAACAAGTACAAAATCAAATCAAATAAGAACTCAAAATTGTTTTGATTCAATTTTGACATATATGGATCACTCTATGCCACCACTTGGTTTGTTTTTGCAAATCAAACTCAAATTTCTATCTCTAAGTCAAACACACATGTTAAGACATAAAGAGAGTCATTCTAAGAGAAATTGATTTAAGATTTCAAAAACTCCCCCTTTTTCCCATAATCAATACTTCTCCCCACAAGAATCCAACTTTTGACAAGAGAGACAACAAAAGAGTTTTGACAAACCAAAAGCTCTATTCTACTATTTTCAAAATCTCTCAAGTGGTAGCTGATCCATTTATCGCTTTGGCCTTTATTTTCTCCCCCTTTGGCATCAAGCACCAAAACGGGATCAATCTTGGCCCTTTAACCCCATTGCCTCACCAAAATCTTCAACTAAGAGCAAATAGGCAATAAGAGTATAACGATGAACTTGGAAGAGTTACTCTTTTCATCGGAGTGCAGTGGAAGTCTCGCATGGTCCAAGTCCACCTTTTTCCTTTCAATTTTCCTTGGAGACTAAAACAACCAAACTCAAGTACATGGTTAGCCACAAAGGGTCAAGTTGTAGCACAGCTCCCCCTAAATATGTGCATCACTTGCAAACAGGACTTGTGAGGTCCAGGGAGTGTTTGTACAACTTGAGCACCACAATAAGCAACAATATGCAGAATGAACATAATCAAAAGCATAAACACATGTATGCTACATTTCAATCCAAGTTCCGCGAATCTAAGATATTGAGCTCACTACGCAGCCTGCAAAAGGTCTTCTCATCTAGAGGCTTGGTAAAGATATCGGCTAGCTGGTTCTCGGTGCTAACATGAAACACTTCGATATCCCCCTTTTGCTGGTGGTCTCTCAAAAAGTGATGCCGGATGTCAATGTGCTTTGTGCGGCTGTGCTCAACAGGATTTTCCGCTATTCGAATAGCACTCTCATTATCACATAGGAGTGGGACTTTGCTCAGATTGTAGCCAAAGTCCCTGAGGGTTTGCCTCATCCAAAGTAGTTGCGCGCAACACTGTCCTGCGGCAACGTACTCGGCCTCAGCGGTGGATAGGGCAACGGAGGTTTGTTTCTTAGAGTTCCATGACACCAGGGACCTTCCTAAGAATTGGCACGTCCCCGATGTACTCTTCCTATCGACCTTACATCCAGCATAGTCGGAATCTGAGTACCCAATCAAGTCAAAGTTGGACCCCTTTGGATACCAGATCCCGAAGCAAGGCGTAGCGACTAAATATCGAAGAATTCGCTTCACAGCCACTAAGTGACACTCCTTCGGATCGGATTGAAATCTAGCACACATGCATACGCTAAGCATAATATCCGTTCTACTAGCACATAAATAAAGCAAAGAACCTATCATGGACCGGTATGCTTTTTGATCAACGGACTTACCTCCTTTGTTGAGGTCGGTGTGTCCGTCGGTTCCCATCGGCGTCTTTGCGGGCTTGGCGTCCTTCATCCCAAACCTCTTTAGCAAATCTTGTGTGTACTTCGTTTGGGAGATGAAGGTGCCGTCCTTGAGTTGCTTCACTTGGAACCCAAGGAAGTAGGTCAACTCGCCCATCATCGACATCTCGAATTTCTGCGTCATCACCCTGCTAAACTCTTCACAAGACTTTTGGTTAGTAGAACCAAATATTATGTCGTCGACATAAATTTGGCACACAAAAAGATCACCATCACAAGTCTTAGTAAAAAGAGTTGGATCGGCTTTCCCAACCTTGAAAGCATTAGCAATTAAAAAGTCTCTAAGGCATTCATACCATGCTCTTGGGGCTTGCTTAAGTCCATAGAGCGCCTTAGAGAGCTTACACACGTGGTCGGGGTACCGTTCATCCTCGAAGCCAGGGGGCTGCTCCACGTACACCTCCTCCTTGATCGGCCCGTTGAGGAAAGCGCTCTTCACATCAATTTGGTACAACCTGAAAGAATGGTGAGCGGCATATGCTAGCAAGATACGAATTGATTCTAGCCTAGCCACAGGAGCAAAAGTCTCCTCAAAGTCCAAACCTGCGACTTGGGCTTAACCTTTTGCCACAAGTCGAGCCTTGTTCCTCGTCACCACCCCGTGCTCGTCTTGTTTGTTGCGGAACACTCACTTGGTTCCCACAACATTTTGCTTGGGACGAGGCACCAGTGTCCAAACTTCATTGCGCTTGAAGTTGTTGAGTTCCTCCTGCATGGCCAACACCCAGTCCGGATCTAGCAAGGCCTCTTCTACCCTGAAAGGCTCAATAGAAGAGACAAAAGAGTAATGCTCACAAAAATTAACTAATCTTGAGCGAGTAGTTACTCCCTTGCTAATATCACCCAATATCTGGTCGACGGGATGATCCCTTTGAATCATCGCTCGAACTTGGGTTGGAGGTGCCTGAGGTGCTTCTTCCTCTTGAACATCCTGTGCTCCCCCTTGATCATGTGCCTCCACTTGAGGTACCTGTTCGTCATCTTGGGTTGGGGGATGCACCATAGTTGAGGAAGACGGTTGATCTTGCTCCAAATGTTCCTGAGGCCGTACATCTCCAATCGCCATGGTGCGTATCGCGGCCGTTGGAACGTCTTCTACATCATCAAGATCAACAACTTGCTCCCTTGGAGAGCCATTAGTCTCATCAAATACAACGTCGCTAGAGACTTCAACCAAACCCGATGATTTGTTGAAGACCTATACGCCTTTGTATTTGAATCATAACCTAATAAAAACCCTTCTACGGCTTTGGGAGCAAATTTGGAATTCCTACCCTTCTTCACTAGAATGTAGCATTTACTCCCAAAAACACGAAAATACGATACATTAGGTTTGTTACCGGTTAGCAGCTCATACGACGTCTTCTTGAATTCGGACCCGTTGTCGCTCCTTATCTTCTTCACCTTGAGCTCAAACTCATTTTGAGCTCTCCTTAGGAAGCGCTTGAGGGTCCCTTGGGTTTCAGACTTATCCTGCAAAAAGAACACCCAAGTGAAGCGGGAAAAGTCATCAACGATAACTAGACCATACTTACTTCCTCCTATGCTCAGATAGGCGATGGGTCCGAAGAGGTCCATATGTAGCAGCTCCAGGGGTCTTGATGTTGTCATCACATTTTTGGTGTGATGAGAGCCTCCCACCTGTTTCCCTGCTTGACAAGCTGCACAAGGTCTATCTTTTTCGAAATGAACATTGGTTAGACCTATCACGTGTTCTCCTTTAGAAGCTTGTGGAGGTTCTTCATCCCCACATGTGCTAAGCGGCGATGCCACAGCCAGCCCATGCAAGTCTTAGCCATTAAGCATGCATCTAGACCGGCCTCTTCTTTTGCAAAATCAACTAAGTAAAGCTTGCCGTCTAGTACACCCTTAAAAGCTAGTGAACCATCACATCTTCTAAAGACAGACACATCTACATTTGTAAACAAACAGTTATATCCCATATTGCATAATTGACTAACAGATAGCAAATTATATCCAAGAGACTCTACTAAAAACACATTAGAGATAGAGTGCTCATTTGAGATTGCAATTTTACCTAACCCTTTTACCTTGCCTTGATTCCCATCACCGAATATTATTGAATCTTGGGAATCTTTATTCTTGACGTAGGAGGTGAACATCTTCTTCTCCCCCGTCATATGGTTTGTGCATCCGCTGTCAATAATCCAGCTTGAACCCCCGGATGCATAAACCTGCAAGGCAAATTTAGGCTTGGGTCTTAGGTACCCAACTCATGTTGGGTCCTGCAAGGTTAGCACAAATATCCTTAGGGACCCAAATGCAAGTTTTGTCTCCCTTGCATCTTGCCCCTAATTTTCTAGCAACTATCTTCCTATCCTTTCTACAAATAGCAAAAGAAGCATTTAAAGCATGATATATTGTAGAAGGTTCATTAACTTTCCTAGGAACATTAACGACATTTCTCCTAGGCATATTATGAATAACATTTCTCCTACCAACATTTCTATCATGCACATAAGAAGAACTAGAAGCAACCATGGCATGAGAATCAAAGGCATTATATACATTACAACTCCTATAAGCATTTCTAGGTTGTCTTCTATCATAGTACATAAAGGCATGGTTCTTTTGCACACTACTAGCCATAGGGGCCTTCCCTTTCTCCTTGGCGGAGATGGGAGCCTTATGGCTTGTCAAGTTCTTGGCTTCCCTCTTGTAGCCAAGTCCATCCTTAATTGAGGGGTGTCTACCAATCGTGTAGGCATCCCTTGCAAATTTTAGCTTGTCAAATTCATTCTTGCTAGTCTTAAGTTGGGCATTAAGACTAGCTAATTCATCATTTAATTTGGAAATTGAAACTAAATGATCACTACAAGCATCAATGTCAAAATCTTTACACCTATTACAAGTTTCAACAATTTCTACACAAGAATTAGATTTACTAGCTACTTCTAGTTTAGCATTTAAATCATCATTAAAACTTTTTAACTTAGCAATAGTTTCATGACAAGAAGATAATTCACTAGAGAGCATTTCATTCCTCTTAATTTCTAGAGCAAGAGATTTCTGTGCTTCTACAAATTTATCATGTTCTTCATACAACAAATCCTCTTGTTTTTCTAAAAGCATATTCTTGTCATTCAAGGCATCAATTAATTCATTAATTTTGTCTACCTTGGTTCTATCTAATCCCTTGAATAAGCATGAGTAATCTATCTCATCATCATCACTAGACTCATCTTCACTCGAAGAAGCATAAGTACTAGTATGAGTGCTTACTTTCTTCTCTCTTGCCATGAGGCAAGTGTGACGCTCGTTGGGGAAGAGGGATGACTTGTTGAAGGCGGTGGCGGCGAGTCCTTCATTGTCAGAGTCGGAGGAGGAACAATCCGAATCCCACTCCTTTCCGATATGTGCCTCGCCCTTGGCCTTCTTGTAATGCTTCTTTTTCTCCCTCTTGTTCCCTTGGTCCTGATAACTATCATTGTCGGGACAGTTAGCAATAAAATGACCAAGCTTACCGCATTTGAAGCATGAGCGCTTTCCCTTGGCTTTGGTCTTGCTTGGCTGCCCCTTGCGACCTTTAAGCGCCGTCTTGAAGCGCTTAATGATGAGGGCCATCTCCTCATCATTGAGTCCGGCCGCCTCAACTTGCGCCACCTTGCTTGGTAGCGCCTCCTTGCTCCTTGTTGCCTTGAGAGCAATGGGTTGAGGCTCATGACTAGGACCATTCAACGCGTCGTCCACGTATCTTGCCTCCTTGATCATCATTCGCCCGCTTACGAACTTCCCAAGAACTTCTTCGGGCGACATCTTGGTGTACCTGGGATTTTCACGTATATTGTTCACCAAATGAGGATCAAGAACGGTAAATGACCTTAGCATTAGGCGGACGACGTCGTGGTCCGTCCATCGCGTGCTCCCGTAGCTCCTTATTTTGTTGATAAGGGTCTTGTGCCGGTTGTATGTTTGTGTCGGCTCCTCGCCCCTTATCATCGTGAACCGTCCAAGCTCGCCCTCCACCAACTCCATTTTGGTGAGCAAGGTGACGTCGTTTCCCTCATGAGAGATCTTGAGGGTGTCCCAGATCTGCTTGGCATTGTCCAAGCCGCTCACCTTGTGATACTCGTCCCTGCACAAAGAGGCTAGCAATACAGTAGTAGCTTGTGCATTTTTATGAATCTGTTCATTAATAAACACAGGGCTATCTGAGCTATCAAATTTCATTCCATTTTCCACAATCTCCCAAATGCTTGGATGGAGAGAAAACAGGTGAGTACGCATTTTGTGGCTCCAAAATCCGTAATCCTCTCCATCAAAGTGAGGGGGCTTGCCAAGTGGAATGGGGAGCAATTGAGCATTTGAACTATGCGGGATGCGCGAATAATCGAAAGAAAAGTTTGAGTTAACCGTCTTTCGTCTATCGTAGTCGTCGTCGTCCTTTTGGGAGGAGGAAGATTCGTCGCTGTCGTAGTAGACAATTTCCTTGATGCGCCTTGTCTTCTTCTTCCTCCCGTCTTTTCTTTTGTGGCCCGAGCCTGAGTCGGTGGGCCTGTCATCATTGGGCTCGTTGACGAAGGACTCCTTCTCCTTGTCGTTGATCACCATCCCCTTGCCTTTAGGATCCATCTCTTCAGGCGGTTAGTCCCTTTCTTGAAGAGAACGGCTCTGATACCAATTGTGAGCACCTAGAGGGGAGGGGGTGAATAGGTGATCCTGTATGTAACACCCGGATTTTAGGGGTCCAAAACCCGGGCGTAAACATAATCACCAGGTGTGCTGGGACCAAGTCTCACACATATGATGAATAGTGGCACAGGATCGAATGTCACATCTTTACTACATAACAGGAGTTCTACACAAAATAAATAATTACATTATAAGGAGACAACGGTCCAGCAACCCAAAGTTGACTGGGAGACGACGACCTAGACCTCTCACGAACTCATCGCAGCATCCTCCATGAGCATCATCCTGTGGTACCTGTTCTTGACCTGTGGGGTGTGTGAGACAGCAAGAGTGAGCTCACATACGTTCATCGCTCAACAAGTTGTGGGGAATAATGTGCATGAACTCGCCAAAGGTGGGAGCTCATGTGAAGTGTAAGGCTTACCAAAGAGGATGGTTAGAGCTGAGCATTGCTTTTAAAGTTGGTCAAAATTTTATTAGCAGTTACTAAGTATAAGTAAATACCAACCCAGTTAAATAGTAGAACAAAAGTAACAACTTCACCTGCGATGCAATGCATATGACAAATTGAGTTTAAGTTCCATAATTTAATCATGTGAGTGTCCGAGCTGCTCATGACCGTGAGCACAGCTAGTATACCAGTTTTACACTCTGTAGAGGTTGCGCATCTTTACCCACAAGTCGTGTATCCCATGTCGCCAGGGTTTGCAAGGCCCTTAGACACTACCGAGGTGAATGGCTAGGGATCCACTACGAGGCCTTTACAAAGTTCCACTAGCTTCCGAAAACCCGCTACAGTTTATAGGAAGTTCCAATGCAGGAATCCCTTGCAGGACCGCCATCGCAGCAAAATCCTCCCGAGGGCCTCCCTACACTGACCACTCCCCTACTGCCCTTGCCCCTTTCGGGTAAGGTAGTCTTCCACTAGCTTTCCTAATTAATCAGCCAAGGGGTCCCATTCCTCCCTTGTGGTAGCACTGTTTTCCCGGGTGGTTCTCCATGTTCCAATTAACATAATGATCTTAACATGAACAGTAAATAACAACTGACAATAAAAGTATAATCATGAATAGTAGTGTGTTTCTCTATACCCAAAACCACATAAAGCGATAGCAAGTACTACCCAAAGATTCAGTGGTGAACAAGGTATAAAGATAGTCAAACTAGGGTAACCTATTGGGTCCCATCAAAATTAACCTATGCAGATCATTATGATTAATTAGAACATGAGTGGGTAAAAAGAAGTGGTCAAGGGCACAACTTGCCTGGGACTTGAGATTCCAGGTACCAAGATGATCTTCAGGTGACTCGTGACCTCACTGCTAGTCGTAGCAATTCAAACAAACATGGTATAGGCAAAATTAACATTACACCAAACATATATGCAAAATACATATTAATAATCTACATATTGAAATAAGATCAGAGGAACAGAAATTATTAATTTTGGAGTTATAGATTTTAAGTTATGGATTTTCAAAGGTTTTATGTGTTTAAAATGGATTAAGTGAGAGATTAAATTTCTAATTGTTTTCATGACAAAACAGAGACTCTAGGTGGTAGAGAATAAAATTACAAAATTTTAGAAAGTGGAATGGATTAATTTGGACTAAAAATGAATTTTCTATGATTTAAACAAGTTCTAGCATTTATTTATCTATTAAAAATCCATTTATAAATTATTTTCTCTGTTTTATAATACTCTGGACTGGGCCTCGAATACCAGAAAACATAGGGGCAAATCTAAAAAGATTCCCGAGACTCAGAGGGCTGCAGCAAGGGACGGCGGGTTAATTCAGAATAAGTCGAGGGGTTCTTTTAGAAAATAGCCGTGGTGAAGGGGTACGCACCGATCATAGCCGTCCGATCAAGGACGAAAGGCACCGATTAGATTGAATCACGACCGAACCGGTACAACACCCCGGCCTTCAGATCGAGAATCTACGGCTCAGATTTTATGCAGATTCCACTCAACGCCGTCCATCGGATCCTAAACCCACGGATCGGATTCTATACGCGCAAATCACCACGCGATCTAATCAGGTCCGTCAATCGCAGAACGGACGACCCTGGATTCACTCGGTCTAAACATTATCCCTGCCCTAATCTCCACCGTCGATCCAAGGACCAACGACCACTACTCATCTCCCCCAACCCAGCTCTCTCAACGACGGCGCACAAGGCCCGTACGGCGGCGGCCAAATTCCCCACCGGCGAGCACCATCGGTAGCCGCACCAGGGCAGTATTTCCCCCGAACAAACCGTGCTGCATGAAGGGGCGACAATGGCGAACATGCGGGTATGCTACTTACCGGCGTCGGAGGCGGAGACGTGCTTGCCCACGCATCGAAGCGGACCCGCGGCGATGATAAAGCTCTGGCGAGCAATCGCCAACTCCCCGTGCACCAATCACGCACGGCGAGACATCGGCTAGATGCGGCGTGTACTTGCGATTCTCCAGGAGAATCCATCGGGCATGAGCGAAGGCGTGCGCGGGACTTCGATCGACGGATCTCTCCACTCTGACAAACGCAACGATGGCGTTAATCCACTCTCTGCAATCAGGGTGCGCAGGGCATGGTAGGAGAGGTCGCGACCCAAGCATTTATCCCCCCCCCGCGTGGTCAACGCGAACCGGCTTTGTCGGGCGAGCACCGCCGAGCTCGGCAATCCGTTGCGCCCGACGCGCGAAGAAGACGGAGGCGAGATAACCAACGAGCCCACCAGTCGGTGAGACCCACGGCGCACGAAGGAGACACTCCCTCTGACGAGCGGCCCATGGCGTCAGTGTGTCCAGCAAACGGCTTGCTCGGGAGTCCGACAACGCAGGCCCACCCGACAGCGGCACAAGGCGGGAGCAGCCTGGCCAGGGCGCCGTGAACGCGCACATACCAGAAACTGGTTCCCACTTAGGTTGGATTTGTTTTATTCTCTTTTTTTTCTTTTTTTTCTTTTGCCCCTTTCTTTTCCCCAATTTTACAAGGATTCAAATTGAATTCAAATAATCCACTGAATTCAAATCTTTGTTGTGAATTTGTAACTTAGGTTAAATATTCAAATCAATGATGCTAGTATGAGAAGGCACACTTATGTATATTTTCTTTATAGTGAATATAGAGTTCTCCTTTTCTCTTTTTCTTTCCACTTGATTTCATAATTTGAATTCCAAAATTTGTTATGAGTTTTCCCATTTATTTTAAATATGCAAATTCAAATACTGGTCTAAATTAGTTTCATTATTTGTATTTTTATTTTCTCTATATGTTATAGTATTTTCCTTCTCTTTTCAAATTATAGAATTTCCTTTTAGAATTCATATTCCAATTTGGGTACCAACATAATTCTTTTTACATTATTTCTATCTCGTCACAAAATGCACACAAAGCAAAACCTCAACATGATGCATATTCCATTTTTGTATCTTTTATTTTGACTAATCACTCTTAATTATAGGTATGCTCTTGTTACAATGAATATATGGCACACAACATAAGGAGATTTACTATATCCTCATCGTATACATTTTGGGTATTACAAATCCTACCCCCCTTAAAAATAATCTCGTCCTCGAGATTTGTAGAAAAGGGATGCAACCAGTTTGGTTTATGAATCAAAAGTTTTGTTTCAAGTTTTTTTTTATACTCGCTAGTAGATGGTTTGGAAAATATGGATATATATGTCTAGCCATCTGTTATGTTAGATGAGGTACGATTATGGCAGGTATAGGTTGTGGCAAGGAAGAGTATAATAAGGAAAGACTTCATCCTGAACTGTGGATCTTGATTCCGCTGGCGATTCAACTTGATCTTTGAAGTCTTGAGTTGATGTTTATCCTTCTTTGACGTGGTTGGTCTCCTTTGGCCTTTCTTCTTGGAGTTGCCATCCGAGTTAAGGACATATGGTTAAGATATATGTGGTAAGATAGACTACATGATATAGGTCAAAATCTGGTTTGATGTCAGGTGGTGGTTGATAGATTATGCAATCCATTAAGACTCTATTGATTGGGTAAGTTATGTAACTTGTTATATAGATCGAGTTGTTGTGTATGGCCAAGTTGATATAAGTCTCCAAATTAGGCTTAAGGGATTTAGGAGTATGGCCTTATCCTTTCTACCAGCATTAAGTAACTCACACTAGATTAGACCATATTAAATTAGATATGATCTAGATTAGACTAGTTTAAGTTAGATAGATTTATCAGGGTAAGATATATCTTGTTAGGATATGTTAGAATCTTTTGAGATAGGATGGGGTATACGGTGTAGGTAGGTCAGAAGCTCTATTAGTGTTAACACAGAGGAATTATGCAACTATCGGATGGGTAAGGTAGTTGCATATGTATATGGTCAAGTTAATCTAGGGCATCAATTTAGCTTAAATCATTTTTATAGGAGTGAGGTCTAATCCATTTCACTAGTACTAACTAATTTATTAAATAACTCACTTTAGATTGGATCATATTAGATTAGATGGGATCTAGATTGGTATCACCGGATTAGTCTAGACAATATCTAATTACTTTGAATTAGATCATGGTTGATATTTTAGACTAGGATAAATATGCTAATTAGGGCAAGATGAATCCATGAGGATAAGGTAGAATCTTGTGAGGTCAGTTAGATTTATTAGGATAAGGATAAAATCTTTTCAAGATAAGATGAGTATCCTTTAAGATGAGATGGATCTATTAAGATAAAGGAGAATCTTTTAGGATAAGATAAATCTCTTATGCTAGATATGTTCCAATGGGGATAACCTAGGTTGTCTAGTTATTTTATAAATATATTTTTATACCTATGTGTATATGCAGATGCAATTGTGGACATTACTCCACAACTCATCACACTCAATCAAAGATTCAAATCAGACAGATATCATAAGAACAAACATTCAAATACATAGACACTTATAAAAATAGTTTTGTTTTTGTTCCTAGGATTAGGTCTCCTATTCCTAAAGTTACTTTAGGCACTGGATTTCAAAGTATGAAATCCACATTTGTCTTTAGAAGGATAAGGTAAGAATGATCAGAGTGAAGCGGAAATAGATGAGAAAAGATTAAGACAAGTTTAGAAAAGAACCAGAGTAGCAAAGGTAAGTAGGTAAGGGTTGTCCAGTTCTATCTAGGTTTCGTCCTACAGTCAACATTCCTCTGATACCACTTCTGTAACACCCGGATTTTAGGGGTCCAAAACCCGGGCGTAAACATAATCACCAGGTGTGCTGGGACCAAGTCTCACACATATGATGAATAGTGGCACAGGATCGAATGTCACATCTTTACTACATAACAGGAGTTCTACACAAAATAAATAATTACATTATAAGGAGACAACGGTCCAGCAACCCAAAGTTGACTGGGAGACGACGACCTAGACCTCTCACGAACTCATCGCAGCATCCTCCATGAGCATCATCCTGTGGTACCTGTTCTTGACCTGTGGGGTGTGTGAGACAGCAAGAGTGAGCTCACATACGTTCATCGCTCAACAAGTTGTGGGGAATAATGTGCATGAACTCGCCAAAGGTGGGAGCTCATGTGAAGTGTAAGGCTTACCAAAGAGGATGGTTAGAGCTGAGCATTGCTTTTAAAGTTGGTCAAAATTTTATTAGCAGTTACTAAGTATAAGTAAATACCAACCCAGTTAAATAGTAGAACAAAAGTAACAACTTCACCTGCGATGCAATGCATATGACAAATTGAGTTTAAGTTCCATAATTTAATCATGTGAGTGTCCGAGCTGCTCATGACCGTGAGCACGGCTAGTATACCAGTTTTACACTCTGCAGAGGTTGCGCATCTTTACCCACAAGTCGTGTATCCCATGTCGCCAGGGTTTGCAAGGCCCTTAGACACTACCGAGGTGAATGGCTAGGGATCCACTACGAGGCCTTTACAAAGTTCCACTAGCTTCCGAAAACCCGCTACAGTTTATAGGAAGTTCCAATGCAGGAATCCCTTGCAGGACCGCCATCGCAGCAAAATCCTCCCGAGGGCCTCCCTACACTGACCACTCCCCTACTGCCCTTGCCCCTTTCGGGTAAGGTAGTCTTCCACTAGCTTTCCTAATTAATCAGCCAAGGGGTCCCATTCCTCCCTTGTGGTAGCACTGTTTTCCCGGGTGGTTCTCCATGTTCCAATTAACATAATGATCTTAACATGAACAGTAAATAACAACTGACAATAAAAGTATAATCATGAATAGTAGTGTGTTTCTCTATACCCAAAACCACATAAAGCGATAGCAAGTACTACCCAAAGATTCAGTGGTGAACAAGGTATAAAGATAGTCAAACTAGGGTAACCTATTGGGTCCCATCAAAATTAACCTATGCAGATCATTATGATTAATTAGAACATGAGTGGGTAAAAAGAAGTGGTCAAGGGCACAACTTGCCTGGGACTTGAGATTCCAGGTACCAAGATGATCTTCAGGTGACTCGTGACCTCACTGCTAGTCGAGCAATTCAAACAAACATGGTATAGGCAAAATTAACATTACACCAAAAATATATGCAAAATACATATTAATAATCTACATATTGAAATAAGATCAGAGGAACAGAAATTATTAATTTTGGAGTTATAGATTTTAAGTTATGGATTTTCAAAGGTTTTATGTGTTTAAAATGGATTAAGTGAGAGATTAAATTTCTAATTGTTTTCATGACAAAACAGAGACTCTAGGTGGTAGAGAATAAAATTACAAAATTTTAGAAAGTGGAATGGATTAATTTGGACTAAAAATGGATTTTCTATGATTTAAACAAGTTCTAGCATTTATTTATCTATTAAAAATCCATTTATAAATTATTTTCTCTGTTTTATAATACTCTGGACTGGGCCTCGAATACCAGAAAACACAGGGGCAAATCTAAAAAGATTCCCGAGACTCAGAGGGCTGCAGCAAGGGACGGCGGGTTAATTCAGAATAAGCCGAGGGGTTCTTTTAGAAAATAGCCGTGGTGAAGGGGTACGCACCGATCACAGCCGTCCGATCAAGGACGAAAGGCACCGATTAGATTGAATCACGACCGAACCGGTACAACACCCCGGCCTTCAGATCGAGAATCTACGGCTCAGATTTTATGCAGATTCCACTCAACGCCGTCCATCGGATCCTAAACCCACGGATCGGATTCTATACGCGCAAATCACCACGCGATCTAATCAGGTCCGTCAATCGCAGAACGGACGACCCTGGATTCACTCGGTCTAAACGTTATCCCTGCCCTAATCTCCACCGTCGATCCAAGGACCAACGACCACTACTCATCTCCCCCAACCCAGCTCTCTCAACGACGGCGCACAAGGCCCGTACGGCGGCGGCCAAATTCCCCACCGGCGAGCACCATCGGTAGCCGCACCAGGGCAGTATTTCCCCCGAACAAACCGTGCTGCATGAAGGGGCGACAATGGCGAACACGCGGGTATGCTACTTACCGGCGTCGGAGGCGGAGACGTGCTTGCCCACGCATCGAAGCGGACCCGCGGCGATGATAAAGCTCTGGCGAGCAATCGCCAACTCCCCGTGCACCAATCACGCACGGCGAGACATCGGCTAGATGCGGCGTGTACTTGCGATTCTCCAGGAGAATCCATCGGGCATGAGCGAAGGCGTGCGCGGGACTTCGATCGACGGATCTCTCCACTCTGACAAACGCAACGATGGCGTTAATCCACTCTCTGCAATCAGGGTGCGCAGGGCATGGTAGGAGAGGTCGCGACCCAAGCATTTATCCCCCCCCCCCCGCGTGGTCAACGCGAACCGGCTTTGTCGGGCGAGCACCGCCGAGCTTGGCAATCCGTTGCGCCCGACGCGCGAAGAAGACGGAGGCGAGATAACCAACGAGCCCACCAGTCGGTGAGACCCACGGCGCACGAAGGAGACACTCCCTCTGACGAGCGGCCCATGGCGTCAGTGTGTCCAGCAAACGGCTTGCTCGGGAGTCCGACAACGCAGGCCCACCCGACAGCGGCACAAGGCGGGAGCAGCCTGGCCAGGGCGCCGTGAACGCGCACATACCAGAAACCGGTTCCCACTTAGGTTGGATTTGTTTTATTCTCTTTTTTTTCTTTTTTTTCTTTTGCCCCTTTCTTTTCCCCAATTTTACAAGGATTCAAATTGAATTCAAATAATCCACTGAATTCAAATCTTTGTTGTGAATTTGTAACTTAGGTTAAATATTCAAATCAATGATGCTAGTATGAGAAGGCACACTTATGTATATTTTCTTTATAGTGAATATAGAGTTCTCCTTTTCTCTTTTTCTTTCCACTTGATTTCATAATTTGAATTCCAAAATTTGTTATGAGTTTTCCCATTTATTTTAAATATGCAAATTCAAATACTGGTCTAAATTAGTTTCATTATTTGTATTTTTATTTTCTCTATATGTTATAGTATTTTCCTTCTCTTTTCAAATTATAGAATTTCCTTTTAGAATTCATATTCCAATTTGGGTACCAACATAATTCTTTTTACATTATTTCTATCTCGTCACAAAATGCACACAAAGCAAAACCTCAACATGATGCATATTCCATTTTTGTATCTTTTATTTTGACTAATCACTCTTAATTATAGGTATGCTCTTGTTACAATGAATATATGGCACACAACATAAGGAGATTTACTATATCCTCATCGTATACATTTTGGGTATTACACTGTAACACTTCAAAAACTTAAGCCACAAAACTTGGTTACTTGTTAGCACAGTAATTTGCCAAGTGGCTAGAGAAGGATCTCAACACAATAACCAAGAGATATCAATCACAGAGATGGCACAGTGGTTATCCCATGGTTCGGCCAAGACCAACGCTTGCCTACTCCACGTTGTGGCGTCCCAACGGACGAGGGTTGCAATCAACCCCTCTCAAGCGGTCCAAAGACCAACTTGAATACCACGGTGTTGCTTTGCTTCTCTTAATCCCGTTTGCGAGGAATCTCCACACCTTGGAGCCTCTCGCCCTTACACAAGATGTTCACGAAGAATCACAGAGCAAGGGAGGGATTAGCAACTCACACACGACACAAAGATCACAGCGAATACGCACACGCAAAACCCAGACTTGAGCTCAAGAGACTAGCACACTAGAACGGAGCTCAAATCACTAAAATGTCGAACAAGTGCGCAAGAATGAAGTGTGAGTGATCAATGATGCTCAAAGGATGCTTGGTGTCCTCCTCCATGCGCCTAGGGGTCCCTTTTATAGCCCCAAGGCAGCTAGGAGCCGTTGAGCACAAATTTGGAAAACCATTCTTGCCTTCTGTCATCGGGGGCACCGGACAGTCCGGTGCACACCGGACACTGTCCGGTGCCCGATTTCCTTCCTTAAATAGCGAAGCCGACCGTTGGCAGCCTGAGAGCCGTTGGCGCACCGGACATGTCCGGTGCACACCGGACAGTCCGGTGCTGTCTTCTAGCCGTTGGCTCGGCCACGTGTCCCGCGCAGATTGCGCGGCCGACCGTTGGCCCGGCCGACCGTTGGCTCACCGGACAGTCCGGTGCACACCGGACAGTCCGGTGAATTTTAGCCGTACGTCGCCGGTGAATTCCCGAGAGCAGCCACTTCGCTCGAGCCAGCCTGACGCACCGGACACTGTCCGGTGCACCACCGGACAGTCCGGTGCTTGCAGACTCAGCAGATTCTTGGCTGCTCGAGCCAAGACATTTCCAATTGGATTTTTCCTGTTTCCAACACTTAGACACAATACATTAGTCCATAAAACAATGTACTAAGTCTGAGAAACATACCTTAATTCTTGATTTGTACCTTGTCCACCTTTTTACACTTAGGCACTTGTGTTGGACACTAAATCACCAAAATACTTAGAAATGGCCCAAGGGCACATTTCCCTTTCATTTACCCACAAGCCATTTATCCCATCTAGCCCGGGTTGATCGGACCCTTAGACACTGCCGAGGTGAATGGCTAGGGATCCATTATGAGGCTTTCACAAAATACACTTAATACGAAGCAATCCGCTAAGGTTTCTAAGACGATGGTAGTGGCCCCCTGGGTGAAGTACCTTAGCCAAGAATACGACCCCATGTTAACGTGGGCTGCCAGCACCTACCGCTCCCCCTCTTGCCCATCTTTCAGGTAAGGTTGCTAGGCACTAAGCATATAGAGCTAATTACCAAAGCCAGAGCCATGATAGCACTCGTGGTTGCACTGTTATCCTGAGTGGTCACTCCATGTTCCAATTAATTTGTAATAAAGTTATCTTAACCATCGGGTTAATGTCATAATTGCCAATTAACATTTTGGAACATTAATACCAATTAATGAGTGACATTAAAAATCATTAAGTTGAGCGGTAGCATAAATCTTGCAAAGCTTAATAATTTTCCCAGGTTAAACAAGGAATACATGTAGTAAATCTAGGAAATCCTTAATTAGGTAAACCCATCAAAATTATGCAATATATCAAAAAGTAAACATTATTATATGCAATGAGTGGGTACAAAAAGAATATGCAGAGGGAGAATCCACTTGCCTTGCTCAAATACGTCCTGCGGATCGTCCTTGAACGAGTTCGGATCTCCTACCGCACAATCGGCTTCTAATAGAGTCGCATAGCGCACATACAAAAATAAAACATACACAAATAAATAAACATGCACCATTTCATAAACATACACCAATACATCATTAAACACACATTAACATATCGCACTAATCACATCTTAAATTCGTCCTAATCACGTAAATACTTATTAATTCACTTATAGCTATTATTGTGAATCCTAATGATGAATTATGGGTGGGTGCAATAAATACAGTTTTAACTAATTTATTTTAACACCATCAATGAAAATTAATGACAATTATCATCTTTTAATACTAATAACTAAATTAATACCTTTTATTATTCCTAACTCAAATTATTTAGTATAGCAAAAATGAATTTAACATTCTAAAAAATTCCTATAAACACTATTTGAACTTTTTCCAACACAAGCGAGATTATTTTGACATAAACTAGTACTTTAACAATTTTAGTGCTAAATTTGTGAACATGCCTATTTGGCTAGTAGAAATCTACTTTCCATACTTCTGGTGATATTTTACTCTTTTCTTTCTAAAAGAAGATATTAATTAAATAATCGGATAAATCATCTAAAAATCCTATATTATTCATATGACATGCGTTCTATACCATTTTTTCTAAATCCACTTAAAATGCACCTATAATTCTCCAAATAGTTTCTAAAGTTTATTGTGACCAAATTTAACTACAAAAAATCTTATCTATTGTTTTTATCACCAACATGACTATTAAATCTACGTCATATTTTCTAATCCAAAAATCATCGCATCGATTAACATGGAATATCACGGTGCACTAACGATCACATTTCTCTACCAAAATTCCATAATCCACATACACATAAGAATTGCGATCCACACGTGTTCATATTACAACAAACAAAATATACAACTAATAAATCAGATCAAAAAGTGTTTTATAAAATACACAAAATAAATTTGGATCGTCTTCAGCCTTCGGTTCGCGCGTGTGACGGGGATGGATCGACGGGGTTCGGCCGAGTGGAGAAGAGCAGGGCTCAACTACGGATGGCGGATGGCGTAGCTCCGGCGACGAACTACGGGCTCCGTGAACTCCGGCGATGAACGACAACGAACGACGAGCGGCACTAGCGATGAGCGAGGAGCACTAGAGAAAGAGGCGAGCTCAGGTAGGAGAGTATAGAGAGGGCTATGCTGCCTTTTATAGAGAGAGGGAGGGAAGAAGAAGGGTATGTCAGAGAGAGTAACGCGGTCTTCAATGGCCATCACAGCGACAGTTTCTAACGAGCGTAATGGAGGGAAGGAAAAACGGAAGGGTTCATGCTCCATTAACATCGAGACGAATGGACGGTGGTTTCATGGCGCTTGGACTCGGGTGTGCGCGGCGTCGCGGTCGGGACTTGCCGAGGCTTGGCCAGTCGGCTTGGGGCGCTCGCGCGTGGCTGAGGCGCAGCTCGGCCGGCCTGCGCAGGGCGGGGCGCGCGGCTTGCGCGCGCGCGGCGCGAGAGCAGGGCGCGCTCGGTCGGCTACTGGGTGGCGCGCTCGGTCGGCATCATGCGCGCGCGAGGAATGCGTAGGGCGCGGCGCTTGGAGCTCCTGCGCGAGCGAGAGAGAGAAGCGAGGGGAGAGACAGAGAACAGGGGAGAGAGAAGGGGTAGTAGAGGCTGGCGGCGGCGGCTTAGGGAGTGGAGAAGGCAGCAGGCGCGCGCGTGCCTAGCGCGTTAGGGTTGGGGTGGTTGGGCCCCTAGTGGGCCGGCTGGGTGTAGGTTTAGTTTTTTTCTTTTTTTAATTCCGAAATACCTTTCTATATAGCTCAAAAATTCATAAAACTTCACCAAATTATTTATGAATAACATATTTATTTTTACACTAATAATCATTATATTATTTAATTATTATATTAACTACTAGGATCTCTTTTTACAAATACTTGATAATAAACATCCGATAATCAATCATGCGCACACAACGAAAATTGATTCAAAATGCCAATAAATAATTAAACACTTAAATAAAATTATGACCCTAATTAATATAATAACGAAATTCATTATTTTTATTTGATGGCTTTTGTGGTGTTACAGAGGGTTTGCAGGCATTTAATTCATCTATCTTAGATTTTAGCATGGCATTCTCATCTCTAAGATAGAAAATAGAATCATTGCAAACATTTAAATCCTTAGTCTTAACAATTAATTTATCATTCTCAATTTTAAGGCTAGAAATCGCAACATTCAATTTATCAATCTTAGCAATTAAATCATCATTTTCATTTCTAAGACTAACAATTGAATTATTACATGCATCTAATTTTTCAACCTTAGCAATTAAGTTGGCATTCTCGGTTCTAAGGTTGGAAATTGATTCATGGCAAATGCTAAGCTCACTAGTTATTTTTTCACACTTTTCTATCTCCTGAGCATAAGCAATTTTCACCTTAACATGCTTCTTATTTTCCTTAATAAGGAATTCCTCTTAGCTATCCAAGAGTTCATCCTTCTCATGAATGGCCCCTATCATTTCATTCAATTTTTCTTTTTGTTGCATGTTTAAGTTGGCAAAAAGAGCAAGCAAATTATCTTCATCATCACTAGAGCTACCCTCATCACTAGATGTTGTATATTTGGTGGAGGCTCTAGATTTTACCTTCTTCTTTTTGCTGTCCTTTGCCATGAGGCACTTGTGGCCGACGTTGGGGAAGAGAAGACCCTTGTTGACGGCGATGTTGGCGGCGTCCTCGTCGGAGGAGGAGTCGGTGGAGCTCTCATCGGAGTCCCATTCCCGACACACATGGGCATCGCCGCCCTTCTTCTTGTAGTACTTCTTCTTTTCCTTCTTCCTCCCCTTCTTGTCGTTATCCCTGTCACTATCACTAGACAAAGGGCATTTAGCGATAAAATGACCGGGCTTACCACATTTGTAGCAAACTTTCTTGGAGCGGGGTTTGTAATCCTTCCCCCTCCTTTGCTTGAGGATTTGGCGAAAGCTCTTGATGATGAGCGTCACTTCCTCGTTGTCGAGCTTGTAGGCGTCGATGGGGAGCCTACTTGATGTAGACTCTTCTTTCTTTTCTTCCGTCGCTTTGAATGCGACAGGTTGCACCTCGGGTGTGGAGGTGCCGCCTTGCTCGATGATTTGTTTGGAGCCTTTGATCATCAATTCAAAGCTCACAAACTTTCCTATCACTTCCTCGGGGGACATTAGCTTATATCTAGGATCACCACGAATTAATTGAACTTGTGTAGGATTATGAAAAACAAGCGATCTTAGAATAACCTTGACCATTTCATGGTCATCCCATTTGGTGCTCCCGAGGTTACGCACTTGGTTGACCAAGGTCTTGAGCCGGTTGTACATCGCTTGTGGCTCCTCTCCTTGGTTGAGGACGAATCGACCAAGCTCCCCCTCGATCGTCTCCCGCTTGGTGATCTTGGTCACCTCATCTCCTTTGTGCGCGGTCTTTAGAATGTCCCAAATCTCTTTGCCACTTTTCAACCCTTGCACCTTATTATACTCCTCTCGACATAGAGAGGCGAGGAGTATAGTAGTTGCTTGGGAATCAAAGTGTTGGATTTGGGCGACTTTATCCGAATCGTAGCCTTCATCCCCCACGGATGGTACCTGCGCTCCAAACTCAACAATGTCCCAAATGCTAGCGTGGAGTGAGGTTAGATGGTGCTTCATTTTATCACTCCACACACAATAATCTTCACCGTCAAAAACCGGTGGTTTTCCTAATGGGACAGGAAGTAAAGGAGTGCGTTTAGAAATGCGAGGATAGCGTAGGGGGATCTTACTAAACTTCTTGCGCTCATGGCGTTAGAAGTGATGGACGACGTGTCGGAGCCGGAGGTGGATGGCGACGAAGAATCGGTCTCGTAGTAGACCACTTTCTTCATCTTCTTTTTCTTCTCGCCGCTCCGATGCGACTTGTTGTGTGAAGGGGATCCTTTCATTTTGTTGCCGGACTCTCCCAATGGAGCCTTCCCATGGCTTGTAGACTTGTCACCGCCGGTCACGATCTCCTTCTTGGCATGATCTCCCGACATCACTTCGAGCGGTTAGGCTCTAATGAAGTACCAAGCTCTGATACCAATTGAAAGTTGCCTAGAGGGGGGGGTGAATAGCCGGAATCTAAAAATTATAAACTTAAGCACACACTACAAGTTGGGGGTTAGCGTTAGAATTAAAATCGAGTCCGGAAGAGAGGGCGAAAACAAATCACAAGCAAATGAAGAGAGTGACACGGTGATTTGTTTTACCAAGGTTCGGTTCTTGCAAACCTACTCCCTCAAACGGTCACCTAGACCGAGTGAGCTTTCTCCTTAATCAAATGGGTCACTTAGATCCCTACAAGGACCACCATAACTTGGTGTCTCTTGCTTTGATTACAAGTTGCTTGAGAACAAGAAAGATGAAGAAGAAAAGCGATCCAAGCGACAAGAACTCAAATGAACACAAATGTCTCTCTCTCACAAGCCACTAAGTCTTTGGAATGAGTTTGGGACTTGGAGAGGATTTGATCTTTTGTTTTTTGTCTTGGAGTGAAGTCTAGAGCTCTTGTATTGAATGCAAATTGCTGGAAACTTGGATGCCTTGAATGGTGGTGGTTGGGGGGTATTTATAGCCCCAACCACCAAAATAGCCGTTGGGGAGGGCTACTATCGATGGGCGCACCAGATAGTCCGGTGCGCCACCGGACACTGTTCGGTGCGCCAGCCACGTCACCCAACCGTTAGGGTTCTGACGGTTTCGATCGTTGGAGCTCTGACTTCTGGGGGCACCGAACAGTCTGGTGCCGCACCGGATAGGCACTGTTCACTGTCCGGTGCGCCTTCTGGCGCTGCTCTGAATCTGCGCGAACTGTCCGCGCACTATTCACGCCACTGTTCACTTTTGCAGACGACCGTTGGCGCAGTAGCCATTGTTCCGCTTGGCACACCGGACAGTTCGGTGAATTATAGCGGAGCGGCTCTCCAGAAACCCGAAGGTGGCAAGTTCAGAGTGTACGGTTCCTGGTGCACCGGACACTGTCCGGTGCGCCAGACCAGGGCACACTTCGGTTTCCTTTCGCTCCTTTCTCTTGAAACCTAACTTGTTCTTTTTATTAGTTTGTGTTGAACCTATGGCACCTGTAGAACATATAATCTAGAGCAAACTAGTTAGTCCCATTGTTTGTGTTGGGTAATTCAACCACCAAAATCATTTAGGAAAAGGTTTGACCCTATTTCCCTTTCACCGTACCGCGCATGCCACCTCCAGGCCACAATGTCGCCCTACACCATGAGGCAGATTGGGCGAGCGACCTCGAGCTCTAGGACATAGAGCCGATTTGCTGCGCGCGCCACATTCGCCACCATCTGGCCCTTCACGTCCTAGATCTTGAGCCTTCCATGGAGCAAAGGTATCTTGTGGTCGCCTTCCTCAAGCTGCCCAAAACTCAAGTAGACTCCTGCGAGAGCCTTATGGGCACCATTCCTGCACTTGAACAGGATTGTCCCTCGACCTTGGATGGCTGTGACAGAGCCGTCGCCAAACCGGACCATGCCACACACGCCGGTGTCCAGCGACCAGAACGCAGCACGCTCACTGGTCATGTGGTTCGTCGCGCCCGTGTCCACCACCCACCGGGTGTCGGACACCCCCTTGTCGCCAAGCTGTATGAACAGCTTGTTCTCGTTGAGATGTACCTCCGTTGGTGCTGTTGCGCCTGATGTGACGTCGCTGGACTGGGTCACGACGTCGTCTTCAACGACTGCGACGTCGATGCAGGCGTCCGCCACCAGCAAGGCCTCATCACCTTCATCAGCCTGAGCAACGTGTGCCTGCTCATCGCTCTTCTTCTTGCATCCGCGAGCCCAGTGGCCCGTATTACCGTAGTAGCAGCACTCGTCGTTGGCGATCGTACGCCCACCACTACCGGATCTTGCTCAACCATGACGACCTCCATTCCTACCGCGCCCGCGTCCGCGGCCACGACCACGTGCTTGGTCGTTGCTTGACGCCGAGGAACCTCCGGTTGAACTTGATCCGCCATTTCCCGCGATCTTGAGGCGAGAGGTGATCCGGGAGACCAGTTCATCCTCAGTCAGATTTAATCCGAGCAGCACGACACCACGTTCTTGCACCAATCTCTCCTCGACCGCCTTCAGACGCCCGACAAGTTTGTCGACTGAAATTTCGCTCAGATCGAGCAACGTCTCAATTGACGCTGCGATCTGGTCAAAACGAGACGGGAGAGCCTGCAGGAACTTGCGGACGACCTCCTCCTCGGTGTACTCTTTACCGAGCACAGCCAGCTCACCTGTGATCCAGCCGATGCACGCGCTGAAGTCATCTACGGATTCGTCGTCGTTGAACTTCAGTGCGTCGAAATCCCGCTTCAACGTGCTTGCCTTGGCCTTCCTCACGCGATCGACGCCGATATTTCGTACCCACAGCATGTTCCAGGCGTCCCTCGCCGTCGCTTTGGACGCCACAGCTCCCATGAGCTCCGGCGGGACAGCCTTGGAGATAACCTCCAGCGCGTTCCAGTTGTCGACGAAACTCCCCGCTCCGGTGCTCACTGCGTCCCAGAGATTTCTTGCCTGCAGCATCACCTTCATGAGCGCCGCCCAGTCGAAGTAGTTGGTTTTCGTCAACATCGGGTAGTTCCCCGATGGCGCCATCCTTTCGACGACTCGCTCGACGACGCGCTCGTATCTGCCTCCCCGGTTCCTGCGTGTTCCCCAGCGCGACGGAGGCAATCTTCCTCGGCGTTGACGTCGCGACGGAGTGACCGAGCGGTCGTAGCGCCCTCCAGCCGGCATGCTGGTCGCCATCGAGGCTCTGATACCACTTGTTAGGTCCCTAGAGCCTAGGATCGACGAGAGCTCGACGGAGAAGATGAACAGGGACTCGCTGATTAGACACAGAAGCACACACGCGATGTAATTTTTGGACGGTTTGAACCACAATTGCCCAGAACACCGCCGCCTTTTTGGTCTTTTTTATTTATATGATTATTCAGTCCGTCGCCCGATCAACTCGCTTCTACCGCGAACGGCGACATGACCAGCGCGTCCAGCGCGACGCGCGCACTGTCCGGAAGCAAGAAGACCGGGCATGATCGCTCACGTTAGCGCGCTTTGCGTAAGCGTCTATCTGTGGCGATCAGGAGAGGTCCCTGACTCAGCTACGGTATTATTCACTAATGCAGAAATGTAAACAAACTAGCTACGACGCTGCAACTAACTAACACTGCATTGATGCAGACTGCTTATGTAAAGCTTATCTGAAGCTGCCATTTCATTTGCAGTTTGTTGATCACGAGAGTTCTCCCATGAAGTTCTTGTTTTCAAGTTGTGGCCAAGAGAACCACGTGATGCATACATTGTTCTGTAGCCCAATTCAATCTACAAGAAATTCAAGCGGAAGACGCCCGAGGCTGGGACGCTTCTCCTTGTCAGAGATGATCGCCCGTTACGGTATTGCTGCCTGCGGATGGATGGCGAGGCCTCAGCGCGACTCAACAGCAGGAGCTCTTGGTCATGGCACCGCGCAGCCTGCAGCAACAGCAACGCCGAGTCGCACCCCACTCGGTCAGCGGACTCGGGTGTCGCGGCGCAGACGTCGACCGTGCACAAACTCGCGGGCCGGGGCAACCAGTCGATGCAGCCGGGGAAGTTGAGATGCGCGCCTTTGTCCATGGCCGCGCGATCATCATCCCACACCGCCGCTCATGGGAGTCGCCGCCGCTCGCTGTCAAAGCCAACCAAATACGCTTTGCCCAATCAGTACTTCTCTGTTTGTTTGTTGCTTGAGGGGCAAAAGTGTTTCATAGACTACAAATACATGGAGACGAATTAGAAAACCAAGCAGATATGAAAAATTGGCAGATTAATCAATCAGTACATGTTTGTAGTCCTGTTTCTGCGAAGCAATTGTTTTGGATGGCATTACTGTGAAACGTTATATTTATAGTCCCAGATATGCAATTGTCTCCAAATAAATATAATCAAATGTGATTACTGAAACATACTGTCCAAGCTTCTGACGCATTGGAACAAACATATATCTATGCAAATACAAGTATGCGAGTCTACCAGTCGACCACGACCTATATATATAACAGACAAACAATAGTTAAATTTAAATCGCATCGTATATAGTAATATAGCACGCCAAGCTAATTAAGGTTCTTCCGCACGCAATTGCATGGTGAATCCAAACAATCACGGTTGGCTGTGGATCGACGATGGCTAGCACTGTGGTAGGTCTGCTGGAGGCGGCGGCACCGACGTTTCCGGCGTGGGCCCGTCCGGTACTTCAAACACCATGGCCAGGCCCAGATCAAGATGGTTGTCGAAGTGGCAGTGCATGAACCACATCCCAGGGTTGTTTGCCAGGAAGCGGATGACAGCCCAGCCGCCGGTGGGGACGGCGACGGTGTTGCGCTCCTGCGGGTTGACGAGGTTGAAGCGGGGCGTGGCCGTGGCCTCGTCGTAGTTGCCAAACCCCTGCGCGAGCACGTAGAAGTTGAAGCCGTGGAGGTGCATGGGGTGGCTCTCCCTGGCGATCAGCCGCGTGTTCTGCAGCACCATCTCCACCGTCTCGTTGAACCGGAGCGTCCTCACCCTGGTGGACTTGGCCGTGTACTGCAGCGCGGCGGTGTCGCTGGCGTCGGCGGTGTAGTCGAAGACGAGCGGCGGGCGGTCGGGGAAGTCGCGGGTGTACACCCCCGCCGTGTCGCCGCCGTCGTAGTGGGCCTGGAGCATGGACGGCTTGCCGGGGGCGGGGAGCACGAAGGAGGCGTTGTTCATGCTGGAGGAGAAGACGGTGGCGCTGCGGTTGCAGAGCAGCTGCGTCGGCTGGCAGTCGGAGACGCCGAGCCCGACGGTGACGAACATGCGCGTGTCCACGGACAGCGGCACCGTCGGCTGCCCCGGCCGCACCAGCGCCGTCAGGTTGGACAGGAACCGGAACGCCGTGGCCGTGTCGTTGACCTCCGGCCGCGGCGGCAGCGTCGGCGGCGTGGTGGGGTCCGTGTCCGAGCCGAGGTACTCGACCACGGCCGTCGCCGTGGTGTCGCTGAACGGCGGCCCCTGCGGGATGGCGCTGTCGTAGGGCGACGCCGCCATGTAGTAGCGGCCGCCGGCGCGCGCGGCCACCATGAGCGCGTCCACGGTCTGCCCCGGCGCCACCACCACCACGTCCGTCTCGTACGGCGTCGTGTAGGCCGCGTCGGCGCCCACCACGGTGAAGCTGTGGTTCGCCACCTTGAAGAACAGGGGCGTGTTGAGCGCGGCGTTGATGATCCGCAGCAGGTACGTCTCGTTGCTCCGCACCTGGAACCGGTACGTCTCTGCACGGTGTACTCGTCGTCACGAATGGTTTATTTGAATGGTTTGATGATGCATGGATGGATATATATACGTACGGTTCGCGTCGGAGCAGTTGTACAGGTCTCCAGGCTTGCCGTTGATGGTGTACGCGTCGGCGCTGCGCGCCGGGAGCCCGGTGAGGAACGCCATCTGCTGGAGGTCGTAGACGTTGTCGTTCCACCACTCGCCGAGGACGACGGTCTCCTCGGCGTGCGGCTTGGGGAACGGGTAGGCGTCGGCGCCGGCGCGGGGGCGGAGGACCAGCGCGCCGTACACGGTGGCGCGGAGGAAGGAGATGTGGGCGTGCCACCACAGCGTCCCCTCCTGCGCCGTCGCGTTGAAGCGGTACGTGTAGTTGCCGCCCGGCTTGACCGGACACTGCGTCACCATCGCCGGGCCGTCCGCCCACGGCGTGCCGCGCTGGAATATGCCGTGCCTGCAATAAAGCACAACGCAGCAAGGAGCAGAATTCAGAACAGGATTCTTTTGGCGGCGGCCCTGTGATGAGATGATTCACTGGAGCTTGCTGCTTTGGCTGTATCTAGCTAGCATTGCAGTGGTTTGTACGAATCTCTATCTTCACGTACCAGTGGATTGTGATGTTGTAGGGCGACTGGTTGACGAGGTGGACGACCACAGTGTCTCCCTCGCGGGCATGGATGGCCGGGCCTGGGAGCTGCCCGTTCACCGCCGTGATGACCCGCGGCGGCTGGCAAAGCTGGCTCACGGAAAGGTTTCCGACCTGGCAAAGGATCAAGCTCCTCCTCTTAGTCTTACATATATACCTCGTGCTATACAAATACAACGACCATGAAACGAACCAAATGCGAGCAAAACTGACACATGCATGCATGTATATCGTCCATGCATGCATGTATGTATGTTAGATTCATGAATTACATTGAAGGTGTGCTCCACGACCGAAGCTTCAGCAACGCAACAAGCAAGCACCAACAAGGCGACGACGGGACCAAGAGGCAAAGCCACCAGTGGTGACCACCAAGGCCGAGGAGCCATGCCCGGCCCTGAGCTAGCTAGCAATAATGACGATGGCCAAAGACACACAGAACAGCTAAAGATCTGGTTGATGATCTCTCGATCGTATATATGCTCGATCGATCGAGTGGTTTTGGGTGAGAGGGTTCATGAGCAAGAGGCTCTCTATATAGCCGGGACGTATGGATGGATGGATAGATTCTCAGAATGCCTGGTTACTCTAGTCAGTTGGAACACGTAAGGTTCCTGCTGCCTTTGAGTGTTCTAATTAGCATGTGCGTCTTCCTTCCATTCAAAGGTGACAGTTTTGGTAAGACAAGGGACATCACAGAGATACACACTACTAAGTACTAATAAACGGGACGAATTTGCATTGCTCTGTAGAGATGAGATGAGACCATCTTTCTCGATTCTGCACTAGTATTTTAATTGGGTACGTTTCACAAGTAAGATTGGTGACACTAATATATTGTCACTACATAATGTCAATGGTTAATGCAATAAGAAGGGACATCAGAGATACACTACATAAAAGCCTTGATCTTTGGTTCCATTTGTACAGCTCGGTACTGAAGAGAGGCTTTTATTTGCAGTGCTAAAGGGGTCACTAAAGGGGTCTGGCGCCAGCCACGCGGATGCGCTCACGCCAATATATATAGACGAATAATAAAAGTAGTATGTCTATATAAAATGAATAGCGATAATACTATATACAAATGTATAATATTTCTTCATTTCTATATTCTCAATGTTCACCCTCTAGGTTTTGTGAGAAGGCTAAGAGATTTCATTCATCTTAATAGAACTCTCCGTTTTTATACGATATCGGTATACATGAATCCTATTAGTTGTTATTGAATTGCTTCAATCTTTTCCGAAGGAGTATATCTTCCTTCGTCGTCATCAACTTTGATTTGCCAAAAACATTAATAAAAATAATATTATATTAAATGCAAAGATGAGCTGCTTTATTACCGTGAAACCAATATTAATATCGTAAATATTATTGACATATCTTGATATCTTTGCTACTAACTTGTTACCTACGAAGGTATGAATGAATCCACAAACATAATATCTACAGAGATTGTTCCTTTTACTGTGTGAAATACTAAAACTAGGAAAAAATTATGGATTATTATTGGCAAATAACTTGAGACTTGTACACGCTTCATACATACAGAAAAGTTTGGCATAAGCTTAAATATTTTCTTTAGTCTAGGCTATTTTTAGCCATGTCCATGCCCCCATAACGAAAATGATTGATCCTTGGTGCTTGATCAAATCATTTAGAGGATTAGGAAGTTAAGTTCGAATGGTAACAATTACTCGTTAAGAAGGTCCATGACTTCTTGTAACTATATGTCTGGCTTCCTCATAGAGTCAAGATGTGTACCTTGTGTTGTTTCATTGAGATCACTAGATGTATCGAGTGGAAGCAGTGGAAATGTTATGAATAAGGAGAGAAAATTAGACTACACATTCAATTACGAAAAGGTTTGAGGTAGTGGACACTAACTTAAATTTGTAAGTTAGAAGTATGAATTGAATATAATATTGTTTGTGCAAAAACATGAGCAATCTTTTTAGGACGTCGGTGTGAAAGTCCTTAATGTTTTTTTGGTTAACAACCACCAAGTCGATGAAGCCCACATTGTAATTCCCTCCTTATGACATCTCTAGATCTCCATGTGTCACAATACAAAATAGGTGTAAGGGCATGTCAGGTACCATTGACTATATATCATTGAATCATGTACAAGAGACATGGTAAAGACTTACAGAACCCAACTGCTGAGGAGAGAGATGTCAACAACATTCCACTGGTATATCTTAAATATATCCTTGAAATTTAGCCACACCATGTCAAGGCCATTATAGAAGTCAGAATCTTTTATAAGCACACGCCTGTTTGGTTCAGCTTTTATCTGGCCAGCTTTTCTGAGAATCTGGCTGTGTGGAGAATCTGACTGTGGAGAGAATCTGACTATCGTTGGGATCACATGCGAAGGAAGATGAAGATATCCATAGGGTTTAGGATCTAGAAAGTGACAGATTCATACTATTGCAATGACTCAATGAATTATATATTTATGTTGATTTTGGATGGTTTTTAACAAATCGATTTTTATAGAATTTGGCTGAAAAGCTGAGTGTTTGGCAGTCCGCAGCAGCTTTTAGTGACCAGAAGCTGTCAACGACATTCATGTACTAGTCATGGAATCTATGCATTTCTGTTGGTAAGTCTTTGACCAACTCTGGTCTAACTAGAGGATTGCCATGTAGGTATGTCCATGCCCTCTCTTATGATGGCACATTTTCTTTGCATGTTTTTTATGTGCTTACTAAGCATGCCCTTGTAGTCTAAGATACATTGTTTGTTTGCGTTTTGCTCATCTTTAGAAAGAAGGCTCTCCTGGATGGATCTATTAGTGTTTCCTTCTCATGTATGGGGCTCTTGCTTTTTGTTGCATGTGCACTTGCTTTTTGTCTGACTTGACGTTGTGCACATTTGCCTTTTATAAGTTGGTGGAGTAGGTGAAGGGCTCCTTTTAGAAGGTGTGGGGCTCCTGAATGGCGAGTTTGCAGTGGTGGGCCTCTTGCATGGAGCGTTAGGAGGGGATAGACTCTTACATGGAGTGTTTGGTGGTGAGTGAGCCCCACCAACAGTTGATGGTTGCTGAGCATCGAGTATAATGATGTAAGAATGAGCAGCGGTAGGATCCCCTCGATCAAGGTTGAGGTACAAATTAGGGTCTTCAAGTGAGTCTTGCCTAACATTTGTGTCTTCATTGATTATGTCATGATGCAACTTCTCCTCCATTTCACGATGATGTATCTTAGCATGATTCCAATGATAAATATGTAAAACTAAAGGAATTAGGGTTTAGGTTGATATCAAGTGACATGTATAAAATACTATGTGGATTAGATGTTAATCGAGAGATAATATTGAGTGTACATAGATAGAGTTTAGGGCTTAGGTTTTAGTCATGAGATTTAGTTGACATAGATCGAGTTTAAGGTTTAGTGTTTAGTAACGAGATTGAGTTTAGGTTCTAGGGTTTAGTCATGAGATTGAGTTTAGGGTTTAGTTGTGAGATTAAGTTTCATGTCAATTTTGTTTCACATATATATTCAACCACAAAAAATGATCCAAGGGTAATATTAACATATAACAAGTTGAAAATGGAGAGAGAAAAGGTAGAGTACAACTAATACTTGTTTAAAAACATTGACAAACTTTGGATACCATTCTTCTATTCACACCTGAGACTTCTCATTGAGAAACATGCCACTTTATTGACCCAAAAGTTTCCCTTTATTCTATGGTATGCTATGCATATCATCTTGTTCTAGCATAATCCATAATAGGTTCATGAAAGAACAAAAATATTTGACATAATTGTACAACATAGGTTTCAAATCCAAAATAGCAGACTTGTAGCTAAATTAACTGGAAGAAACATTCAATGGTTCTGACTTCTAGTAGACTTAGCAAGAACCTTGTGTATTATGGCAGGAGTAAACACATTGACACATGATTTCATTACATCCATGGGTGTTCTAGTGATGGACTAATCGATGTTGATCATGTTAGAATCGATGCATAGCTAGCTAGCATAATAACTAAGGCATTCAGTAGAGTTAGATTCATTGAAATGAGATAGAGGATTAGTGCAATCAACACACAATAAGATTAAAGGGTGAGGTCATAGTTCTACTCTTTCATTATGATTCATGTTTGATATATTCTTATGATGCATGGAGGCACTTGACAGTGCAATATTTGTCCACTACTTTGAGACTCATAGTACAACACCTTGTTGCTCTGCCCAGATATGTACCTTTTTTGTACCTTTTGTATGGTGACAGTGGAAATGACACTGGTGATGGTGATGGCAATGTCGATGGTGATGGCAACAATCGATGGTGATAGTGGTGATGTAGGGAGGGCATGGCCTAGCTTGATGGGGGTAGTGGCGGAGCAAGGAGGGTGTGGTCTGGCTTGATGTGGCAATGGCAGTGTGGGGAGGGCACATATGCTTGATGAGAGCATGTGCTCAATGGGTAAAGGAGCGAGAAGAAAAAGAGAGTTAGAAGGGCATGGGGAAGGCCATAGTTATAGGGGGATGCTTTAGTACCAGTTTTTGCACAGAACCGATATTGTAGGGTCTTCAGTACCAGTTGTTCACAAGAAATAGTACTAAAGACGCTTTAGTACCATTTGTTTGTAAGAACCGATACTTAAGGGTCCTACTTTAGTGCTAGATTTTGTTAACAACCGATACTGAAGTGTCCTAACCCCAATTATTTTTGCAAAACAAAATTAAGTTTACCATATTTTAATTACACAATGTACAAAGTCTACATTTAGGAAAATGCATAGTTTTGTGATTGTTTTTTCTAACATTGTTTGGAAGGACACCTCTCAACACAACCATAAACTTTATGTGCACAAATTTATTCTCCTTCATATTTATTAGCCTTTTTTACATTAGAAGAGTAGCTGGTTGGAACTTTAATATGTTTAATCATTCAAACATGATGTCCTTCTCCTTCTTGCTTATAATGTAGCTAATGGACCAAAGTAATGTTGTCTTTCATCCCTCTCTTTCGGGTGTAGGGCCTTTCGTTGTTTCATAACTTGTCCATTCTTGATTATATTGTATCTTTGTCATCGCCATATGTGCCTAGTAAACCAAGTAGGTTCACACAAATATTCTTTGTGAGGTGCATTATGTTGATTGTGTGATAGACATCTGATACTTTCTCGTAAGCTAGATGCCAAAATATTGACTTCTTCCAAATTGGTGCCTTTCCATCTTCACTTGGAATAGGCTGGCCACCCAATCCCTTTCTAAAGAATATGCTTAAGTTCTTTACCATCTAAAATACAAGATTTCCATTTTGGCGAATTAGCTTGGTAGGATGGTCTACTTGCCCATTTCAATTATTACCTTTTTTCTTACTAGGTGTTTGGACACAAGAAATTGATAAATACCCATGTTAACAATATTTCTATAGTGATATAAATACATGCTATCAATCTAATCTAACAACAAGTGCAAGCCCTAAATCCCTTGTTAGATTGTCCTGATAGGTTTGAAAGTGTAGGCCAATCATTGATGGTTATGAACAATAAAGCACACAGGTCAAAACCCTCATTTTTATGGTCGTCACATATACGTACACTTTTGTACCACAACTACAAAAGCTCATTGACCAGTGGTTTTAAGTACACATTGATGTTGTTGCTAGGTTGCTTTGGGCCTTGAATAAGCTCCGACATCATAATGAAATTCCACTTTAAGCATATACATGGATGTAGGTTGTACATACATAGAGTCAAGGGCTAAGTGCTATAACCATTGCTTTTTTCATCGAAAGGGTTCATGCCATTAGTGCTTAAACCAAACCTTACATTGCTCATATTCGCTACAAACTCTAGGAAAGTTCTATTGACTTTTCGTTATTGCAAACCATTAGCAGGGTGCCTCAACATAGCGTCTACCTTACACTTTTTTGTGCTACCGCATCATTTTTGCATGCTCTTTGCTATAAAACAAACAATCAAAATGTTGTATTATTAGGAGGTATGACATGACCAGATGACCTTAGTAGATATTTTTTCTTGGGTGGGTTGTCACTCCTTACCTTATATCATGATTCCTTTCACATTGGTTAAGCTTCTAGTTTCTCATACTCCTCACCATGATACATGATACAATTGCTAGGACATACATGTATCTTTTTCTCTTCCAAACCAACAAGGCAAACGACTCTTTGGCTTCATATGTTGATGCTAGAAATTTGTTGCTCTCTAGAAGGAACTTGTTTATGAGTTTTAATATCTCATGAAAATCCTTGACCATGATACCATTTGTTGCTTTCCACTGCAAAAAATCCAATGCGCTACACAACTTCTTGTGGCTCTCTTTACAATTTGGGTACAATGAAGTTTTGTGATCCTTTGACATATGCTTCAGTATTTTCTAATATGTTTGTTCTCATAGTATTTCTCTTCATCATGCAACGTTTGTGCTAGAGCATCGTTACTTTATGTACTTCAGCCTCTCCTATTACATCATCTGCAAAGGAACCATATTGAGCATAGACTATAGTGGTGTCATCGTCATCCTCACCTTCATTATCTAGAATCCCTATTTCTCCATGCTTGGTCCAACAAATATAGTTAGGCATAAAACCCCATTGCAGAAAATGGATGTAAATTGTTGCTAATGAATAGTATCCTCTCTCATTTTATAGTCACTATAGAATGGTTTATGACCATTCTATAGTGGAATAGGCCCATGAAATTCATGCGATAGGAATATACCTTGAACGCTATTGCAAAGATCCTCCAAGTGTATTAGTAGACAAGATTGTGACAAGAGGCATTGTAGTAAAGTTGCCACATTCTTAGAGAGATTTTCCTACCACTTTGAAAAACAAAAGGCAAGAGCTTGGTATCATTGATCTCATAGGTACCATTTATGTTGAGGAAAAGGAAAAGGACACACATGGAAAAATGAATGTCAGTGTCAATCTGGTGCAAAAGAACAATTTCAATGCTTCCCAAAACAAGAACAACAACAAGAAGAATAAACTTCTGTAGACTCAAATAAAGGTTGATAAGATTACCACTTTCAAGAAGAAAAGAAATGGAATTTGCTATGTGTGCAATAGTCTAGATAACTCTGTTGGATATTGCTAGGAATGCAAGGATAAGAAGTCTGCTAACATGGTCATTAGCGGCGAGACAGTTGGGACATTAGGGTATGATAATTTATTACCTATAATCCTTTTAGTTTGTTGTTCACTTGATTGGTGCCTAACCCGTCTGTGTTCTTCAGCAGAGCGAGGTTTAAGAGACACTGCTCTCCTCGCACACTGACTTCACGCTGGCGTCAGGGATAGAGGGAGCATGAGGTCGCTAAGCACCGAAAAACTAAGAGCTCTTACATCAAAACCTAGTAGACTGATTTATGTCTCTCGTGTTTAAAAAGATGTCCTGATAATTTATAGGTGAATGGACTCGGTAACTCCTCTACTCTCCATGTAGAACTAAGCTTCCCATCATCCCACGATATAGGAGTAAAATTTATTCTGAATTTTGTTGTAAGATAGATGGACCTTGGCCCATAAACTTCAATAGTTTCTACCAAATTGAGTTACCTTTATCTAACGGAAGATTGGACACCTCGTTCCCGTCAGACATAAAACTGTTCACAGTTAGAGAACTGGGTTGCTGGAGGCATGTGAACGGTGTCATTAATTAGTATGACAAAAATCTATAGACACCCCATGAGTTGATTTACGGAGGCACTTTCCGTGCATTTCTCAAACGCTTCCCTCGACTATTTATAATTGCATATATCTAGATAAAGTGAGTATGCTGAAGTTTGTATAAAGAAATTATTCAAAATTCTTGAATTTTTGTTCAATCAGTAAAAAAATATACTGGTCTCATTGTCAAAATCGCAACATTTTTTTATTTTGCAAAGTGTGCCACATCTCAGTTTTTTCGGACACAGTGTATAAATAAATGGACGCCTGTTTTTATCATGAAATTTGCATTGAAGTATATACCCTTATATATATATATATATATATATATATTGAGTTTGGGATAAAATAAGCATGCCCTAGCTCGCCTCTGACCAATTACCTGTCACAGTAAGTGTCCTTTCCTTACGGGACTCGTTTTACTTGTTCTTTGTTACCTCTTATTTATTTTATCATCTTAGTCCAGGGTTAAACAGTGCTGTTGATAGAAACAACAATATGATCTCTTTGAAAAAAGTGGCACAACTAATTAAAAAGAAGTGGCACAACTAATTAAAAGGAAGGGCTACCGTGTATAAACTTAGTGCTGCGAACTGGCCCGGGCTGAAGCCGGCGCAGCCCGAATCCATATGCTTCAGGTCGAATTGGCTCGGGACAAGAAGACAAAAAAAATCCATGCCATGTCGTATCTGTCCAAAAGTAGAAATATTGGCCTAGTTCGGTCTTAAAAAACATGTCGTGCGTTTGTCGTGCCATGTTGGTCTAAACCTGGTCCATATATAAAGTTCAATATTACAACTACATAAAGTTTATAACTTACTAAAATTAAAAAATTTAAATACATCAGACTTTTTCGTGCCGAGCCGACCATATTGGGAGACTGACATGATGAAAATTTATGTGCGGCCTATATGACTTCGTGTTGGGTTGTGCTTTGGGCTCTTAATTTCGGATTGTGTTCGTGCTGACCTAGAAAGTCTGATCCATATTCCTAGCAATATATAAACTTGTCAATTTGTCATTTAGTTCCGCGTTGTTCTCCATACATTGAGTAAGGTTTACTTATAAAGTTTTGCATGTGAAACATTTTTTTAGAAACAATCTTTTTGCAAAGTGCTTGGATAAAGCGTGTGGGGCAATGCTTAATTTGGTTTGGTATGATGCGCGGATAAAATTAACGTGCGTTTGGAGCTGGATAAAGTCGGTCAGGGTTACTTGTGTGATGGTGGCATCATTTCTCAACATTAAATCTGATGTAAAATAAATGTTTGAATACATGGGCGGAGGATTAAAAAAAATATCGGATAAATGTAACTCAGCCTTAGCCGGAAAATTCCGAGTAAAAGAGTTATGAAAGTTACTTTTTGTTTCAGTTTTCTATTAATATATCATTGAAATAAGTAAATATTAAAGTCTTATACTTACTGCTAAAGAAGGTTATGGGAGTAACCTTTGTCAAATGGTGGGGGAACAATTCGGAAAAAAACTTTGTCAAATGGTGTTGCTGACGATGGACGAAAAATCAGCATTAAATTGCTATTACCGCACAACCTAAGTCTTTCCATAAATAGCTATAATAGTAATAGCAGTGTCTCACGTAACATCTACTACCAACAAAGTAAAGTAATTGCCAACTTGAGCAAGTTATATAGCATTGACTAACGAGCATTGACCAACGAGGGTAACGACAATAAAGGATTTTTTTTATTTTCAATGTTCACTTTGTGGCCCTATTTAAGCATGTTTAGCTTCTTCAATGATTTCTAAAATCTCTATTATTTAGGTCGTGTTTGGCATGACTCCTTCACCAATTTATAAAGTCGTCTGAATCCGTTTTATACCAGCCGGATAAAAACCAAGTTGGTTCAAGCAAGCAGATTCTTAAATCAAGCTCTACAAAGGATATACATATATATATATAGGGTAGGTATAACGGGAGCCCTGGGCTTCTAATAGTTAAAGGAAGCCCAGGTCGATTATCCATGCAACCTGGTTCAACCCAGCGCACCGACTGGACCAGACTGTCGGTTGCACCACCCTCGCCCACGTCTCTGCGCGCAAAAAAAGGAATACATGCATGAGTCAAACACGTCCCCTTGCATGCGCATAAATTTAGGAAAGATATATTTGACGGTTTCTATTTTTAAATGCTTTATTTCCTCCATAAATTTAGGATCGCTGCAACAGCCATGCAACTAGACTCGTAAGAACCATTTTATGATATATACTGCTACTAAATATGCTATCCTGTGTAGATAATTATGCAATTCAGTATACTGCGTAAAAATCTGTTATCAGCTGCATGCACACGAATTTATAATGAAAATAATGTGCAATGAAAGGAAATGAATTGCACGCATAGAAACAAAAAAATCGTATTTAATGTTTTATTTTCATCATAAATATATGATCCCTCCAACAGCCATGCAGCTAAACACATTAGATCTAGTTTATGATATATATTGATACAAATTATACTACATGGTGTAGCTATTTATGCAATTTGTTACACTGCGTAAAAAATCTGGCATGTTGTTCACTGGTGGACGCATCTCCGGGTTGGAGCGTAATAACCTTAAATTTTGAGCATAAAATCCTTCAATTATAAGCGTAAATACCGAGCCAATGTGAGAGGTTGATAGCTCTAGTAGGTTGTTATTACGATCCTATTTTTATGGCAGATCCGAAAAACATGACAGTCGCATGCATGCGGTTATACAGATCCAAAAATTATGGCAAAATGCATGCATGAGTCAAATACGTTCCCTTGCATGCGCGTAAATTTAGGAAAGATATGTGTGGCGGTTTCTAGTTTAAATGCTTTATTTTCTCCATAAATTTAGGATCGCTGCAACAGCCATGCAGCTAGACTCGTTATGACCATTTTATGATATATACTCATACTAAATATGCCACACTGTGTAGGTATTTATGCAATTCGTCACACTGCGTAAAAAAATCTGGCATGTTGTTCACTGGTGGACGCATCCCCGGGTGGAGCGTAAAAACCTTAAGTTTTGAGCATAAAGTTCCTCAATTATAAGCGTAAATACCGAATCAATGTGAGAGGTTGATAGCTCTAGTAGGTTGTTATTACTATCCTATTTTTATGACAGATCCGAAAATATGGCAGCCGCATGCATGCGGTTTCTATTTTTATACAGATCCAAAAATTATGGCAAAAATCGTGGGAGTTTCCATTGCATGCGCGCAAATTATGAACAGCATAAATTAAGGAATTGCCTTTCCAACGTGCATGCAGTAAACTGATATACGAACTCCGTGTTTAAGCATAAAATCGTACAGTTTTTGCCGTAAATAATACATGTGGTAGGCATAAAACACAATAATCGAAAAGAAAACTGTGCCGGATCGGAGGATGTCACGCGCGATCATCGCTGCGCGCATCTCGGGCCTTCCGTGACGCCGCTCGCTCGAAGATCGTGTCTCATGCGTCGCCGTCGCTACTCGCACGTCGACGGGCGTCGCTTGCTCGCCGGCCTTGGAAGTGCCGCCTCCTCGGGACCCCGGGGACGCCGCCGCTTGCCCGCACAAGGGCCCCGCTGTCGCTCGCCCTCTGGATCGGGGAGCCACCGCCACCGACCTGGGAACCGCCGCCACTACTCCGGATCGAGGAACCTCCGCCACCGCGCATCGAGGTCATGGAGTTGCGGCCACCGGCTGGGGGTCCACCGTCGCGCACGCTCTGGGGCAACCGCCGTCGTCGCACGCGGCGTCGCTAATGAATCGGGTGGAGCGTAAAAAACCGAATCCTAGCACTCCGGGTCCTGTTTTATAGACGCCCAGATGTGGTCCGACTCGACCGGATTGCACCGTCCGACCTGGGCTTCCTCTAGTTATTGAAAGCCCAGGGCTCCTAATATATAAACTATATATATATATATATATATATATATATATATATATATATATATATATATATATATATATATATATATATATATATATATATATATATATATATATATGGAGGATGAAGCCAAAAATAGTGGCTTGACCCAACTTCATCTCACTCTAGTGGACCCTATCTGGGGTTCTATGAGTGCTTGTTTTCTTTTAAGGAGCTCTGTATGTGGATTTATTTTTATAAATGGTTTACCAAAATAGCTCTAGCTCCACCGGTGGATTTATTCATGGAGCTAAAGCCAAAAAAAATTTAGTTCACTGGTGAAAATAGAGATGCCAAATGAGGCGTTAGTGGAGCTCAAGTCGGCTCTAATTTTGGCTCCATGCATTATAGTAGGGAGAACTTTTCTCTCTCTTTTTTTCAAAATAATATATAGACATTAGTAAAGCTATTGTTCCTAGTATTTATTACTATAGTTTTCATAGTAGAGGCCACTAGAAGGCCTTTATATAATCGTTTTTTCTAGCTGCATGCCTGTTTAAATCTTTTTGCAGAAGTGGCTATGATCCGGAGCTACATCTGTAAATAAGGTATGGTTTGGTTCACGAAATGTAACATAAATGATAATGATAATGATTCACAATCAAATACCATCGGTAATAAATTTGAATATGCCGGTATCAGTTCTAGTGTGGTATCTCATTACGGTTAGATTTAAACAAACATGGTTTAATATTATTTGCTACCCATTACGTTACAAATATGTGAACCAAGCAACACCTAAATATTATAGAGGCGGCTATTCTATCACAAGCGCCCCCTGTTGTTCATTTCTGGCATACCACTAATAGACTCGTTCTCATTTTTAGAAACTTGTCTATTCCAATACATACACACACTCAAACGGTTCAGTTCTAGAAAAACAATAAACAAACACATAACTACTTAATGGATGGCATAATAAATATTTAGAAGTTCTAGAATAACAGTTAATAATAGATGAGAGGATATTCATAGCATCCATCTGTATAAGCCTTTAAGTTCTAAGCATGCATCATTCCTAATGTGTGAGGGGAGGGGATGGCTGTGGCCACGAGGCGATGGGGCGGAGGCAGACAGACACGGGGTCTGTTTGGTTCAGCCTCTTTCTACCAGCTTTTCTAATAATAGAATTTGGTTATAGGAAAAATCTGAGTATCGTGGGCAGACCCGTATCCAGAAAAATGAGGCCCCGGAACGAGACTAAAATAGAGGCTCTAAAATTACAAAAATAATATGTACTTAATAATGTATACTTCTGAACTATAGTGCTTACCTCATGTTCTACTAAAAAGCAACATCCGCCTTGTGTTTCTTGAAATAAAATCTTCAATTATGCCTTCATATTCAGTATCCTCGAAGACATCACTTTCAATTGATATCATTGCCAATTTATTTTGTCTATCTTGTATCATAGTAGAACGCATGTAAGACTTCAACAACTTAGTTTAGAAAAGCTTCTTTCTGCAGATGCAATAGTAACCGGAATGGTTAACAAAATTCTATATGCAATGATGGCATTTGGATAAAAGGGACGCTTTTTAAAAAACTCCAAAATATCAAGAGGGCCCATAGATTTTTTTAGTAAATCTTGGATCAAAATCAACTCCCCAAATAATATTGTCCCATCAATATCTTTTTGTTCTTTACTCTTAAGGGCATCCTCCATATTAACACAACCAGCCATCAGTCTTTTATCATCCAAGGATCGCATCTTATCTGAAGTAAACAAAAAACCAAAAGTTTTTTCAAACCCTTGATATTGTTCAAATCTCCTGGTAAGTGAAGCTATAGCTTGATCAACAATATGTAAAAAAATTGATCCTAAATGACTACTCTGCGGATTGTGACTCGATAGATGGATCATCTACACACTCATCAAATTATCTTTTTCTCTTAATTTTATGCTTTGTTCGGAACATTGGATGAATATCCATTCCCGCTGCAATTTCCTTTGCATCTTCCAATGATTTTGAAAAGCCATCTTCTCTGTCCCTTGTGAAAAAGGAAATCAGTCCCTGTACACTCTCAATTGCAATATCAATAAGCATATCTTTTGACTGCAACTCCTTACTGATCGAATCAACTTTAGATAATATTTCATACCAGATAATGATTGACACTAAAAATTCAAATCCACCAAGTTCATTTTCTGCTAATGATTTAGCTTCACTACTTGCCAATGGATCATTATCACTTTCAGCCATCTGTAGCAAAGCCTCTCTTATTTCTAGGAGCTAAAATCTTATAGCCTTAACACTGTCAACACGACTCTCCCAACGAGTAGATGACAATGACTTTAGAGTCAATCCTTTTATGTTTTCTTTAAGAATGTTCCATCTCTTTGTAGAATTTGCAAACGTTGTGTATATGTGTTGGATAACTCCAAAAAAATTTGTTGCTTTAATACAAGACTTTGCCATATCACATAGTGTCAAATTCAAACTATGACAGCCACAAGCTGAATAAAAGGCTCTTGGATTTATATCCAAAAGTTTCTTTTGTACTCCTTGATGTTTTCCCTTCATATTGGACCCATTATCATATCCCTGTCCTCTCACATTGTCCACATCAAGGTCAAGACTTTTTAGTTCCTCTTGTAGAACATCAAACAATCCTTGACTAGTGGTGTCATTCACATCCAAAAAACCTAAGAAGGATTCTTCAATGCAAGTAGAATCTGTAGTTGCATCGACATACCTTATTTTCAAAGACATATGTTCTTGGTGGCTTGCATCAGGGGTACAGTCAAGGATAACTGAGAAGTACTTTGCTTCTTTTACCTTTGCAATGATTGCAGACTTGATCACAGAAGCTAAAAGATTAATTAACTCATTCTGGATAGAAGGACCAAGATAATGATCACGAATTTTATCATTGGTGATGCGGTCAACATGCTCTTTGATAACCGGGTCAAATTTAGCCAACATTTCAATCAGTCCTAAGAAATTACCATTGTTGCCTTGATACAACCTGCTATTACTACCACGAAATGCTATATTATGTTCTGCAAGAAATCTTACAATCAAAATAATTGAAAGGGAATTAGGCTTACACCTAGTCCCTAAATAATTTTGGTGGTTGAATTGCCCAACACAAATATTGGACTAACTAGTTTGCTCTAGTGTATAAGTTATACAGGTGCAAAAGGTTCACACTTAGCCAATAAAATGACCATGTGTTGGGTTCAACAAAAGGGCAAAGGAGCAACCAAAGGCTCCTCTGGTCTGGCGCACCGGACTGTCCGGTGTGCCACCGGACAGTGTCCGGTGCACCAGAGGACTTCAGCTCAAACTCGTCGCCCTCGGGAAATTTCCAGAGCGAGCGCTCTAAAATTCACCGGACTGTCCGGTGTACACCGGACAGTGTCCGGTGCTCATTTGAGACGCGGCTCAGGAACTCGCCAGTCTCGGGAATTCGCAAAGGCTGCTCCACTATAATTCACCGGACATGTCCGGTGTACACCGGACTGTCCGGTGCAACCTCGGGGCAACGGCTACTTCGCGCCAACGGTCACCTGCAGGCGCATTTAATGCGCGCCAGAAGCGCGCAGTCGTCAGGCACGCGGGAGCAGGCGCACCGGACACTCTACAGTGCATGTCCGGTGCGCCACCGGACATCAAGGCGGGCCCAGAGACAGAGCTCCAACGGTTGACCCAACGGCTATTTGGTGACGTGGCTGTCGCACCGGACATGTCCGGTGTGCACCGGACTGTCCGGTGCGCCATCGAACAGACAGCCTCACCAAACGGCTAGTTTGGTGGTTGGGGCTATAAATACCCCCAACCACCCCACATTCAAGGCATCCAAGTTTTCCAGCTTCCAATCACTATACAAGATCTAGCATTCATTGCAAAGCACACCAAAGGAGATCAAATCCTCTCCCAACTCCACACAAAGCCCTAATGACTAGAGAGAGTGATTTGTAGTGTTCATTTGAGCTCTTGCGCTTGGATCTTTCTTTGGCATTCTTTCTTGTGATCAAACACTCACTTGTAATTGAGGCAAGAGACACCAATTGTGTGGTGGTCCTTGCGGGAAGTTTGATTCCCAAGTGATTTGAGAAAGAGAAGCTCACTCGGTCCGAGGGACCGTTTGAGAGAGGGAAGGGTTGAAAGAGACCCGGCCTTTGTGGCCTCCTCAACGGGGAGTAGGTTTGAGAGAACCGAACCTCGGTAAAACAAATCCGCGTGTCTCACTTTATTATTCGCTTGCGATTTGTTTTGCGCCCTCTCTCGCGGACTCTATTATATTTCTAACGCTAATCCGGCTTGTAGTTGTGATTATTTTTGAGATTTTCAGTTTCTCCCTATTCACCCCCCTCTAGGCGACTTTCAATTGGTATCAGAGCCCGGTGCTTCATTAGAGCCTAACCGCTCGAAGTGATGTTGGGAGATCATACCAAGAGGGAGATGGAGACCGGCGACAAGCCCACTACAAGCCAAGGGAGCACTTCATCGGAAGAGTCCCGCACCAAGAGGAGGGAGAAGAAGAAGGACTCCTCCAAACGGAAGGAGAAAAGATCTTCCTCTTCTCACCACAAAGAGAAGAAGGAAAAATCTTCTTCTCACAAGTCGCATCGGAAAGGCGACAAGCACAAGAGGATGAGGAAGGTGGTCTACTACGAGACCGACACTTCATCAACATCCACCTCCGACTCCGATGCACCGTCCGTAACTTCTAAGCGCCAAGAGCGCAAGAAGTTTAGTAAGATCCCCTTATACTATCCCCGTACATCTAGACATACTCCATTACTTTCCGTTCCATTAGGCAAACCGCTAACTTTTGATGGCGAAGATTATGCTAGGTGGAGTGATTTAATGAAATTTCATCTAACCTCACTCCACAAAAGTATATGGAATGTTGTTGAGTTTGGAGCACAGGTACCTTCTGTAGGGGATGAGGATTATGATACGGACGAAGTGGCCCAAATCGAGCACTTCAACTCCCAAGCCACAACCATACTCCTCGCCTCTTTAAGCAAGGAGGAATACAACAAAGTGCAAGGGTTGAAGAATGCAAAGGAGATTTGGGACCTACTCAAGACCGCGCACGAGGGTGATGAACTCACCAAGATCACCAAGCGGGAAACGATCGAGGGGGAGCTCGGTCGCTTCCGTCTTCGCCAAGGGGAGGAGCCACAAGATATGTACAATCGGCTCAAGACCTTGGTGAACCAAGTGCGCAACCTCGGGAGCAAAAAGTGGGATGACCACGAGGTGGTTAAGGTTATTTTAAGAGCTCTTATTTTCCTTAACCCCACTCAAGTTCAATTAATTCGTGGTAATCCTAGATATCCACTAATGACCCCCGAGGAAGTTATCGGGAATTTTGTGAGCTTTGAATGCATGATTAAGGGCTCAAAGAAGATCAACGAGCTTGACGAACCTTCCACATCCGAGGCGCAACCGGTGGCCTTCAAGGCAACGGAGGAGAAGGAGGAGTCTACACCAAGTAGACAACCAATTGACGCCTCCAAGCTCGACAATGAGGAGATGGCCTTAATCATCAAAAGCTTTCGGCAAATCCTCAAGCAACGGAAGGGGAAGGATTACAAATCCCGTTCCAAGAAGGTTTGCTACAAGTGTGGTAAGCCCGGTCACTTTATTGCTAAATGTCCATTATCAAGTGACAGTGACAGGGACAACGACAAGAAGGGCAAGAGAAGAGAAAAGAAGAGGTATCACAAGAAGAAGGGCGGCGATGCCCACGTGTGCCGCGAGTGGAACTCCGACGAAAGCTCCACCGACTCCTCCGACGACGACGAGGACGCCACCAACATCGCCGTCACCAAGGGACTCCTCTTCCCCAACGTCGGCCACAAGTGCCTCATGGCAAAGGACGGCAAAAGGAAGAAGGTTAAATCTAACTCCTCCACTAAATATGAATCTTCTAGTGATGATAATGCTAGTGGTGAGGAAGATAATTTGCGTATCCTTTTTGCCAACCTTAACATGGAACAAAAAGAAAAATTAAATGAGCTAATTAGTGCCATCCATGAAAAGGACGATCTCTTGGACTCCCAAGAGGACTTCCTAATCAAGGAAAATAAGAAACATGTTAAGGTTAAAAATGCTTATACTCTAGAAGTAGAAAAATGTCAAAAACTATCTAGCGAGCTAAGCACATGCCATGACACTATTGCCAACCTTAGAAATGAAAATACTAAATTAATTGCTAAGGTTGATTCTCATGTTTGTATTGATTCAACTTCCTATCCTAGAAATGATAATGTTGATTTGCTTGCTAGGATTGATGAGTTGAATGTTTCTATTGCTAGCCTTAGAAATGAGAATGAGAAATTAATTGCTAAGGCTAAAGAATTAGATGTTTGCAATATTACAATTTCCGACCTTAGAACTAAGAATGATATGTTGCATGCTAAGGTTGTAGAATTAAAATCTTGCAAACCATCTACATCTACCGTTGAGCACACTTCTATTTGCACTAGATGTAGAGATGTTGATATCAATGCTATTCATGATCACATGGCTTTAATTAAACAACAAAATGATCATATAGCATTATTAGACGCTAAAATTGCCGAGCATAACTTAGAAAATGAAAAGTTTAAATTTGCTAGAAGTATGCTCTATAATGGGAGACGCCCTGGCATCAAGGATGGCATTGGCTTCCAAAGGGGAGACAATGTCAAACTTAATGCCCCTCCTAAGAACTTGTCTAACTTTGTTAAGGGCAAGGCTCCCATGCCTCAGGATAACGAGGGTTACATTTTGTACCCTGCCAGTTATCCCGAGAGCAAAATCAAGAAAATTCATTTTAGGAAGTCTCACTCTGGCCCTAACCATGCTTTTATGTATAAGGGTGAGACATCTAGTTCTAGGCAACCAACCCGTGCTAAGTTGCCTAGAAAGAAAACTCCTAATGCATCAAATGATCATGCTATTTCATTCAAAACTTTTGATGCATCATATGTTTTAACTAACAAATCCGGCAAGGTAGTTGCCAAAATTGTTGGGGGCAAACACAAGGGCTCCAAGACTTGTGTTTGGGTACCCAAAGTTCTTGTTTCTAATGCCAAAGGACCCAAAACCGTTTGGGTACCTAAAGTCAAGAACTAAAATTGTTTTGTAGGTTTATGCATCCGGGGGCTCAAGTTGGATACTCGACAGCGGGTGCACAAACCACATGACAGGGGAGAAAAGGATGTTCTCCTCATATGAGAAAAACCAAGATCCCCAACAAGCTATCACATTCGGGGATGGAAATCAAGGTTTGGTCAAAGGATTGGGTAAAATTGCTATATCACCTGACCATACTATTTCAAATGTTTTTCTTGTAGATTCTTTAGATTACAATTTGCTTTCCGTATCCCAATTATGTCAAATGGGCTACAACTGTCTATTTACTGATGTAGGTGTTACTGTCTTTAGAAGAAGTGATGATTCAATAGCATTTAAGGGAGTGTTAGAGGGTCAGCTATACTTGATAGATTTTAATAGAGCTGAACTCGACACTTGCTTAGTTGCTAAGACTAACTTGGGTTGGCTCTGGCACCGCCGACTAGCCCATGTTGGAATGAAGAATCTTCATAAGCTTCTAAAGGGGGAACACATATTAGGACTAACCAATGTTCATTTTGAGAAAGACAGGATTTGTAGCGCATGCCAAGCCGGGAAGCAAGTTGGCACTCATCATCCACACAAGAACATCATGACTAGTGACAGGCCACTGGAGCTCCTACACATGGATTTATTCGGCCCGATCGCTTACATAAGCATCAGCGGGAGTAAGTACTGTCTAGTTATTGTGGATGATTATTCTCGCTTCACTTGGGTGTTCTTTTTGCAGGACAAATCTCATACTCAAGAGACCTTAAAGGGATTCTTGAGACGGGCTCAAAATGAGTTTGGCTTAAGGATCAAGAAAATTAGAAGCGACAATGGAACGGAGTTCAAGAACTCTCAAATTGAAAGCTTCCTTGAGGAGGAGGGCATCAAGCATGAGTTCTCTTCTCCCTACACTCCACAACAAAATGGTGTAGTGGAGAGGAAGAATCGAACTCTATTGGACATGGCAAGAACCATGCTTGATGAGTACAAGACACCGGATCGGTTTTGGGCCGAGGCGGTCAATACCGCCTGCTACGCCATCAACCGGTTATATCTACACCGAATCCTCAAGAAGACATCCTATGAACTCCTAACCGGTAAAAAGCCAAATATTTCATATTTTAGAGTTTTTGGTAGCAAATGTTTTATTCTTGTCAAAAGAGGTAGAAAATCTAAATTTGCTCCTAAAACTGTAGAAGGCTTTTTACTAGGATATGACTCAAACACAAGGGCATATAGAGTCTTTAACAAGTCCTCAGGACTTGTTGAAGTTTCTTGTGACGTTGTGTTTAATGAGATTAACGGCTCTCAAGTAGAGCAAGTTGATCTTGATGATATAGGTGAAAAACAGGCTCCATACATAGCGCTAAGGAACATGTCCATTGGGGATGTGTGTCCTAAGGAATCCGAAGAGCCTCCACATGCACAAGATCAACCATCCTCCTCCACGCAAGCATCTCCACCAACTCAAATTGAGGATGAGGCTCAAGATGTTGATCAAGAAGATGAGCCACCTCAAAATGACGGCAACGATCAAGGGGGAGATGCAAATGATGAAGACAAGGAGGATGAAGAACCAAGGCCGCCACACCCAAGAGTCCATCAAGCAATACAACGAGATCACCCCGTCGACACCATCCTCGGCGACATTTATAAGGGGGTAACCACTCGATCTCGTGTTGCACATTTTTGTGAGCATTACTCTTTTGTTTCCTCTATTGAGCCACACAGGGTAGAGGAAGCACTACAAGATTCGGATTGGGTGATGGCGATGCAAGAGGAGCTCAACAATTTCACAAGGAACGAGGTATGGCACTTAGTTCCACGTCCTAACCAAAATGTTGTAGGAACCAAGTGGGTCTTCCGCAACAAGCAAGATGAGCATGGTGTGGTGACTAGGAACAAAGCTCGACTCGTGGCCAAGGGGTATTCACAAGTCGAAGGTTTGGATTTTGGTGAAACCTATGCACCCGTAGCTAGGCTTGAGTCAATTCGCATATTATTAGCCTATGCTACTTACCATGGCTTCAAGCTTTATCAAATGGACGTGAAGAGTGCCTTCCTCAATGGACCGATCAAGGAGGAGGTCTATGTTGAGCAGCCTCCCGGCTTTGAAGACAGTGAGTACCCTAACCATGTTTATAGGCTCTCTAAGGCGCTTTATGGGCTCAAGCAAGCCCCAAGAGCATGGTATGAATGCCTTAGAGATTTCCTTATTGCTAATGGCTTCAAAGTCGGCAAAGCCGATCCTACTTTATTCACTAAAACTCTTGACAATGATTTGTTCGTATGCCAAATTTACGTTGATGATATCATATTTGGGTCTACAAACGAATCTACATGTGAAGAATTTAGTAGGATCATGGCAAAGAAATTCGAGATGTCAATGATGGGGGAGTTGAAGTATTTTCTAGGATTCCAAGTCAAGCAACTCCAAGAGGGCACCTTCATTAGCCAAACGAAGTATACTCAAGACATTCTAAGCAAGTTTGGAATGAAGGATGCCAAGCCCATCAAGACACCCATGGGAACCAATGGGCATCTCGACCTCGACACGGGAGGTAAGTCCGTGGATCAAAAGGTATACCGATCGATGATTGGTTCATTGCTTTATTTATGTGCATCTCGACCGGACATTATGCTTTCCGTTTGCATGTGTGCAAGATTCCAAGCCGACCCTAAGGAATCACACCTTACGGCCGTAAAACGAATCTTGAGATATTTGGCTTATACTCCTAAGTTTGGGCTTTGGTACCCTCGGGGATCCACTTTTGATTTGATTGGTTATTCGGATGCCGATTGGGCGGGGTGTAAGATTAATAGAAAGAGCACATCGGGGACTTGCCAGTTCTTGGGAAGATCCTTGGTGTCTTGGGCTTCAAAGAAGCAAAATTCGGTCGCTCTTTCTACCGCCGAAGCCGAGTATATTGCCGCAGGCCACTGTTGCGCGCAATTGCTTTGGATGAGGCAAACCCTGCGGGACTACGGTTACAAATTAACCAAAGTTCCTCTTCTATGTGATAATGAGAGTGCAATCCGCATGGCGGATAATCCCGTTGAGCATAGCCGCACTAAACACATAGCCATTCGGTATCATTTTCTTCGGGATCACCAACAAAAGGGGGATATCGAGATTTCATACATTAACACTAAAGATCAATTAGCCGATATCTTTACCAAGCCACTTGATGAACAATCTTTTACCAGACTTAGGCATGAGCTTAATATTCTTGATTCTAGGAATTTCTTTTGCTAAACTTGCACACATAGCTCATAAGAATACCTTTGATCATGTCTCTTTTATATGCTATGACTAATGTGTTTTCAAGTGTATTCCAAACCAAGTCATAGGTATATTGAAAGGGAATTGGAGTCTTCGGCGAAGACAAAGGCTTCCACTCCGCTCTACTACTCATCCTTCGCCGTCGCTCCGCATCTCTCTCCAACGTTGGTATAATCTTCACTCATTTATTTTATGACCAAAGGAGGAGAAAGTACTTCTAAGGGCTCTAATAATTCCGTTTTTGGCGATTCATGCCAAAGGGGGAGAAAATATGAGTCCAAAGCAAAAGGACCGCACCACCACCCTAATTTTAAAACTAATGTTTGTCAATCGGATGAAAAATTTCAAAATTGGTATCTCTTTGTGCTCTAAAGGGGGAGCAAGTAGTATTTTCAAAATTGATGTCTTAAAACCCTCTTGAACACTAAGAGGAGACTTTATTTGAGGGGGAGTTTTGTTTAGTCAAAGGAAAAGCATTTGGAACAAAGGAAGAAAATTTCAAAACTTGAAAATGCTTTGCAAAATCTTATTCATTTACCTTTGACTATCTTGCAAAAGGACTTTGAAAAGAATTTACAAAAGAGTTTGCAAAAACAAAACTTGTGGTGCAAATATGGTCCAATATGTCAAAAACAAAGAAAACAATCCATGCGCATCATGTAAGTATTTATATTGCCTCAATTCCAAGCAACCTTTGCACTTACATTATGCAAACTAGTTCAATTATGCACTTCTATATTTGCTTTGGTTTGTGTTGGCATCAATCACCAAAAAGGGGGAGATTGAAAGGGAATTAGGCTTACACCTAGTCCCTAAATAATTTTGGTGGTTGAATTGCCCAACACAAATATTGGACTAACTAGTTTGCTCTAGTGTATAAGTTATACAGGTGCAAAAGGTTCACACTTAGCCAATAAAATGACCATGTGTTGGGTTCAACAAAAGGGCAAAGGAGCAACAAAAGGCTCCTCTGGTCTGGCGCACCGGACTGTCCGGTGTGCCACCGGACAGTGTCCGGTGCACCGGAGGACTTCAGCTCAAACTCGTCGCCCTCGGGAAATTTCCAGAGCGAGCGCTCTAAAATTCACCGGACTGTCCGGTGTACACCGGACAGTGTCCGGTGCTCATTTGAGACGCGGCTCAGGAACTCGCCAGTCTCGGGAATTCGCAAAGGCTGCTCCGCTATAATTCACCGGACATGTCCGGTGTACACCGGACTGTCCGGTGCAACCTCGGGGCAACGGCTACTTCGCGCCAACGGTCACCTGCAGGCGCATTTAATGCACGCCAGAAGCGCGCAGTCGTCAGGCACGCGGGAGCAGGCGCACCGGACACTCTACAGTGCATGTCCGGTGCGCCACCGGACATCAAGGCGGGCCCAGAGACAGAGCTCCAACGGTTGACCCAACAGCTATTTGGTGACGTGGCTGTCGCACCGGACATGTCCGGTGTGCACCGGACATGTCCGGTGTGCACCGGACAGTCCGGTGCGCCATCGAACAGACAGCCTCACCAAACGGCTAGTTTGGTGGTTGGGGCTATAAATACCCCCAACCACCCCACATTCAAGGCATCCAAGTTTTCCAGCTTCCAATCACTATACAAGAGCTAGCATTCATTGCAAAGCACACCAAAGGAGATCAAATCCTCTCCCAACTCCACACAAAGCCCTAGTGACTAGAGAGAGTGATTTGTAGTGTTCATTTGAGCTCTTGCGCTTGGATCGCTTCTTTTTCTTTGGCATTCTTTCTTGTGATCAAACACTCACTTGTAATTGAGGCAAGAGACACCAATTGTGTGGTGGTCCTTGCGGGAAGTTTGATTCCCAAGTGATTTGAGAAAGAGAAGCTCACTCGGTCCGAGGGACCGTTTGAGAGAGGGAAGGGTTGAAAGAGACTCGGCCTTTGTGGCCTCCTCAACGGGGAGTAGGTTTGAGAGAACCGAACCTCGGTAAAACAAATCCGCGTGTCTCACTTTATTATTCGCTTGCGATTTGTTTTGCGCCCTCTCTCGCGGACTCTATTATATTTCTAACGCTAACCCGGCTTGTAGTTGTGATTATTTTTGAGATTTTCAGTTTCTCCCTATTCACCCCCCCCCTCTAGGCGACTTTCAATAATCCTGAGTAATACTTTTCTCCAATGCTCCCTTTCTTTTCAAGCTCTCGTTGAGCAACTCTATCAATAGTTTGATTCTATTGAAATCTGAGACGCAAATCATACCATGCAGCCATATTTGTGACATGTTCTCTACTAACTTCATGCTCTTTTAGTCTAGTGCCAATATGACCCCAATCACTGAAACCATCATTTGCTAACTGACCTCTCACATCTCCCTTTTTAAGTAACTTGCAGCAAAAACAAAAAACTTTATCAAGCTCTTTGCTATATACAAGCCATTCTCTGTCACATTTTTCTCCGTTTGGGAGAACTCTATTGTAAAATATTGTCGAAAACCTTCTGGATAATTTGTCTGTAGGACCATGCTCAACAGACAAGTCCCTTTTAGGACCCTTCTTGAGCAAAGTATCAACCATTTTAGGATTAAGTGAATCCCATATTCTTGGATCAAATATATCAGACTGAAAAGAAGTATTAATATCATCGACAATATTAGCATCTGGAGTTTCATCCAGGCCTATTGCAGGAGCCTCGACACCTTCATCTATTTCTGCAGCATTACCTTCATTAGTATCTCTCACAACATATCTATCAGACTGAAAAGACTATTAGACTGAAAAGAATTATTACCTTCATCTACTGCATTGGGAGCATCCACAACCTATATTGGGTCAGGGTCATCACCATGATCGTCGTCGATATTAACACCATTAGTTTCTCTCACAACAAATCTATCAAGAGCTCCCTTTTGAGATTGAGCTGCTGCTTCTAATCTCTGTTTATTTTTACGTTTTTCAGCACCAGAATCATACTTCCTATTTCGTGAATACATGATCCTAATCCCTATGGCACAAACCAAAAAATAATTAGTTAGATACATAATCCTAATCCCTATGGTACGAAGTAGATTGTTCAATACTCAATAGAGACGAACCTGTTCGCTTCTATTTTGTTCAGGTCTTCAAAACTCAGGAGGTCCTCGCGACGTTCCTGATCCCGTCGTCAGTGGCGGCGCTCTGGCCTCTGGTGTTCGCGCGGTGCCCTCTGCCCTCAGTAGATGAAATTGAATCGTCACCTCCTGGGCCTTGGCATACGATGCATCTGGCCTATGGGCATCTAGCGGACTGGCCGAGCGGCACTTGCAGCTGGTTGGGCCTTCTCGTGTAAGCAAAGTAGCAGCAATAGCTAATGGCCATGGGCTTTAAGTATTTGGATTTTGGAGGCCCTGTTAACTTTGGGGGCCCTGTGCCATTGCCCAGATAGCATTTGGCCATCGACGGGCCTGATCGTGGGGATTACATGCGGAGGAAGATAAAGTGGTCCAAAGGGTTCAGGATCTAGAAAGCGATGGATTCCTACTATCATGACGACTCGACCGATTACGATTATGTGTGCATGTTGATTTTAGATGATTTTTATTGAAGCGATTTCTTATAGAAGGGGGCTTAAAAACTGGGGTTGTTTGGTAGTACGCAACAACTTTTGTTGGTCAGAAGCTGAAAAAAGTACAAACAATCAGGGCCATGGTCTGGGGCGGCGGCACTCGGCGAAGGAATGGTAGGCACGTGTGCGAGGAGCGGTGGTGACAACAATCGAAATGAGCTAAGAGTCGGGAGCGGCGCCTATATATGCTAATTTTTTGGTAGTCAAATGATCGTCGAAAATAATTTCTTATTTAGCAGCTGATAGTTGGCCGCCTAAAATAACATGTTCATTTTCGGAGGCCATCTATTAGTCGCCAAAAATAATGTTATATTTGGCTGTTGACATCTGTCCGTTAAAAATAATCTATATATTTTCGACGGTCTCTTGTCAGCCATCGAAAATAATGTTATCACACACGCATGGCATATGAAATAATCAGAATTTTTTTGGCAGTCAGCTATCGGGCACTAAAATTAAATGGGGTCACAAAAAATATACGATTTTCCTGTAGTGTACTTCCAAATACAAGTTTGGTACACTACTACATCATGGACACACACCATTACACACATCATTCATGTTAGATTAGTATGTGGTGAAAATATATATCACTCACATAGATGTAGGGCTATCAACCAATTCCAATAAATTTATAGCAAGTTATCATCGGATATCAATTACTTTATAACAAGTTATCATAAAGTTTCAATTTAGTTATGTCCCGTTTGGATCCTTGGAATTGAATTTCATTTTAATAATAGCAATCTAGACAAAGATCAATTAATTAAGCTAATATGGTTTTATACGAAATATATTTGCGTACTATTATTAGCAATATATGTGAGATATTTATGAGCTACATGTTTACTAAAGAGAAGTGAGCCGAAAAGCATCTTATAAGTTGCAGAGTAGAAATATATTCCACTGATATACAAAATCATGTTCTATATATCCTCCACCCCCATGAATTTGAGATAGTATTACATATGAACTTTGGAAAGTGGTGGAATATCAAATTCCAATTCAAATAGACTACTTCATTAAGTAAATTTTAATTCCTCCAAAATGAATAGATCCAAACAGTCCATTATAGATTTTTTTTGAAATGATGGGTTATAATTCAGTCTATTGGAAAAATCTTTGTGAAATGGTGGACTTAGCAGTTACAAACGAACGGTCACCATTAATATAGAAGTCATTACCGCAGAACACAAGTCTTTTTCCACAAGAGATATAGTAGCAGTATCTCACGTAACATCTACCAACAACGTGAGCAAATTATACATCGACATGGGAGGGTGGTAAGTCATTAACTAGGGAGGATAACGACAATACAGGAGTTTATTTATTTTCAGTGTTGACTCTTTGGCCCTATTTAGATCATGTTTAGCATGCTTCTTCATCAGTTCCTAAAGTCGTTTGAAACCGGTTTATACCAACCGGATAAAACCAAACGGCTTCATTCAAAGGGAGCCTCTTAAATCCCGCTCTCACAAAGCATATATGGAGGGTGGAGCCAAAAATAATGGGTTGACTCAACTTCATCTTACCATTATTGTGTTGTGGACCCTACATAGGGTTAGGGGTGGAAAGGGATCGAATATGCACCGATACGAATTCAAATGTCACAGTTTACCATATTTTAGTCCGAATTCGAATATCTTCGGATACAAATACAAAACGGATAGTCGAATCCGAATTCTTATCCGGATATTTGCTCAATTCCACTCAAACAACATACCTTTTATATATATATATATATATATATATATATATATATATATATATATATATATATATATATATATATATATATATATATATATATATATATATATATATATATTTTGTCGGGGACCATAATTAGCGGTACCCTCAAGGCTCATAATTCTCAGTTGGTAACCCCATCAGCACAAAGCTGCAAAGGCCTGATGGGTGCGACTAAGCCAGGGATCGGTCCATTCGAGGGACTCGATCACGCCTCGCCCGAGCCCAGCCTCGGGCAAGGGCAGCCGACCCCGGAGGATCTCCGTCTCGCCCCGAGGCCCCCCTCCAGCGACGAACAAACTCCCGGCTCGCCCGAGGCTCAGTCTTCGCCAAGAAGCAACCCTGGCCAAATCGCCACGCCAACCGACCAAATCGCAGGGCATTTAATGCAAAGGCGGCCTGACACCTTTATCCTGACGCACGTCCTCCAGTCGACAGAGCCGAAGTGACTGCAGTCACTTCGCCGCTCCACTGACCGGCCTGATAGAAGGACAGCGCCGCCTGCGCTGCTCCGACTGATGTGCCACTCGACAGAGTGAGGCTGACAGGCAGTCAGGCCCGGCCTCAGGCACCATAGGAAACTCCGCTCCGCCCGACCCAGGGCTCGGACTTGGGCTCAGCCCCGGAAGACGGCGAACTCTGATCCGCCCGACCCCAGGGCTCGGACTTGGGCTCAGCCCCGGAAGACGGCGAACTCCGCTCCGCCCGACCCAGGGCTCGGACTTGGGCTCAGCCCCGGAAGACGGCGAACTCCGCTCCGCCCGACCCAGGGCTCGGACTTGGGCTCAGCCCCGGAAGACGGCGAACTCCGATCCGCCCGACCCCAGGGCTCGGACTCGGGCTCAGCCTCGGAAGACGACGAACTCCGCTTCGCCCGACCCCAGGGCTCAGACTCAGCCCTGGCTTCAGCGGACGGTCTCCGCCTCGCCCGACCCAGGGGCTCGGACTCGACCTCAACCACGGAAGATAGACTCGACCTCGACCTCGGAGGAGCCTCCACATCGCCCAACCTAGGGCGCGGACCGACCACGTCAACAAGAGGCGCCATTATTACCCTACCCCAAGCTGACTCAGGCTACGGGAAACAAGACCGGCGTCCCATCTGGCTTGCTCCGCCAGACAAGTAATGATGGCACCCCGCACGCTCTATGACGATGGCGGCTCTCAGCCCCCTTACGGAAGCAAGAGGACGTCAGCAAGGACTCAACAGCCCCGACAGATGTCCTTCCGCCAGGCTCCAGCGCTCCTTCGACGGCCACGACACCACACGAACTGGGTGCCAAAACCTCTCCGGCTGCCACGATGGCATGTACTTAGGGCGCTAGCTCTCCTCCGCTAGACACGTTAGCACTCTTCTACACCCTCATTGTACACCTGGATCCTCTCCTTGCGCCTATAAAAGGAAGGACCAGGGCCCTCTTACAGGGGGTTGGTCGCGCGGGGAAGAGGACGGGACAGGCGCTCGCGTGAGGCCGCTCGCTCCCCCTCCCGCGTGGACGCTTGTAACCCCCTACTGCAAGCGCACCCGACCTGGGCGCGGGACGAACACGAAGGCCGCGGGATTTCCACCTCTCTCTTTCTCTCGCTCCGGCTGCCTTTTTTCCCCCCTTCGCGCTCCGTCTCGCGCCGACCCATCTGGGCTGGGGCACGCGGCGACATTTCACTCGTCGGCCCAGGGACCCCCCGGTCTCGAAACGCCGATAGTTGGCGCTCCAGGTAGGGGCCTGCTGCGTGTTGACGAACAGCTTCCTGTCAAGCTCCAGATGGGCAGTCTCCAGCAACCTTTCCAGCCCGGGACGGTGCTCCGTTTCGGGAGTCTTGAGTTCATGTCCCTCGACGGTAGCTACGACATGGTACTCCTTCCCCCGCCATGCGACAGCGACAATGGCGGCCGACAGCCCGCCCGCCGGTGGCAGAATCGATGACGTCTTCCCCGTGTGGTGGAAGAACAACATTCGAGCTCACCTCGCCCTCTCCCCCGCCGACGGAGGAGGAGGCAGGGCAACCAAGGCCAAGCAAGAGGCGGCACCTCGTCGGCTGTCGAACGAGTCGACGGCGCCGGCGCCCCAACGGGGGGCACGTCGGGCATCGACCTCGCGTTTGAGACGAAGACGAGCGCCGTCTCCCCGCAACACGCCAATTCCAAGCAAACGGACGATGCCAGCACGCTCGCGAAAGGCTTGCTGGGCGTCACCCTCGTACCTGAGACGACGGTGCAGTCAGTCCCTGACGTGACTTCCTCACCGCCCGTCGACCAAGAGGTACTGACCGATTCCCATCTCAAGCCCCTTGGATTCAGCCCCGACCCGCCAAGCGGCTTCGCTTTGGCGGACGCTCTCGTAGAGGCGAGTCCGAACCCTCTGGGGTATCGTATGCGGTCACCCTGGGACCGGCTGACGGACGTCTCGACCTACGGGCCCTCGGGGTCCGAGGAAGATGACGAGCCCGACTTCTGTTGGGATTTCTTCAGACTTGGTAACCCCAGTGCCATGCGGGACTTCATGACCGCATGCGACTACTGCCTTTCCGACTGTTCCGACGGTAGCCGCAGCCTCGGCGACGAGGACCGCAGCCCAAGTCGTGAATGTTTCCACGTCGATCTAGGGGGTCCCTCCGAAGGCAACCATCTCGGTATGCTGGAGAACGGTGATCTCCCTAGGCCTGTGCCTCGCGTTGACATCCTACGGGAGCTAGCTGTGGTCCTCATTCTGGCGGGGGGTCATGAGCCACAGCTCGAGCAAATCCACGGGGTGCCGGCCAGGCTCGACGAGGGAGCAGGAGCACTTGAGCCGATCCGCCGGGACGTCGGGCAGGAATGGGCGGGCCAACCTCCGGCCGGAGAAATGCGTCATCTACCCCAGGGTATCCAGCACCGCATCGCCGACGATGTCAGGGCAAGGCCGCCACCCGCTTCCAATGGAGTCGGCCAGAACCTGGCTGCAGCAGCAATGCTTCTCCGCGCGATGCCAGAGCCATCAACCACCGAGGGGCGACGAATCTAGGGAGAGCTCAAGAATCTCCTGGAGGGCGCTACGGTCCGACGGGCCGAAAGCTCCGCCTCCCGAAGGTAGGGGTACCCCTCGGAACATCGCGCTGCGACTTCCCGATTCATGCGGTAAGCCTTAGTCCACACCGGGCGCACGCGCAACACAGCGCCTGCGGCCCCGGGTCGCCTCGGCAACAAGCACCATCACCGCGACCGTCGGGCCCACCTCGATGAGAGGGTGCGCCGAGGCTACCACCCTAGGCGTGGGGGACGCTACGACAGCGGGGAGGATCGGAGTCCCTCGCCCGAACCACCCGGTCCGCAGGCTTTTAGCCGCGCCATACGACGGGCACCATTCCCGACCCGGTTCCGACCCCCGACTACTATCACAAAGTACTCGGGGGAGACGAGACCGGAACTATGGCTCGCGGACTACCGGCTGGCCTGCCAACTGGGTGGGACGGACGATGACAACCTCATCATCCGCAACCTCCCCCTGTTTCTCTCCGACACCGCTCGCGCCTGGTTGGAGCACCTGCCTCCGGGGCAGATCTCCAACTGGGACGACCTGGTCCAAGCCTTCGCCGGCAATTTCCAGGGCACGTACGTGCGCCCTGGAAACTCCTGGGACCTCCGAAGCTGTCGGCAGCAGCCGGGAGAGTCTCTCCGGGACTACATCCGGCGATTCTCGAAGCAGCGCACCGAGCTGCCCAACATCACCGATTCAGATGTCATCGGCGCGTTCCTCGCCGGCACCACTTGCCGCGACCTGGTCAGCAAGCTGGGTCGAAAGACCCCCACCAGGGCGAGCGAGCTGATGGACATCACCACCAAGTTCGCCTCTGGCTAGGAGGCGGTTGAGGCTATCTTCCGGAAGGACAAGCAGCCCCAGGGCCGCCCACCGGAAGATGCCCCCGAGGCGTCAACTCAGCGCGGCGCCAAGAAGAAGGGCAAGAAGAAGTCGCAAGCAAAACACGACGCCGCCAACGCGGACCTTGTCGCCGCCGCCGAGTACAAGAACCCTCAGAAACCCTCCGGAGGTGCCAACCTCTTCGACAAGATGCTAAAGGAGTCGTGCCCCTATCATCAGGGGCCCGTCAAGCACACCCTTGAGGAGTGCGCTATGCTTCAGCGCCACTTCCACAGGGCCGGGCCACCCGCGGAGGGTGGCAGGGCTCGCGACGACGACAAGAAGGAAGATCACCAGGCAGGAGAGTTCCCCGAGGTCCGCGACTGCTTCATGATCTACGGTGGGCAAGCGGCGAACGCCTCGGCTCGGCACCGCAAGCAAGAGCGTCGGGAGGTCTGTTCGGTGAAGGTGGCGGCGCCAGTCTACCTAGACTGGTCCGACAAGCCCATCACCTTCGACCAAGCCGACCACCCCGACCACGTGCCGAGCCCGGGGAAATACCCGCTCGTTGTCGACCCCGTCATCGGCGACGTCAGGCTCACCAAGGTCCTCATGGACGGAGGCAGCAGCCTCAACATCATCTACGCCGAGACCCTCGGGCTCCTGCGTGTTGATCTGTCCTCGGTCCGGGTAGGCGCTGCGCCTTTCCACGGGATCATCCCTGGGAAGCGCGTCTAGCCCCTCGGACAACTCGACCTTCCCGTCTACTTCGGGGCACCCTCCAACTTCTGAAGGGAGACCCTCACGTTCGAGGTGGTCGGGTTCCGAGGAACCTACCACGCAGTACTAGGGAGGCCATGCTACGAGAAGTTCATGGCCGTCCCCAACTACACCTACCTCAAGCTCAAGATGTCGGGCCCCAACAGGGTCATCACCGTCGGCCCCACGTACCGACACGCGTTCGAATGCGATGTCGAGTGCGTGGAGTACGCCGAGGCCCTCGCCGAATCCGAGGCCCTCATCACCGACCTGGAGAGCCTCTCTAAGGAGGTGCCAGACGTGAAGCGTCACGTCGGCAACTTCGAGCCAGCGGAGACGGTTAAGTCCATCCCCCTCGACCCCAGCAGCGATGCTTCCAAGCAGATCCGGATCAGCTCCGAGCTCGATCCCAAATAGGAAGCAGTGCTCGTCGACTTTCTCCGCGCGAACGCCGACGTTTTCGCGTGGAGTCCCTTGGACATGCCTGGCATACCGAGGGATGTCGCCGAGCACTCGCTGGATATCCGAGCCGGAGCCCGACCCATCAAGCAGCCTCTGCGCCGATTCGACAAAGAAAAGCGCAGAGCCATAGGCGAGGAGATCCACAAGCTATTGGCGGCAGGGTTCATCAAAGAGGTATTCCATCCCGAATGGCTTGCCAACCCTGTGCTTGTGAGAAAGAAAGGAGGGAAATGGCAGATATGTGTAGACTACATTGGTCTAAACAAAGCATGTCCGAAGGTTCCCTACCCTCTGCCTCGCATCGATCAAATCGTGGATTCCACTGCTGGGTGCGAAACCCTGTCTTTCCTCGATGCCTACTCAGGGTATCACCAAATCAGGATGAAGGAGTCCGACCAGCTCGCGACTTCTTTCATCACACCCTTCGGCATGTACTGTTATGTCACCATGCCGTTCGGCTTGAGGAATGCGGGTGCGACGTACCAGCGGTGCATGAACCATGTGTTCGGCGAACACATTGGCCGGACGGTCGAGGCCTACGTCGATGACATCGTAGTCAAGACGAGGAAAGCCTCCAACCTCCTTTCCGACCTTGAAGTGACATTCCGATGTCTCAAGGTGAAAGACGTGAAGCTTAATCCCGAGAAGTGTGTCTTTGGGGTTCCCCAAGGCATGCTCTTGGGGTTCATCGTCTCCGAGCGGGGCATCGAAGCCAACCCAGAGAAGATTGCGGCCATCACCAGCATGGGGCCCATCAAGGACTTGAAAGGCGTACAGAGAGTCATGGGATGTCTTGCGGCTCTGAGCCGTTTCATCTCACGCCTCGGCGAAAGAGGCCTGCCTCTGTACCGCCTCTTAAGGAAGGCCGAGTGCTTCACTTGGACCCCTGAGGCCGAGGAAGCCCTCGGGAACCTGAAGGCGCTCCTCACCAACGCGCCCGTCTTGGTGCCTCCCGCTGCAGGAGAAGCCCTCTTGATCTACGTCGCCGCGACCACTCAGGTGGTTAGCGCTGCGATTGTGGTCGAGAGACGAGATGAGGGGCATGCATTGCCCATCCAGAGGCCAGTCTACTTCATCAGCGAGGTACTGTCCGAGACCAAAATCCGCTACCCACAAGTTCAGAAGCTGTTGTACGCGGTGATCCTAACGCGGCGGAAGTTGCGACACTACTTCGAGTCTCACCCGGTAACTGTGGTGTCATCCTTCCCCCTGGGGGAGATCATCCAGTGCCAAGAGGCCTCGGGTAGAATCGCGAAGTGGGCGGTGGAAATCATGGGTGAAACAATCTCGTTCGCCCCTCGGAAGGCCATCAAGTCCCAGGTCTTGGCGGACTTCGTGGCTGAATGGGTCGACACCCAGCTCCCAACAGTTCCGATCCAGCCGGAACTCTGGACCATGTTCTTCGACGGGTCGCTGATGAAGATAGGAGCCGGCGCAGGCCTACTCTTCATCTCGCCCCTCGGAAAGCATCTACGCTACGTGCTACGCCTCCACTTCCCGGCGTCCAACAATGTGGCTGAGTACGAGGCTCTGGTCAACGGGTTGCGGATCGCCATCGAGCTAGGGGTCTGACGCCTCGACGCTCGCGGTGACTCGCAGCTCGTCATCGACCAAGTCATGAAGAACTCCCACTGCCGCGACCCGAAGATGGAGGCCTACTGCGATGAGGTTTGGCGCCTGGAAGACAAGTTCTACGGGCTCGAGCTCAACCACATCGCCCGGCGCTACAATGAGACGGCGGACGAGCTGGCTAAAATAGCCTCGGGGCGAACAACGGTTCCCCCGGACGTCTTCTCCCGAGACCTGCATCAACCCTCCGTCAAGATCGACGACACGTCCGAGCCCGAGGTACCCTCGGCTCAGTCCGAGGTACCCTCGGCTCAGTCTGAGGCACCCTCGGCTCAACCCGAGGCACCCTCAGCTCGGCCCGAGGCACCCTCGGTTCAGCCCGAGGTACCCTCGGCCCCCAAGGGTGAGGCACTGCGCGTCGAGGAGGAGCGAAGCGGGGTCATGCCTAATCGAAACTGGCAGACCCCGTACCTACAATATCTCCACCGAGGAGAGCTACCCCTCGACCGAGCCGAAGCTCGGCGGTTGGCGCGGCGCGCCAAGTCGTTCGTCTTGCTGGGAGATGGGAAGGAGCTCTACCACCGCAGCCCCTCAGGCATCCTCCAGCGATGCATTTCCATCGCCGAAGGTCAGGAGCTCCTACGAGAGATACACTCGGGGGCTTGTGGCCATCACGCAGCACCTCGAGCCCTCATCGGAAACGCCTTCGGACAAGGTTTCTACTGGCCGACGACGGTGGCCGACGCCACTAGAATTGTCCGCACCTGCAAAGGGTGTCAGTTCTACGCGAGGCAGACCCACCTGCCCGCTCAAGCTCTGCAGACGATACCCATCACCTGGCCTTTTGCTGTGTGGGGTCTAGACCTCGTTGGCCCCTTGCAGAAGGCACCCGGGGGCTACATGCACCTGTTGGTCGCCATCGACGAATTCTCCAAGTGGATCGAGGTTCGACCCCTAAACAGCATCAGGTCCGAACAGGCGGTGGCGTTCTTCACCAACATCATCCATCATTTTGGGGTCCCGAACTCCATCATCACCGACAACGGCACCCAGTTCACTGGTAGAAAGTTCCTGGACTTCTGCGAGGATCACCACATCCGGATGGACTGGGCAGCCGTGGCTCACCCCATGACGAATGGGCAAGTAGAGCGTGCCAACGGCATGATTCTACAAGGACTCAAGCCTCGGATCTACAACGACCTCAACAAGTTCGACAAGCGATGGATGAAGGAACTCCCCTCGGTGGTCTGGAGTCTGAGGACAACGCCGAGCTGAGCCACGGGCTTCACGCCGTTCTTTCTAGTCTATGGGGCCGAGGCCATCTTGCCCATAGACTTAGAATACGGTTCCCCGAGGTCGAGGGCCTACGCCGACCAAAGCAACCAAGCTAGTCGAGAAGACTCGCTGGACCAGCTGGAAGAGGCTCGGGACATGGCCTTACTACACTCGGCGCGGTACCAGCAGTCCCTGCGACGCTACCACGCCCGAGGGGTCCAGTCCTGAGACCTCCAGGTGGGCGACCTGGTGCTTCGGCTGCGACAGGACGCCCGAGGGTGGCACAAGCTCACGCCTCCCTGGGAAGGGCCGTTCGTCATCGCCAAAATTCTGAAGCCCAGAACGTACAAGCTGGCCAACAATCAAGGCGAGGTCTACAGCAACGCTTGGAACATCCAACAGCTACGTCGCTTCTACCCTTAAGATGCTTTCAAGTTGTTCATATACCTCGCTCCCACGCAAAGTTTAGTCATCAAGGAAGGGTCAGCCTTGCCTCGGCAAAGCCCGACCCTCCCTCGGGGGCTAAAAGGGGGGAACCCCCTCTGCGTCGAAATTTTCCTCGAAAAAAGATCTTTTCTGCCAGAATGTCTTTCGTGCTTTTCGACTGCTTCGAAAGTGGATCCTGAAAACGACGGAGTACACGTAAGCAGCCAAGGCTGACCGAGCCGAGGGACTCCTACGCCTCCGGGATACGGATACCTCACTCATCACCTTCTGCGATAAGTAACTCGCTTTCGGATAAGTGATTCCGCGGACCGAACAAGTCTTCACGTTCGAAAGCTCTTCTGCCAAAGCGATTCTTCGGGCTTTCTCGACTACGCCGGTGACAGAACCCCATGAACGGGCAAGAGCACGCATAAGCGGCAAGGCTGACCGAGCCGAGGGATTCCTACGCCTCCGGGATACGGATACCTCACTCATCACCTTCCGTGAAAAGCAACTCTCGCTTGCACAGACAATTCTGTTACCGACGAAAAAGTCCAGAGACTCGAAACAAGAGGAAAAGAAGCGCAACTTTACAACACGGCGAGGGTGTGTTTGGGCCTCGGCGGCCGCAGAAAACGCACACTACAAGATAATCCGATCCTGCAGGCTCGGATCTTGACAGTTGAAGGGAGCAGCAGCACCCTCAGCGTCGACTACACCTTCGGCGAGGTCCGACCTAGCCTCGGACGGCGACACGGTCCGAGGATCTCCACTCTGAAGGACGACTTCATCATCACGCCCGGGCCATCGCCGCCAGGGTCTCCTCCAAGAATCTGGCTCGAGCAGGCGGCTCGGCTGGTCACCCCGAGGCCTCGGCCAGCTGTCCCCCGAAGACATCAGCCTGGCCCGAGGCCTCGGCAGATCAAATCCGGCGTCGGTCCCACTAACGGACGACCCGGCCAGGCTCCGGCCGACCAAGTCTTCTTTTCGAGCTAACTCTGCCTCTGTCCGTGCTGACACTTCTACCCCTAGCTTCGGCTCATCGAAGAGCGGCCGAGGGGTTCCTTTAACTAAGCAAGAGAAGCCTCGGACAGCAAGGCCGACCGAGCCAAGGGACTCCTACGCCTCCGGGATACGGATACCTCACTCGTCACCTTTGTACGGGGCGACTCACGCTTGGTGAAGCGGTTCAGACAACCAACAGGCGAGTCTTAGTGCTCGAAAATGAGGAAAAAACATGGCTCCGTGCCAAGAATACATACACGTTCAGGCCCCGACAGCCACAATGAACAGAACACCAGCATCCAAGGTGCCATTACAAACGGAACTCCGGTTCCGTCCCCGCGGGTATGAACGACCTCCACACCGGGGAGCCTGCGGGGCGACAAGTTCCGAGCGACTCGCCAGCGACCTCTGCAGCAGCAGCTATGGTCCCAGGACAGACGCGGCGACCGGAAGGCTCTCGTTCGCGTCCCCGCTCAAGGGACGCGAACCAGACATCAAAGCCAAAGAGCGGGCCGCTCCAAAGCGCACCGGCAGGTCCTCGCTCCCGTCCTCGCCACGAAAATGAGGAAGAGGGTGGAATGTTGCATCCTAGCTGGGCAACAACAGTTCGCCTTCCCCGGCATGGCTGGAGGACGCCTCCTCCGCAGAGCTGGGGATGGTTTCCACCACCAGAAGTTGGAAGAGGAGGTGGCCAGCTGACTCGTGCGGGAGGTAGAGCCCTGGATCGCCTCGCTCTCCGCCCCAGCAAGGATGGTAAGCATCCTCGAAGCTGGGGGAGAGGCGGGGGCCGTAGCCCGACTTGCTTCTCCCCATCCAGGGGCTGGTGGTCACCGTCTTGGGTGACCGCCGGTGGAGGGGTGCAGCCGGGCTGCATGATGAAAATCCTTGAAGCCGAACGATGGCTGAAAGGTACCAACTCCCATGGAGTTGCGTTCCTCCAACGACGAGGCGGAAGGATTGCGGGTGTCCCCCATCCGGGGGCTCGGAAGGTGGAAAGACACGATGCATAAGGGAGCGCGAAGACATGGTCGCCTTTCAAGGGGGTCACCCTCCTTTTAAAGGCGACTCTCCCTACCTGCGTCCCCAGCCGTCGTGGGCTGAGTCTTCTCCAACACGCTCCAAGGTACTCCCCCTACGGCGCGGGGGCTGGGTCCCACACGTCATGCAAACTGGCCTAGAGCAGAAGAAGCCAAACCGCCGCGCGCGGTGCATGCAACCGCCCAGCGGTTACGGGCATTCCTCCACTTTCGCCCAGACCAGCAGGTGAAAGGGCGGGCAGCCATGCAGGCGGCATGCAACCGCGCCAAGTGGGCGCGCCCCTCCGACTTCCAACGCACCCAGCATGGGGGCCCACGCCCACGCGTCATGCAACCGGCGCGCTGGTCGCTACGTGCAAGCAACTACACCGCCACTCGCACCACTGCCACGCCTCCTCGACTGCGGAACCAATACCGCGACTCGAGGCAACCCTGCATACGACCCAGCAGTGCCAGCCAGGCGCGACGGTCAATACGGCCAAAAATGGGCCGGCAGTAATGGCGGTGGCAGGCGGGCAGGAGCCGCGGTCACGTCGTCAGCCAAGCTTACGTCCCATCCTGGGGTAGTGAGAGAACCCTCTCTCACGGCGTGAAGACGACGCGCCCGTGTTCCGTTCCTCGAACGGCTCGTGCACGCGCAACGGCCACCCCGCGAACCGCCCGCTCCGTCGCATTAACTCCGCGGCGGGACAGGCGGCGCCTCAGGCAGGAGAAGCAAGCGACGCTTCGCCTTCGCCATAACGACCACTTCCAAAAAGGTACGCCGCGTCATTCGATTTTGGTATCCTTTTCCTTTTCCTCTTTCTCTCTCTTACAATAGGGACCGGGAAAGGGGGATACCCCGAAAAGGATCCTTCTCCGTGAAGGAAACAGGCTCTGAGCCTCCCTACTGATCAGGGGTTCGAAGGCTGGCCCCTCGGAGGGGTTCAACAGCCGCCTCAGAGCGCGTGGGCTCCACACCCACTACTGGTCAGAGGTTCGAAGGCCGGCCCCTCGGAAGGGTTCAACGGCCGCCTCAGGCCACTCGAGCTCCGCGCCCACTACTGATCAGGGGTTCGTAGGCTGGCCCTCGAAGGGTTCACAGCCGCCTCAGACACAGAGCGAGGGATGACCATGGGTACGTTCGATACATAACCAAGGCTCGGGCTACGCTCCCGAGGTACCCTAGGACATTTCTGAGACCAGCGGGAACGATCTTGTAACAGAATCCCATCCACTACAAGAAACTGGTTAAAGAACGTGGGTGAAAAACCGTCGAACTTAATGTAATAGGCCGTCGAACTTACCATAAGAACGTGGGTTTACCCACGAATATAGCCGACGGCGATTTTTGGACGAACTTAAAGAAGTAAGTTCGACGGCCCCCACGTTCTTAAGGTTAAGAACGTGGGTACCGTCGAACTTAACGTTAAGAACGTGGGTACCGTCGAACTTAAGGTTAAGAACGTGGGTTTTTAAGTTCGACGGGGGCCGTCGAATTTTTTCCCATAAGTTCGACGGCACCCACGTTCTTAACCTTAAGTTCGACGGTGCCACGTGGCCGTCGAACTTATGGATCGTGCGTGGGTCGACGAGGGCTGCCCATTAAGTTCGACGGTACCCACGTTCTTAACCTTAAGAACGTGGGTACCCACATTCTTAACCCTTTTCCAGAAAAAAATAAAAAATACAGAAATGTAAAATTAGACACACATAATATCACATGCAACACAATATATCACATACAATACAGATTTCAAACACATTAATATATGTTCATATCACAAATTCACATAAGTCCAAATATATAAGTTCGCAAATTCACATAAGTCCAAATACATAAGTTCACAAATTCACATAGGTTCACATCCATAGTTCACAAGTTCAAACACGGATTGTTGTTCGTAGCTCCACCACTAGAATTGAGACATCTGTCCGCAAAGTCAACGTGAGGGGGAGGAGTCACTTGATGAGAGCCGGAATCCTACAAAATAAACCAAAATTCTCATAAATACACAACTGACATTAAATCACATGTACACAAAGATATAGGAAAGCATGATAAACACAAAATGTGGCTTCCATATTTGTGCATGAACATGAACATGAGAGTGAAAACAAACTTCATTTCAAGACGTAGCACCCAATCAGCCACGTGGTAAATTATGCTTATATGCCAGACAACAGACAGCTATGCTACCTACAAAATATGAATATATATGCTGTGCTTTGAGAATACTTCAAGCATCAACCACGCTTTGGCAATACACTGCATAGTACGTACTTATGACAAAACAATAATATTCGTAGAAAGAGTAAATTTGAACTATCATGATGTGAAAGAGTAGAAAAAGTGAGCATTCTGAATATAATTGACATATATATGCACCGGCCTGAAAATATCTAATGGTTTGAAGTACAGCATTAATCACGAACCAAGCACATAAGTGTCATGCCAGAGGGGCTCGTTTGACTTCATGGTTACTCAATTCGATGTGTGAGTTTAATAGTTCATAGACAACTCCAGTCAAGTGGATATGAATGTTCGTTTCTTTCATTTGCTACATCTATGGTTCTATTGATTCTCTATTCGGTATGTGTGGAGTGTGGACACCACCATGCATCGAGTTCCAACAGAAATTTTACTGCTACAGATGCAAGAGCACAACTATAGTGCAAGGCTGCCAAAGGAATGGTAGATCTATGCAGATTGATTAGATCGAGCCATAAGTCATGTGAGAAGGAAAATCCAGATGTGTCAACTTCCTAGTCTAAAATATCAATCTTTTTACCTTTTTCCTTCTTTACTTGAGACTATCAGATTACTTCCATTATCTAGAACAATAGGAAGGAAGCCTATCTTGCACCGGTGACTTGCCTATCTATATCTTGGCAAGGAATTAAAAGGTTTCAAAATTTCATGTGCAGGCATCAGTAAAATTTCCAAGAACATATCAGAAAATTTGAACGTCTATTAATGAAGGCTTCATTGATCAACGATCAATACGTTCATAATCAGGTTATCATCCTTTGTACAGGGGCTAATAATTCACACTACTGTAGTGGGCTCAGCAGCTCAGGACAAGCAGGCTGTGAAGCGTGAGTGGGACAAGCCGGGGCGCTACACGCCACCGCAATCACTAGGCACCAGTCAACAGATTGAAAGCACAACGACACAGAAATCACTAGGAACTGACTGATTATGGTAGCAGATGTGTTGTGTTATTAGTGAAAACAGTTGAGGAACTGACTGATTACCAACAGAAATCACTAGGAAAATGGTGCATTGTGGCCCCCCTCTGAAAGTGACTAAAGCTAGACGATAAAACCAATCTAGACTTAGTTTATTTAGGAGGAAATCAACTAGCATTGAAATCAACTAGCATTAAATTTAGGAACGTACCGCTGGTGACGGAAGTGGTTGTGTTGGCCTTGGGGGCGTCCCCAAGGCCCCATTGGATGTGTAGGATATCCCCATGGTGGTCTCAGAACCCTATAACCAAATAAAACAATGCATGATTATAATTGTAAATTAAAGTAAATATACTACAAAACTATACCTGTGTTTCGTTAGTGTTTGAGGTCTGTCCAGATTGTGACGGACAGGTGAACTGGGGTCCCATTGGAGATCCCATCTGAGCACTATACATCTGCAAATAAAATAAGCTTATATTATTGTACTGTGTTACTATGTGCTAATCTTGATTCCATGAATCTGGTAGAATAAATGCATTCTCATTTTATTACTAATTATTGGTCTATGAGAAATATGATGGTAATAGATCAACTTATTCTATTCCACAAACCAAATAAAGCACAAATTACAAGGAACGATTACAATTAAAAAACATGCGGCAACACCACCATGGCGCTTTCTTGCGACTCTCTCCTGAAGGCTGAAGCTTAGCAGGCCGGTCGCTTGCTGCCTCCTCCTTCCAAGCAAGAAGCAACCTAGCATATATAGTGAACACTTGGGGGTCCACTCGTGGTCAGATATTTCTCAGGGGCGCTGTCAGGACCACACATTTTTAACGTAGATGAGATGTGAAGTTCTCACTTCTCAGCATCGTGACATCGTCTGACTTTTCCGCTCCTCGTTATGACACAACACTTTTCACAAGTCTCTTTGCTTCTGGTTCTGAAGAAGTGAAACATTCTTTGCGCCGTGGCTACGCATATAACATGTGTATTAAAAATTAAACTAAACTCTTTTGGTTCAGACTTTTGGAGTACAGTTAACTGTCTCCTCTGCTCTGAAAGCACCGGCATCAGCAGCAGAGCGAAAGCTACAACACGGGATAAATAAAACGGAACTATTTTTTTGTTGGGAAAAGATCCGCAAGCCACCAGCCCAGCCCAGCCCAGGTGTAAGAAGGTTATTTGCGCAGCCAAAAAAAGAAAAGAAAAAAAAGGTGACGCCAAAGCATGGATCATCATCCGCATCCAGCAGCAACTACGTGCGTACGTGCAGATGGAAGCAAGCCAGGCCAACAAGGAAACTCTCTCTGTCTGGTCATCCGGTAACCGTGACAGATGGACCTGCTGCCGTGTGATTTGTGCAGCAGCAGTAAAGCAGCAGCAGGAGCAGGAGCATAATACAGGAGCAGGAGCAGGAGCAGTTGCACACACACACAGAAAATTAGGCCACGAGCACGAGCAAGAGCATCCAAAAATAGTAAACTAGGACTTTGTAGAAAGCTTATAAAGTCCTCTATAACTTTTGTATTATCATCATAACAAGATTCGACCTTTAGAAAGGTCAAACAGTGCTAAACGTAAATTCTGTCCAGATTTGGACAGAATTCGACTACTCACTATCCGAACAGTATTCTGAACAAGTTTCTACATTATCCGAAAGACATTGAAGATAGTATTCTGAACAAGTTTCTGCATATTATCTACTTCTCTTTGCAGATTAACATGAAAGGTCTTGATGGGATCCAAGGACCAATATATGTTGGGACTGGTTATGTTTTCAGAAGACATGCTTTGTATGGTTATGATGCCCCAACTACAACAAAACCTCCTAGCAAGACATGTAACTGCTGGCCAAAGTCATGCTGCTTGTGTTGTGGATCGAAAAGAAAATGTTCCAAAGCTAAGAACAAACAAGAACATCAAAAGAAAGTGAAATGCAGGAATGCGTCCAAGCAGGTTTCATTTAATTATCTATTCTACTGTTATATTAAATTTTAAGTTCTATTTTATCCTATGATAAGAGATATTAAAGAGAGTGACAACAATGAAATGCATCTTAAGCAGCAGCGGGTCCATACCACTTGACATTGCTGGCTTATGCATGGACAAGTTGCTTGCTGTCTCTACGAGGGCAAGCTCCCAATCAGCCTTCCCAGGTTAAGCTGCAGGATTCTGCCATGCCGAAGTCACCTCGTTGCCACCATTTGAAGGGAAAGCCTCCCATGAACCATTGTTTCCACCAGCAGCGGGTGGCCCTTGAAAGAGTGCTAGAGCAAGCCTATTACCTTGCTCATCTGCACTAACAGTATGTTCTCTGAGATCCACCAAGTCACCCTGTGGTTGTGGGGGTGGCTCTGGCTTCACCTCTTCCTCCACCTTCACAGGTTCAGGCTCCTTATAATCTTCTGGTGCTGCAAGCGCCTTGATGCTGTTCATATCCGACTCAGGTTCTTCCTTAACAGGCTCAGGTTCAGGCTCCCGTGGTGGGCTATTAGGCCTCTTTGCCCGGTCCATCATGAACTTTTCTAGCGTCTCCAGCAACTTATCAGTGACACGCTGCACCTCTGGGTACTCAGATGACCTTGCAACTCCAGTATCTTTACACCATGCATAGAATGCAGAGAGCTCATCAATCTGCTTTGCAGCACTAGCATATGCCTCAAAAGCCTTCACGCACTCCGCATACTCCATGTCAAAGAACCTGTCCAGCAGCACCGCCAGCACCTCGCAGATATCAGAGTAGAGCTGGAAGCTTTCTCTCACAATCTGATACAGCGCAACCAGCACCATCCTGCTTTGCTTTGCGCCACCAGTGGGGCGGCAAGCAAGGAACCTGTCAAGCAGCTGTTGTAGGTGGTCAAGCAAGGAACCTGTCAAGGAACCCCTGCTTGCACTCATGGAGGAAGAACTCGAGGCGCTGGTCAAGGTAGAGCGCATAGGTGCGCACAAAGGCAGAGTGATCCCACGATCCAGAGTGCGCCTCGTCCCGAAAATCGGAGAGGTTCAGCAGGCGGGTACCCCGCCGTGTGCCATAGAGGAGCTCGCGGTGGAAGAACGGGTCGCCATCGACAAGGAGGCGGTGCACGAGCATGAGCGACTTGAGCGCGACCACATAGTCGCGGGTCCGGGAGAGCCTGCGGGAGCACCCTGCCACGGCAGCAGCAACGTGGGCGCGGGATCCGGACGTAAGGTGGAGGATCTCGCGGATGTGGCGCTCCTCGGCCGGCTCGTCGTCGTGGCTGGTGGCCTTGACGATGAGCACGTCCAGATCGGGCGCGATGTTGCTAGTGACCTTGGCGGCGGCGCGGTGAGCTTTGCCTGCGGGGCAGCTAGCCGAGGAAGGGATTTGGGGCGGTGGCGGCGCAGTGCTATGCAGGCGGGGTCGGTGTTTGGCGGCCGGTGTTGTGGCGGCGGCGCGGTGGGTGGGAAAGGGCTGGTGAGAGAGAGGTGGTGAGAGAGAGGCTTAGGGCGGCGCGGATTAGGGATCTAGGTGTTTTGGGTTAAGTTCGACGGGTTCAGTTGGCCCACGAACTTAAATCAAGAACGTGGGTACCCACGTTTCTAATGAGTTAAGTTTGACGGTTTTGGCTAGGACCCACGAACTTAATTTAAAAACATGGGTACCCACGTTTTTAACTACACCCACGAACTTAACTCATGTAAGAACGTCGGTACCCACGTTCTTAGTTTTACCCACGAACATTTATCAGTTTTTTGTAGTGATCAGAGGGAGGCATCAAGCCCTCGGACCCCGTTGACAGGGGACCGGGTCCGGCAGATCACCCGCAGGTACTTTTGAGCGTGCCTCTGGGCCTCTAGCCGACCCCTAACAAATGGGGCACGGGCGTCCACTCGGATTACCCGCCAGCAGCTCACCGGAGACACCATGTTCGGCGCCCTCCGAGGGCAACATGGCGCTTTCCCCCCCTCCTCCTTGCGGAAAGGCGATGCAGGGGCGTATGTAAAAAAGTCGAGTCTGTCCTTGACCGTCCTCTTGCCCTGTGCAGAGGCTCGGGGGCTGCACTCGCAAACCCGGCTCCGGCCAAACCGTTGACAGCGTCAACATACTAGCCCGAGAACTTGGGACCCGACCATGCACCCGGGCTACGGCCAGCTCGCATGAGGGAACAACCAGACCAGCCGAAGCATTGCGTGAGGCATTAAGACCTCGGAGGAGTCAAACCACTCCTCCGAGGCCTCAGGGGCTACACCCGGCGGGTGCGCTCGCGCGCACCCACCGGAACAAAACGCAACCGAGAAAGGCTGGTCCCCTTGCAAAAAAAGTGCGACAAAAGCCTCCAAACGAGTGTTAACACTCCCTTCGAGGCTCGGGGGCTACTGTCGGGGACCATAATTAGGGGTACCCTCAAGGCTCCTAATTCTCAGCTGGTAACCCCCATCAGCACAAAGCTGCAAAGGCCTGATGGGTGCGACTAAGCCAGGGATCGGTCCATTCGAGGGACTCGATCACGCCTCGCCCGAGCCCAGCCTCGGGCAAGGGCAGCCGACCCTAGAGGATCTCCGTCTCGCCCGAGGCCCCCCTCCAGCGACGAACAAACTCCCGGCTCGCCCGAGGCCCAGTCTTCGCCAAGAAGCAACCCTAGCCAAATCGCCACGCCAACCGACCAAATCGCAGGGGCATTTAATGCAAAGGCGGCCTGACACCTTTATCCTGACGCACGTCCTCCAGTTGACAGAGCCGAAGTGACCGCAGTCACTTCGCTGCTCCACTGACCGACCTGACAGAAGGACAGCGTCGTCTGCGCTGCTCCGACTGCTGTGCCACTCGACAGAGTGAGGTTGACAGGCAGTCAGGCCCGGCCTCAGGCACCATAGGAAACTCCGCTCCGCCCGACCCAGGGCTTGGACTTGGGCTCAGCCCCGGAAGACGGCGAACTCCGATCCGCCCGACCCCAGGGCTCGGACTTGGGCTCAGCCCCGGAAGACGGCGAACTCCGCTCCGCCCGACCCCAGGGCTCGGACTTGGGCTCAGCCCTGGAAGATGGCGAACTCCGCTCCGCCTGACCCAGGGCTCGGACTTGGGCTCAGCCCCGGAAGACGGCGAAATCCGATCCGCCCGACCCCAGGGCTCGGACTCGGGCTCAGCCCCGGAAGACGACGAACTCCGCTTCGCCTAACCCCAGGGCTCGGACTCAGCCCTGGCTTCAGCCGACGGTCTCCGCCTCGCCCGACCCAAGGGCTCGGACTCGACCTCGACCACGGAAGATAGACTCGACTCGACCTCGGAGGAGCCTCCACATCGCCCAACCTAGGGCACGGACTGACCACGTCAACAGGAGGCGCCATCATTACCCTACCCCAAGCTGACTCAGGCTACGGCGAACAAGACCGGCGTCCCATCTGGCTCGCTCCGCCAGACAAGTAATGATGGCACCCCGCACGCTCTATGACGACGGCGACTCTCAGCCCCCTTACGGAAGCAAGAGGACGTCAGCAAGGACTCAACAGCCCCGACAGCTGTCCTTCCGCTAGGCTCCAGCGCTCCTCCGACGGCCACGACACCACACGAACTGGGTGCCAAAACCTCTCCGGCTGCCACGATGGCATGTACTTAGGGTGCTAGCTCTCCTCCGCTAGACACGTTAGCACTCTGCTACACCCCCATTGTACACCTGGATCCTCTCCTTGCGCCTATAAAAGGAAGGACCAGGGCCTCTTACAGGGGGTTGGCCGCGCGGGGAAGAGGACGGGACAGGCGCTCGCGTGAGGCCGCTCGCTCCCCCTCCCGCGTGAACGTTTGTAACCCCCTACTGCAAGCGCACCCGACCTGGACGCGGGACGAACACGAAGGCCGCGGGATTTCCACCTCTCTCTCTCTCTCGCTTCGGCTGCCTTTTTTCCCCCTTCGCGCTCCGTCTCGCGCCAACCCATCTGGGCTGGGGCACGCGACGTCATTTCACTCGTCGGCCCAGGTACCCCCCGGTCTCAAAACGCCGACATATATATATATATACACTAGGTGAGTACCCGTGCGTTGCAACGGGGACATATAATAATATAATAACTTATATACAAAATGTGTCTTATACTGTTATAAGAAAATGTTTCATAATCTATTTGTAATCCTAGCCATGCATAAATTTTGTTATTTTAATTTAGCTGTTTTACTACTACATTACAACCATCAATATCATGCAGACTTCGATATATGCCACGATTTGCATGGTCTCATCATTGAAGAGCACGTGCCACACCTGCCGGTAGAAGTTCCCTCGTACATTATCAGTCATCAGGTAGACACCACCATACACGCTTGCTTAAACAAAAAAAGCAAGTGTATGTGTTTGCGAAGAGAATTAAAGGCAGGCCGGCACAAAAGCTACCCCGACGATGACGAGTGGTCGTTGCTGTCGGTCCACCTCTACGTCACCTCTGGCGCCAAGATGACGCCATAGTCCTTGATATAGTAGTCGTCGAACGCGCACGACATGGCGAGTACCGATGACTCTTGGTTGGGCTGCCAAACGAAGTGCACCCCGGGCTCATCAGCGGGGTAATACACCTAGCCGTTGCACCACCGGATGTGCTACTCCTCTACATACATCTTGTTCGAGGACACTCACACAATGTCAGCAACGGCCGTCATCCCAGCGCACAAGAATTCATGGCCGGTCAGTAGTGACTTACGTGGCAGGTTGAGCTTCAGGTGATGATGAGCTGGACGGTGTGACGACACCGTTGTCGGATGCAATGCCCAGAACAACCCAAGAGTCGCCGGTATTGGTGATGACCATGAGGTCCCCCTGTTTGAGATGGACAACGCGGTGCAGCCGCTCTGGACCGTGTTCAAGCGGCGGCTGCGGAGGAGCTTGCCGAACACAACGACGCATGTGGCCACGTAGTACTGCTTCCAGAGGTCGAACTGGCAGTCGTCAAGCTTCTTGTCGTCGATGAGCGATGCCAACGCGAGCGCCTCCTGCCAGTGGTGTTTGTTCGAGGTTTCCAAGTAAGAAACATGGATTCATCTTTAGCGTTGGTTTATGAAAATGACTCACAAGTCAAATCCATAGAAAAAAATATTACGAAGAATAAATGTCACACATATAAAAAAGAATTTAAGTTGAAAACATTATTCAAACAAAAAAATTGCATGCAAGGCTCTTCTTTAAATACTACTCCCTCCATCCAAAAATATAATTTAGGAATCTCGTCGATAATTATCTACTACTACACATTGTGCAAAAGTAGCAGGTAGGCTTTGGGAGAGATGTAGTAGATATTTTTACTGTAATAGATATTGACATAAACACACATGTGGTGTAGTGGTAGCTATGAGCACATTTGCTTGAGAGGTCGTAGGTTTGAATCCCATTGGGGCCACATTTGTGTTTTTTTAATTTAATTTTAGCTAGGCGTGGGATGCACGTGGGAATGGGAATGAGATTTGCGGGGAGGGAGGAATGAGAAAGACAGTGACAGCCGGGAATGGAAATGAGCATTGCGGGGAGGGGAGGGGGGAATGGGAATGACAGAACACCGGGAATGGGAATGGGCTTTGCGGGGAGGGGGAATGGGAATGGCAGAACACGAAATGACAGTCTACCCCTTACCGTCTTAATAAGTAGTATATATATATATATGGATTTTTATTTAAGTACAAGTTTATAGATAGTCAAAACAAACTTAAATTAAAATAGATTTCTCGTGATCCTCCATATCCAAGTCAACAAAACTATATAAACAATATTTTTAAACTACTGAAGCATGTAACAAAAGATAAACAACAACACGTGATATTTAATAAGTGACATTTGTACAAATACAAGTAAATTAGAATTGATATAAAATAGTAAATGTACCAAGAAAAACAAAATTTCTGTTCTAAAATGAATGAATGTCCTATATAAATATGTGTACCAAAACTTAAATGAAAACATGAAGAAATTTATCTATATATTGTAAAGTGGAGAGTTATAGTTGAATGTTTATGGAACTTCGTTGAGATGTGTTCACTATACAAATAAAGTGGAGAGTTATAATTGAATTTTTATGAAACCTATTGAATTTTATTATTGAATATCACCAGAAATATAAGGTTGATATATTTATTTATTTATCATATAAATATTTTTTAAAGATTTTAAATGATATATATCATTTTTGTATATATCATTTTTGTAGTATATTATTAAACTTAAAATCATTTTTAATTAGTAATTAGTGATAAAGTTAAGTTTGAAATGGTTTCATGAAACATATTTTTTTCACAGATACATATAGTATCAGATGTTTCAGGGTTTTTTCGAATACGACTATGGAATCGGATAGAGAAAAGTACTATAAATCGAATTCGAATACATCCATTTGACATTCATATTAAAATCGAATACGGATACGAATATCCATATTAGCAGTTTTAGCGAATACGAATACGGATAATTCGGATCTCCAGACATCCATTTCTAGGCCTACATAGGGTTCTATAAGAGCTTGTTTTGTGTTTTTGATGCTCTATATTTTTTCGATAAAGAAGCTATATTAATCTTAGACAATTACATCAAAGTGATACAAGAGTACTAAGATAAATATTATTTTATTCATGTTCATCTTCTCTTTTATCATAATAATTGGCATGCTATAGTGGATTCCATAGTAGACGCATATGTGATGATGTCCACTAGGGAAAAATTATAGGATGCACTATAGGACAATTATGGAGTGCCTGATGCGGGTAGCGAACTATATATCATGGAGTAGTTTCTTGACTATAAAATTACTGGTGATCGATCTATAGTAGAACAAGCTCATGAAATACATGTATTGGTAAAAGAACTCAAGGATTTTATTGGTGTGTTGCCTAAGAAGTTTGTGGTAGGTTGCATTGTTGCAAAGTTGCCATAGACTTGGATAGATTTTGCTACATCTCTAAAACATAAGAGACATGAGTTTGGCATTGCCGATCTCATTGGCTCTTTAGATGTTGAAGAGAAGGCATGAGCAGAAGATATTTGCGGCAAGAAAGTTGTTGAAGGGACATCTAGTGCCCATGTGGTGCAGAAAATCCCCAAAACTCTCACAAAAAAGAAGCCCAAGCAAGAGCTCAACAAGAGAACACCACGAGAAGACGAACAAGAAAAAGGCAACTATTTTACGCATGGCAAGACTAAGCATTTTGTGAGGGAAGGAATAGATGCCAAGTGGAAGTCAAACAAAAAATGTACAAACAAGATTTAGTTTGATGGATGAACTTTAGGGTATGATAATTCATTACCTAATTTTTTTGTTTATCATTCACTTAATTGGTGGATTAACGCAGAGGCCAATATCCATGTATGTGTTGAATTAATGTGGGCCTGACCCAAATTAATATTCAATAATAGTTAATACTAAAGGCCTACTTTCATGCTACGGTGTACTAGTACTTTAGTACCATACCGGAAGTTCAAGGGACAATTCAATCAACTTAATAGGTGGATCATTGGTGCATCTATTAAGAAGTTGAGAAAAGGGTGAAGGACTGTCACGCGCGCGCGGTCGGCTGGGTCGGGTCGTGGTCATGGTAGATCGGACCTTGGTCCGAATATTCCTTCCTAATGGTTGCCTGGAGTGATGACCGCCCATTACTGTCATATGTTACTGGACGTTTCCTGTGTTATGACTAGTAACAGACGTCATTGATGGTGTCAGTTTCTGGCTAGCTGCGTTTGCCTCCCTCTGTGTGTGTGTATATACAGAGGATGTGAGGCTGCTTCTCTGGTGACAGCATAGTGAACAGACTCAGACGTGTTACACACAGCCATTCAAGTCCCACCTTCTGTGAGCATAGAGAGTGTGGGAGAGCAGGCCTCCGAAATCGTCGTCCGCAGAGCTACACTTGAACGGGTGTGCGGGCGATCAGGTTTTTGGGGAGCGTACTTATGACTGCTCGCTTGGTTTGCTTGACCAACGCTGCTCAGGCTCTTCGTCGCTGGTGCCGTTTGAGGGACTGCACTGCGTACATCTGCCTGCATCGACTGCGTATGACTACATCGAGCATACACACGAGATGTCTCGTGTGAATGAAGCCACTGATGCCTTGAGCATTGGTCCCTCCGCAGGGTACATTCTATTCTTAGTAATTGTGCATGTTTTACTGTTGTTTACTGCTTATGTGACTAGTGATACACACATGCACATACATGTCGTCACATACATCATTGTGGTTTTCTGAATTAAGTTAAAACTAAAATTGCCTATTTTGCCAACAATATGTGCTGATATTTCTTTATTTTCTTCTTATCAAGTCAGGAGAAGTTCCTCCTTGTTGATGAGGAATGGAGTGCATGTGGCTGACTGGCTATTGTGGTTTTGGTACGATCGATCTAAATCTTAATTTACGAGATAATGAAACCGAAGAACGTGCAGGATGTCCCTTAATAAGAAATAATTTCATTAGTGGTATATTATTATATCGAGATGGTTATCAACATGTGTCGGAGCCCAGCTCATCAATATCAACTTACTCATTCTGATTACTCTGCTTATCTAACTTCTGTGAGGGCTGAGTTGTCTGAATAATTTAAAAAATGTGATGACAAATTTGGTTCTGTGAGGTTGCAGAGGCCTTCAAATCCTACCCCTGGTGAAGGTAAGATAAAATATGCTTGAGATTTGGTGTTTGGTGGTGGTGCATATTGCATTGGTTTCAATTCTTCAATGGGACTTGGTGCTGGTCTTGGTGCCTTTGGTGCCAGTTCTTCCATGGGTCTTGGTGTTGGTTCTGGGCTTGGTCATGAACTTTCAAGAAGAACATTTGCTACTGCTTTGCTTCATGCATCAAGTACTCCTGGTATTTTTGGTTCTGAACTGGTAGCTTATCTGGATAGTGACACTGTTCAAAAGTTTGATGATGACTTCAATCTCCTAGACAGGTGGCATGATCATAAAATCAATTATCTAGGCTTTCAATCTTAGCTAAAGATATTATTTATGTTCATGTCTCTACTGTGAGTTCAGAATCAACATTTAGTCTTGTAGGTAGAGTCATTGAGGAGTGGCGACGTTGACTTATCTTAGGAATGGTGGAGAACTGGAGATGCTTTCCTTGCTCAAGGACTGGGAGGCAACAGATGTAAGGATGCAGCACACAACAGAAAATAAATCCCTAGATGAGTCCTTCAAATATCTGTTGCTTGATTAATATTTTCTATGCTTGTGTTTGTGTCATGTGGATGTGGATATGTAACTTAACTGTACCCTATGAACTCTGTGATGAACTAAGTGATGAAAGTAGAAATTGATGAGGTAGGTTGTACTCTTTTCCTATCTAGGGTTTCTCACAAGGTGAGAGTTTTACCTAGATAGGTTTTTAACGAGGTAGCCATTACACCAGCTGAAACTTATTAATATGTGATTGGATCTATGATGACGTGATCTGTAATAAGATTTTATTGTGGTTTGTGATCTGTAATCTGAGATTTTTATTGTGATATGTGATTTTAATCTGTAAGTGATGTGTAATTTGTGATTTTAACTGTGAATGGTTTATGAACTGTGCGAGCTAACGGACCGACATCGCACTGACGTGCTAGTTGGTAATCAAGTCGGCATGGCACGATTAAGAACTAGTCCTATCGTGATTGGTCCTGGATTCAGGCACGTCGGGTGGCCCAACCTGACATGATTAAGTAAACGAGTCTGGCGTGCTCGTGCCTATCGTTTCGGGTCCAGTTGTGCCGCTCATTTGACCATCTATAGAGTCTACCGCTGTGGACAGCCTAAAGGTGCTCGCCACTTGCGCGGGCCACAGATTCTTTGTGGTCTGGCTAGTGTTACCAACCGAAACTAAATGTTTTTTCGTTCTTAGATGTCTAACAAGAACTTAACAGCGAAGCTTTTAATCCGAATAGAATTCTCCTAAGGGCTTGTTCGGTTAGGGGTGGATTGAGGGGGATTGGAGTGGATCCCCTCAATCCACCCCTAACCGAACAAGCCCTAAAAAGGTTTAATAGGACTATTTCCCTATAGCTAGAACATGATCCAGTTTCCTTGTTTGGACTAGTTTGTTGGATGAACAGATAGTCATATAATATAGTACACCACATAGCATACTCCTAGCCTATATATATAGCAAGGTAGGAAACTCACTATAGTGTTGGATGTTTCGTTAGCATCTGGTGAAGGTAAGATCAAATATGCTTGGGATTTGGTGTTTAGTGGTGGTGCAGGTTGTGTTGGTACCAATTCTTCAATGGTACTTGGTGTTAGTCTTGGTGCCTTTGGTGCCAGTTCTTCCATGGGTCTTGGTGCTAGTTTTGGGCTTGGTCCTAAAATCTCAAGAATAACATTTGTTGCTACTTTGCTTTATGCAACAAGTACTTCTGGTATTTCTAGTTCTAAACTGGTAGCTTATCTAGATAGTGACATTGTTCAGAAGTTTGGTGATAACTTCAATCTCCTAGACTCGCGGCATGATCATAAAATCATTTATCCAATACTTTCAATCTTAGTTAAATATATCATTTATGTTCATGTCTCTGTCGTGAGTTCAGAATCAACATTTAGTCTTGTAGGTAGGGTCATCAAGGAGCGGAGACGTCGACTTGTAGGTAGAATCAACATTTCCTTGTTCAAGGACTGGAAGGCAACAGATGCAAGGATGTAGCACATAATAGAAGATAAATCCCTAGAGGAGTCCTTCAAAGATCTGTTCCTTGATTAATATTTTCTATGCTTGTGTTTGTGCCATGTGGATGTGGATACGTAACTTAACTCTGCCCTATGAACTCTGTGATGAACTAAGTGACGAAAGTATGAAATTGATGAGCTAGGTTGTACTCTTTTCCTATCTAGGTTTCTCACGAGGTTTGAGTTTTACCTAGATAGGGTTTTAACGAGGCAGCCATTACACCAACTCAAACTTATTAATATGTGATCTGATCTATGATGTTGTGATCTGTAATCTAAGATTTTATTGTGGTCGTGGTCTGTGATCTGTGATTTTTATCGTGATATGTGATTTTAATCTGTAAAATGATGTCTAATTTATGATTTTAATTGTGAACTGTGATTTAACCGTGAACAATTTTGTGAACTGTGCGGGCTAACGGACCGACACTGTTAGAAATATGCCCTAGAGATAATCATAGAGATGAGCATATTTCTTTGTATCCATGATATATATATTGCTTAATTGAATATTCATGGAAGGCACCTTATATTGATTAGCAATTATGTGAATTGTTTGTGAGATTCTTTACTTATATGGTTATTCTAAATGATGTCCCTAGTCAGAGTCGATGACTAGCACATGTATTAGTTGATGACTACATTTCACAAGTCATGAACATGGAGATGTTAAATTAATAATGTGGGCGCATGTATGACATGAGGCTGGACCGACCCAACGTGAGATATTGTAATATAGTTCTCTTCTTGCAACATGAATACTGTATCCTTAGACCTGAGATTGTCGCATGTTCTCAAGATGTGAATTGACTTACTTAGGGACTATCAAACGCTATCCCGTAACTGGGTAGTTATAAAGGTAGTTTTGGGTTTGTCAGGAAGCATGCTATGAGGCATGGTCAGTCAAGATGGAATTTGTCCCTCTCTTTGTGAGAGAGATATCTCTGGGCCCCTCGAGTGATTGGATCAAGAAATGCATGGCCGTGCTAGGGTTAAGAGTTAACCATTGAAAGGATTCCAATTCACAGTATCGAGAAAGAGAGGTCAGCTTAGAGCCAGACCAAATATCGTGAGACAAAGGGAACAACATGTACTTAATGTCGCAATGGTTCGTCTGATATGATCTTTACGTACACATAGGAGTTGACATGTCTTGCTAGAGGCCGCTGTCAATTATTGGGCCAAGTAAGAGTACTCGGGCTATGTCTATTTGTACGTGAACCTATAGGGTCACACACTTAAGGGGAAGGAAGCCTAATTCGGATTAGATCCGAAATTAAACTGGGCTTTAGGGTTAATGATGGGCCTCGGCATCAGAAGCCCACCATAACGCCTATATAATGAGGGGCGGGGGCGCGGTTAAGAGATAACCTAATTCGCCACCTGCAAACCAGCAGCCGCCGCTCGCCTCTCGCCCTCGCCAAGCCGCCGTCGCGAACCTAACAGTTCGGTACGTGGCGCTTCCTCCCTGTACGTGTGGATACCTCGGAGGTGCTGCATCTGGAGCACTTGGACGAACCGTGCGAGGACGTGAAGAACGCTGGCGACTACACGGCACTGCTCGACGCGTTCGTCTACATCGAGACGTCTTCCGCTGCTCTGCGCGTCTAGTGGTAATTCCATGACCTATAACCGCAGTAGTTCTTGGTATTATGGGGATGAAAATTTTGTTTTGCGCTAGCGTAGCCTCCCCGTAATCCTACAGACACCGCATTGACGTGCCAGCTAGTAATCGAGCATGCATTGCACGGTTAAGAACCAGCCGTATCGTGAATGGGCCTGGAGTCAGGCACGTCGCGCGCCCCAGCTCGACATGATTAAGTAAACGAGTCTCGTGTGCTTGTGCATGTCATGCCGGATCGAATTATGTCACTCATTTGGCCATCTATAGAGTCTACTGCTGCAGACAACCTAAAGGTTCTCGCCACTTGTGCGGGCCACAGATTCTGTGGTCTGACTAGTGTTACCAACCGAAACTAATTGTTTTTTCAATCTTAATTGTCTAACATGAACTTAAGAGCGAAGCTTTTAATCCCGGATAGAAATCTCCTAAGAGCTTGTTCAGTTAGAGGTGGATTGATGGGAGCCCTAAAAGGATTTAACAAGACTACAACACTAGTTCCCTGTAGCTAGAACATGATCCGGTTTCCCTGTTTAAACTAGTTTGTTGGATGAACACATATTCATAATATAGTACACCACACGACATGCTCCTAGCCTATATATATAGCGCGCGGTAGGAAACTCATTACAGTGCTGGATGTTTCGTTATCATCTAGTTGTCGGCTTGTTGCAAGAGCATGCGGGACGCCGTCCTTCGAAATCGACGTATGCATATGCGTGGGAGCAGTTCTTTCGTGGTTACTCAAAATTAAGTCTAAAGTCGCGGGCTAGGAAGCTGCCGCAAGTAACAACTCACCATTTTTTGCTTATTGTGTGTTGTTGCACGTGCAGTTGTATACATGTTTCCGATAACTAGAGAAACCTCTGGTCCAACGGCACCATCCGGTTTAGCCGCACCATATTCGAACGTCTATAAAAAAAACCTCAGGCCACTAGGGTTCATTTTTTGACGCTTCCATCCCGACGCACGAGCGACGGCGCCACCTCGCACGACAGCGGCAGTTACCCGAGGCACGAGCGGCGACGGCGTGGCCTCGGAGGCGTGAGCGAGTGACGGCGCACCCTTCACGCGGCAGCGGCGGTTCCGCACGGAGCGAGCAAATTCTAGGTTGATGATCATATTGCCAAGGTTTAAAGAAGGCTTTCTGCATATTTCCTAAAGGTAGCATGGTTTCTGGCTGACCAGATGGTCCAACATATAGTGATATATCTATACTACTTTATTAAGAATATAATGTGTACACATATTGATACTACGGTTTCACCCTCCGCGCAAAAAAATGGTGCAAAGCGAGCACTCAAACTCACACGCCCTTGCTTCAAAAATTTGGAGTTAACCATCAGAACACACATATTTTAGTGTTTAAAAATAAACATTAGTTATATTTAGTATATAACAACTGTAGCAAAGTACGGGTAACTGGGTAGTTTATTCTGATAAAGAAAGACGCAGCAGCTGATTTATGAACGAAACAACGGTGTCAAAACAGGCAGATTCCTGACTGAAACAGGGGTGTCAAAAGAATCACTTTGTTGATGATAAATGCATTTATTCTAGCAAGAAGAACACCGAAAAAGCCAATGATAAGAACTATGAACTTGAATGGAGCCAATTAAGTGTGTGTATACGCCTTTTGAGAAGTAAAGTTTGGATGTAAGTACAGAGGTCAAAACATCCTCAAGCAACTTAGATTATCAACAATAGATGACAGGGCACCATACCGTTGAAAAGCCTCCACGGAGGCAAATGAAAAAAGGCCATGAAAGAGATAAGCTTGGCACGTTTGCTTGACTAAGATGTGCTTGTCCTTTGCAAAATAAAAATAAAAAATCTCTGGCAGAGTTTGTGACAAAGTATGACCATTCCATTGATCAAGACATAGGAAGCAAGAAGAACCATCTTTGATAGAAACGGTGGCCTGACCATTGAATGAGTCGATGAGTTTAAGAATATATGTGCATCATAAAATGCCATTTTAGATAGCCCTGGTAATCTGTCATTAGGTTTTGTGGGCAACGGGTCATGCATATGGTCGTGCAAAACACTATTTTGTATTGTACATAGCATTGTTTATAGAGTGGAGTTTGAAATAGCAGATGGGATAGGAGATGAGATATGAGATTTACTGGAGATAGCCTTACTATAATGACTTTTCCAAATGAGCGTCACCTAGAAAACATCATTTTTTTTGTTAAATAACGTATTCATAATTCTAGAGAAGCAAGCTTTCCTAAGTATGCAGAAATAGAAGTCCAAGTCCTTGAATCTCTTTAGGGACACAAACCATCTTCTAAGCAACTTTTGGTGGCTCCTTATTAGCGGGGCTCCCGGTTGACTATGACCCATTCATCGCCTACATGATGGCCAAGTTGACCCACTCTCCCTCGATGATGTTTTCGCACACCTGGTTGCGTTTGAGGATCGCCACCTCTAAAACGTGGCCAAATTGTAGCTACAGAATAGTGCCTCTGCCAACTACATGGGCCACGACGCCCCCTCCCATGGTCATGGTTATGGTAGTCATGGTCGTAGTGGTTGCTCCTATGACGATGCTCCCTCCCACGATAATCATTGTGGCAATGGCCTCATCTTTAGTGCTAGGTCTATGGCAAGCTTGGTCACACCACCATCAAATGCTCGAATCGGATGGACAATTCATACCAAAATGAACCTTTGGCAGCCTTGGCATCTACACGCTCCTACAAACTCTACCCCAACTGGTACAACGATGCCAGCACCATGGATCACATAAAGCGCGACTTTGATCGATTAGCTATGTGGGATCAGTATCATGGTGGTGACATAGTGCAAGTGGAGAACTAAGCAGTATTATGTGCCCTCTTGCTCTTAACAATATTCTTCATGTTCTCAAAATTTATAAACACCTTCTTCTAGTTCATGAATTATCTCTTGATAAAAATGTATTTTTTTTCAATTTCATCCTTGGTATTACCTCATTACATTGGCGGAGCTACAAGGTATACCAGGTATGCCCCGACATACCCTGCATTCCAGGCAGTAAGTGAGCAAGTACGTACATATTTCTAAAAAAGAAAAAAAATTACTTACTTGAATCCCTTAGTGTCGAACGTGCAATAGCCTCAAACCGGCATCAAAGCAAGGCCCACGCAGCCCATTGGCATGCGACTATGTGAATTTTGTGATCAGAAAGGTAAGGTTTAATCTTTACTCTTTCACTTTTGTTCTTTGGCTTTTCTTAAAAAATCATGTCTACTTTAATCACTATTTGCTAAGTGCTAAAATCATAAAATCAATTATCACGTAGTGAGGTCAAGGATTTGTCCCAATCAAGCAATCCCATCATCAACTTTGGCTGTTGTTTGGTATGCAAATCATGTGAGCGCTCCATAATTGCATGTGGCAATTCAATCATTCTAATTTATTTGCTTCTTTTGATGTACATAAGCTACAAAAACTATGTTTTGTCCAAAACAATTCTCAAATAATAATTATCCAAAACAGTTCTCAAATAATAAATCGCTCAAACTTGCAGCTACATAATTACATTGATGACACGAGACGTGATGATGGCTTCAAAGGTCTAAATAATATTGTTGATATCTCATTTAAGCTTGTTGAAACAAAGCGGTATAAAGTGTACAATATGGTTTATGAGCTTCTCAAATTGGTATTGCTTCTACCCATGGCAACGACAACTCGACAAGTGGCAAAACGGTATTTTCTGCAATGATTTTAGTACAAATAAAGTTAAGAAATAAGATGGAAGATAGATAATCTAGTCACTTTGATTGAGCGGGATTTTTTTCAAGTTGATGAAGATGATATAATGAAGACATTGTACCTTAAAACGTCAAATAAAATAGTCACCAAATCACATTATCAATTTCACGACTATTACCGGATTTCTAAATTGAATTTACCGAACTGTATATGAATATTTTTGAACGGCATACCCTTGACTAAAATCCTAGACTCGCCATTGCCTCATTAAGGATAAAGTGACACAAAATCTTCTTGTGGCAGGAATGAAGTTGTCCTTCATCCCCATAAGCCATCCAATAATAGGTTCATCAAGCACGCTATTGTGAGCTATTCTGCATGTCAAGATCAATGGCATGCTCGATTCGGTCATCCTTCTTCTCAAGTAGTTTGGTCTCTTTTAAATATTCATAATCTTTTGTGTCTCAAGGAGTCTACTATTTTCTTAGTTTATAATGCAAGTAAATTAGCAAAGAATCATCAAGAACCCTACAGTAATTCATATCATAGACCCACAACATGGTTTGGGGTCCTATCCCTGTTTATTCTGATGTTTGGGGTCTTGCCCCGTTTTTATTGGTGGTTCCAATTATTTTTATCAATTTCATTGATTATTTTATCAAATTTATGTGTCTATCTCATGAATAATAGGACTGACATTCACCATATTTTCTTATTTTTTCAAGCTCATGTCAAATGCTTCCTTGACACTAATATTAATTGCATGTAGCATGATTGGGATGACGAATATAAAAAACTACATAACCAATTCTTCATTAAAATGGACATCATTCATCGGGTATTGTGTGCTCATACCATTAACAAAATGGTTTGGTTGAATGCAAGCACTGTCATATTGTTGAAATCAACATCGCTCTCCTAGCTCACGCTGATATGCCACTCAAATTTTGGGATGAAGCCTTCATCATAGCCACATATCTCATAAATCAACTCCCTACACATGTCATAGATAATGTATTCCCTCTAGAACAACTGTTTAACACACATTCTATGCTACATATCTTTGGTTGTGTGTGTACCCCGATGTTGATTATAGACAAGCTCTTTCTACACGATGGTACACCTCTATCATAGTGTGGTTGGTGCCCTACAGTACTTACCATTCCCATGTCCTAATATATCATTCTCAGTTAATCAAGTTTGCAAGTATATTTCGACACTGATTACCTCTCATTGGGCTATGGTGAAGCACATCTTGTAGTATCTTCAATTCACCTCTAATATGGGCCCCTCCATCATTAAGTCTGGTTCCTCAGTACTGAATGCTTTTCTGATGTGGATTGGCCGGACGAGCAACCTAGAATAACGTAGCACTATGGTTACATTGTCTTCTCAGTGGTAATCTGATTTCATGGAGTTTTAGGGAACACCCATGTCTCACATTCTAGTACGGAGGTATATGGGTGCAAGTACTGCTTCGGGAACTTGACATACCACAACCACGACCGTCGACTCTATGGTGCGAAAACATTGGGGCTATCTACCTCACGACAAATCCATATATTCATCGTCGTACCGAACATGTGAAAGTTGACTATCACTTCGTTCATGAACAAGTGGTGTCACAACAATTATGATGTGCATATCATATCCTCCAAAGATCAAGTGATCGAAGCATGACTAAGTCTTTGACTGGTCTACCTTTTGGAAAGATTTGTAGCAATTTGAACTTAATTTCATAATGTAAGGCTTAGGGTTGTATTCCCTAATCTTGACAGTACTTTTATCTACCATATAAAGCATTCTCATGTGTATCTGCATATAAAGAGTACATCTCCAGAAAGATCTTATCCTGCATCAGTACACCAATGCTTACTTAGGGTATGTTTGGTTCAGCTATAAATTTCTAAAAATCTAATTCTAACTGTGAGAAAGTTGCTTCGAGTTGACGGTTGTGGAAAAACTAAAATTGTTTGGTTGAAACAACTGTCAACTATAGATCCTCTAAAAGCATGATAGCTTGGTAACATGGATGATAATAATGTTGGGGCGAAGGCGAAGACGCCACCCTTCGCTCCATGCCTTCGCCAGTCTCGCTGCACCAACGGAGACAAGACGACTAGCAGACTCCACCCTTCGTCCCATGCATCGCAGGACGAAGGCCTATGACGAGGTCGTCCCATCCCGCGGCCTCGACCAACACGGAGGCCCACGTGTGATCCGGCCCATTGTAACAGGCCCTGCGTGGCCGCCGCGCATTACGGGCCTAATTTGTAAAGGCTTCCCTGTAATTACAGTCTGTAATCCTACTTTATGGGAATATTCCGGGGATAACCTAGGCGCCTGAGGGCACATGCGTCCTTAACACAAGATACTGGGCACTCAGGCACCTATAAATACCCCCGCACAGTGCCCTTGAGAGGCTAGATTAACAGAGCAATTGCCTTTCCTAAGCAAAAAACCTTGTCTGCATTACTTTTACTCTCCTGTTGGATCATCTTGCTCGAGAGAGCAAGTTCCAACATTTGGCGCCCACCGTTCGTGCTACGAAAAACCACCCGCGATGGCACCCAAGAGAGCTAGCTCGAAGGCAGTCCCATCTGTTGACGAAGCTGCGAAGGTAGCGCTACTGGCTGAGAAAAAGGGCAAGGCCCTTGTCGACACCACCCACCAAGAAGGCTACGAAGACGACGCACTCAGCAAGAGGCAGCGCAATGAACAACTCACACCCGAAGGCAGTCTTCGCACCTACAGCTCCGGAGGACAACCACAACCTCCCCCAGGCTTCGCTGCGCCAGAGGGTGCGGACGCCACCGAGGACGGCGAAGTCATCGGCGTTTCCGCAGAGGAACAACTATAGCTGCGTGCCTTGCGCATCAAGAACCGCAACCTCCAGAAGCAAAAGGAGATCCTCGAGGCCAAACGCCAACGTGTGTCTGCGCAAGCCAAGGTGCGCCAGATGATACGCGACGAAGAGCAAAAGGCTCAGGAGCTTGAGCAAGAAATTGCACTCATGCAGCGCGAAGGCCAACTCGGTCTGCAACACGGCCCACCCCTCCAACAGCATGCGCAAATCAAAGACCTGTTCATCCCTCAGCGCGGACACGCCATTCTGCATGCAGCGACATTCCAAGGTGTCAACTACCTTGACGAGCGGAGTCCCTTGGCGCCCCACCTGCAAGTATCACCATGGCCCGCCAACTTCAGGGCAGGGACCTATCCCAAGTACAACGGTAGCACCGACCTAGCACAGTATATCATGAGCTATCAGGTCGCTATTGCATCATCCGGAGGGGACGACGCCACGATGGACAAGTCATTCATCATCGCACTCGAAGGCCCGGCCCTCACCTAGTACACCAGGTTGCCCTCGCTGTCCATCGACTCCTGGAGAAGTCTCCGGGACAAATTCCTGCTCAACTTCCAAGGGTACCGCCCAGACACCGACGCCTTAGCTAAACTTTCACTCTACAAGCAGCTGGAAAGAGAGACTCTGCGGGAGTACTACCGCAAGTTTCTGACTCTCAAGTCACAACTGCCATCGGTTGATGACCAAATCACCATTCACTACGCCATCAGTGGCCTTCGGGCTGGCGTCCTTTACAGCCACTGCATCAGAGATCCGCCCAGAAATCTCCAGGAGCTGTACCAGCTATTCGAAAAATACGCCAGATCCGAAGAGCTCCACCAGCGCAAAGTCGAGTCCCAGAGGAAACCTAAAGACCCTCCGCAATCCAGCCGTACGTGGACGAGGCCTTCACAGGCAGACTCCAGTCGGGACGGCCGCAATCAGCAGTAGGTACACAACATCGCCAACCAGCACCCCGCTGGCAAGGCCCCTCGTCACCAGGAGTATCCCCCCCAGGGCCGCGGAAACAGAGCTCGCGGTCGGGGCCGGGGACGTGCGCAGTAGCCGCGCAGATTTTACGGCTTGTTCCACGGCGAAGACTGCGTGCACCCCACAAGAGACTGCCTAGAGACGAAGGCCACCAGAGACAGGATGGCATGGGCGCAACCAGCCGACAACCCTAGAGTTGTCGCGCACACATATCAACAACCCCCTCAACCATACAACCACGGCCCCGCCCCGCATCCACCGCACCACGCATACCAACACCACCAGGAGGTACAAATCGTACCTCCCCCACCCCCACCTCCACACCCACAACAGCAAAATATCCACCACCACAACCACCCCCAAGCCCCAAAGCAAGAAGACTTCGCCGATCAGCCGTATCGCGGAGTCATTCACATGATTACTGGGGGTCCAGCGTCGACTTCGACACGAAGCGACAGAAGAGGGACCATTACCGCAGCATCAACCACGTCGCCGTCACCGGTCCAGTCGTACAGACGAAGTGGTCCCATGTGCCATTGACCTTCGACGTCCGCGACGTCGATCTGCGCAGCGCACCCCACATCGACGTCATGGTTATCAACTGTAGCGTGGCGGGCTAGGACCTGCACAAAGTCTTAGTCGACAATGGCAGCCAGGCGGATATCATTTTCCTCCACGCCTTCGACCGCATGGGCATAAGCCACAGCCTGCTCAAGCCTTCGGACAACCCACTGTATGGCTTTGGCGGCAAGGACACCTTTCCTGTCGGCAAAATAGAGTTACCCCTCTCCTTCGGTGTAGCACCCAATGCACGAAGTGAGCAAGTCACATTGGACATCGTCGACATGGTGTACCCGTACAACGCCATAATGGGTCGCGGCTCCATCAACAAGTTTGAGGCTGCCATTCACGGACTATACCTGTGCATGAAGATCCCAGGTCCGCAAGGCGCCATCACAGTCTACGGCAACCAGCAGGCTGCGCGTAACATAGAAAGAGACTTCGTTCCCGGACAAAGGAACATATACTGCCTCACGGCCCAGCGCGAGGTCCCCAAGTCTGCCAGCCCAACCGCCAAAGAACATGACAAGGCACAGCTGCAGAGCAACGACGGGACCAAGACTGTTCCCCTCGACCAGGCAACGCCCAAACAAACAGTCATCATCAGCGAAGACCTCACTTCGCATGACGAGGAGAGACTCCTCTGCTGTCTATCCAAAAATAAAGACGTCTTCGCCTGGTCCGCCCTCGACCTGGTCGGAGTCAGTCGCTCCATCATCGAGCACAGCTTGGGAATCGACCCTTCGGTGAGGCCGAAGAAACAGCGGTTGCGCAAGATGTCTGATGAGAAGACAGAAGCCGCCAAGGCCGAGGTACATCGCCTGCTTGAGGCCAAATTTATCGAGCCAATCGCCTACCCTACATGGCTCACCAACGTAGTGATGGTGCAGAAGAAGAGCGGAAATGGCGGATGTGCATTGATTTCACCAGTCTCAACAAGGCCTGCCCCAAGGACAACTTCCCGCTGCCCCGGATCGACAAAATCGTCGATAGTGCGGCCGGGTGCGAAGTCATGTCACTCCTTGATTGCTTTTCCGGCTACCATCAGATATATATGAAGGAGGAAGACAAGGCAAGCACCAGTTTCATAACACCCTTCGGCACGTATTGCTTCATCAGAATGCCGGAGGGACTTAAGAACGTCGGGTCCACATTCTCTCGGCTCACCAAAACGGTGCTCGAGAGCCAAGTCGGCAGAAACATATTTACGTATGTGGACGACATCGTCGTCGCCAGCAGAAACAAGGAAGACCATTTGGCTGACCTCGCCGAAACATTTGCGAACATGCGGGACGCACGACTTCGCCTAAACCCCGAAAAGTGCGTCTTCGGCGTTCGCCAGGGGAAAATATTGGGCTACCTGGTGTCGCACCGCAGGATTGAAGCCAATCCAACCAAAATCCAGGCCATCATTAACATGACACCCCCGCAGTCGGCCAGAGATGTCCAACGACTGACAGGCAGATTGGCCGCCCTCAACAGATTCATCTCCAAATCCGCAGAGCGAAGCCTCCCTTTCCTCAGAACACTCCGCGGCGCAAAAGACTTCGCATGGGGACCAGAGCAGGCGGCGGCCTTCGCTTCATTAAAGCAGTACCTATCAGAGTTGGCGATTCTTACAAGCCCCGACCCCTCGCTACTCCTGTTGCTCTACATCGCAGCTTCGCCGCATGCGGTCAGCGCAGCACTGGTTCAAGAGCAGAACAGAGAGGGCACGATCAGGCAATGTCCAGTTTACTACGTCTCCGAAGTACTCATGACATCGAAATGCAATATGACAGAGCTGGAAAAAATCGCCTACGCAGTCGTTATGGCTTCGCGCAAATTGCGCCATTATTTTGAAGCATTCAAGGTCCGGGTCACCTCAGATAGGGGACTCGGTGAATTGTTTAGAAACCCAGAGGCATCAGTCCGGATTGCCAAATGGGCAGCCAAACTCTCCGGCTACCACATCACATTCGAACCCAGGACAGCCATCAAGTCACAAGTCCTGGCAGACTTCATCGTCGACTGGACTGGGCCAATAACACAGCCGGACCCGTCTGCAGAGAAGGTGTGGACAATCCATTGTGACGGCGCATGGTGCCATGCGGGGGCAGGCGCCGCTGCAGTCATTACTTCACCCATAGGGGTCAAGCATAGATACGCAGCACGCCTCAGCTTTGCTTTGGAGTCTGACAGATGCACTAACAATATAGCAGAATACGAAGCTGTCATCCTCGGCCTTCGCAAGCTAAGGGCACTTGGTGTCACCACCTGCATCATCATAACAGACTCCAAGGTAGTCGCCGGCCAGGTCGAGAAAGACTACGCAGTGAAGGACCCCGCACTTATGCAGTACGTCGCGGCTATCCGCAGTCTGGAAAGACAATTCAAAGGTTTTACCTTGCAACATGTGGACCGAGCCAAGAACGAGGAGGCCGATGCATTGGCCAAGGCAGCCACCAGAGGCGAGGCCCTGCCCTCCGACGTATTCTACCATGTCATCGGCACGCCAGCCGTCCGCAGCCCAGAGGGGCTCCAAATAACCAATGACAGCGACGGCCATCGCATAGTTAACCTCATCATGACCGAAGACTGGCGGGCACCAATAACCCTGTTCCTGCAGGGGTACTATCATCCAACCGATATCAATGAGGCCAAGCGCCTAAAACATCGAAGCTGGGACTTCGCATTAATCGAAGGACAGCTTTACAAGAAGGGGGTCAGTCAACCCATGCTTAAATGTGTCACCGAGACCGAGGGCGTCCAAATCCTGCGCGAAGTCCACAGCGGCACTTGCGGCTCTCACGCAGGGCCTAGGGCCCTAGCCGCAAAGGTGATCCGTCAAGGTTTCTACTGGCCCACCATGATCTGCGCCGCAAATCGGGTCACAAGGTCCTGCGAAGCCTGTCAGAAATTTTCTCCATGCTCGGGAAGCCCTTCGCAGTTCACAAAGCTAATCGCCCACACGTGGCCCCTTCAGCGCTGGGGCCTGGACATTGTCGGGCCCCTACCCACGGCCCAGGGGAACCTCAAGTTCACCTCCGTTGTCATCGAGTATTTCACCAAATGGATCGAGGCGAGGGCGGTATCCACAATAACATCAAAGACTGCCCAGAAATTCTTCTGGCAAAACATTGTTTGCCGCTTCGGAGTCCCGTCTGAACTCACTGTTGACAATAGCAAGCAATTTGACAGCCAAGACTTCAAGGATTTCTGCTTCTCCATTGGCACCAAGCTCGCCTTCGCCTCAGTGTACCAACCGCAATCCAACGGAGTCGTGGAACGCGCCAATGGTAAAATTTTCACAGCCGTTAAGAAAATGCTCCTCGACGACAAAAAAGGCAAGTGGGCAAACCTGTTACCTGAAGCGGTCTGGGCGCTGAACACGACTGAGTGCAGGGCGACTGGGTTCACCCCTTTCCGCCTTCTATATGGATCGGAGGCCATGACCCCGCAAGAAATAAAATATGGGTCACCACGGACAGTCACGTCAGCCATCCCCGACGTAGACAAGCCTACTTCGAAGGACCTCATCGACGGTGACCGCGTCTTCGCCCTATAGGCTCTAAACAAATACCAAGCTCAAACAAAAGCATGGCGCGACCACAAAGTCATCCCGAGGGAATTCAGCGAAGGAGACCTCGTACTCGTCCGGACAGCTCGGACAGAGTCCCGGGGCAAGCTAGAACCAAAGTGGGAGGGCCCTTTCATCGTCAAGACGAAGGCGTCCCCCAGCGCATACAGGCTCACAACGCCATCCGGCGAAGACTTAGAGCATTCTTGGAACATTGACAATCTTCACAAATTTTTTGTTTGACTCCTCAGGGCCAGCTCGCCCTTGTAATTCGCAAAATAGTTTCATTCCAGCCCGCACTCTTTTCCTCCCGGGGGGTGAGGTTTTTAACGAGGCGGAGCCATGTAATATACACGCGAAAAATCCCCCGCAAAAATTACGTCGAAAAAGACCGCATCGACGGTCTTCGGCATTCGACCAATACAAAAGTCACCGCGAGGGGCAGCGCTGGCTACCCTCGTGTGCGACACTCCACGCAAAAGTTGTCTAAGGGTGCAGCCGGACTAGCACAACAAGTGCGTAAAATCGAAGTCTTCCTCAAAAGACTATCCGTGCAAAAGTCACCTAAGGGTGCAGCCGGACTAGCACAACAAGTGCGTAAAATCGAAGTCTTCCTCAAAAGACTATCCATGCAAAAGTCGCCTAAGGGTGCAGCCGGACTAGCACAACAAGTGCGTAAAATCGAGGTCTTCCTCAAAAGACTATCCGTGCAAAAGTCGCCTAAGGGTGCAGCCGGACTAGCACAACAAGTGCGTAAAATCGAGGTCTTCCTCAAAAGACTATCCGTGCAAAAGTCGCCTAAAGGTGCAGCCGGACTAGCACAATGAATGCGCAAAATCGAAGGCACATTACATCCGTGCGAAAGTCTTTGTCGAAAAACTATCTGCGCAAAGACCGACTACAGGTGCAGCCGGACCAACATAATAAACATGCTAGACCAAGTGCACAACGCCCCTATGGACACGGCCGGATCAGCAAAAGCACACAGCCTCATCATATAAATTATAGTTACATACGTACAGCGAGGGCATCACACCTTACATTGGTTCAACCTTCGGGATGATACCCATCTCCCTATATTTAAACAGCATTATCCTCAGCTCCTCACCCTCAAAAAGACTTCGCAACTCCCCCTCACCTACACTCGCCCCAACCGGCGAGGACAACAATTCCCGCTTGCCAGCCCTGCCCACACGAAGCCGACCACCATCCACCTCACTCACCCTACGCTTCGCCACCGCCCTTCGCCGCCTACGCCCAGCACTCAGACCAGGCAAAACTTCAGCATTCGTAACACGCGGAGAAGCCTCCACCGCAGCCACATCCAAGGCCGCAAAGTAATCCAAATCCTCATCCGAAGACTCTTCCATCCACACAACCGAACTCCCAGAATCATCAAACTCAGAAAACTTAGACACAGACTCATCCGATTCATTTCCAGCAACCACGGTCGAAGCCGCCACAAAATTAGCAGTAGCGGTTGCGTGCGCAGGCCCAAAATCCTGAACCTGCGCAGCAACCAAGGTTCAGTAACACAGACAAAATTCACTAACTCCCCCACACCCACTAAGCCACCTGCGAAGACCCAGCCGCCGCCATGGGATCCTCTGCTGCCAGCTCCGTCGCCGCCTTCGGGGGATCCTCCGCCATCGGCGCAGGGGCTGGCGACGAGCCTCCACCAGACACAGTAGACGCAGGGGCAGCGAGGGAGTCTTCACTGGTTTCCGGGGGCGGTGCCGGGTCGACCTTAGCCTCGGGCAGCACCGGGTTGACCTCCGCCTCGGGCTGCGCGCCGTTCAGATGCCCGAAGTCTTCCACGTCCTCGGCACGCGCCATCTACAGCAACAGCACACTGATTCAGCAAACCCACGCGTACCCACATTCAACGACACGAAACAAAAGACAAACTTTACCTGCTCCCTCACCCGGTCAGACCGCTCCCTAACCGCCTCTCGACCATGAGGGCCCCACATCCGATCGAAGAGTGCCCCCGCGGAATCCTTTACCACAGGGTCTTCAACCTTAAAAATCTTCCGCTCAAAGTTGTCATCTGACTGGTCGAAGACCTCATAGTGTTTGCACCCCTCGCGCGACAACGCGTTCATAGGCATAGGACATGAAGCCCTGCACAATCGTCGGGAGCACCAGCAGCTCCTCCTGCAACCATTCAAGGAAGCGGAGGCTGGCCTCGCGGTCGGGCACTTCGAAATCTGCAGTCCGCGCACCCAGATCGCGGTATGCCTCCACGAGCTGCGCGTGCGTCCGCACGACTTCTGAGCGCACCGAGGTCTCGGCCTTGTCTACGCGACTGCGCAGGGCGTTGAACCTCGCCTCCCACTCCTCGGCGTGTTGGCTGGCGAGGCTACCCTTCGCCAGCGCCACCTTAGCCTCCGCTTGCGCAGCCTGCGCTTCAGCGACGGCCTGGTTAGCCTCCCTCCTCTCCTCCGCCAGCTGGCGTCGGAGGTCAGTCTTCTTGGCCTCCAGGGCGGCCACCTTCTCCGCCAGCCTGCGGTTCTTGCTCTCCGCGGCCGACTTATCCCGGACAGCATCCGCGTGCTGCGCCCAAAGATTCTCGACTTCGGCGGCGACGTCCGCAGTCAGGACGCCCGATGCGACACGGTCGGCGAAGTCGGTCGCCTGGCAAAAACACAAGTCAAACCTTCACGAGACAAAAGCATGAACCAAAACACAACAAACATCGAAGTCCAGTGCAACATACTTGCTTCAGCTGCTGCATCACCTGCTGAGACACTTCCCTCAACTGCTGGGACATGGTGCCCACCACGTCCCTAGCAGCAGCGGCCGTCAAAATCTCGCCGCTCGCGCAAAAGGCGGCCCACGGGTCCTGCGTGGCCCCCTTCGCCTTTACCACCGCCGATGGCGACGTGGCTGCCACCGAAGGCGGGACAACAACCAACTGTCCCTCGCCCGACCCTGCAACACATCTCTGGTCAAAAAAAACTTACCACCCAAATAATCCTCGACACTGATATTTGTGCCGAAGTCAGCAACACGCTTCCCTGGTGGAGGCAGCTTCGCGGGCGACGGTCCGCCCGGGAGAGGCTTGGTTCCGCCAACGGCCTCAGCCTTCTCGCCTGTCGACGCTTTGCTGCCCCCGGGCGTAGCCGGCACCAGCTTGCCACTGCCAGAGGCTGCAGCCTTCGCGCTTCCTCGCGCCCTCTTCGCCTCGCGCACGGGATCGACCATCCTGACGACCGCCCGGCACTTCTGCGCAGCATCTTGACGGTCCTTGGTCATCACTGCCGACACAACAGCAACAATATTCCGCCCGTAAGGAAACACTCTCAAGTCACGAGCCATGCGAGACGTAAAGAAGTCTTCGCCAGCCACGCGGGGGATAGGAACGTTCTTGGGCCATCGACCCCCGGTAACCTCCAGCATCCGCGCCGAAGACTCCCAGAGCTCGGGCGAAGACATCCTTCCACCGGGGGCTGCGCATGTCCCCATCAACTCCATAGCAAAACTATCGGAGACCCCCAGTTCTCCCACCACAGTACCTAGCTTCCTTTTCTTAGTGGCTGGGGCGGCCTCCGGCGCGGGGTCGTCTTCAGTCACAGCCGCTGGTTTTTTCCCGCGGCGGTCGACAACGTCTTCCCTGGGATAACCGCATACGGCAAACGATTCAACTCGAAGACCCTATTCAGGCGGTCATTGGATCCACGTATATCCCAGCTCCGCTGGGCCTCCGTCTTCGGCACGTAGCGCCCAACAATTCGCACCGCCCCATCCTCCGCCTCACGCACAACCGCGGCAGGATCCCGCCCTCGCACATCCAAAGCAAAAAGCGGACTTCGCACTTTCCGCCCACCCAGGGAGGGCATCTCGCGAGGGCACACTTCGCCCAGCGCCCATCCATGCACCAAGGGCCACACCCCATACCTTATGAATTCCTCAACTAGATCACGCCCACTACTCGTACGGGCAGCGATCCGAAGGGCCCTTTCATTCTCATCATCCTCCGCCACTTCAAATGGCGGGTACACCACATAATAATGAGAGCACATAATGGCAGCGGGGAGCCCTAGGTGGTCTTCGACTTCAGCCTCTGAAACATAGAACCAGTAGTCCCACCAGTTGCCCCACTTATTTTGAGCACAGGGGACCAGCTCCACAACTTCCATCGAAGTCTTCCCGGACTTCGGCATGAAAGTGCACGATCCGAATTGCGCAATCTTATGTCCAATTTTTCTCTTCTGCCAGTGCAAACGGTATTGCTTGGCGAAGACTTCCACCAAAGGCTGACCGCCATACGACGTCGTTGCCCAGACATACTTCGCCAATGCCACCATGGCGTTCGGTGTCAGCTGATGAACCTAGACTTCGAACTTCTGCAGAACCTCCTGTAAGGAAAATGGACCCTAGGCCTTTTGGCTAATTGAGTTTTGGTGTTTGATGATTAACACAACCTGTGGACTAATATGTTTGCTAGTGTTTATAATTATAGTTCATAGGATGCGAAGAGAATTGGACCAAGGCAATGAGGATGCAACACCTCATAAGAAGACATAAAAAGATGCATAGGAGTCCAATACTCAAGAACAAAAGAAGCCCGAAGAAATCAGCAAAGAAATCCAAGATGCGGGCTGTCAACCAGCGCCTGGTGGCGCACCGGACAGTGCTGTCCGGTGTGGCACCGGACAGTCTGCGCAGAGAGGCCACAGACAGGAACTCTCTGGCTGTAGCACCGGTCTGTCCGGTGGGTCGGCACCGGACTGTCCGGTGTGCACCGGACAGACGGCAACGGTCGGATCCAACAGTCGACTGCTACAGGCGCCAACGGTCGGCTGACGTGGCGTGCACCGGACACTGCACAGTGGCTGCCCGGTGGTGCACCAGACTGTCCGGTGCACCCGACGACAGAAAGCTGCTGCTTTCTGTCCAACGGCTAGTTTGGGGATTGGAGGCTATAAATACCACCCCAACCGGCCATTCTCAAGTGTGGGAGCCCAAGCAACATACTAAGTCACATAGTGCATATTTCCAGGAGCTCAAACACCCAAGTGCTTAATAGAATCACTCGGTGATTAGCGTAGGTGCTTTGCGAAATGCTTAGGTTAGTTAGACTGCTTTAGCGCTTGCTCTAGGTGAACCCTAGTTAGTTGAGTGAGTTTTGTAAAACCACACAACCCCTCGGCTCTTGTGTGAGCCGTTGTAATTGTACCGAGTGGGACGAGAGTCTTGCGAGACCGTGACAACCGAGTTTGTGTCACGGCCGCCACCGTGTACCGGAGGGAACGAGGCCCGCGGCGTTTTCGGCCGGAAGCTCGATAGTGGAGACGGCGGGGAGCGTCCGAGAGGAGCCGGAAGCAGAGCACCACTTGAGCGTGGAGAAGGCCCGCGGCTCTCTACGGAGTTACTCGACCATGGTACTTGGCCCTCGCGTGGGCTTCCCTTTGCGTAGGGGCACCAACGAGGATTAGTCGGGACCTTGCGTGGTTCCGGATACCTCGGTAAAAATACCGGCGTCATCCACGAGAGTTTGCTTCTCTACTTTGCTCTTTAAGTTTCCACATTTATATTAAGCATTTAAGTTTCAATCTTGTATTCATACTTATTTAGTGTAGATTGAAACTTAGCCTTTGCGGTAGAGATAGCAACACTTAGACAAAACCTAGATTGCACTTTCTAGTTTGATTATTTGCATAGGTTTTGCTCTAGGGATTTAATTGTGGCCTAGTTTAGTAAAAGTTTTAGAAGTCCTAATTCACCCCCTCTCCTCTTAGGCGTCACCCGTTTCCTACACCTCCGACACAAAACGATGCGCAGGCAGACGAAGGCCGGCGATGAAAAATGCCTCAAAAACAACCAATTCGCCCTCGGGCTCGGGAACCTCCTCTGCCCCCGGGACACGCCCAACCCCGCCGCCAAAATACCCCAACTGTTGCATATCTTGCACGCGGACCGACGACATCCGCGAAACACCGAATTCCACCGTATCACCCGGTCGTAACTCCGTCGCCGCCACAGTGCCCGAGGTATCTTCGGACGACGCCTCGGCCATCGGCATGGTCGCAGCAGACGAGGAGGAAGACGGCATGGCTACGTACCGTCGATGGTGGCGCGCGGTCTGCTTCACGCGGGCCAGATCTCCGACGAACAGGAGCAAGGAGGGCAAACGAGCAAGCGAGCAGTTTGAAAGGGAGGTTAGGGTTTTCGCGGCGCGCAGAAAGGTAAACATCAATCTGCGCCGCCCCCACCCCCTTTTATACACAGGGCGCGACGCTTCGGGAAACCCGCAATCCAACAGTGCGGCGTCAATCAACGGTCATGTCAAAAACCCCCGCGGAACCACTTCGAGCGAGGGCAGCGTCTCCACCATCTAGCGACGCCTTCGGCACCAGATGACTTAGTCGAACTGGTCCCTCGGAGGGCAAATGTTGGGACGAAGGCGAAGACGCCACCCTTCGCTTCATGCCTTCGCTAGTCTCGCTGCACCAACGGAGACAAGACAACTGGCAGACTCCACCCTTCGTCCCATGCGTCGCAGGACGAAGGCCTATGACGAGGTCGTCCCATCCCGCGGCCTCGTCCAACACGGAGGCCCACGTGTGATCCGACCCATTGTAACAGGCCCTGCGTGGCCGCCGCGCATTACGGGCCTAATTTGTAAAGGCTTCCCTGTAATTACAGTCTGTAACCCTGCTTTATGGGAATATTCCGGGGATAACCTAGGCGCCTGAGGGCACATGCGTCCTTAACACAAGATGCTGGGCACTCAGACACCTATAAATACTCCCGCACAGTGCCACTGAGAGGCTAGATTAAGAGAGCAATTGTCTTTCCTGAGAAAAACCTTGTCTGCATTACTTTTACTCCCCCGTTGGATCATCTTGCTCGGGAGAGCAAGTTCCAACAAATAATTTGAAAATTTTGGGGTAGAAGATGATTGTGAATTAAACTAGAAGAATATGCAGATTTTCAAAAAAAAAATCTACCCTACCGTTATACCTGTTTGGTTGGAATTCCGGATTATTTTAGAAAGATAAAACCAAACACATCCTTAAGCATGTCACGGCTCTTGTTCATGGCTTCTCATAGCCAGTGGAATGGCGAGGAGGCGATGCGAGTAAAAATATGTGGCAAGCGGTGGACTACTGGACTGGGCAAGGATTCCTGAGTCCTGAGCATCGACGGTTTGTCCAGTAGAGAGGAGCAATTAAGCAAAGCATCGTCACAGGTAAGGTTTCTCGTTGAGTTCGTGAACCTCTTGTGGGCTTGGCTGTCCAGCCCATGAAGTAATTGTAGCCGCTCCACATGAGCCAGCCATAGAGCCTGTTTGTTTTAGCTCTTTTACAAACTTTTTTAATAATCTAGCTAAACTTTTCTAAGAATCTAGCTACGTAGAAAATCTGGTTGTAGAGATAATCTGAGTATCGTGATGATTGCGCGCGGATGAAGATCAATGAGTCCATAAAGAGTATCATATGAAAACTAGCACGAGATTCCTAAACTTGCTGGAAACTTTGTTGTCTATGATATGTTATCGTGAGTTTTTAATAAGGGCTTGTTTGGTTCTACCCTAATCCATATGGATTGAGGAGAATTGAAGGGGTTTCAATCCCTAGTAAGTCAAAATCTCCCTCAATCCGTATCAATCCCTTACAATCCATATGGATTGAAAATAACCGAACAAGCTCTAAAGGTTGTTTAAAACTGCTTCACAGACTTTTGTACCTTACGTCATCCACCGAGAAACTTCAGAGAATTATCCAGCACTGTCATCCACCGGTTGCCCAAACTCCAGAAAAGTTTGGTATGTTTGTTGGTCCTCTTTTGCAAGGTCAGCCTTGCCTGAGCCAGAGCGCGTTGTTTGCTAGCTCACGTCAGCAAAAACAAATCAAACATTTGTGCGACGGCAAGAGTTCCAAACGCCCCCAGCCTACCGTTTCGTCTTACGTAACATTTTATGATTGAACAGGGCAGTTTTAATACAGCAGACAAATACTCTACAGATCACTTGAATGCTGCCAAACTCCTCTGGACAACAAAAATATCCATCGCGATCTACATATTCTTTTAAAAAAGTTAGAGCATTTAAATAATATTAGTTCAAAAATAATAGAAATAGGGTTCATCCTAATCCGATTTAATCCTTAAAGTTTATAGTATAAAATTTAGAGCACATTACCATGTACAACACCACTGTGATGTTTATCTATGGACTACGGTTAATGGCTTGAAGGGATTTTAGACCCCTCGAAGGCTTTGTTTGGGTACTCTATTATTGACCCTAATCCACGTTTATTAAGGTGTAAATGTTACACACCAATCCAATACATGTGGATTGAACTCAATACTATAGTACACAAACTAGGCCGAAGGGATTTTAGACCCCTCGATCCCCTTGCTTCCAAATAAATCATAAGTGTTCACAGTAACAGTCTAACTTGCCCATATCATTTTTTTATTTCCAGTACAAAAGAATTGCTTTACGGTTTCTGAAAAATGATGTGAGTTTGCTAAGTACATTATATCCAAACTCCAAAGATACAGTAATCAAGTGTACATAATGGTGCCTATTCTGCTATTTGTTCTCTGGTTTATACAGGCAAAATGCAACTTATGTTTCAAAAGCATCCTCCAACTCAGAGCAGTTGTCATATCTGTGGTCCAAGACTTTTGTGATGCCTCTGCCCAAAATAATCGCATTGCCTTGTCTAGGTCTCGGTGCGAAAAAAAAGATGGTCAAATAATTAGAAACACAACAGTGTTTAGAAGCTTATCAGATGCCCACAAAGGTAGGCAAAACTGCAAAAGAATGCCAGAAAAGAGGAAAAGATCATCTTCAATCAAAAGATGAGGGAGATACACATTGAGACAGATCTTTTCATTTTCAGACTATGGAAATCATTCAAATCCATATATATCTCACAGCATTTGCTATATATAAAAAGTAAAGACTTTTTTTTGCTGGCACTAGGACTGTATTTATGATGCAATTGTTTTAGTTCTTTAATAATGCTAAAAATAGGAGCAGGCACATTGCCTCCAAGGGAAGAGAGCCAGCATTAAGGATTGAAAGTAGGAACGTCAGATCGAACATATCCTCTCTTAAAACTGAGTCTATCTCTGGATAGAATACGGAATATGGTAGGTCAGTGATTATCAATGACATTCAGTTCCAAAAACTAAAACATTGTGACATTTAATTTTGGTGAGGGAGACAGCTTAATTTTGTCAATGGTTCAGACATTCAAATTTCAAAAGTAGTGCACTCCAAGTCCAATGTCATTCCAAATACTGAGTTAAGTACTAAGAGAACATATCATTATCTCGTAACCAAAAAAAAACTTATTCACCACATGCATCTTTCATGTTTCTTGGAGAAAATAATCACCATGCCAACAAACACAATTAGTTTATTCCATTTAACAGTTCATTTTTTCTTCCTTATTAGTGTGCCAATTAATGAAAAAATAAAAATTCTGTAATGCACAGAAGAATGAAGTCGCAAACTTGTTGTCTACAAGGTGAATCATCAAATGGCTAACAACGAGTAATTCTTTATGCCCAATTTCCAAAGACAAGTGCTTGAACAAAAATTAATGGAGCTTCTCGTCCATTTTGTTCTATTTTTTGTGAAGGAAAAATATGTTTATCTAGAGTATCCTAAAGCTCAGCAGAAATTCCAGAGTATAAACATTTTATTCAAAGTCATAAAAGGTACAAGGGTATTAGGTAAATAGGTAATGCAATGCCTTTGCACTGTACATGAATCAACGAAAGGCTTAATAACATTATAAAAAGAAACAGCAGACAACTGTAATTTCATGGCAGTCAAAAACCAAATTAGAAAAGCAAGGCAGCCTATTTCTCTGAAATTAGAGAAATTTAGTAATGAAGTTTTTAACATTTGGTAATCTCAGCGATGTATTGCACCAGTCTCGCCTTAGTTGATTACTCTTATATCTACTATTTCAACAGGACAGTTTGCAACTGGAGACAAATGCATTCTAAGGTTTGTTGTAAGCAATCCTAAGTACAGTATTATGATATGCAGGACAATTACTTTTCTAACCTCTGATGTATTCTTAATATCGCAGCGCTGAATGAAACCTATGACACAACAGATGCCCAGTTTACATTCAATTCCCATCTTCAGTGGTACTAACTCCATTCTTAAATAGTTGACGCCGGATAGTTCATTTTTGAACTAAAAACGTCAAATAAAAAAAGGAGGGAGTATATGATGCTCAAATCCTTTTTTTTATTGTAGTACAAAACCAAAAGCATGGATTCCTTGCACTAATAGTAGCCTACATGTTCTGAACATTCCATCGCATGGATTCCTTACACTAATAGTAGTCTACATGTTCTGAACATTCCATCACAATTACACACACTTATGCACAGAACTGAAACGCACACCAGACCAAAACCTTGATTGCTTCCACTGAAACCAATTATGGCCACACAGTGACCACTGAGACAACATGGCGATCTTTTCCATCGTCATAGGGCAGGAAGACATACATGTTGGCGAACTCATTGTAGATCTCCCCTGCGAGCTCTCCGTGCATCGCGCGGCAGTGCATGTAGAGCACAACGTTGGCCACCATCCCGTACAGCATCATCACGGCCAGCAGCGCTGTGCCAGACACCGCCTTGACCACCACAGGCGCCATCCCAGCCCACCCAGCCCCAGCGTCGTACCTCTCGGCAGCCACACCGCCGAAGCCCCAGAGCGTGACCCCAATCCCGGCGGCGAATACCAGGAACGAGGAGAGCGCTGCGAGGCGGGCGGTAGAGAGGAGCTGGCAGCTCCGGCGGAGCGGCGTGAAGCCTGTGGCCGATTCGACCACAGCAGCGGCGCCAGCGAGGGACCAGAACGGGGACAAAAGGATGAAGCCGAGGACGGGCAGTGCGGCGCCGAGCGCCGTGGGGAGCGGGAGGAGCGGAAGGAGTGCCAGCGGGGAGGCCGGGATGGCGGTCAGGATGAGGCGGAGGAGTGAGGCTGGCACGGAGCGGAGCGAGGCGAGGAGCCGGACGGGGCGACCGAAGAACCCTGCGTGCGCGCTGGCCGCGGCGGCGGCGAAGGCGGCGAGGTAGAGGAGCGCGGCGGCAAGGGCGAGCAGCGGCAGCGGGATGGGTAGTGGGTACCTTGACGGATCCTGCGGGACCCGGAGATGTACGGGAGGGGAGGCGGCGGAGGAGGCGGAGGCAGAGAAGAACGGGCAGGGGAGGGCAAGTAGGAGGAGGGCGAGCGGGAGAAGGAGGAGAGAGGATAGGGCCAGGAAGTGACGGGAATGCGCGGCGACGAGGCGGCAGGTGGAGGACGCCGCGCCCGCGAGGAGGTCCGGCCAGAGGAGGGCGGACGGCGGGAGAGAGGGCGGCGGCGTGTCCATCAGGGACTGGACCGGCGGTGGCAGAGGCAGGGCGCAGGGGATGCCGTATACGGTACGGCTGGATGAGACTGTCCGCAAGGCTGTTCCCTTAATTTTTCACAGTATCTCTACTTCAACACTGATCCACCGTGTCCCTGCCCCTATCCCTGATATTCTGGCCCCGCCTCGCTGGCATCCTCGCCAACCTCGCCCCTCCCCTGCCCTCGTCACCCTCGCCATCCTCGCCTCGCTCCTCGCAATCCCCTTCCACCGCCACAGGACTCCACAGGTTGACTTCGATTCGGCCGGGGCGGTCTCGCCCATGGCCTCCGACCACCAGCCCCCCTTCACCGTCGGCCGTGCAGCAGCGTGAACTCCTCCGTCGCCACTGCCCGAGAGATTTCCTGTCTAGAGCCGCCGAATCTGGCCCAATCTCGTCGATCTTTCTAGCTGCCACCACCACGGAACTGCACAGGTTAACTTCGATTCGGCCGGGGCCGTGGAAGCATGGATGGGGTTCGGGAGGCAGCATGGCGGCTCCTAGCGGTCGTGGACTGACAGCGCGAGGCCTACGCAGGATACGACGACTTCCTTATGCTCCCTGCCTTCATCATCTTCTTCCCCATCGTCACTTCCTTCTCGATCGCTTCGTCTTGGAGGTTCCTCATCCACCAGCAAGTGCTTATTGGTAAGTACCCAGTCTGGCTTCGTTATTCATCGGTCTTGTCTTGTTTCATCGTGACGCGATCGTCTGTTGTTGTGTTTCTGTCACGTGAAGATGATTTTAAAATCAGTCTTCAATGTATATTCAATTTGGTCAGATTTGAAGTTGAAGTTTGCCACCCTCAACTTTTAGGGCTTGAGAGCGACATGGCTACAAGCCATGGAGAGGCAAGGCTGCCTCGCCCCCCTAGCACAACCACCACCACCACGATGGGACCGAGGGCACGAGAGGTACGTTGCGCACGCCAGGCGCCGCAACTAGCAGCTTGTTCGGCTGAGCTTGTGGGAGCACTGTTGCAGCTGCAAAATACTGTTGCAGCTGCAATCCATAGAGAGAAAAATACTGTAGAAGCCGCAGCCGCAGCCGGATTAAAGCCGCAGCAAGCCGCAGCGAACAAGACATAGGTTCGCTCAGCCTCGTCTCCGATGTGTGGGAGGTCCACACCGACAAGATCCTTTCCGGTGAGTGTGTGCCACTCTCGTGCACCCTTGCTCGCGGTCACAATAGCTGCGGGGGACGATAGGTGGTGGTTAGGGCGCAGTGCTTGGTCGATGGAAAACCAAAGGATTGGGTGATTCGCGTGGATTGTAGCTAACTTAGGCCTTGTTCGTTTGTGTCGAATTGGTAGGTCGGAACGATTACGAGCCGGATTGCTTCTCTAATTTATATAAACTTTGATTAGCCGGAACGATTCCAGATGCAATCCGATGTAAACGAAGACCTGAGGGCGCGTTCATTTTGGCCGGTTTGGCTCTTTCCGGGCCTGATTCCAGGGGGAAAGTAATGGTCTAGTTTCGAATTGGACCGTCCACCCAAAAGCTGTTTGTTTAGGTCTGGGAAGAAATGGACTGGTTTCGAATTGACCCGGTTTGGACTTTTTTTCTTCCACCATTGTCCGGCATTAATCCTGGTCTAGTGCCCTCCGGATCCAATCCGTAACGCTGGCGGCGGAGGAGGCGAAGAGACGACAGTGCCAGGTGACAGCGTGGCGGCGCGAAGCAGCGACGACGACCACCCTCCCCACTGCCTTCTCACCAGTAAGCTCTCGTTGATGCTTTCAAACTTCACGGTGGTCCATCTGGCGACGCGCACGTAGCCGTTGCTGGCGCGGGTGCAGAAGCCGGCGTTGAGGCAGCTCCCGTCGTCGAGCACGCGCGCGCAGGCGTTGACGACGTCGTCCTTGGAGACGAATCGCTCGCGGGGGACAACGGGGACGTGTCCGTGAACTAGCTGACATACTCCTAGAGGAGCACACACGAGCGCTCCGATTAGATAAGGAAGCCATGGCTCGATTAGATAAGGATGCACGCATGAGCGCTCATCACAGCCCATCATCTAATCTGTGTTGGTTAATGCGTTTGTCCAGCATTATCTTATTGGTAGTTCTTTTGCTAATTGGGCTAGCCCTACTCCTTTTAGATTATGTTTTCTTGGAAAATATAATGTGTATATATACTATAACGAGAAGATCTGCTAGCAAGTCTATATTCTTTAGCTTCTAACGAGGATAAAGTTATAGAAGATGCTTAACACGCCAAGGTTCTGGAAGAATATTGTTCTAGTAGCAGTGCTTATTTGTTTGTGCTTGTGCACAACCTTATCTAGTATATTATTCAACAGAATCCAATTTTTGAGCTAAATATGAACCTCACAGAGCTCCATTTGTTGCATCCATAATCATTTGCTTTTTGTATAAACATTTTTTCATTTGTCCTAATTCATTTGTGTGCCTATATTCATGTGTTTGAGTCCCTCGGAGAATTATTACTTCAAGAATTAATTGTACACTTTAGGATCATGTATGTCAGCTCCTTATTTTAGTTTTGTTACATGTAGATCCCTACAACACCGATTAGAGTTGGGGAAGGTCAGCTCCTTATTTTAGTTTTGTTACATGTAGATCCCTACAACACCGATTAGAGTTGGGGAAGGCAAACCTCCTCCTTCTTGGGATCCGGTACCAACTCCAAAAGGTATTGAATTCTGTCTACGTATACATAGTTTTCTTTAGTCCTTATTACTTGTACTTTTCAATCGATACATGGTTTTCTTTAATTCTATTTTTATATTTAGCTTATATCTGACGACAACTCTATATTATTTAGTTCTACAATGAGTATCTCATTGCGGAATCGTATTAGAAAGAGGAGGGAAGAAGAAGATGATGACATGATGATATTTATTTTCCCCGCCTTATATCTAATGGGTTCTACTAGAGGTGGGGGACAAAAGAAGAAACACCATACATCAAATGTGATAGGCGAGGTTAAGGTTCGTCGACTCCTCGAGGGACATGTCAAGAACTGTCAAGTTACATTTCTGATGGAAACACACATCTTCAGAGAGCTGGCAACTTATCTTAGAAGGAGAAAGATCATCGTTGATACAAGGATCATGGTCGAGGAGAAGTTGGTGCTCTTCTTATTCATGCTAAGTCGCAACGCCTCATATCAGGATCTCCAAGTGTACTTTGGTCATAGTAATGACACCTTCCATCATCACATCAACCACTTCTTTAAGAAGGTCATTCCTGTTCTTTCTCGTCGTTTCATTCAGCCTCCTGATCCTAATCAAGTGCATCAAAAAATACAAGATAATCCTAGATTCTATCCATTCTTTAAGAATTGTCTCAGTGCCATTGATGGAACTCATATTCCTGTTTCTATATCTCTTGATAAACATTCTCCTTTTCGAAATCGGAAGGGAACACTTAGCATAAATGTGATGGTGGCATGTGATTTCGATCTCAATATCACTTTTGTTTCTAGTGGATGGGAGGGATCGGCTACAGATTCTAGAGTGCTAAGATCAGCTATGAGCAAGGGTTTTCAAGTACCTCTAGGAAAATTCTATCTAGTTGATGGTGGGTATGCAAATACTCCATCTTTTCTTGCTCCATACCAAAGAGTTTGGTACCACTTAAAGGAATTTCGTACATCGAAGACCATAGAACCCGAAGGAGCTCTTCAACCATTGCCACGCACTTCTGAGGAACCATGTGGAAAGGGCTTTGGGGGTGCTTAAAAGGCGCTTCCCCATTCTCAAAGTTGCCACGTTCCACACGCTGGAAAACCATGTAAAGATACCTATAGCTGTTGCCATCTTCCACAATCTAATCCGATCACTTCATGGTGATGAGGAATGGTTAGATCATCAGCCAGATAATATTGATCCATCAAATTTTGTTGTTCTACCAAGTGGTGATCAAATGAGTGACTCAGGCACTGCACAAGGCAATGCTTTAAGAGATACCATCGCCCAAGAAATGTGGGCTTAGTACCAACAACATCTAAATTAGTATTTTCGTGGTTGAATAAGATGTAATAATTAGTAGTATTGTAACATATAAATCAACACTTTAAGTTAGTAGTATTGTAACATGTAATAAGTTTTTTCTTTGAAAAGCTATGGTTGGAAAAGGCTCCCCAAGGTTCAACATGAGCAGTTCCCCAAAGCTGCGTAGGTATATTCCTACAACAAGCGCTACTAAAAAGAAGCCTTCTCCTAAATGCAGTGGGGCAAAAAAGAGTGGAGGTTCTCCAAGAGGTATTGTGTTCAATGTTTCTTCATGCTTTCTTGTAAGTTTTGTATCACTAATGTGTGACCATTGTTTATGTAGTAGTGAAACAAAGAGCAAATTGGAATCCAGGACTTGAGAGATCTCTTGTTGATATTCTCCATGAATTTAAAGATAGTGGGTATAGAGGTGACAATGGTTGGAACTCTGAAGGGTGGAATAGGATGGTTAAGGAGTTTCATGTGAGGAACAAGTATGTCTCCTTTACAAAGGCTTAGATTCAGGATAAAGAAGGTCAGTTGAAGAGAGACTATAAGATGCTCAAAGCAGCAAAGCAATAGAGCGGGTCAACCTGGAATGAGAAAAGGAATATGGTTGAAGGACCACCAGCTTTGTGGGAGAATCTCATGGTGGTAAGTTGATTTCTTGAAATTCAGTTACCAAATTTGTTAGGTGGGAGAATCTCATATTTGATTAACGTTTTCTTTAATTATGCAGACATTTCCTAAAATCAAGAAGTTTAACAACAACAAGGCAACCTTCCCGCTCTTTAATGCTTTGGGAGAGCTTTATGATGGTAAGTTTCCAAACATGCATGATTCTAGTAGATTTATGTTGGTGCTATAGATGTAGCTTTGTTTAGTAGGTGCTATTGATGGATTTCCTTGTATTAGTTAACTATCAGTCAGTCCATATTTCCTTGTTATTGTGTAGGACACTTGGCTGAAGGGACTTGGAGTTGCACTTCTCTCGAGGCACTGCAAGAGGAAGAACCGAATGAGCAACTCTAGGATGCAGAAAATGAGCCACAAGGCTTTGATCTGAATGTTGTTCATGATGTAGATGATGAAGTTGATGATGCACTCACTGAAAGGAATGAAGATGTGCTTCAAGGAAGGGCTAATATTCTGTCACGAGATGAAGAAAGTGGACAACGAAGACCTGTTGCATCAAGAAACAAACAAGAAAAGGAATCAAAGAAGCCTAGATAGAGTGACAACATAGAAAATATGATGGACAAATACCTAGAAATGAGGAGCAAGCAAGTAGAAGATAAAGCTGCAAGAGAAAAGGAAACAAGAGAAAAAGAGACAAGAGAAAAGGAGGTAGCTCAAAGTGATGATTTCTCCATCAAAAGGTGCATATCAGTTCTGAACACAATAGAAGAAGTGACCAAACTGGAGAAGGAAAAAGCATATTCAGTTATCACCAAGGGCAAAGAGAACATAGAGACTTTCATATGTGCGTGTGAAGCAGATCAAGAATCAGCTTTGATTTGGCTAAGAAATGAGATAGCTTAGTGGGTATAATATTTGTGTCTTTGCCTTCCACTCAACCAATAGTGACTACTATACATACGTAGATCACAACTTTTTTGTTCCTGTAGCCCACAAAATGTGAAGTCCTGCTTCATTTGACCATGACTAGCACTCTATCCTGTTCTCCTGCCTTGGTCTCCTATACATTTGTTGTCCTATGCAGGTGCTGTCCTATACAGTTGCTATGATGTCCTATGCTGTGAAGTCCTATGCAGTCCTATATAGTTGCTGTCCTATGCGCTCTATATTAGTTAAAACATATATCAGCTGTTGTCCTATGCAGTTGAACTGAAGATTTGAACTGAACATGGTTTAAACTGGACATGGTTTAGTTGTTTTTGAACTGCGATCTATGATATGTGATTTGTAACTTTATATTGGTTAAAACATATATCAGTTGTATTTGAACTGCAGTGATATGTCTATGTGTAAATTTGTAATTCATCATCTGCAACAATTGTGATGCTGCTTCAAAGTTGTTCTATCAGAGAGAGGGAGAGGAGAATAGCTACAACATGAGCCGGAAAATATATTGTCAGTGCGAGAGAAACTGGGCTGGATCCAATCTCAGGTTGGCGAACAGAGAAACTGGCCAGGTTTCAGCTGGAATAATTCTCTGATAGAAACTGGCCTCGATCAAGTGAAAGGCCCGGATCAACTGAAACCTGGCCTATTACTGTTCCTAGCCTGAAACTGAAACCAGGCTGCCGAACAGGGCCTGAAAGAATTAGCCTTCCGGCTATCAGAATGATAGGTGTCCGAAGATATGTCTATCCACTCCTTTACCTAAAGAAAAAAAATGCATGCCAAGCCTGACGTTTATTGTTCACCTTAGGCGAATTAAACTATTCTCTACTACTCTATAAAGGACTAGTAAGGACGTCCACGCTGGTGCACCATGCCCCCGCCCCTGCTCCCGATATTCTCGCCCCGCCTCGCTAGCATCCTCGCCAACCTCGTCCCGCATCTCGCGATCCCTCACCCTCGACACCCCCATCCTCGCCTCGGTCCCCGCAATCCCCTTCCACCGCCACAGGACTCCATAGGTTGACTTCGATTCGGCCGGGGTTGTCTTGCCCACGGCCTCCGACCACCAGCCCCGTTCGCCGCTGGCCGTATAGCAGTGTGAACTCCTCTATTGCCACTGTCCGAGAGATTTCCTGTCTAGAGCCGCCGAATCTGGTCCAATCCCGTCGATCTTTCTGGCTGCCACCACCACGGAACTCCACAGGTTGACTTCGAATTCGGTCGGGGCCGTGGAAGCGGGGATGGGATTCGGGGAGCCGGCGTGGCGGCTCCTAGCGGTCGTGGACTGACAGCGCGAGGCCTACCCAGAATACGACGACTTCCTAGCGCTCCATCTTCTTCCCCACCGTCACTTCCTTCCCGACCGCTTCGTTTTGGAGGTTCCTCATCCACCAGTAAGTGCTTGTTGGTAAGTACCCATTCTTCCTCCATGATTCATCGGTCTTGTCTCGTTTCACCGTGACACGATCGTCTACTGTTGTGTTTCTGTCATGAGAAGGTGATTTTAAAATCAACCTTCGATGTATATTCAATTTGGTCAGAGTTGAAGTTGAAGTTTGCCACCCTCAACTTTCAAGGCTTAAGAGCGACATGGCTACAAGCCACGGAGAGGCAAGGATGCCTCACCCCCCACCAGCACAGCCACCACCACCACGACGGGACCGGGGGCGCGAGAGGCTACGCGGGCCAGGCGCCGCAACCGGGTTCGCTCAGCCTCGTCTCCGACGTGTGGGAGGTCCACACCGACAAGATCCTTCCAGTGAGTGTGCCGCTCCTGCACGCCCTTGCTCTCAGTCACAGCATCTGCGGGGGATGACATGCAGTGGTTAGGGCGCAGTGCACTGGTCGATGAAAAAACAAAGGATTGGGTGATTTGCGTGGGCTGTAGCTACCTTGGATGAATTGATCTTCCGGCTTTTAGAATGATAGATGTCCGAAGATATGTCTATCCTCTCCTATACCTAATGAAAAAATACATACCAAGCCTGACATCTGTTGTTCACCTTAGGTGAATCAAACTAAGTGTATTATGTTTATTGGTTCTTAAGTGTATGAATTATAGGTCACCGGTTTGGACTTCAAAGGAATGATGTGCTACTTCAGTCAGGTCTTGTGCACGCCTTAATTTATCTTTCCATTTAGCGCCATACAATTGCTTTATATGATTAAACACTTGTAAATGTAATTTCAAAACTAGGTACAAAGAAATGTTTAGGGAGCTGCCCTATACGCTTTAACTAGATGATTTTGTTTCATTCACTTTTCATTTATCGCAGCTGCTTAAATTCCAATAAAGCAAATGTTCATGTCTTCATGGCACATATGGTTAATGGTGTACCATGCTTATACTACTGCTATGGCCAGTTTTGACATGAGAAGATTACTTATGTTAATGTTGTTTTGTTACAGGCACTATAGGAATCTAGGTAATTCTCGTCGGCTCAGAACCGACGGAAATAAGCCCTAAACTGACGGGAATTACTAATTCCCGTCGGTATCTGGTTAATTCTTGTCGGTTCTAAGCCGACAGGAATTAGTTGTCCATGAAGAGGCTCTTCTAACGCTTTGAGGAGGTCGAAGAACTTCTGAACCTCCGGTGTTGGTGAATCATGATGATCTGGGGCCAATTCAGGCTGCAGATCCTCAAGCATATAGTCCATCCTATCAACATCTTCACCATCATCAACTTCTACTTCTGCTGCTCGTTCAAGGCATGACTCCCCGTGGAGATACCAGACCTTATAGCCTGGCACAAAACCATGTGAGCACAGGTATAGTGTGACCTGCCTCTTGGTGTGGCTCGTCATATTTCTACATTTATTGCATGGACACCTAATATTATCTATTTGTGACAAAGCAGTTGCATGGTCCAGAAACATCTGAGTCTTGACAAACCATTCACTTTTGTGACACCCACCCTCCTTGAAACCTTCATACATCCAATCACGTCTATCACCCATTATTGTAGTTGTGTACGAGCAAGAGTGCGTGTGAGACATTCATGTTTCTACATGTCACACATACCATGTATGGTATATATGTAGTTGCAACAATGAGGTAGTAGAATCAATACTTATATAACATGACATTCATCAATTAACAATATTCACAACAATTAATATTTGCAACAATTACTATTTGTATAACATCACATTCACCATCAAATTCATTAACTAATAACATCAAGCCACACAATTTATATTTGCAATATAAAATTAAAAATAGCAACTATAATGTATAAAGTCATATGAAGACTAATAACACTATCAATTAACAAATTTAAGATAACTATAATCGTATAAATGTTAACTCCCGTCGGCCACAAAAAACCTACGAAAATAAATGTCTTAATATACATATTAAGCACCTCAAATTAATCACACTTTCATTTACATTGCATAGGTCTAAGATTATACCTCGTTACTCAACCAACGTTGTCCCGTGTAGAGGAGATTGCGCGGGTCGGCGTGGTGGTGGGGCGTGGCAGCGGCAGTGGTGGCCACTCTCGGTGGCGTGGCAGCGGTGGGGCGTCAGTGGCGTGGGGCGTCGGCCGTGGGCGGCGGTGAAGATGGCGCGGTTCGGCAGCGGTGATTGGGCGGTTGGCCGTGGGCGGCGACGGGTGCCGCAGAACGGCGAAGGAGCGGCGCGCCGGTGTGCAGCGTTCCAGACGGAAGGCCAACGGCGGCAGTGGGGCAGAATAGTGGTTGCGCGGCGTGCGTCTTGGATGCGGCAGAGGAGAGAGACCGTTTGAAATAAGCCCGTGAAGACGATACGCGACGCTCATAAACTATTAATCCCCGTCGGCCACAGTTCAGAGCCGATGAGAGTCAATTAATCCCCGTCGGCCAGAGTGAAGAGCTGACGAGAGTTAATTAATTCCCGTTGGGCCTGCTCTGGGCCAATGGAAATTAATTAACTCCCGTCGGCTCTGCACTCTGGCCGACGTGGATTAATTAACTTCCGTCGGCCCTCTGTAGGCCGACGTGGATTATCTTACTCCCGTCGGCCTGGTCAAAGGCCGACGGGAATTAACCTAGCCGATGGGAATCTTTAGGATTCCTGTTGTGAGGGTAAACAGAGTTTCCTTTACAGCTTACTTGATGCAATGCAGTCTCTTACATCACAAGCTTTTGTCATTGGTGTGAGTTGCCGCTTGGTATGAACTAAGCTTCATCATATTTACTTGTATTTACCAATAATGTAATATAAACTTCAAACCTGTTAGTTGTATATAATTGATTTTTTATTGAATGCCATTTTATTACTATGCCCTGTCAGGTGTCACTCTTGATTGGTGTTTTAAACAAAAAAGATGCCATTCTTGGTTATGTAGTAGTGATCATGCAACAGCATTTAAAGCACATGTGTTTCAGGTGACTCTAACTTTAATTAATAGCTAACTCTAACTTGTCTGCTACAGCCGAGAAAGGGACTGTCGTCAAGGCTCTGTTCATGAGCACGATGCCAAAAAGGAACCGGTCCAACTATTGGTGGCAGACAAAAGCAAGGGATTGTGTTCGAGGTCTGTTCGTGGTGTGTTGAGGTGTCGAGCAGATACATGTCTCAGATGAAGAATACAAAAACTACCAAGAAGGGTAAAGAGACCACAGTGACCAAGATCAAAGACATAACATGGACTGTTCGAAACTGAACTTGGCGTGTCAGGAGGTGCCGAGCGGTGCCGAGCAGATACATGTCTCAGCTGAAGAATACAAATACTGCCAAGAAGGATGAAGAGACCACGGTGGCCAAGATCAAAGACTTAACATGCAATCCAAACACGAATATGGTAATTTGACATCACCTTTTAATCCGCTCAAACTGATCTCGGGTTTTTGTTACAATATCAAGAAGTTTAAAGTTATCAAAATGACAATTTGACATCACCTTTTAATCTATTTAAACACACCTCTAATTTTTACAATATCAAGAAAATTAAAGCTGTCGAAATGGTATGATTGTCAGGGCGTGTCCTCTACAGTAGCCGGTTAATAGTAATCGGAGTAGGGTTAATCCTAACTGTCTAACCGCGCCCCTGATCGGGGGGCTCTCCTAACTGTTGGTTACAGCCTTCGGTCACACGACGCCATATAAATAGATTAAGGGGGTTGATGGGTTTAGCTAACGCTAATCACTCGACCACGAAACCCTAATCAACACTTTGCAGAGGTCCCCATCACCTAAGCGCTCGGAGTGATTGGAAGAGCTGTGACTCATGGCTTCGATCCCCGCTATCTTCCCAACAGATCGGGGTCTGAGCCTCCCCTGCAGGTGTCAATGCGTTGAGTTGATCCACCACCGACCAGCGATGGGGACCAGTCTCCTCGCCATACGCAGGAAGGTGGAGGGTCTTTGCTGCAAGATATCGCCGCGATGGCTACTGCGATGAACAACAATGAAGGTATGTACCTCTGTTCCTCTCAGTTACGAATTGGTATTTTAGAGGCTTAGAAATCAATCCTAGGCACCATAGAATCTAACGATAATCTGTTATAAGAATAATGCTAAAAAACATATATCCTTTCAATTCAAGCGGTATCCTGTGACACGAAGAAGTCTTTTGGTTTTGCTTGTTTTTACCAAATTTGATTTCGTTTCCTATTGCTCTTTCATGTGAACCGAGGAACTAAAATTAGCTGCCATTCCTTTAATATCTTTTTATTCTACTTTTCCTTTTCTTGGTTTATGATGATTCCGTGATCCCATAGGCAATAACAGCTTCTATACCTATAGGCTAGTCAGGAGGCCAGCACACAGCATCCCATGATCGGTGTCTGGCGGCATAAGTGAGATCATTTTGTAAGAACTAAGAACTAGCTAGGTTTAAGTTGGGAAAAGTACATCTGAAAGAACACCATTCAGGCATTCACTTGCAAAAGTGAGCGCATCGTCACACATGTCATGTCAGCGGCTACCTGACGTCAATTGGCAGACTTTCTGTATGATCTTTAGAGATTTTACGTCTTTTAGGCAATTTGGCCGCTTTAAAAGGGCCATCTTCAGAACCTGATACTTGGTGTTCACAGAATCTGATATTTTTTGATATTCGCATTCTAGTATAATTTTATTTGTATCAATTTAGTTATGTATTGGTTGTTAACTTGTTATCAAAGAATTTGTGAAATGTTGAGATCAATAATATATGTGGTGTTCGTTTTTATGTAATTATTGTGCATTAACATTTTGTTAAATATTTTGTATATCGTTGTAACGTATGAGTACTTAACTAGTAACACATTAAACAACCACCTCACTCATATTTCACTCTCTACTTTTTCTTCTTCTTGCAGCAGTTCTTTTTAAATTTTCTTCCTATATCCTTCTACAACCATAATTAATATCAATTTTTAATCCTATTCAACATTTATTATCATTTTTCTCTATTAAAAAACAAAACCATGCGCGAGTGTCGAGAGCAGGGGCCTTGTAGTAACGCGTGGCAAAAGACCGCCCACCGCGCTACTGTAGCTTGTAGAGGGGGCTGTAGCGTTCGAGGTTACGGCGGAAGATCTTAGGCTATCCGAATGGTTTCCGTAAATTTTTTCTCCTATATTACTTTTTTGTGATACATCATCAATATTTTACCTCTTATTTTTTCATCTTCTGTAGCGGTTCCTCTTAAATACTCTTTCTATACCCACTACAACTATAAAATATTATTTTCTATACATACTTTTTATCTAATATAATTTTTTCATTTACTAACAATTAAAAGTGTGTCCACATGAACAGTAATATGGGGCAGCCACACGCACGTCAAAACGAGGGAAAGAGAGAAACAGACCTCTACGTAGGGTGTCTGACCAGGGGTGCCACTGTGGCTATGTGCCTGTTTGTTTCGACTTCTGGCAGCTTCTGGCCACCAAAAGCTGCTGCGGACTGCCAAACGCTCAGCTTTTCAGCCAGCTTCTATAAAATTCGTTAGGGCAAAAACCATCCAAAATCAACATAAACACATAATCAGTTGGGTCGTTGTAATAGTAGGAATCCGTCACTTTCTAGATCCTGAGCCCTATGAATAACTTTATCTTCCTCCACACGTAATCATAATGATACCCAGATTCTCTCTACAGCCAGATTCTTCTTATAGCTAGATTTTCAGAAAAGCTGGTCAGAAAAAAGCTAAATCAAACAGACCCTATGACGGCGCCATACATGCTACAGGCAAGAGGGGAGGGGGCCTCGCGTAGCAGGAGCTGCGAACACCGGGTGTCTGCAATGGTGCGAGAGACATATAACTAATTGATCAGGAGGTGAGAGAAGCGAAATTACAGCGACACAGATTACAGTGCAGGCACCTAGGTCTTTTGCAGGCTATCCGTCTCACTGCTCTTCTCCGTGTTTCCTCGAGTGACATAAATCGATCGGTGATTTCTTCGTCGCTAGCGAATCCTCTCTCTCCTTCCCATGTCAGATAATGTCCTCATCAGCATTCAAATAGCAGGCACAAATAATCGTCTTGTTGGGGACGCCCTTGAAAGTCGTACGTCCCCTTACTCCTCTCTCCTACGACGATATTCTCTCTCCTGTGGGATGTAGAGGCCCCTACACGGCGTCGATTGCATGCTTCCGTGCCCTCCACTCTCGTGCCATCTATTGATGTCCCACGTCACCCGCTGGCTGTCGATTAGCCGCTCGGAGCCCCGATGTTATACACCTGCTCTTCGATTTGTGATCCGCTAGATTCGTAGGCAGTTTGTGATTTGCTCTGGATCAAACTTCACAAATTATCGTCTTTCCCTCTGCGCAAATTGTTTATGAAATTTGAGAGGATTCTACGTAGATTTTAGACCACCAGTTCGCCCACTGGTTGCGGCATAGTCTTAGATCTCGCAGCCCTGCCAGTCCCCGCGGGAAAACAACCCAATGCCTCCATTTTGCGTACCCTTCGCATTGAAGTCGCAGACCGATCAATGTCGTAGTTCTCCCTATCTGAAGCAACAAAGGGGCCCACCCTCTCGAAAGTCGAACTGGTTGCGGGAGTGGAGTAGTGGACGGCGCCGCTATGGTGGACACGCCCGTCGGCAGCGGCGAGGAAGCAGAACGACTACCGCTACTCAGAGAAAGGGTCATGGTTGCGTACCGGGGACGGCAGCACGTGTTGGTCTTCAGGTCGGCGATCGCCGGCGATCAGCAATGGCAAGAGCGGGAGGAGAGCGAGGGAGAAAACCGAGCGTCGGGTGCAACGATGTCAGCACAGAAAAACAACGAGGGCACAAAACCCTATTGGTCCCACGTCAACGTATTTATAGACGCCCAAAAACACATAGTGCCTGATTGGTTGCCGGCAGCATCTGCGCCTGGCTTACACGAGCATGTACCGGTTGAGTCGCTCATATTTAGCATCTGGACGCATGCAGGCTAATAAGTGTAAAAAAGCCTTGCCTGCAGTCGCGTGTACAGGCTTCGACAGTGCTGTGCAGCCAACCAATCAAAGGCACAAGCCCAATCAACGCATGCGGGGATCCTAGGCGCCAGGGGCTAGGTAACCAATCATGAGAATAAAAGCATGAACAGTACCACCGGTCTAATCACCGTTCAAAAATCATTCACACCCCCGAGACAACTCATCCAATGATCGAGAACAACGTTTGTACCATTCTCCAGTAACTTCGGGATCAACCCATTAGACTGAGCCTCACCCTCGGAGGCCTAATGTTGGGGCAAAGGCCAAACCAGACCTCGAACCAACCATCAGGCAACATTGTTTATTTAACTTTGTCTGTGAACGCATGGACCAAACCTGTTCAGTGATCCCGAACCCCCCACTCGTCCCGTGCGAGTCACGGCGTCGGGGAGCCTTCGCCCCCTGCCCCCCCTCACGCTGCACCGACGAAGTGAAGACCGTCCGCCGCGGGGGCTCACCGCCTTGTGGATGAAGGCCACAGAGGGTAACCATGCCAGCGTCGGGGAGCCTTCACCCCCTGCCCCCCCTCGCGCTGCACCGACGAAGTGAAGACCGTCCGCCGCGGGGGCTCACCGCCTCGTGGATGAAGGCCACAGAGGGTAACCATGCTAGCGTCGGGGTTGCCCTACCCCCTTCACTGAAAGTTATGCCAGTGGGGATAAAATCATCGTGTCACTTGTGCATCTCTTTATTGTGATTGTTTTCTTCCATAGAGTTCTCATATAATCACTTGTGTTATTGTTCCTAAGTTTAATACATATCTTAAAGGAACAATCAAGCGAATAGTTCTCTTTTTCTCTCTACATCTATTCATATCAGCTTGGTTTTGATTCTACTAACATTTATTATAAACCAAGTTTGTCTTATTTATAGTTGATTTTTGTAGGATCACCTATTCAGCCCCTCTAGGTGCTCTCACCATGCCAACGTTGGGTACGCCCTACTGAGAGCACCTAGAGGGGGGGGGGGTGAATAGGTGATCTTGTAAAATTCAACACTAAATAGCCACAAACATGGTTATAAAGATGTTAGTGCAATAGAACCAAGTGGCTATAGAGCGAGCTCTTGCGAATCACAAATAATCAAAGAGAAGGACAACACAAGGGACACAGTGGTTTATCTCGTGGTTCAGTCAAGTATAACACTTGTCTACCTCCACGTTGTGGCGTCCCAATGGACGAGGGTTGCACTCAATCCCTTTCAAGTGATCCAATGATCAACTTGAATACCACGGCTTTTCTTTGCTTATCTCTTTTTCCCGTTTGCGAGGAATCTCCACAAGTTGGAGTCTCTCGCCCTTACAACAAAGATCACAGTGAAAGCACAAGAGTAAGGGTGGGAAGCAACACACACAAATTCGCAGCAACACACACGCACACAAGCCAAGACTTGAACTCAAAATGAAGCACAACGAGTTCACAACTAGAACGGAGCTCAAATCACTAACACAGTCGATCAAGTGCGCGGAGATGGAGTGTGGAAGACTTAGAATGCTTAGAGTATATTTGGGTGACTCCTCCATGTGCCTAGGGGTCCCTTTTATAGCCCCAAGGCAGCTAGGAGCCGTTGGAGATCAACAAGGAAGGCCATTCTTGCCTTCTGTCGGGTGGCACACCGGACAGTCCGGTGCGCCACCGGACAACCACTGTAGGCGGTCCGGTGCGGATCTCCTTCCTTTTCCAGCGTAGATGACTGTTGCACCTCGGCGTCAGTTGGCGCACCAGACACTGTCCGGTGCACACCGGACAGTCCGGTGCCCCTTTCTGACCGTTGGTGCGGGCCACGTGTCGCCTGCCGATTTCGCTGCCGACCATTGCGCAGTCGACCGTTGGCTCACCGGACAGTCCGGTGCACCACCGGACAGTCCGGTGAATTTTAGCCGTACGCCGTTGAACTTTTCCGGAGAGCGACGACTTCGTCGCGGATGACTCACCGGACTGTCCGGTGCACCACCGGACAGTCCGGTGAATTATAGTCGTACGCCGCCGTCGAGTCCCGAGAGCGGCCGGGTCACCTTGGACTCGTTTGGCGCATCGAACACTGTCTGGTGCACCACCGGACACTGTCCGGTGCACCACCGGATAGTCCGGTGCACCCAAACCGAGCAGCAGTTGGCTGTACACAGCCAACTCTTTTCCAATCTATTTTCTCCTGTTTCTAGCACTTAGACACAATACATTAGTACACAAATCAATGTACTAAGTCTAGAAACGTACCTTGTTACATGATTTGCACTTCTTCAATCTTTGGCACAATTTAACACTTAGAGAATATGTGTTGGGCACTTAATCACCAAAACACTTTAGAAATGGCCCAAGGGCACATTTCCCTTTCAATCTCCCCCTTTTTGGTGATTTATGCCAACACATCCAAAAGCAACCAAAAGAAGTGCAATATCAATGCAAAAGAGAACCAAATTGTTTTTTACTCTAATTTGGCATATTTGGATCATACTTTGCCACCACTTGGTTTGTTTTTGAAAATCAAATTCATTTTCCTATCTCTACAACAAACTCACTTGTTTGGGCACAAAGAGAGATAATCCAAGAGTAAAAATGATTAAGAGCCAAAAAAACTCCCCCTTTTTCCCATAGTCATAAATTCTCCCCACAATAGACTAAATTTTGCAATATGAGTGTTTTGGACAAATCAAGAAGTTCTAACTCTACTCATTTCAAAATTTCACAAGTGGTAGCTGATCCATTTGCTTTGGCCTTAATTTCTCCCCCTTTGGCATTAAGCACCAAAACGGGATCATTCTTGGCCCTTTAACCCCATTGCCTCACCAAAATTGTCAATTAAGAGCAAAAAGGCAATAAGAGCATAGATATGAACTTGGAGTTAATACCGGAGTGCAGCGGAAGTCTTTGCATGGTCCAAGTTCATATTTCCCTTTCAATTCACTTTTGAGACTACATCAAGTAAACTCAAACACAAAGGTTAGTCTCAAAGGGTCAAGTAGTAGCATGCCTCCCCCTAAATAAGTGCATCACTTGTAAATGAACTTGTGAGGTCCGGGGATCATGTGTACAACTTGAGCACCACAAATGAACAAAAATAGATTGAAATGCATAAATTAACATGATCAAAGGCATAAAACACATGTATGCTATAGATCAATCCAAGTTACACGAATCTAAGACATTTAGCTCACTACGCAACCTGCAAAACCTTTTCTCATCTAAAGGCTTGGTGAAGATATCGGCTAGCTGGTTCTCGGTGTTAATATGGTACACCTCGATATCTCCCTTTTGTTGGTGGTCTATCAGGAAGTGATGCCGAATGTCTATGTGCTTAGTGCGGCTGTGTTCAATAGGATTATCCGCCATGCGGATTGCACTCTCATTGTCACATAGGAGTGGGACTTTGCTCAGATTGTAGCCAAAGTCCCGGAGGGTTTGCCTCATCCAAAGTAGTTGCGCACAGCACTGTCCTGCGGCAACATACTCGGCCTCAGCGGTGGATAGGGCAACAGATGTTTGTTTCTTTGAGCTCCACGACACCAGGGACCTTCCTAGGAGTTGACACGTCCCTGATGTACTCTTCCTATCAACCTTGCACCCGGCATAATCAGAGTTTGAATATCCAATTAAGTCAAAGGTAGACCCCTTTGGATACCAGATCCCGAAGCAAGGCGTAGCAACTAAATATCTAAAAATTCGCTTAACGGCCACAAGGTGACATTCCCTTGGGTCGGATTGATATCTAGCACACATGCATACGCTAAGCATAATATCCGGTCTACTAGCACATAAATAAAGCAAGGAACCTATCATGGACCGGTATGCCTTTTGATCAACGGACTTACCTCCTTTGTTGAGGTCGACATGTCTGTCGGTTCCCATTGGTGTCTTTGCGGGCTTGGCGTCCTTCATCCTGAACCGCTTGAGCAGGTCTTGCGTGTACTTCGTTTGGGAGATGAAGGTGCCATCCTTGAGTTGCTTCACTTGGAACCCAAGGAAGTAGTTCAACTCGCCCATCATCGACATCTCAAATTTCTGTGTCATCACCCTGCTAAACTCCTCACAAGACTTTTGGTTAGTAGAACCAAATATTATGTCATTGACATAAATTTGGCACACAAATAGGTCACCATCACAAGTCTTAGTGAAAAGAGTTGGATCGGCTTTCCCAACCTTGAAAGCATTAGCAATTAGGAAATCTCTAAGGCATTCATACCATGCTCTTGGGGCTTACTTAAGTCCATAGAGCGCCTTAGAGAGCTTACACACATGGTCGGGGTATCGTTCATCCTCAAAGCTAGGGGGTTGCTCCACGTACACCTCCTCCTTGATTGGCCCGTTGAGGAAAGCGCTCTTCACATCCATTTGGAACAACCTAAAAGAGTGGTGAGCGGCATAGGCTAATAGAATGCGAATAGACTCTAGCCTAGCCACAGGAGCAAAAGTCTCCTCGAAATCCAAACCTGCGACTTGGGCATAACCTTTTGCCACAAGTCGATTCTTATTTCGTGTCACCACCCCGTGCTCGTCTTGCTTGTTGCGGAACACCCACTTGGTTCCCACAACGTTTTGCTTGGGACGTGGCACCAGGCTCCAAACTTCATTCCTCTTGAAGTTGTTGAGCTCTTCCTGCATGGCCAACACCCAGTCCGGATCTTACAAGGCCTCTTCTACCCTGAAAGGCTCAATAGAAGAGACAAACGAGTAATGCTCACAAAAGTTAGCCAGTCTTGAGTGAGTAGTTACTCCCTTGCTTATATCACCTAGAATCTGGTCGACGGGATGATTCCTTTGAATCGTCGCTCGGACTTGAGTTGGAGGGGCCCGTGGTGCTTCTTCCTCCATAGTTGGGTCTTCTTGTGCTCCCCCTTGATCACACGCCTCCTCTTGAGGAACCTGTTCATCATCTTGAGTTGGGGGATGCACCATCGTTGAGGAAGAGGGTTGATCTTGCTCTTGTTGTTCCTGTGGTCGCACATCTTCAATTGCCATGGTGCGAATTGCGGCCGTTGGAACATCATCTTCATCTACATCATCAAGATCAATTTGCTCTCTTGGAGAGCCATTAGTTTCATCAAATACAACGTCGCTAGAGACTTCAACCAAACCCGATGATTTATTGAAGACTCTATACGCCTTTGTATTTGAGTCATAACCTAGCAAAAACCCTTCTACAACTTTGGGAGCAAATTTGGAATTTCTACCTTTCTTTACTAGAATGTAACATTTACTCCCAAATACACGAAAGTAATAAACGTTGGGTTTGTTACCGGTTAGAAGTTCATACGAGGTCTTCTTGAGGAGGCGATGAAGGTAGACCCGGTTTATGGCGTGGCAAGCTGTGTTCACAGCTTTCGACCAGAACCGCTCGGGCGTCTTGAATTCTCCAAGCATCGTCCTCGCCATGTTGATAAGCGTCCTGTTCTTCCTCTCTACCACACTGTTTTGCTGTGGTGTGTAGGGAGCGGAGAACTCGTGCTTGATTCCTTCCTTCTCAAGGTACTCCTCCACTTGTAAGTTCTTGAACTCAGACCCGTTGTCGCTTCTTATCTTTTTCACCTTGAGCTCAAATTCGTTTTGAGCTCTCCTTAGAAAGCGCTTTAGGGTCCCTTGGGTTTCTGATTTATCCTGCAAAAAGAATACCCAAGTGAAGCGGGAAAAATCATCAACAATAACAAGACCATACTTACTTCCCCCGATGCTGAGGTAGGCGACGGGTCCGAAGAGGTCCATATGAAGTAGCTCCAGAGGTCTTGATGTGGTCATCACATTCTTGCTGTGATGAGTGCTTCTCACCTGTTTACCTGCTTGACAAGCTGCATAAGGTCTATCTTTTTCAAAAAATACATTGGTTAGACCTAACACATGTTCTCCCTTTAAAAGTTTATGAAGGTTCTTCATCCCAACATGTGCTAGACGGCGATGCCACAGCCAGCCCATGCTAGTCTTAGCAATTAAGCATGCATCTAGATCGGCCTCCTCTTTCGAAAAATCAACTAAGTAGAGTTTGCCATCTAGTGCACCCTTAAAAGCTAATGAACCATCACTCCTTCTAAAGACAAACACATCTACATTGGTAAATAGACAATTATAACCCATATTACATAGTTGACTGACAGATAATAAGTTGTATCCGAGCGATTCAACTAAGAACACATTGGATATAGAATGCTCGGATGAAATGGCTATCTTTCCTAGTCCTTTAACCTTGCCTTGGTTCCCATCTCCAAAGATGATCGAGTCCTGGGAATACTTGTTCTTGACGTAGGAGGTGAACATCATCTTCTCCCCCGTCATGTGGTTTGTGCATCCGCTGTCGATAATCCAGCTTGAGCCCCCGGATGCATAAACCTGCAAGGCAATTTACACTTGGGTTTTAGGTACCCAACTTTTGTTGGGTCCTACGAGGTTAGTTACAATAGCCTTTGGGACCCAAATGCAAGTCTTGTCTCCCTTGCATTTGACCCCCAACTTCCTAGCAACCACTTTTTTATTTTTACATGTGAGTACAAAAGTAGTGTTGCACGCATGGAAAACAGTAGCAGATTCATTTCGCATTTTCCTATGTACATGATGCAAAACATGATTTTTCCTAGGCATATTTCTACCATGCACAAAAGTAGAGCTTGAAGCAATCATAGCATGTGAATCATAAGCATCATAACTCCTATGGTAATGAGCATTCCTGGAAAATTTTCTATCATAAATGAAAGCATGATTTCTTTGAATGCTACTAGCCATAGGGGCCTTCCCTTTCTCCTTGTTGGGAATGGGAGCCCTTTGGCTTGTTAAGTTCTTGGCTTCCTTCCGAAAGCCAAGCCCATCCTTAATTGAGGGGTGTCTACCAACAGTGTAGGCATCCCTAGCAAATTTTAATTTATCAAAGTTACTTTTGCAAGTCTTAAGTTGGGCATTAAGACTTGCCACTTCATCTTTTAATTTAGTAATGGATGCAAGATGTTCATTACAAGCATTAATATCAAAATCCTTGCATCTATTGCAAATTACAACATGTTCCACACATGAACTAGATTTATTAGCTACTTCTAGCTTAGCATTTAAATCATTATTAACACTCTTTAAGCTAGACACAGTTTCATGACAAGCAGATAATTCAAAAGATAACATTTCATTCCTTTTAACCTCTAAAGCAAGAGACTTTTGCACACTTACAAACTTATCATGCTCTTCATACAAAATATCCTCTTGCTTTTCTAAGAGTCTATCCTTTTCATTTAAAGCATCAATTAACTCATTAATTTTATCTACTTTTGCTCTATCTAAACCCTTAAATAATTCAGTATAATCTACTTCATCATCACTAGAATCATCATCGCTTGAAGTAGTATACTTAGGGGTTTCTCGAACGCTTACCTTTTTCTCCTTTGCCATGAGGCAAGTATGGCATTCGTTGGGGAAGAGAGACGACTTGTTGAAGGCCGAGGCGGTGAGTCCTTCGTCGTCGGAGTTGGAAGAAGAGCAATCTGAATCCCATTCTTTGCCAAGGTGCGCCTCGCCCTTCGCCTTCTTGTAGGCCTTCTTCTTCTCCCTCTTCCCGCTCTTTTCTTGTTCCTGGTCGTTAGCATTATCGGGACAATTTGCTATAAAATGACCAGTCTTACCGCATTTGAAAAAGGAGCGCTTTCCCTTTGCCTTGTTCTTGTTAGGATGCTCCTTGTGTCCTTTTAATGCGGTCTTGAAGCGCTTTATGATTAGGGCCATCTCATCTTCATTTAGCCTGGCAGCCTCAACTTGTGCTACCTTGCTAGGTAGCACCTCCCTGCTGCTGCTTGTTGCCTTGAGTGCAATGGGCTAGGGCTCATAGATGGGCATTGGGCTGTTCAATGCATCATCAACATATCTTGCTTCCTTGACCATCATACTCTCGCTCACAAACTTCCCGAGTATCTCCTCGGGCGTCATCTTTGTGTACCTGGGATTTTCACGGATGAGGTTCACAAGATGAGGGTCAATATGTAACACCCCACTGGTCACACACATTGGATGTTTCCAAAACTCCTCCCACTAAACTTATGCAACACAAGAGATGTAATAAAGAGAGAAAATATTGCAAAATCCGGCAGCACCTCCCTTGAAAACTAGCATAACAAGGGGGGAAAACATGGAGTTCATACAGGATATAAAGACAGATAATTCACGTAGTAGAATCTAAATGCAAAAGTGGTAAAACACATTCATGACCCAACAGGGAAAAAATGAGATAAGTAACTCAGCCCACCCCCAAAAAAAAGAAACTGCTTAACCACCAGGAGAAACTAGTACATAGTAATTCTCTAGACTTGACCCTCCCTGATTAACAACATTATTAAGTAGTGGTTCCTTTATTAAAGGTGTAGTGGCCGTGCTGCTACATCCCTCTTTTCCCCAAAGCAGAAATTAGGTGCCTGCATCAAACAATGCAAGAGTGAGATGACACATCCCAGCAAGTAAACAGAGCAACAACAAATTGGGCATTGTAAATCAACTGTGCTTAAACAACCACGTAGTTCAAAACTTTCTTCTTGAATATTAAATTGCAGCAAGTAAACAAGTAACTAATTACTTAACGACAAGAGGAATCACCATGTAAAAATCCACATTATCCACATCCACATAATAGATTCTACACCTCTCCCATGAATGCACATGGCTACAGATGCAATAATGACTTCTGCCTCCATATCTCTAAGGATATGAAGCTGCATCATACCCCTTCTCGGGCAACGTATGATGCTCAATGTACCGGTACGGTTGGACCATAAGATCGCGACGAAACTTCAATGCAATGGATGATGAATGCATTATGCAAGTCAACAACATGAGTTCTTCCCAAACAGAATGTGCTAGACATATACTTCCACTCATTCCACATAATAAACCACATGGGTAACATGATCAAACCACAAACTCAACATATGTAATCAGTAAAACATGAATATATTCCAATGATGGTACTCAATTAAAAGTATGAATACGAACACAACAACACAACATAATCAAGTGTAAGACTCTTCATTCGACAGATAGAATAATCCTCACTGTTTTACTTGCCTTTACTGGAAGTTTGGGCAAATCCCTAAGTATGGTCCGGAAGTCCACCACCTGTTTTTGACACCCAACTTAGTGCACCAATATCACATAATAAGCCCAAAAACAACGCCGCACCTACGCGCAGTCTCAAACCCCGCCGAGGGTAATAATTCTCCCGACACCCACCACACTGCAGCGGCGCTGCTTAAAAATTCCATAACTTTAAAATTAAGGCAGCAGCGGTGACAAACAAAAACTCCAGAGACAACTACATAAAATTCCCCACAAGTTTTGTATACAATTTATGATTAAATTCTAACATCTAATTACCCCTAAACGGTCCACAAGATAAACCCAGCAATCTGTTTTTTCCTCTTTTGGGCAGCGACCTACCCGGATTCAAACAGCGATAACTTTTAAAATATAATTCTGAATCGAGCGCATAAGTACTTGTTGGAAAGGTAAGACAAAGCGCTACATGATTCTCATAATGATTAACACTAATTACTCACGAAACATCCCCAGAAACTGCTAACACGGCTGCTGTTCGTCCACCTGAAAAATCTGTTTTTTTGGATAGCCACATACCCGGATTCAAATGGCGATATCTATTAATTTATAACTCTGAATTGAGCGCATAAATACTCGTTGGAAAGGTATGCCAAAGTTCTACATGATTCCCAAACTGATTCCCATTAATTCCCCACGAAAAAAACCCAAAAACTGCTAGAATTACTGCTGTTCGTCCACCACCTAAAATTCTGGACAGCCCCTCTACCCAATCGCATACGCCACATCTAATCAATTGGATTGCAGCACAAATGAACAAGAGATAAACACAAAAATCACCTTGGGTTCTCCCCCTTTCCTTCCTCCCTTCTTCCCTCCACCGAAAACAATTGAAGATTTGCACCACACGACGTAGATCCGAGCGGCAACGAAAGGCACCTTGGGAGGAGGAGATGGGGGGCGGCTAGGGTTTGGTTTGTGGCTGCAAGAGTTTGGAAAAGGAGGAGATGGGGGGGGCGGCCAAAGGTGGGGAGAATGGGGGGCGGCTGCATAAGGGGGGGTTAGGGGGAAAAGGGGGGGCTAGGGTTAGGGAAGGTTAGTGGGCCGAAACACGAATCGTGGCCCAACTCGCCCACGCGACAGCTCCCGACCCCGTCGCAAGCACCCAACCAAACAAATTCTACTGCCTACTGGTGAATGATTTTCCCCAAATTCCAAATTCCTAAAACGCAACAACCGAATGAGAAAAAAAACAAAAAGAATATCCTCCAACTTATCTTCTTTGCAAACCGGGTATCACACTCTACCCCCCTTAAAAAGAATTCGACCTCGAATTCTGACGCTTCTATCGGAACGACAAAAGGAAAGATTAAAGAATCAACAACACTTACCCACAACAAAAAGTTCTGGATACTTCTGCCACATCAGCTCCTCAAGTTCCCACGTAGCCTCGCGCTCAGACTGATTAGTCCATAAGACCTTGACATACTTAATTGATCTCTTCCTCAATACACGCTCCGAGAATTCCAATATACGCACCGGACGACACTCCAAAGTCAGATCCTACTGCACCGCAATTGGTTCCATCTCAATCTGATGGTCCGGATCCCGCAAGAACTCCTCAACATAGAGACATGAAAAACCGGGTGTACCCCTGCCATGGAATCCGGCAGTAGCAAGCGATAATCCAGGCTGCCCACTCGGGCCAAGATAGTGAACGGTCCAATGTATCTCGGGCTGAGCTTCCCAGAGACACCGAACCGAACAACTCCTTTAGTAGGTGATACCCTGAGAAGGACTTGGTCACCCACAGCAAATTCCAGATCCCGCCTCCTCACATCAGCATAACTCTTCTGACGGCTCTGAGCTGCCAAAATATTCTGACGTATTTCCCGAACCTTTTCAGAAGTCTGCTGAACCCAATCAGGACCAACCAGGGATCTCTCTCCCAAAGTCTCCCAGCACAGAGGGGAGATACACCGCCTGCCATACAAAGCCTCAAATGGTGCCATCTTGATGCTAGCCTGGTAGCTGTTGTTATAAGCAAACTCTGCCAGTGCAAGATGATCCTCCCAGCTACCCTTCCATGACAGAACACAAGCGCGCAACATACCTTCCAAGGTTTGGATTGTTTGCTTTGACTGACCATCAGTCTGAGGGTGAAAAGCGACACTAAGTGAAAGCTTGGTGCCCAATGCACTATGAAGACTCTCCCAGAATTTGGATACAAATTTGGAGTCTCGATCAAAAACAATAGACTTAGGTACCCCGTGAAGCCTGACTACTTTCTTCATATACAAGGGAACCAAATCTGAAGCTGAATTTGTGGTCTTCATGGGAATAAAATGCGCAGACTTAGTCAAGCGATCCACTACCACCCATATAGCATCCCTGCCATGGGGGGAACGAGGTAGACCCACCACAAAATCCATGGTGATATGCTCCCATTTCCACTCTGGAATTTCTAATGGCTTCAGTAAACCTGCAGGCCGCTTATGCTCGACCTTCACGCGCTGACATACTTCACAGGCGGCCACATACTTAGAAACGTCAACCTTCATCCGCTTCCACCAGAAGTTTTGCTTCAAATCTCGGTACATTTTGGTTTCGCCAGGATGGACGGTGTAAGGCGTTTTATGAGCTTCTCTCAAGATATCCATCTTCACCTCTGATTTCTGAGGCACACAAAGACGGCCCCTAAAACGAACCAAATCATTCTCATCAATGGTGAACTCCCGTGGTTTACCATCACCAACCCTCTTTCAAGCTTCCTACAATAGACGATCCTGCTGCTGAGCCGCACGCACTCTCTCCATGAGAGAGGATTGAATAAGCATCCGAGTCTCCTCGCTAGCGGTACCGACATAACACAAAGCGATTCCCAAATGGTCCAGATCAGCGATCAACGGCAAGGCCACCTTTGGAACCCCGGACCTGCTAAGGGCATCAACCACTACATTAGCCTTCCCCGGGTGATAATGAATGGACAAATCATAATCTTTAATCAATTCCAGCCACCGACGCTGCCTCAAATTCAGCTCCTTCTGAGTGAAAATATACTTGAGACTTTTATGATCGGTGTAAATGTCACAAGCCTCGCCATAAAGGTAATGCCTCCACGACTTTAAAGCAAAAACCACCGCGGCCAATTCAAGATCATGAGTTGGGTAATTCCCCTCATGCTTCCTCAACTGCCTTGAGCCATAAGCAATCACTCTGCCTTCCTGCATCAACACACAGCCAAGACCAATACGCGAAGCATCCGTATAAACTGTGAAACGCTTACCGCTCTCAGGCAAAGCTAGGATAGGGGCGTCCACCAACTTGCTCTTCAATGTCTGATAACTGACCTCACAATCGCCGGATCAGACGAAGGGAACACCCTTCTCCAAGAGTCTAGTCGAAGGCTTAGCAATGCTAGAGAAATTTGGTATGAAGTGCCGATAATATCCAGCGAGCCCCAAGAAACTTCGGATTTCAGAGACACTAGAGGGTCTCTTCCACTCCACCACAGCCGCAACATTGTTGGGATCAACCGCAATGCCCTGTTGATTAATCACATGCCCAGGAAAGCCACTTTGGACAACCAAAAGGCACACTTCTTCAACTTGACATAGAACTGATTCTTCCTTAGAGCACCCAGAACGAGACGGAGATGCTGCTCATGCTCGGCCTCGGTCTTTGAATAAATCAGAATATCATCCAGGAACACGACCACAAAGTCGTCCAGGAATTCATGCAACATCCTATTCATTGCTTCCATAAAGGCAGCAGGGGCATTAGTTAAGCCAAAAGACATGACTATGAACTCATAATGCCCATACCTGGTGCAAAAGGTGGTCTTCTCAATATCCTCCTCACGAATCCTCAATTGATGATAACCAGAGTTCAAATCAATTTTGGAGAACACCTGGGCACCCCACAACTGTTCAAAGAGGACCTCAATACAGGGAAGCGGATATTTATTCTTGATTGTCACTTGATTCAAAGCGCGATAATCCACACACAGCCGCTTGCTTTTATCCTTCTTCTCAACAAACAATACTGGGGAAGCCCATGGAGACCTGCTAGGCCTAATGAAACCCTTAGCCAGCAGATCATCCAATTGACGCTTCAATTCAATCTGCTCCTTTGGGGCCATTCGATACGGGGCCTTATGAATAGGCTGCGTACCCGGAATCAGCTTAATCTCAAAAGCTGCATCACGCTCCGGAGGAATGCCCGAAAGCTCTGCCAGAAACACGTCAGCAAAGTCACGCACCACCCAGATGTCCTACACCCGCAAGGCAGCCTCACCCTCCACCACCATGGAGAAAAAGATCCCCGACTTCCTTGACCGGCGATCAGGAAGCAATTGTGCCAACACAGATAATGTGAACTTCGGGGAACTTCCCAAGAATACCACCTCCTTACCCGACGGCACCTGCAATAACACTGTCTTCCAAAAACAGGATATAACTGCGCGATACTGGGATAACCAATCCATACCCAAGATAACATCAAATGCCCCCAAGGAAATCACCACCAGATTGGCCGAAAAGACCTCATCAGCAAGAATGACGGAACACCCCTGACAAACTGAACAGCTACTAATGGAGCCATTAGCAGATCTAACCAAAATTGGGTGACCCAACCTCTGCACTGAAAGACCAGCCCGCGACACAAAATCCTCCGAAACAAACGAATAGCTAGCGCCAGAGTCAAAAAGAGCATGGGCTGCAACGAATCAACTGAAATCGTACCTGTCACCACGTCTCCTTGCTCCCTGCCATCCGTAGCAGGTAGCACATAAGCTCTAGAAATACCCGCAGAAGAGGAAGCTCCCGGAGTGAAATTAACAGAAGAACCCCATTGAGCCACCGGGTGAGGCAGACGCGGAGCTCCAAACTGAGACGGCATAGGAGTAGACGGTGTAGGAGTAGGCGTGGCCTGATACTGAGGAAAACCCTACATCGGCACGAACTGAGAAGTCCCAGGCACATAAAGCTGATGCGGAGGAAGAGGAACTGAAAACTGCTGCTCAGCACTTGACATCATGTTGATAGTGCCCTAAGAAGAGGAGGAAGTCACCGGCTCCCATCTGAGCTTCCCATTAGGATTCCTCCTACACACCACATCCTTGTGGTCCTGACTGCAGATAGAACACCTGCCACTCCACTGGCACTCTGCACGGCGATGCGCATCACCACAGCGGAAACACACCAGCCCCAGCCCGGGCTTAGGAACAGCCCGAAACCTCTGAGTACTTCCTCCCGAAGTACCTGCATCAGAAGATTTGCCATGGTAAGGATGGTGGCGCTGATGCTGAGACTTGCCCCTCTTGTGGGCTGGACCTCCCGTGTTGCCCCTCCTCGTGTCCTGGCCACGAGACTGATCAACACCCGAAGACTTTTGCGACTCCATGGTATACTGGTGTTGCATCTCCACACCCAGTGCCTGCTCCACCGTGGTACGGAAGTCCACCAACGGAAAGGCTCCCAGAGCATGCCTGATAGAAGGCTTCAGACCCTGACGGAACTGGCTCGCCTTCTCCATCTCATTATAAGCTACATGAGGGACAAAGCGGACCATCTTGTTGAAGCCCACCTCATATTCTGTGACAGACTTCTTCTCCTGCTTGTAGGACTGCAAGTCAATCTTCATTTTCTCCAGGAAGGTGACCGGGTAGAATCTCCTTTCAAACTGCCTGATGAAGACATCCCAAGAGAGGACTCCTGGTGAGGAGGAGTGCGCTGCCTGCACGCCTCTCCACCAAATTTGAGCCTCTCCCTTCAGCAGTTGTGTGTCAAAACGAACCCGATCTCCATACACAATCTCGAAGACATTCATCTTATCCTCCACGTAAGTCAACCAATCTGCCACCTCGACCGGAGTACCACTGCCATCAAAAGAATCCAACTTCATGCCTATCCACTGCATCAGAGAAAGACCACTGACTGGAAGAGGCACCTCGGCCCCGCCACCTGGAACAGCACCCGCAGGGACAGCGCCCCCGGGCACTTCTCCACCACCAACACCCTGAGCAGCACCTGCAGGGGCAGCAGGAATGGCTTGCCTCAGAAGGGCCAACTCCTGCTGCATGGCCTGCATCGCGGCTAACATTGCCGCCGGACTCATCGAGTCCCCACTAGGAGCTTGCGGACTACCCCAAGCCCTACGAGGCGGCATAGCTGCAGCCACAGGGATGAGAATAATAAGTAAATAAGATTGGCATAGCATCTCTTCAGATAATGTCAAACTAGCACAGACAATAACATAACATATCAATAGCAAGGCAGAAATCCCATCCTACATGTGCAGTGTGTCAATTTATTATTACTCCACTTGCTAGGACCTACAGCCTATTCCTCTGATACCAACTGTAACACCCCACTGGTCACACACATTGGATGTTTCCAAAACTCCTCCCACTAAACTTATGCAACACAAGAGATGTAATAAAGAGAGAAAATATTGCAAAATCCGACAGCACCTCCCTTTAAAACTAGCATAACAAGGGGGGAAAACATGGAGTTCATACAGGATATAAAGACAGATAATTCACATAGTAGAATCTAAATGCAAAAGTGGTAAAACACATTCATGACCCAACAGGGAAAAAATGAGATAAGTAACTCAGCCCACCCCAAAAAAAAAGAAACCGCTTAACCACCAGGAGAAACTAGTACATAGTAATTCTCTAGACTTGACCCTCCCTGATTAACAACATTATTAAGTAGTGGTTCCTTTATTAAAGGTGTAGTGGCCGTGCTGCTACATCCCTCTTTTCCCCAAAGCAGAAATTAGGTGCCTGCATCAAACAATGCAAGAGTGAGATGACACATCCCAGCAAGTAAACAGAGCAACAACAAATTGGGCATTGTAAATCAACTGTGCTTAAACAACCACGTAGTTCAAAACTTTCTTCTTGAATATTAAATTGCAGCAAGTAAACAAGTAACTAATTACTTAACGACAAGAGGAATCACCATGTAAAAATCCACATTATCCACATCCACATAATAGATTCCACACCTCTCCCATGAATGCACATGGCTACATATGCAATAATGACTTCTGCCTCCATATCTCTGAGGATATGAAGCTGCATCATACCCTTTCTCGGACAACGTATGATGCTCAATGAACCAGTACGGTCGGACCATAAGATCGCGACGAAACTTCAATGCAATGGATGATGAATGCATTATGCAAGTCAACAACATGAGTTCTTCCCAAACAGAATGTGCTAGACATATACTTCCACTCATTCCACATAATAAACCACATGGGTAACATGATCAAACCACAAACTCAACATATGTAATCAGTAAAACATGAATATCGTCCAACGATGGTACTCAATTAAAAGTATGAATACGAACACAACAGCACAACATAATCAAGTGTAAGACTCTTCATTCGACAGATAGAATAATCCTCACTATTTTACTTGCCTTTACCGGAAGTTTGGGCAAATCCCTAAGTACGGTCCGGAAGTTCACCACCTGTTTTTGACACTCAACTTAGTGCACCAATATCACATAATAAGCCCAAAAACAACGATGCACCTACGCGCAGTCTCAAACCCCGCCGCGGGTAACAATTCTCCCCACACCCACCACACTGCAGCGGCGCTGCTTAACAATTCCATAACTTTAAAATTAAGGCAGCAGCGGTGACAAACAAAAACTCCAGAGACAACTACATAAAATTCCTCACAAGTTTTGTATATAATTTATGATTAAATTCTAACATATAATTACCCCTAAACGGTCCACAAGATAAACTCAGCAATCTATTTTTTCTCTTTTGGGCAGCGACCTACCCGGATTCAAACAGCGATAACTTTTAAAATATAATTCCGAATCAAGCGCATAAGTACTTGTTGGAAAGGTAAGACAAAGCTCTACATGATTATCATAATGATTAACACGAATTACTCATGAAACATCCCCAGAAACTGCTAACACTGCTGCTGTTCGTCCACCTGAAAAATCTGTTTTTTTTGGACAGCCACATACCCGGATTCAAATGGCGATATCTATTAATTTATAACTCCGAATTGAGCGCATAAATACTCGTTGGAAAGGTATGCCAAAGTTCTACATGATTCCCAAACTGATACCCATTAATTCCCCACGAAAAAACCCAAAAACTTCTAGAATTACTGCTGTTCGTCCACCACCTAAAATTCTGGACAGCCCCTCTACCCAATCGCATATGCCACATCTAATCAATTGGATTGCAGCATAAATGAACAAGAGATAAACACAAAAATCACCTTGGGTTCTCCCCCTTTCCTTCCTCCCTTCTTCCCTCCACCGAAAACAATTGAAGATTTGCACCACGCGACGTAGATCCGAGCGGCAACGAAAGGCACCTTGGGAGGAGGAGATGGGGGGCGGCTAGGGTTTGGTGTGTGGCTGCAAGAGTTTGGAAAAGGAGGAGATGGGAGGGGGGGTGGCAGCCAAAGGTGGGGAGAATGGGGGGGCGGCTGCACAAGGGGGGGTTAGGGGGAAAAGGGGCGGCTAGGGTTAGGGAAGGTTAGTGGGCTGAAACACGAATCGTGGCCCAACTCGCCCACGCGACAGCTCCCGACCCCGTCGCAAGCGCCCAACCAAACAAATTCTACTGCCCTACTGGTGAATGATTTTCCCCAAATTCCAAATTCCTAAAATGCAACAACCGAATGAGAAAAAAACAAAAGAATAACCTCCAACTTCTCTTCTTTGCAAACCGGGTATCACACAATAACAGTAAAAGACCTGAGCATAAGTCGGACGACGTCGTGGTCCGTCCATCTCGTGCTTCCATAGCTCCTGATCTTGTTGACCAGGGTCTTGAGCCTGTTGTACGTTTGTGTTGGCTCCTCTCCCCTGATCATCGTGAACCTTCCTTGCTCGCCTTCCACCAACTCCATTTTGGTGATCATGGTGGCGTCGTTTCCCTCATGTGATATTTTGAGGGTGTCCCAGATTTGCTTGGCGTTATCCAAGCCGCTCACTTTGTTGTACTCGTCCCTACACAAGGATGCTAGCAAAACAGTGGTAGCTTGTGCATTTTTATGGATTTGCTTGTTAATAATTACAGGGTTATCCGTGCTATCAAATTGCATTTCATTCTCAACTATCTCCCAAATACTAGGATGGAGAGAGAAAAGGTGACTACACATTTTGTGACTCCAAAAAGAGTAGTCTTCTCCATCAAAGTGTGGAGGTTTCCCAAGAGGGATAGATAGCAAATGAGCATTAGAGTTGAATGGAATGCGAGAATAATCAAATAAAAAATTTGAGTTAACCGGTTTCTTTTTCTCGTCATCGTCGTCTCTTGGTGAAGAGGAAGATTCGTCGCTGTCGTAGTAGATGATCTTCTTGATACGTCTCTTCTTCTTCCTGTCCTTCTTCTTGTGACTCGAGCCAGAGTCAGTGGGCTTGTCGTCCCTTGGCTCGTTGAAGATGGACTCCTTCTCCTTATCGTTGACCACCATCCCCTTTCCCTTAGGATCCATCTCTTCGGGCGATTAGTCCCCTACTTGAAGAGAACGGCTCTGATACCAATTGAGAGCACCTAGAGGGGGGTGAATAGGTGATCTTGTAAAATTCAACACTAAATAGCCACAAGCTTGGTTATAAAGATGTTAGTGCAATAGAACCAAGTGGTTATAGAGCAAGCTCTTGCGAATCACAAATAATCAAAGAGAAGGACAACACAAGGGACACAGTGGTTTATCCCGTGGTTCGGTCAAGTATAACACTTGCCTACCTCCACGTTGTGGCGTCCCAATGGACGAGGGTTGCACTCAACCCCTTTCAAGTGATCCAATGATCAACTTGAATACCACGACTTTTCTTTGCTTATCTCTTTTTCCCGTTTGCGAGGAATCTCCACAAGTTGGAGTCTCTCGCCCTTACAACAAAGATCACAGTGAAAGCACAAGATTAAGGGTGGGAAGCAACACACACAAATCCGCAGCAACACACACGCACACAAGCCAAGACTTGAGCTCAAAATGAAGCACAACGAGTTCACAACTAGAACGGAGCTCAAATCACTAACACAGTCGATCAAGTGCACGGAGATGGAGTGTGGAAGACTTAGAATGCTTAGAGTATATTTGGGTGACTCCTCCATGCGCCTAGGGGTCCCTTTTATAGCCCCAAGGCAGCTAGGAGCCATTGGAGATCAACAAGGAAGGCCATTCTTGCCTTCTGTCGGGTGGCGCACCGGACAGTCCGGTGCGCCACCGGACAGCCACTGTAGGCGGTCCGGTGTGGATCTCCTTCCTTTTCTGGCGCAGATGACTGTTGCACCTCGGCGTCTGTTGGCGCACCGGACACTGTCCGGTGCACACCGCACAGTCTGGTGCCCCTTTCCGACCATTGGTGTGGGCCACGTGTCGCCCGCCGATTTCGCTGCCAACCGTTGCGTAGTCGACCGTTGGCTCACCGGACAGTCCGGTGCACCACCGGACAGTCCAGTGAATTTTAGCCGTACGCCGTTGAACTTTTCCCGAGAGCGACGACTCACCGGACAGTCCGGTGCACCACCGGACAGTCTGGTGAATTATAGCCGTACGCCGCCGTCGAGTCTCGAGAGCAGCCGGGTCACCTTGGACTCGTCTGGCGCACCGGACACTGTACAGTGCACCAACGGACACTATCCAGTGCACCCAGACCGAGTAGCAGTTGGTTGTACACAGCCAACTCTTTTCCAATCTATTTTCTCCTGTTTCTAGCACTTAGACACAATACATTAGTACCCAAATCAATATACTAAGTCTAGAAACGTACCTTGTTACATGATTTGCACTTCTTCAATCTTTGGCACAATTTAACACTTAGAGAACATGTGTTGGACACTTAATCACCAAAATACTTTAGAAATGCCCCAAGGGCACATTTCCCTTTCACCTACCCCCCCCTTGCGCTGCACCGACGAAGCAAAGACTGTCCGTTGTGTGGGCTCACCGCCTCATGGACGAAGGCCATAGAGGGAAACCATGCTAGCGTTAGGGATGCCCTACCCTCCCCCTTCACTCAAAGTTGTCCTGGTGGGGCTATGCAAAGGCCCATGATCTCAGGACCAGTGATGGCGAAGTTAAACTAAAGACGAAGGCGCCAAGATTTTGACCCACGGATCGAAGTCCCTGGAACGGTCACAACGTGGGACGAAGTCTGCATGACGAAGAGGACTCGCTCGTCGGGCCCATAGGCCAGGGTCTCAAGCGGGTAGGAATCCTGGTGTAGTTAGGCACAAACCTATATATTATAATTACCCCGTTGGATGACATATTTCGAGAATGTAGCCATTAATTAGGGGCATGATCATATTTAGATCTTCATCCCCTGTTAGCCATATAAATACCATCATCCTAAAGCCAGATGAGACACACTTGTTGTGTCACCAACATCACCTTCTTTCGAGTGCAGTCCACATGTCGGGATCCAGGGACACGTGAACAATTTTTATTGATACTCTCGGAGTCTCGGACTACTTAGAGATCTTTAGGCCCTATTTGGTATAGCTCCAGCTCTAGGAAATTTGGTGGAGTTGGTGGAGCAGGTCATTAGGTGTTCCAGAAAATCATGGAGCTGGAGATGTAAGCCTTTAGAAGACATTTAGATAAGTCATTTTGTTTATTATTTGGATTAAAAATATTTTCACAACTAATTAAATTGATATGATAAACTATAGTTCCACACTGGAGCTAGAACCTGGAGCCATCTCAAACACCCCTTTAGCCTCAGTTATCTCCACTGGATTAAGGGAGTGTTTGAATGCACTAGAGCTAATAATTTGTGGCTAAAATTAACTGGAGAGACATCCAAATACCCTAGCTAATAGTTCAACTATTAGCTATTTTTAGTAAATTAATTAATAATTACCTAACTATTTATTAGCTAGCTAATTTCATGAATAATTTTTTAGTCAACTAACTATTAGATCTAGTGCATTCAAACATCCCTTAAACGCCCTGACCAGTTGGGGAGCACCGCCGCAGCACCAACTACCGCTGCCCACAGCCGTATTCTCGCCCTTCCATCCCCTGCACACTGGGATTAAAAGAGCAGTTGAAGCTGCGGGAGAGAAACAGAACTTTAGCCGAAGCTAGCAGTAAGAAGCTAACGGGCCGAAGCTAGCAAGAAGATCATGGATGGGAATGGCTGGGTCTCTTGTTTCTTTAAGATTTGTGCGGGATCAAACACTGTCATCAATCGAAAGGAGCCTGCACACACTACCGGAATCCGGCGCTTTGCCGAGTGCTCGGCGCTTTGCCGAGTGCTTTTTGTCGGCCACTCGGCAAAGGAGCCTTTGTCGAGTGCCGCACTCGGTAAAGTCTTGCACTCGGTAACGATCGTGTTTACCGAGCGCAGGACTCTCGGCACAGAAATACACTCAGCAAAGATGTCTTTACCGAGTGCCAAACACTCGGCGAAGGGTGGCTCTCGGCAAAGTGTCATTAGCGGCCGTCTAAAGTTGATGGCTGTTACCTTTGTCGAGACCGAGTCCTGGCACTCGGCAAAGGGTCTTCTTTGCCGAGTGCCCCCCTTTTAACACTCGGCAGAGAAAGCTTTGCCGAGTGCCTTCCTAGGACACTCAGTAAAGTACATTTTTTTTATTTTGCCAACCAATCTTTTTGTGGTATGTTACTACACTATGTAGACCTACATGTACCATTTTGGGACAATTATAAAAGTGTTTACAATAACTATTGGATTTAGTTCGTTTATTTGAATTTCTTCGGAAAATTTACATTTGAACTGCAGGTCACTCGAAACTTGGAAAACCGTGCATGCAAAAATGATATTCATGCTATTTAGCACAAGTTATGACCGATTTTAGGAGCGGACCGGAAACTTCGAGCACCATACTCACTAAACATGGCCGTGAACTTGCCATCCAGCTGTTTAAAAATTGTATAAAACACAAAAAAGTCAGAAAATCATGAAACTTGTCCACATGTCATGATATCATATATAGAGGCTGTGATAAAAATTTGAGAAAGTTTCAAAAAAGTTATGAGGCACTATGTGTAGAAACCTAAGAGATCCACACATGAAATCATAGAGTTTCAATGTCGTTCTCTTAGGTTTCTACACATAGTGCGTCACAACTTTCTCGAAACATTCTCAAATTTTTATCACAGCCTCTACATATGATATCATGACATGTGGACAAGTTTCATGAATTTCTGACTTTGTTTATGTTTTATACAATTTTTAAACAACTGGATGACATGTTCACGGTCATGTTTAGTGATCATGGTGCTCGAACATTCTGTCTATGAGTGCCGAGTTGAGACAAGTAGCCAACGACTTTGCTTATAGGGTTAAGAAATATTTTGGGTATGATGTTAATGGATACCGTTTTCGCACAACAAACTACGACCAAAGTCGGCCCAATCGGAAAACAACAAGTTCTGGAGTCTTTACGCCCGGCCTTGACGATGTCGATTATTTTGGACGAATCGAAGAAATATATGAACTCAATTTTTATGGTTCCAAACATCTTACTCCAGTGATATTCAAATGTCATTGGTTTGACCCTCAAGTGACGAGATGGACACATTCTAATCTTGGGAGTCAAAATTCGACAAGATTCCACCTTACCAGGAGACGATGTCTATATCGTGGCCCAACAGGCCACACAAGTGTATTATCTCCCATATGCGTGCCAAACAAAAGAACATCTTAAGGGTTGGGATGATGTGTATAAGGTATCGCCGCACGGGAGATTACCTATTCCTAACGATGAAGATTATAACTTAGACCCGGACACATATGATGGAGAGTTCTTCCAAGAAGATGGGCTAGAAGGGCGATTTGAGATAGACTTAACCGAAGCTATCGGAATGGACGTAGATATTGAAATGGTTGTTGATGAGGAGGATGATTAGGTGCAAAATGAGAATGACTTAGTAATCCTTGAAGGCAATGACATTAATGATGAACTTGCACCTTTAGATGATATTGACTATGAAATGGTTGATAGTGATGATGAGAGTTCTAATCTGGCTAACCCCGACACATATGAAGATTATTTTTAATCGATGTAATTCTATAGGTTTTTTAATTTTGCACCTATTTTTAAATACATCATTTTATATGTGCTTATTTGTTTACTCTTAATTGCAGGTTGTTGGACAAAGATGGTGGGCGGTTGGCTGAGGAGGAGGAGGGGGAGGAGGAGCAGGATAGTGGACGAGGCAGAGCAGGACAAGGCACAACAGGCGGCGGAACAGGATGACCTTGTCCAGCAGCAGGCGGCGCAGCATGATGACAACGACCAGCAGTAGGATGACGACGACGCTTAGCAGGACGCCTCAGGTTCTGGCGCCTCAGGTTCGAGGAGCGTCTACCTGCGAGGTCCCGCGTCTCCCTCAGCGTCCCATACTTCGAGGCAGGCGGTCGCTGATTCGGCCAGATGGGGAGAGGCATGTAACTTTATGTTCTTCATTCTTGTTCATATTATGTGTTCAAAATCATAATATAAACTAATACTTTTTATTTATCACTTGGACAGGTCATGGACGGTTGTGGAGAATGCTAGGGGTCATCGTCGCAACCCCAATGGCATCATCGGCCTGCTGTGCAGGAAACACTTCCCTGGACTAGTTGAGTACGCCAGAGTGATGAGCCTAGCCTACACCTTCGATCACTACGCCGTCGCCCCCGATGTAGTAGACTGGGACATCCGGGAATTCAATAACAAGGCGGAGCAGGTGAAGCAAGAGCTGTGGGTAAGTCTTAATATAATGTAAAATTTGTCGCATTCGTTGCACATTCTTGAAATAATGTATGGATACACTGTTTTTGTAAGTAGGATTTCTTCAGATGCGAGGCTGGATACGAGGCTAGGGCGGATGTGGTGGCCACCACGAGCTGTAAGAAGCTCGTCGTGGACATGCACTCTGAGGCCCGAATCTAGGCCATCGTCATCTACCATAGCTCCGTCCTTGGGGAGAAGGTGACCAAGCAGCAAGCCCAAATCATATTGTTGACCAGGAACCAATACCTGCAGGTAAAGTCATGCTTGTTTGGTATCAGTACTCCATGCATGAATTTAATTTTATCTTCTGATATGTAGTGTACGTGTTTACTTTGTAGATGATTCTATATTGGTGCACCACACATCCTCTATGCTGGGAGCAGATGGTGGAAAGGTGGTGCTCGCCTGAGTGGGACGAGGCGCACAACGCTAACCAGGAACGATGTCTAATGATGCAAGGTCCCTCCCACCACCAAGGCAGCCGCAGCCTAGGCCAATATGCAGAAGCATGGGTACGCCCTCTTTTTTATTTAGATATATAGCACTGGATTAGATATTATTTCTAACTATCTTGTTGGTTTTCTTGCAGTCGGTGTAACATGGTGGCCAGCCTTGCTCCATCTTCTCGGCCTATGCTATGGCCCATAAGGGCAAGGCGACGTCCGACGTCACCTACAACCCAGATGATGGGCCCGAGGCGTACAACAACCCCGCCATCTATAGCCGCCTTCATGACTACACCGCCATGGCGCAGGAGGTCCATGGCCCAGAATACGATCTGAGGACCGAGCAGATCGACCCCGATGTGCTCATGAGGGTCGGAGGAGGCAAGAGACATGGGTGATACTGGATCGCCGATGGGGCAATCGACTGGTCGTCCACTCCCACTCTGTCTCAGGTGCGAGCAAGGAGCACGGGCTTGAGTCCAGCCATACGACCTCAGCAAGACAGCTCACAGCATCTCATACAACAACTCGAGGTTAGTGCTTCTATAACTCGTCATTTCTTGAGTTATATACCTTCTCTTTGAGTTACTATAACATTGGCTTGGAATATTACAAACCCAGCTAGAAGAAGAGAGGAGGGAACGTAAAGAGATGGAGGCGAAGATGATGGCGGAGCGGGAGGCCCGCCTGGCAGATCAGCAGAGGATGGTGGAGATGTTTCAATACATGCAGAGCCTTGGCGCCGCACAGGGTTTCGCTCCGCCACCTCCATTGTTCCCTACAATTGACCCTGCACTGTTCCATACTCCTGTGAGTATCAAAATTGTAGTTAGATGTTGGTAATGCATCTGGTATAACACATGCAATCTCTTCTCTGTGCAGGGCCAATCTAGGGCGGCATCCAACAACCCTCATGGATTGCCCGGCCCATCGCCGCACCACTCCAGCCGCCCACCTCGATGAGAGTTATGTTCTTAGTGTTGAGACTTCAGAACTTGTGTTGAATACTTATGTCAAAGCTTGAGACTTATGTGTTGATACTTATGTTTGTGTTGAGAACTTGAATATTTATGTTTGTTTTGGATATTTATGTCTGTGATGATATATGTGATGTATATATGTGATATATGTCATGGTATATGTGATTAGGGATGGCAGTGGGTAAGGTATCCAGTGGGCACATGAAGCCATACCCATACCCACTAGGAAAAAATTGACCCATACCCATACCCACTACCCACCATGGGTACAAAATTACGCCATACCCATACCCATCATGGGTAGCGGGTAACCATCGGGTACCCATACCCATTAACATTACGATAGACATGATCATTTGAATCGCAAAAATAAGTACCAGCATAATAAATGTATCGAACCCAACATAATTTTATCACAGGTTCAACAATATTCAACATTAAATGGCAATATCATGCCTTCAAATCACACAAAACATAGCATTGATTCTACCCGTGCCCTAATAGGGTTTTTACCCATCGGGAGCAAATTCATTTTATATGAGACATAAATCCGGACTCACATGTCATATATTAGCGGGTTCCCCATCGGGTAGCGGGTATGGGGCAACAGAGAACATACCCATGCCCACCATACCCGATGGGCATAACAAATGACCCAATAAAATACCCATGGGTATCAAAATCCGCCATACCCGTGCCCTAATAGGGTTTTTACCCATCGGGTTTTGGGTTTCGGGTACCCATTGCCATCCCTATATGTGATGTATCTTTTGTTTGTTTGGATGGAATAGAAAAAGCAAATAAAAAAGGTGTATACTGGTCACTTTATCGAGTGTTACACTCAGCAAAGAGGTGCTTTTGCCGAGTGTTAGGGTCATAGCACTCGGCAAAGAACCAATACCTAGGCACCGATATAGCTTCTTTGCCGAGTGTTGTGGCTCTGGCACTTGGCAAAGAACCTAACAAAGGGACCCGCTGGTGGGTCTTTTGCCGAGTGCTGGTCAGTAGACACTCGGCAAAGAGGTAACTTCTTTGCCGAGTGTATTAGGAGACACTCGGTAAAGGCGCCGTCCCCATCATCCCGGCGTCGTGACGGTCGCTTTTCTTTGTCAAATACCGACTGGCACTCGGCAGAGTCTTTGCCGAGTGCTCGATAAAATGTACTCGGCAAAGAAGCCTTTGCCGATGTACTATTCGTCGAGCCCTCTTTGCCGAGTGTGACACTCGGCAAAGTCTTTGCCAAGTGTTTTTCAGAATTTGCCGAGTGCTTCAGACACTCGGCAAAGCGCTCGATTCTGGTAGTGACAAGCGCTGCTTTGTAGGGGGCTGTAGCCAATTTTTTTCCTTAAATAATGGGCCTTCTTCACCACGTATCCATAGTTCTAATTTAAAACTGAAACCGATGAGATTTTTCAGTAGGAACTCTATATATGTTGTACCAGTAATAGTCAACCAGGTTGATCCTGCAATAATCACACACACACACAAAGAAAAGTTGATCCAGCTGCACAGCCAGTCTCGACCTGTGCTACCATTAATGCCAAATTCGTCGTGATGACAAATTATAAAAACCATAACCTCCGTCGTACCCTCAGCTCGTGGCAATCATTCAGTCAGCCATGTGGTGACGCGTCGCCGTGTGTCGCCGGCCTGCCTGGTAGCTAGCAACAAGGTCGCTGCGTCTCGTGGTCGTGGATCATCTGATCATGCATGACAATGACATGATTCTTCCGGCGAGCCTTCAGAGAAGCCGCCTGCATGCCCACCTGTCTGCATCCGGCGGGTCTCCTTATATTGATTGATTGATGGTCCATATGCATGCATTATTCCTGTTGCTATACCATACCACCTTCTTCTCTTCTGCTCGCTAGCTCCCGCCATCAGCCCATCTCCATTTAAGCCGGAGCTCACAGCAGTGCGCGCGCATGAGTGGTCGTTAGATGTATATATGTGCATGTGCATACATGAGCTGCTCGAGGCTTGGAAGAAGGTTGCAGATTTGATCGATGGCGATGCCGGTGGAGACGGCGGTGTGCATCGCGCGCAACGTGCTCTTGCTGCTGGACGCTTGGGTCTGGACGTGCGTGCTCGCCGCCGACGGCGCCGCGCGCCTCCTCCGGTCGGCCACGCACTGATCGATCGATCGTCCCCCGCCGCCGATTCACGGTGAGTGATCAGGCTGTAGGCCTATAGCTGCTGGTCTTCCTGTTGATTGATCGATGTGGGTCGCTAGCTTCTTCGAAGTCACGGCGAGGTGGTGCTTTTATTTCTTTAAATTTAGGTCCTGTTTGGATCAGATTAAAGGGTCTTAAAGGAATTTTAAATGAACAAACGACTCAGAGGAAAGGGAAATACTTCATTTTAACTACAAGTTATGTATTATTCAGACATGATCGATCTGTACATGATGCAAATTTGAGTTTGTCGTTGGAATTGAATGAAGGGTTGAGTTCTTTCTCAAGAAAAGGAAACCATCATAGTGTTTGTTGGAAACTTGGAATGGAGGGAATCATCATAGCGTTTAATTGTTTCTATGTTTCCATCTATAGTTTCCATCTATAGTTTCCATTGCAACAAAAAAAAAGTCATTTTACATGTTGAATGGTCGTAAAGCTAGCCTATGCGCTAGCTGTTTGATCAATGATTTGCATTATGCTGTTCTATCTAAACATGAATAGCGGCTCTACGCGTGCATAGAGATCACATGTGCTTGTCTCTTTGGTTAATGGTTAGGTGGCTGATTCCATTTTGGTTTTTCCATTTAATTTGATGATGTGGTATGGTGGTTGAGCACTTAATTAATATTTTCCCTCAAGTAATAGGTGTTCAAATAATTGGCAATGTTAGTACAGAGTGTCAAGCAATTAACCTAATAGGATATCGAAGAATTATGTGGTAATTAATATTGATTTTTTTTTTTTTGTCCCATTTCAGGGCTCGTCAAGCATGTGTATAGCAACGTTGAAGTCGTCCAGGATCGGAGATATGCTCTCTATTTTTCAATACAAGTAATGATTTTGAAACAGCTACTAGCTTGTTCACCTTTCTTTTATTATCATCTTAGAGGATGACAACATTGATGTAAAGTAATATATGTAACAGAAACTAGCTGCAGCATTAATTGGATATGAATTCCAATTTCTGCGCCAGTGTACCAATTTCTTCTGTTCAATGAAAAAAATGTATAATGACTTGCGTTTGTCCTGAACCTGAAGGAAAAAGAAATTGTACCCTTGAATCTACGTATTTTCTGCTCAGATGTTGATATTTGACTTCGAGTGGCAGTGCACAGTTTCTACTTTTTTAACAAAACAAGACTGATGTTGATGAAAATTAAGCAATATCTAATTCGTAATTAAGCAAGATTTATAAGAGATTAATATTGCAAACTTTGCAGGTCACTAATTTGAAGCCCTAACAATTATCTAGATTATTCAAATTAAAAGTAACAACTAATATTAACAATTTTATCTTGGATCAGAAGCTAGCCATAAAATTAATAAGTGAAGTGAGAGGAACGAGATTACCATATTAAACTCGCATAATCAACACTTAGATTATGTATACAAAGCGCTCTCCAAAAACGCTAAAGAGTCCCTTCCAAGATCTCCAAAAAACCTACATTATTCTTTTCAATTATATCTGATCTAGTGCTTATCTCTCTCTAATTCTCGTCTGATAAAAAATGAACTCCATCTTTTATTTATAAGGAAAATCAATACCTATTGGGCCCGTCCCGTCCCGTCCCGGTTCAACCGGGGCCGGCCTGCTTGGGCCACCTGCCTTGGCAAGCCTTCTTCAAGTTGATGGCCACGTGGACCGCTCAGCTCCACGCGCGCGGGCCGCCAGCCCAGCATCGTCAGGCCGCTGCTAATGGGCCTCTTGCCCTGCGGGTCGCATGCGCCATTGGCCACAAGCTGGTCTGGCTCCAGGCCAAGCCGCTTGCTCGGGTCGCACCAGGCTAGCACCCTGCCGCTTCTGGGCTGCCCCACGCCTATGTCCCAATGAGACATCTGTCTCTACGCATACAATTGCAACATGCAATGGTGTTTTGACCGAAACATACCGCTTGACATCTTCGACTAAGGACCTTTGTTCTTCACTAAACTTAATTCCAAAACCTAATTTTGGTATCTTAGCTCATCCCTGAACTTAATACCAAAATTAGTTTCCGTCATCGCTGTCGGCCTTGTTTCACGTTTGATCAACATGTGCACATCAACAATCCCTACAATAGAGTACGAGCATAAGTTCACGACTTGACTCAAGGTCAATTCAAGCAACACCACTCCATCAAATGTGTTACATCAATATCAAAACACATTTGCACGCATGCGTTACATCCAAAATAACATAAATCATTTTGGAATGCCATTGTCAATTCTAAAACAATGTCGAAAAAAATAATATTTAGCTTTTTATATCAATTTGGATAAAGATAGACTTTGCATCTCTTGACGTGATCTACAACGTAGTCAAAAAGATTTTGGACTGAAACTATTTATAGTCACAAAATACTATTGTGAGTTCGTAGATTTTTAAATTCAAATGTAAAATTGTCAAACAATCTCAGATGTTAGATATGGTTTGAATAGAAGTTATAGTTATCAATGAAATCCATGACTTTATAGTTATATTTTTAAAATCATTTAGGACATGAAATATATGTTCTAAGTTTATAAACTTTAAAATTTTAAAAATAAATTTATAAATGACCTCAAATATTCACATAGCTAAAACAAATGTTATAATGCAGCTACATGTAAACTGTTATTAAGTTTTTTATTTGAAGACGTTTAGTGTCTCAAGTATTTATTTTAAATACACATAATATTTAATTTTAAAAAAATTAAAGATTCTTGGATGAAGATACATCATATATCAAAGTTGTAGTGCTTGACAAGATTTAAAATCTTATAGGTAAAAGATTTTTCATTTAAGTATATTTGTTACCAAGACATTCAACATAATTATGAAAATTTTGATATAAAAAGATAGCATATTATATATGGACATAAATGAGTGTGTGGTGCAGTGGTATAGAGATGATAATGTTAACTCATAAGGGCTCGTACAACCTTGTGCCTTTGAATCAATATTCCAAGTATAAGAAACAACTAAAAAACTATATGGTGCAACTATGAGTCCCTAGATCTTGAATGCAGTTAAGAGACAATATGTATAAAAAGTCGTGAAGAGACAACTTCTTCATGAAGAGCTCACCCCTTGATTTTATTGTACTTAATGTCTAGAGATCCCTCAAGAGACGTTTGATTCCTCAATCTTCTTTTTTTTGTTTTAAGGACTTTTTAGGGACTAATAATGAAAGGCGGAAGGCGCTCATCTCTATAAATAGCATTAATAGAGGTGACCATTTTAAGATGATGTTTATCTCTAAAAAGTTTTATTAACGTAGGTCTTTCTTTTTGATGAAATATTAGCATAGGTCTTTAGTAGGACAAAATTTAAAAATATGTGTGATCTTGATCAAAATTGCATACCCATTTCTTGAGTCATCACCACCTCATCACAAGCAAGCAAACCTTTATTTAGAGTGTGTTTGATTGGAAAGTCAAATATAATAGAGTGGTTCAATTCCAGTATTTGAGAATGTAGTTGTTCTATTCTACGTTTGACAAAATGAACAGAACCGCTCCATTTTTTGTTTGGTTGAAGAGTGGAATAGAGTGGAACCGCTCCATTATTTGTTTGGTTGGAGAGTCGTATGAGTGTAGTGGGGAGGAGGGAGGGGAGAGCACTCGCATCCGGGAGAGCGCCCACATCCGATCGTTTTTGTGGAGCGTGGTCGTTCAACTATTTATGGTAAATTTCTATATAAAGATCCAGGAGCCACTCCACTCTTATTTTTGTTGGAAACCAAACATCAAAAAATTAGAGTGAAGGCACTCTATTCTCCTACACTTCTCAACCAAACACACCCTTATGAAATGAGAACCAAAGTATGAACGACTTCGGTCACAATATCGCTGATGCTTTGATAGCTAGAAGAGAGTGAGTAGGTGATTACGTGTAGTTCAATTTATGAATAATTTTGTTTTTGAACTTCGAAACTCATAGAACCATCAAGTGCTTGAGCTAGATCTCCGTGTGAATTTTGATTGAAAGAGTCTACTGTTTTCTTGTCAGCATTATTTTAATTTAATATTTTTAAGATTATCTTCGGTGGATCATGTAAAATAGAGGATGCGACATTGTAAATGACACTGTTTAACACTTTTTGCAGAGTAAATTTTAAAATAGAGATAGGATATGGGAGTTGTTCGAGTCAGCCTAAGCATTACACTGAGCAACCACACAGGAAATAGTGTGGGAGGGGGGGGGGGGGGGGGGGGGCCTAGCGCAAGCGCAGAGGTAAAAAAAAAGGTTTCTCACATATATGCTATTATAAAAAACGAGTATTCTAAACATGTCATTATAATTTATGACATCGGGTGGTTGTCATTATTCGATCAGAAACCTTTAGCTCCTGTCGTTATTTACGTTCACATGTATAGGACTTGGTTGAGAAAAAATGTCCTCTGTTGGGTTGATGGCAACGACAACCCTTTCGTAGGGGCCACTTCTCGGCGGCCGCCAGCAGGTAGGGATGGCAGCGGGTCGAATTGTGTTCGGGTATTGTTAATAATACCCGACTCGATATTATATATGAGCCCTCTAAGACTATTCATACCCATCAAACTAATCGGTCGAGAAATTGTACCCGTACTTGAACCCACCGGGTACCCGTCGGGTATCAGATACCCGATGGATTTGTTATTGTAGACTAAATATCATCCAACTAGTGTTGTAATAATAAATGTATACCATGTAGCGTGGGGTGGGGCTGGTGGTTTGTTTATTACAGGGCGACGGCATGCGGCTTCACTGGATATCCACGGTAAAAAAATTTATCCATACCCTACCTGATATATTTCGGGTATTCAACCCAACAAGACCCACAGATGAGTTTTCTTACCCGAATCCATATCCACCGGGTATAAAACCCGCGAATATTCATACCCATGGGTCCAACTGTCATCCCTACCAGCAGCAGGCACACCAGCTCGGTCTCCAGCACTGCAGGGTCGATGTGGAACACGTTCAACAGGGAGGGAGAAAAGCGAGGAAGATGGTAAAATGGACAATACTAATGTATAGTACTCCCTCTGATGTACTATTATTTGTCATTTTAGATAAAGTTTGAGTCAAACTTATAACATTTTAACTACAAATAACTATTTTGTTATTTAGTTTTGAAACCTAATATTTATATGCATTGATTTATCTTAAAAATTATTTTAATAAAAGTATAAATATATTATGAGTTTGTTTGTATTTTAAAAAAAACATTAATGAAAGCTATATTTTAGAGATTGTTGTTGTCCTAAACGATAAATAATAAGACATCAGAGAGAGTACATCTTTAAAATATTTTTTATCGGATACCACAAATTATAGTGACATCTTTAAAATACTCGATTATATATCTAAAATACCTAAAAATTGGTTCATAGCGCGGGAACTGCAGGCCTGCAACTACTTGGACCTTTTGTGTTCATAGCGCAAGCGCAGAGGTAAAAAAAGGTTTCTCAGATATATGTTATTATAAAAAACGAGTATTCTAAATATGTCATTATAATTTGTGATATCCAGTGGTTGCCATTATTCGATCAGAAACATTTAGCTCTTGTCGTTATTTACGTTCACATGTATAGGACTTGGTTGAGAAAAAATATCCTCTGTTGGGTTGATGGCAACGACAACCCTTTCGCACGGGTCACCTCTCCGCGGCCACCAGCAGCTAGGGATAGCAGCGGGTCAGATTGTGTTCAGATATTGTTAATAATACCTGACTCGATATTATATATGAGTCCTCTAAGACTATCCATACCCATTAAACTAATTGGGCGAGAAATTGTACCCATATTTGAACCCGCCAGATACATGTCGGGTATCGGATACCCAATGAATTTGTTATTGTAGACTAAATATCATCCAACTAGTGTTGTAATAATAAATGTATACCATGTAGCGTGGGGCGCGGGGCTGGTGGTTTGTTTATTACAGGGCGACGACATGCGGCTTCATTGGATATCCGCGGTAAAACAAATTATCCATACCCTACCTGATATATTTCGGGTATTTGATCCGACAAGACCCACAGATGAGTTTTCTTACCCGAATCCATATATATCCACCGGGTACAAAACCCACGAATATCCATACCCATGGGTCCAACTGTCATCCCTACCAGCAGCAGGCGCACCAGCTCGGTCTCCAGCACTGCGGGGTCAACGTGGAACACGTTCAACAGGGAGGGAGAAAGCGTGGAAGAGGGTAAAATGGACAATACTAAAATGTATAGTACTCCCTCCGATATACTATTATTTGTCGTTTTAGATAAAGTTTGAGTCAAACTTATAACATTTTGACTATAAATAACTATTTTGTTATTTAGTTTTGAAACCTAATATTTATATGCATTGATTTGTCTTAAAAATTACTTTTATAGAAGTATAAATATATTATGAGTTTGTTTGTATTTTAGGAAAAAAAAATATTGATGAAAGCTATATTTTAGAGACTGGCGTTGTCCTAAACGACAAATAATAAGACATCAGGGAGAGTATATCTTTAAAATATTTTTTGTCGGATACCACAAATTATAGTGACATCTTTAAAATACTCGATTATATACCTAAAATACCTAAAAATTGGTTCATAGCGCGGGAACTGCAGGCCTGCAACTACTTGGACCTTAAAAAAATGAAGTCACCGTAACAATTACTCCTCGTCTTAAAATACAGTTTTTTCTAACCTATCTTTTATTTAAATCATAATGAATACTAGTAATTAGCTCGCGCCTTGCGCTAGTCTTTGGCCGTTGTATTTACACAGTTAAAAGAGTATTGCTTTAAATATATAGCAACAACAATATATTTAGATGCATATGATAGAATTAGCCGAATAAAAAATCATTTATGGAACACAGTTCGGTGGACAAATGTGTTAGCGCACGGATGGACTCTAGAGAGAAGAAGAGAGGAGTAGTGTGGGGAAGGAGACGAGAGGAGAGACGGCAGACGATGGCCGTGTACTTCCGATGGCCGTGTACTTCCTATTCAGTTCGTTTTTTTATGTCCGTTCACGTGTGGCTAACACGTTCTTAAGACGCCACCCCTCACGGCCCAGCAGGCCGGTTACATGACCCATTCACGCCCAGAGACACACTCGTTCATGTGCCTTTGCTGACATGGCCGCTCTTGTTCGACGTCAACGTAGCTTCTAGCTCCTTCATCATCTTCAGCGTGGTGTGACATCTGGTATACCTGACAAAATGTAGATAAGTGAGCGGTCTAGATGTTATATTACAATGATGTTATTTGCAGATTGCTGACCATTTGAACGACTTTCACCTGATTGGTCTCTCTCTCTCCAACGCCAAGGGACTTGACTTCCTTGTTAGACCAGCTTTCCCTTTTTGTTGCCCCAACATTTGCTCTGATTTGAGTAGGCAAAGTCGTTGAGATCCTATCGGAGAAATGCTGGCAGCTATCATTTCTAGATGAAGATGTAGAGATGCTAAGTGATATAGTCAAGACATAGAAAGTTTGTTTCCTTGCTAAAAAAATCCTTGTCAGCCTGGTGTATACGAAGGTACAGATGTCATTAGAACATAACATTAACCAACTACTACGTTCTAGCACAAAATTCCAAATACGTATGCAACTACGAAAAATGGTGCGGGGTGGAAAGGCTCACCAGTCTTCTGTGCAGTTCATCCCAGAATTCACTAACATTCTTAAGGTCAAATTCATGGACAATGGGAACACCCAGCAACTTGATGTCCTAATTTCAGTGCTGAGAAGTATATAGAGAGTATGTTGTATGTATCAGCCCCAAAGCAAATAGAGAAATACAGGAATTACATTTACATTCTAGGAAACCAAACCTGGAGGCAAGAGATAACTTGAGTAAGGACAGTTTGAATTAACAACTAGTCAAATACACTATAAGCAACCTCGATAGCTTATAGCAACACCCAAGACAGTTGGGGCAGTTTGAATTAACAACTGATCACACATACACAAATAGACTATAACCAACCTTGACTCCTTCAATTGCCCTGTTTTCACCATTCTATACAGTGTGCAGCTATCAGGGTAAGTGATGTAATGGAATATTGTGCTATTTTTTTTCATGCTGGCCAATGGTCATGTCAATGGCAAGCACGTAGCTTTGACAGAAATATCCATATGACATCAGAATGCTAGTGAATTGGTGCAAGGTGTGCATACAAATGTGACCATGCAATTAATTTCTGTAAGGTAACCGAATTCCTTTCAATTCTGGTTTGCAGTGTTCTTTTCAGTCTCCATACTGAAACTATTTAATTCATGTGATCAGTGCTATTTCCACCATTTTTTTTGTGAAACTGGAACTATATATTTAGTTGTGATCAGTGTGCTATTTTCAGTCTTGAGTAAGTGGAACTATTTAATCCTGTGATCAGTGCTATTGCCACCACTTTTATGAAATTGAAACTTTTTTTTTTGTATGCAAGTATAAACTCTTTCCACTATTTTTTTTTTGAAGTGCTATCTGTCACTGCCTCTATTTCTTGTCAGCATGTTGGTGCTAGTCTTTCTGTTGTTCAGCTATCTACAGCCAATCATGGGCATGAAACAATGGTGGAGGAGGTATTACAATCATATTTGGTCGGGCAAAAGTTTTGGCATCAAAGTAATTAGGTACTAACTGATAGGTTGTGTTTTCATCTGGGTGAATGTTTCTTCTGTTCAGTTCGTACAATGCTTCATTATTTACAATTTATGTTTCATTGTGTTTAGTTCTTGCATTACTGTAAAATTCCCGGCACTACTATGCAACCGAGGACCACCGATGCTGCCGCATCAACCAGGGCTTAATCCATCTGCTACTATAGGCAGAAGGGTCTGGACCCCAATGCCCACCACCCGTCATGCGCGCCCGTGTATTGTTGCAAAAGCAGAGTTTAAAAGTTATTCTAACTTAGCGCATGTTTATTTCAGCTTATAGATTATATAATCTGAATTATAATCTAAATTATATAATCTACATTATAATATAAACATATTATAATCTATATGTAGTTGTTTGGTAGTCTAGATTATACAAATTTAGATTATTAATAAAGACAGTAATGCCCTTATTTGTTTATTTGAGGTGAGGAAAGAAGGATGACATATATTGTAATTTCTATTTACATAACCATGGGTAGTGGGTCTTTTACCAAAATAATCTCAAATAAGCTACTCTTGAGGAGATTATGAGATTATCATAATCTGGGCTTTAGATTATATAATCTGTTGGGGGCCTTCGTCCTCCGAAGGTCCTCAAAAACATGATTTGACAATATTTTCCAAGTGGATTATATGAACAGGTATCTTTGGACTCAGAATTATGAACATTGAGTACGGTCAGGACGAAGCCTAAGCCAGACGAAGGGGGACTGAGATGAAGGACGGGCTGATTACCAAGCTGTACGAAGGATGGTGCACAGCCGAAGCTGTGCGCAGGAAAGCTTCGTCGCGATAGCAGGAAGGGGAACCGACTTAAAGATAAAAAAGACTACTTAGACCTTGACAGATTCCCATAAGTCATTAACAAATGTAATGGGCATGAATGTAATTTTACATAGGCTGCGTCCCACGTCTATAAATAGATGAACAGTACTCCCGTACTGTTCACGTTGATCTGGCATTTGCTCTTGCGTCATCCTTGTACTTTTGCCTTCCCGCAAACCGAAGGTACACTTGTAATCTAAAGTCATTTCCATTTTCATATGATAACAAAATAGAAATGATATGATAATGATATTTGGATGTTTATATTATTTTTTATGTTGCATGTGATATCTTCGTCATGGTTTATTATGCTTACGAAGATATGTTGTTTGTGACTTTCGTCCGGAACACATTATATCCCGAAGGGATATAATGTCTAAAAGGACGAAGGGCTTTATCATTTAACATTTTCTGTGTTGCCTTGTTCTTAATTCATAGCATTTGAGAATAAGTCACCAACATTGGCGCCCACCTCCGGTGAACTCACTTCCACTTTGAGTTTTTTGAACATCTTCGGAAGCCATAGACCCTCGCTATGGCGCCGAAGAAAGCTTCAGCGACTGGGGCTGCAGCTCTGCAGCCGCTGGACCCCAACCAGGAGACTGTCTCTCTTCGGGAGGCTCGAAGCCAGAAGAGGAAGGCCGTCAGCCCGACACTTCAGGAGGATGAGCTAGACCAAGAGATCAGGGATATGGAGATGCTTCATCAACAGGTGCAGAGGAAGAAAGAAAAGATGGCCAGGCTAGCTGAGCTGCAAAGGCAGATAGACGAAGCTTCTGAAGAAGTTCGCCATCTTACTCACGACGAGCAGAACAGAAGGCCTCAACAAAAAGACCTTCATCAGGAAGGCTTCTTCAACGAAGATGACTGGTATGATAATTTCCATCATGGAAATTTTGTTTTCGATGATGCTTCTCCCCTGTCCGCTGAGCTGCAGGCTACACCTTGGCCTCCGTCCTACAAGCCGCCCCAGCTTCCCATGTTCGATGGTCATTCAGACCCGAAGCAGTTTTTGATGAGCTACGAAGCAACGGTATCTTCGTATGGTGGCAATGCTGCAGTCATGGCAAAGTCTTTTGTTATGGCTGTCAGGAATGTTGCTCAGACCTGGTATTCCTCCCTTCGACCAGGAACGATCACTTCATGGCAAAAGCTGAAGGACATGTTGTTAACCAGCTTTCAAGGGTTTCAGACGAAGCCAGTCACTGCTCAAGCCTTGTTCCAGTGCACTCAGGATCATGAAGAATACCTTCAGGCGTATGTCAGAAGGTTCTTGCGTTTGAGGGCGCAGGCACCAACGGTGCCCAATGAAATTGTCATCGAAGCCATGATCAAGGGGCTTCGTCCTGGACCTTCAGCTCAATACTTTGCTAGGAAGCCTCCTCAGACTTTGGAGAAGCTGCTCCAGAAGATGGACGAGTACATTCGTGCCGACAATGATTTTCGCCAGAGAAGGGAGGAGGCTTTCAGATTTTCTGAAATGACCAGGGGCTTCGGGGGAAGATTCTATCCGAGGCATGTCAGGTCCATCCACAACTCTACTCAAAATGATGATAAGGGGAGTCAGCAGAACAGGCCGCAGTGCTCCTCACAGGCTTCGGGGCAACAGCAAACTTAGTGCGCAAGAGCTAAAAATTTAGTAAGCGGGAGCAGATGGCAAGAAAGCGTACCAAACAAATTGTGGCGGGCCTCTATTTATACACTCGATATAACGGAAACTGTGTGGTCCCGCGTGTCAGTGACTTTTGCTATTCTAGCAAAGGGAAGGTGTTTTTTTCGGACCTTCGGCTTAAGGCCTTCGTCCATATCGCAATCTGAATTTATCATTAACAAATTAATATTGCGAGGGGCTACTGTTGGGGGCCTTCGTCCTCCGAAGGTCCTCAAAAACATGATTTGACAATATTTTCCAAGTGGATTATATGAACAGGTATCTTCGGACTCAGAATTATGAACATGGAGTACGGTCAGGACGAAGCCTAAGCCAGACGAAGGGGGACTGAGATGAAGGACGGGCTGATTACCAAGCTGTACGAAGGATGGTGCACAGCCGAAGCTGTGCGCAGGAAAGCTTCGTCGCGATAGCAGGAAGGGGAACCGACTTAAAGATAAAAAAGACTACTTAGGCCTTGACAGATTCCCATAAGTCATTAACAAATGTAATGGGCATGAATGTAATTTTACATAGGCTGTGTCCCACGCCTATAAATAGATGAACAGTACTCCCGTACTGTTCACGCTGATCTGACATTTGCTCTTGCGTCATCCTTGTACTTTTGCCTTCCCGCAAACCGAAGGTACACTTGTAATCTAAAGTCATTTCCATTTTCATATGATAACAAAATAGAAATGATATGATAATGATATTTGGATGTTTATATTATTTTTTATGTTGCATGTGATATCTTCGTCATGGTTTATTATGCTTACGAAGATATGTTGTTTGTGACTTTCGTCCGGAACACATTATAATGTCTAAAAGGACGAAGGGCTTTATCATTTAACATTTTCTGTGTTGCCTTGTTCTTAATTCATAGCATTTGAGAACAAGTCACCAACATAATCTAAACTCATAATCTAGGTGTTTGTTTATCTATTGGATTATTTGCGCTGGATTACATAATCTAGAGAGATTATAATCCGAAACAAACAGGGCCTTAATATAATACTAGTTAGGTGCCCGTACGTTGTAACGGCTCACAACTTACAAATCTAAATGAGCATAGCCTAATACATACATTTAAACTGTGTTCAGCCGCTTAGTCATATGGTTTACACTCTACACTAAGTGGAGTTTAAATATAAAGATGAGGATAGATAAGCTGTTAAAGATAGTATTAGAACAAGTAACTAAAAACAAACAATTGTATTCTCTAGCAAATTAAATTCCCTTCTTTTTGTGACAACTCTCTCACTTTCAAACCAAAATGAACTATTTAAATCAGTTATAGGGCAGTAAGAGATGACATGGATAACAAGGAACTCATAATACAATGATCTTCTTTATAAATGGTCAGAGCATCCATGGATATGTGATAATGGAGTGGCTACTCATCCAACTGCTCTTCTTGGCTCTTCTTGTATCGGCAAATTGCCTGCAGTGAATAAATCAAAGAAATTGGCTCTACATGTGTGTTTATATGCCATGGAGAAGTTAATTCTGTTTTTGCATTCAGCTGCAGTTGCAAAACATGGGGGAAATCAAGGAAAATTGTGCCCTTCTTTGCATCATGTGATATCAAGATTGAATCCAGTCATGAGATATCTTCAAAAATAAACTGTAGAAATAAGGTTGTCATAACTTACAAACTTCCTTCATCAAACTTAAAAAGGAACATGAAGTACAAGGAATATCACATTCAGTCTACATGTTCACTATACGGCTATACTGTGTTATACTTTGGTTGTTTCCTATCTCGGTAGATGAATACATTGAAGCTCACAAATCACATAAATATCCTGATGAATAGACCAACTCTAGTTGATTTTCATGATTGTTTCCCCTACAGTGTATTCATGTAGAATATTTATTTCTTACATGATCTATCTATGGAGCTTAGGAAGGAGCTGCTTGTGTGTTTCCGTGAAAAGTCAATAGCAGTAATATTTTTAGACTTCCATGCTAGAATCTAGATATGCAAGATGATGTCGAGGACCCCTCTGAAGATGTTGACCTCGATGATGGACTTGATCCTGCAATGAAAGAAGAGCTTAATAGGTTTTGTGAACTTAGAAGTGAACTAAATGTACTTGATTCTTGGAACATGGATTGAGATATTGCACACATTGTTTATTCATTATACCTTTGATCACATTTATCTCTTTCATACAGTTTAGTTCAAACCTGAATCTCAAACTTGCCAGAGTGCATACCCTCCCGAGAAGCATTTTTCTAATTACGCTAAAGCTTGAACAACTTAAAAATTGATAACATTGCAAAGCTTACATTGATATGCATAAACCAATCACTAACAGGATCAATTTGTTCTATGGACAAACATGTCATGGTTACCCTATATTGTTTAGAGAAACAAGAAAGTGATATGCGACAATCTGAGACTGCACCTTGACTCTTTGCAGCTAGATGTCGCGATATGGTGCAGAGTGGAGGCTTCGCCCCCATCGCCGAGGTCGGCGTCCTCGTCCACCATGGGGAGGGGAGCAGTGGCGCGTCGGGAAGCTGGTTCGATCGCCACTGCCTCTTCGTACACAGAAGTATATAGGAAACACCTAGCAGCTCCTAAGGCCAATTACCATATAATAATTTGAGGGATGTTTCCATGTAGTATTAATTATATAGATTTATATGAGATAATCAAAACCTAAGACTGAACCTTGACTGAGATCTGAAGTTTCAGCCAGCTGCAACCTTCTGTTTCTGCCTGATTCATCGGGCTATTAACTTCAAGCTTTCCTTCCTCTTCAGTGCCTACAATTTCAGACGACAATTCTTCTAGATGCTATAATGCCATCATCCTACGCATCTGAATTTGATGGAGATTAAATGGTGCATGTTGTCCATATAATTTAGTAAAGAAATATGTCACAATCACAATTCAGAGGTGGACAAGCAAACGTGCAATACAACTTCAGGCCAAATAGAAAAAAGTAGTGATGATTTTCATACAAAAAGGCAAAGGCAAATTGATGCTTGATCAATCAGTACCATGGGGAAGCGAACTACTTCGCGTTGACAACGGCACAGAAGGTGGCGCTCACCTCCTCGTCTTAAAAGTGCTCGCCCAGGCACTTCTTGTGGAGGCTCTCCTCCACGTTCATGAGCCTCAACCTCCATAGCAATCTTATCTTCCTCATTATGTTGAAGTAACATTAGTCAAATACAACATATATAAAAAAATAATAATACAAAAGTAGAAAAGAATATGAATATAATAATACAAAAGAAGAAAAAAATATTATATCCATAAATATAGTTCTTGTGTTTTCTGTCCACATGAAATGTATCTTCATCATGATAACCCAATCTTTTAGGGGATGCGAGGAAGCTTTCAAATCCGACAACTTGAGGGATGCCAAATTTTTACCGTGGATTTGAGATGTGCTAGCAATAATATTTGACAAACAGCTAGAACCAGATGATTGACTGTGAAATGTATAGCTAGGTGCCTCCTCAACTCCATGGATAAAGTGTGATCAAGCCATAACTATACATTTCTAAAAAAATCAAAGCATGGATGAGTAAAATATCAATGGATTCTAAACCAATTTCTTTGATACACATTCGCTTCTAATAAGCATGTAGTTAGCTGTAAATGTGTGGTGATCCAACACAGTAAAGAAAACAGATGCTGCTAGGTGAATAGAAAACACAAACCTTTGCTAAAGAGCACTTCTTTAACAGCCTCTTGCTTCTAGCACAAATCTGAGAAATTGTTGTTTTAATTCCTTGCTGGGAAGCCCAACTTTGCAGCTCAATTTGTGCAGCTACCACAAGCGCAACACAGAAATTGTGGAAAGGATTAGTGTTGATCATAATGTTCTCCATATATGGGCTCACAATCATCATTTGTTTTAGCTTCATTCTTGAAATAGCCTTTAGTTACATTTGGACCCCAATGAAAACTTCTCCCCGAGGCATTGGTAAATCAACGGTCAAGTATCCACCCTCAGGCCAGTCAATCAACTAAAAATACAGTGGCCGATGTCTGAAAGGTTGCCTCGCTCTAAAAGACTAACTAAAAAGCTATCACACTTTTAGTCTAAAAAGCTATCATAGTTTCAGTTTGTCGAACTCTAAAAAACTATCACATTAGAATCAACTTTTAACTCTCTGACATTTTTAACTGTAAGACAACTAAAACTCTTAAAACTACTATTCTTAATATTAGAGTTGCCTATTAAATCTTAGAAGACTCTAAAAACTACTATTTACCGATTCTCCAGCTTCCATTAGTTGACCCTTTAAAAGATCGAATTTCTCTTGTGTAAGTTTGTTCAGTACACAGCATAATTAAGACAAATTAAACAAAACATAATGGAGAAATAAGGAACTGGGAAGTTTTACTCTATAAGGCAAACAACACACTAAAATAACCGAGCAGGAAGGTAAATCATTGAATTATCCACCCTTTCACCGTTTTGAAGACTCTTTGTTTCTCCGAGAGATTTCCTCTTTGGGATGACCAGGGCACTTTAGCCTTAAAAAGAGCAGTGGTAGGTCCAACCTGAAATTTTGTAAAAAGAACATGGCAATTTTGATATGTAAGCTATTTGTAATTTGGATCCGCATTTTCAGTCTACATCATTTGAAAATGACAAAACAAATTAAACAAAAAAATGACCACACCCTGTAGAGTATAAAGGTTGTGAAGACAAGAACTTGAAATGTTAATAATCACATTCCATATGACATACTATTGCCTGGCTAAAAGCAAGGCGCCTTCTCATCAGGGAGGCTGCGGGCAGTACTTCACACGCTTATCCCATCGATGATTGCAACCATGTCAGCTGAGACCCACAGCTTCCAAGGCTTCCACCATGTTGATAATCTATACAAGGAAGGCCTCAGGCTGAAGTTGGGTCTCCAGGAGCACCTGTTCCAGAAAATACACTTGTTCAGAAGATTCAGGAATCAAGTGAGGGGATGCTTCGCTATAATACACCTAGAATTCTTTCCAGTAAGTAAAATATATCGCCGTTTTGGCTTTGGACTGGTGTGCCAATGTCAGATGTTCTTCAGATTCAAGTGCCTTCATGTTCAGACAATGCTCATACTTCGATTATGAGAGGACAAGTTTGCATGGCTCCATGACGATGAGTTTGCTCGACAGACTGTGGCAGGAATAAACCCAGTTAGCATCACCAGGCTCACGGTAATGAACTTAAAACATTACTATGCACATAAGTAAACATATTGCTAACATCTATTCAGCCCCAGTAATACATTGCCTTCTTACACAGTACTACTTTACTGAGTGGTTATTTGAAAACAGATTTTCCCACCAGTAAGCAAGATGGATCCTGCAATCTATGGCTCGCCAGAATCATCGATCACAGAAGCGCACATCACTGGACAGCTCAATGGACTCACAGTACAACAGGTAACTTCAGTATGATGAACTCTTGAAGCGAGGAAGACGGATATGATGAGGAGGAAGGGAGACATGCCACTGGCGCAGGGAGACATTGCTACATGGTCAAGAATAGGACATGAAAGAACAAAGTACATGCAAACTAAAACTGGTTATTAGGATCCAGAATTGCATCTGAAGAAACTATGGTGCTGTGACAGTTGCTAATACTGACCAGGCCTCTTTGGACACCATCGGGCTTGATGGCGATGAAGGTACGCTCCATCTAGAATCACAGCAGAGGACTGTTGTGAGCTTGAGAAAAAGGGAGAAAAATTCTTTGCATGGGAGCCCACTCTCAATCAGTTTGAGTTGGACTACCCTGCCTGACATATAGGCACCATGGTGATTGCTCCAGTATTATTGGACCACACCAGAAAGCATGAAAAATAAAAATAAAAGGAAGAGGATGAGGGATCTAGGGTATTGTACCTCTGCAGCATGAGCCTCTTGGTCCTGATGTAGATGGGAGGTGGCCGTCGACTGCAGTGAGGATTTTGGGGTGAGGATGGCTCTCGGCCTGAATAGGTGATCCACCTGCAAGAATAAAGCGAATCGTCCTCCCAAGATTGCACGAACCTTTCTAAAGACAAGCACCACAAAAGCTTCTCTAGTCTCCACACACCAAAGCAGCTTCCATTAACAACAGCTAGACTATGGCTATAGGAAATATCAAATAATCTCTTCACTAACTCTCCTTTTACATCAACCTGAATTCATCTAAGCATGAAATAAATAGAACAGTTTGCAAGAACATGAAAGACCACAAAAGACAAAGTATGAGCTAACTGTAACGAATAACATTACATTTTTTCGTACACTATCACGGACACGATCAAGTATAGCAGGTACAGCAGTCATTAAAATTGGCTTTAGTACAAAAGCATCACCTTGCGTCGCAAGCGGGGCGTGCAGGTGGTGGCAATAGCCAAGCGCGGTCCATTTCTTGGAGATGGGGCCTGACCCTCGTAGCACCAAATCATCTCCTCGTCCTCCTCTAGTCCTTATTATGAGTACAGTTTTACATTTAATAGGATATAAAATAGTAAGCATATGCGGATTTTGGTTTATAAAAAATTATTTGCAATTTGTCATTCAAGTTGAATTAAAAACCAAACCGTTTATGTGATATATATCAATGTTCCTTTATAGCTTCCATGTTCTCCTTAAGAACATCAGTAACAGTAGATTTATTTTGCTCAATGGAAATAAACCTTTAACAGATTCAGTACTTAAGCTTCTAAAGAAAAAAAATGAGTGTATAACTTATGTGTTCTTTATCCAATGGAATTTAGATATTTCTAAAACAGATTGAAGCATCAAAGGGTACCTTAAATAATTTAATAGGTGTAGGAGCAAAATCCTAAAAAGGTAATGGAACAGAACTATCAGTAGAACATCATGCAAGGGGATTGTATTAGCCACAATGGCAGCTATATATTCCATAGCATTCAGATATAAATATTTATGGATGTTTAGTATTTGCACCAACTCATGCTGGTGTCTCACCGGGGGATTTACCAGACCGGAAGATGGTGAAAACATGAACCATGTTGGCAAAGGAAACGTGGACAGATGGCTCCATATGCTCATGGATAACCAACAAGAAGATCATGCTGCGTACCATTCTTCAGACGAACACGATAATGACGAGGAGAATGCTTCGGATGAGTAGCGAACGCAGAGCCGGGTTGACGAAGAGAGCTGCAGAAATGGGATAACTGAATATTCTGATGAGATCGTCGAGGTCGAGGACGAGATTGTTTCTGACCAGGGAGCAGAAAGAGGGAGGAACAGCTTTGGAATTAAAGACAGAGAGGAAAAGAAGATTTGGTTCCATAGGACTGACAGCACCTGGGGTTTCCGGTCACTGCCATCATCACCCTCCATGATCCTGGGAATGAGAAAAGGTGTGGAACGCATGGCTGTCGACGATGACCGCAAATATGGCTATGAGGATTCAGTGTCTAGAAGCAGCACTAAGTTTCCGCGCCCAGCAGCCTGTGCAGCTGCGCCTCGACGCTAGAGCCCAAGACGTCGCCCACGAACCTATACACCTGAGCGAAGCGCAGGTCGTCCGGAGACAGGGGGAACTGAACAGTCTCGACGTCGACGACCAGGACCGAGGCACCATTGTCAGCGCACCAGATGTATATAGATAAAATGTTGATCTGTGTTCAACCAAACCAGATGTATATAGATAAAATGTTGATCTGTGTTCAAACCAACATTGCACTATTCAGCAGGATTGGTTCTGGGGGCTAATTTGAAGCAAGATTTAAGTCTCATGAAAGGAGCTAATTTGAAGCAGGATCTTGTTTCCATCATTTTTTGTGCTATCAATAGTCTGTAGTTGTGGATGCTTAAAGTTAGTGTGCATATATTAAATTTAGTGGGCAACTGAATCGCTTGGCTAAATGATTCTGACAAAGAGCTTCACATGAATAAAAAAACAAACAAACTGAATCACTTAAGTAATGCAAAAACGATTCAGTTATAAGCCACAGAAAAAGTTGAGACTACAGCCAGGAAAGGACCTTGTGCTAGCAAAATCCCTAACGCTACTGCCCCTACCAGCTGCCGCAAGCCAACCTCATCAGCAAGCTACCGTAGAACAGTGTTCACCCATGGCTTCAGCCTGTTACCACTGGAACACTTCTAAATACTGATGAAGCTGCCATATTAAATAAGGGAAACTGAAATGGCTGGATTGTTGCATGAAAGCAGTAAATATTTCAACAACAAAAAAACTTGTGTTGAAACAATAAGTCAACCCATTGATCGATGTACTTCAGAAGTTCATAATATATAGGGTAAAGTGTTTCAGTTAGAGTCACCCTGATGTCAGATGACTGAAGACATTTTGAAATTGAAATTGTCATCTGTTCTTTTATGACAGCAATTCAAGTGGCGTTCAGCGTCAACTGCTGGTCAGAAGAAAGAGAAGGTGTAGGCGTACCTAAGATGAGCTGGTTGTTGTTGAATCGGGAGAGTGGGATGGGGTCCGTGCGTGGGTGCTTGCCCGTGCAGGCAGTACGACGCTTGTCTCCTCCCCCAGCGCCCCGCGGAGGCGCGAGCACGGCCACGAGAAGGTGAGGCCCGAGTCCCTGAGGTCCAGCGCCACCGCGCCGGAGCCAGCGCCGCCGCGCCGGAGCCAGCGCCGCCACGAGGGAGAGGAGCTATGAGAAGAGTACCGGCGACCGCGACGACACGAAGAACCAGTAGAAGTCAAGGTTGGCGGGAGTACCTGGGCCTGCGGGGCAGAGGAGGAGGAGGGAGGAGTTGGTGTAGAGATCGATGGCAGCGCCGACGGCGTGCTCGCCCGCGAGGATGATCTTGCCGGGCGCGCGGGCGTGCACTTCCAACGGGCCCCGATGCTCCGCCGTGCCAGCGACTGGATCCATGGCAGGGCACTGGGTACGCCGCCGCCGCCTCAACGCCACCACGCTGCCGCCGCGCCAGTTCGTCACTGCGAGACAAAAGACACGTGCGTCGCTTCCCCTGGGCCGGTTGGCCGTGTCCGGCCGTTGCTGTTCTGTTCCTATTTCTTGGCAACTCCGCCCGTTTCACCTCCGGCGGCCCGACAGCGACGACGCCAGTAGATAGACCTCCCTGGCCACCTCCGGCCTCTGCAGCGGCGAGGAGGGTGGGGTGGCCTCCCTGTCCGGGCCCAGGCTCGGGCCGCTGCTCCCCTCGTCCTTATCGACGCTCAGAGAGGGGAGACGGGGCGGCTATCTCGGGGCTCGAGAGGGGATTGGATCGCGCCGCTCTGCACGCCGAGGAGAACTGTATACTGGGGGAGTGGATCGCGCCGAGGAGTGGATCGCAGTGGACCGGGATGGGCGGGCACGGCCGTGGATCGCGGCGAGGAGCAGATGGGTGAGGGAGTGGATCACGCCGATGGAGAAGGGAGTGAATCGCGCCGAGGAGGAGAAGGGAGTGGATCGCGGCGAGGAGGAGAAGGGAGTGGATCGCGCCGAGAGTGGATCGCGGACCTTCCATCCGTGGCCTCAGGCAGAACCGTGCGCCAGCAAAAACTGTGAACGCCTACACTAAGACCTTATAGAGTAGTAATAGATAAGGAGAATTCTAGTTACCACAACCAGTTAATCACAACTTTATGTCTATTACAAAATGTTGGCTCCCAATCAAGTGGAATCTGTGTACTTGATAATCCAGTATAGAAGCCAAGAATAAGGACTAAAAGAAGAGAAAAGAATTCATCAATGTAACTAGAATTCATCAATATAGAATTCCAGCAGCAATGTGAAAGGGTGAAAAACGTTAAAGAAAGGGAAAAAGAGGAGCAGAGGGAAAGACAAAAGAAAAGAAAAGAAAAGAAATGCACGTATTGAACGGTTCGATATTGCAGGCGCAAATGCAGAAAAAAGATGTGGAACTCTAGCTTTAACCTTTAACTAAACAGTAGGAATGACACATAAAAACAAAAAACGAAGAAATTAAATTTCAATATATTTTTTAGAGGAAACGCTTGGCGGACCGTGATAGCTGAGACATAGACAGGCAGCAGAATACTATAGAAAACGGCCCCCACGTCGCTCACTCCGCGGGCGACACGGGCGGCAACTCCGCCACCACCACAACACACGCCGCTTCCTCCTTGCTTCAGCCTCGCCGTCGCCAGAGCAGACTATCGGGAATCCGTGCAGATGCGAGGATGGCGACGGCGAGGCCATGGCCGCGGGACCTCGCCCTCTGCGTCCCCTGCTTGGCTTGGCCGCCGCGCTTGGAACCAGATCCGGTGGCGCACGTGCTCCGTGGGCTGTGGGCCATGCCAGCGTCGGAGCTGCCTTTGTTCGTGGGGCGTGGTGCGGCATGGAGTTAGCCGCTGCCGGTCGGGGTGGTCGATGGCTGCAGAAGGTTGGCCTTGGGGCGGTAGTCAGATCCAGAGATCCGGTGGCCGGATTTACCGTCCCTGAGGCCGATGCCGGTTGTGGAGCGCCGGCAGGCGAGCTCCCCATGGTGGTGCGGGGCACTGAGGAGCGGAGGAGGTGAGGTGTGCTATGGCCTCCTCGTGGGTTCCGCGAGGCCTAGTTTGGGGCTACGGTCGTCAGATCTGGCTCCTCGGTGGTGGTGTGTGGCAACAACAAGTGGGCAGCAGTGGCCCCGGCAGCGACTGTGGGGTTTGTGCGTCAGGGCGGCGGCAGAGGTAGCTTGCTTTTGTCCCGGGGGCCTCGCTTGGCATTGTGCTGGGGTTTTCTTGGGCGAAAGCCTTGGCGACGGCGACGTCCCTAGGCGCCGCTTCCCCTGTTGAGGGCGTCGTGCTTCCCAGCACTGTCTTACATGGGCGAAAGCCCCGTCCATTTCGGACCGGCGACGGTGGCGTCCCCGACGTCACTCCCTTCCTCTGGCGGGGGCAGGACAGAGGATCATTTTGGAAGTCTCGCTGGTGAAGAATCGGAGCTATCTCGAGTAGGGTGTCTCGTGGCTTGGCAACGACGGCGCGCCGCATTCTTCCTCCTCTTGTGCCGATGTTTGTAGTCGTCGTCGTTTTTCATTTAGCCTTGTGCTGTCTGTCTTGGGGAGTCGGAGCTGCTCGTCACTTGTGTTGAGCTCGGTAACGATAACTCAAGATGTGTATTGTGTGGGGGTTACTGTTGTCTGAGTTGTTTGTGTGCCCTGTGTAGGTTTTGGTCCGATTTCCTTAAAACTGGATCAATTTCTCATTAGATTAAAAAAAAGAAACAGGCAGCCTCCTGGCTAAACCTTTTTTTCTCTCTCTACTTTACGTGAAAAAAAGGCAAATGTATGTTCATATGCCCCTTTTGTTGTTTATGGATTTTAGGAGCCGGTGGGCCCACTTGTGGTAATAGGGTATGGGCGTTTCTACGAGCTAGAGTCCACGTGTCGGTAAGCAGTCAGCCAGCCAGGGATCTAGATGATAGATGATGAGGACGTGGCTGTCGGTGTTTTCTAGCACCCTGCACGCTAGCCGGTGATCTTTCATTGGACGGCATCTGTAATTTTGAACGACGTGGACGCATGTGGGTCAAGTTTTGCTACCACGGTTAATATATAGAAAAAATAGAATAGACATACCTGAAAACTACATTTATATGTTACTTAATATATGATTAGTCTAAAACAAATTATATTTTAGAATAGAGGGTATTATACTAAAGATGTGGTATACTTTATTAGACTTGGGATTAAGCCCTTGTTTGAAAACTCTAGAGATAATATTTAGCAACTAAAATTAGTTATAGATGTTCTAAATACCTTAGCTAATACATCAACTAATTGTTAGCTAACTTACGGCTAACAATTAGTTCATCAGTTATCTCAACCTAGCTAATAATTTATTAGTTGACTAACTATTAGCTCTAAAAGTTCTAAATAGAACCTAAATAAGGGTCTGTTTGGGTCCCACGTGGTAAATTTTAGCATGATTAAAGTTTAGTATATCTTGAGAAGCTAAACTACTATTGGGTGATAAACTTGAGCACTTCACTTTTAGCATCTTTTAATGCTCCTGTTTGAATCTCTAAATGCTAAAATTTAACTAAAAGTATAGTGCTAAATTTTAGTGTCATGGATCCAAACATGCCCTAAGGCAGAGTACTCATTAATTACTAGTCAGTTAATTATTAATTCTGACTAATATTAGTTACTAGTCAGTTAATTACTCATGTATGAAGTAATCACCTGTCTGAAGTGTGGTGCTAAAGTTCTGAATTATCACATGTCTGAAGTTGCTATCGCGCGCCAATCCAGAGATAGGGTCACATCGATAAGATCAACAGTCAATCAATTCGAAGCTCGGTAACCAGTCCTTTTATTATTTAAAACTGGTTCCAAGTACGTTGGGTATATCAATCTTACTATTGATCATTGCCGGCTCTTATTAAATATAACCTTCAATATATATTTCTATATATGAAAGACGGAGGGAAAGCTCGCCAACCATGCTGCCACGTCACCTTTTTTCGTTTCCGTCGTTGGATCGTACATCAGTGGCCAACACCAAAGATATCCCAGAAAGCTTCTGGAGATTTCGCGCATTTTTTATTCAGCCACACGATCGTGCTCGAACGGTCCACCAATACGACGCGAGGGTTCCAGACAACGAGGGTTCTAGACGGTAGACGAATGGTCGATTTGAAAAAGAGAAGCCCTGTCGGCGCCTCGCCGTCGGCACTAGAAGTAGAAGGCAGCCGCCGCCGTCACGCCCGAGGACAGTGACGACCCCCCTCCACCTTCTTCCCTCTCCAGTCCCCACACAGTCTTCTTCTTTGTCTCGCCGCTTCCCATAGTTAGTAACTATCCTCCTCCATCATGCTTCCTCAGATTAAGCGAGGCGAGCAGCGACCGCAAGGAACTGCAGGTGTGTGCTGCCGGACACATCCACTGGATCTGGCGCGTCGACGACCGAAGCCGGGAGAACAGCCGCTGAAGCCAAAGGAAAGCAACGACGGAAGGGTGCACAAAAAAAGAAATTAAAAGCCTATGTTGTCTTCTTCGTGAGACTCACCGCTAATGCAGTTTTTAGTGCTGCCTAAAGAAATGGAAAGCCTGTGTTGTACGCTGACGCTGCCCATGGTGCCAGACTCCTTCATGCCCGCTCCCCATCCTTGCTTGCTCCGGAATGCTCGATATGATGTACGACTTACTGATCTACTACTATTACAATATTTGCTTTTTTTGTTCCTAGCTGAGCTATGTGAATCATGTGTGCTACCAGCAGAGTTTAGTTCCTACTCCCACCCTCATCTCTCAGCTTGCTCTGCTCTGTTGTGTCATCTCCTTTTTCTCTATTCAATTCAGGAAACTGTTTTTGTTTGGTTGTAATTTGTGCACTGCTTTTCCATTCAGATATACATGGGCTCCTTACCACTTGCCTCTCTGCTTCTGAAAGGGAATTAGGCTTACACCTAGTTCCTAAATAATTTTGGTGGTTGAATTGCCCAACACAAATAATTGGACTAACTAGTTTGCTCTAGTGTATAAGTTATACAGGTGCCAAAGGTTCACACTTAGCCAATAAAAAGACCAAGTTGTGGATTCAACAAAGGAGCAACGAGGCAACCGAGGGCACCTCTGGCTGGAGGCACCGGACTGTCCGGTGTGCACCGGACAGTGTCCGGTGCGACCAGAGCACTCCAACTCAAACTCTTCGCCCTCGGGATTTCTCGGAAGCCGGCGCGCTATAATTCACCGGACTGTCCGGTGTGCACCGGACATGTCCGGTGCTCCAAGGAAGCGCGGTCTCCGGAACTCGCCAGCCTCGGGTTCGCGCGGCAGCCGCTCCGCTAAAATTCACCGGACTGTCCGGTGTGCACCGGACTGTCCGGTGTACCAGCGGGGCAACGGCTACTTCGGCGCCAACGGTCGACTCTGACAATAAAAGTACACGCGGCAGAGGCAGAGCAGAGGATCAGAGAGGCACCGGACTGTCCGGTGTGCACCGGACTGTCCGGTGCCGCATGAGGACAAAGCCTCCAACGGTCGACCAGCTCCATCCCCAACGGCTATTTGGTGACGTGGCTGTCGCACCGGACATGTCCGGTGTGCACCGGACTGTCCGGTGCGCCATCGAACAGACAGCCTTTTCCAACGGCTAGATTTTGGTTGGTGGCTATAAATACCACCCCAACCGGCCACTTCAAGGGTGGGAGCCCAAGCAACATTCCAAGTCACTTAGTTGACATACTCAAGCCCTCCCAACCACATATATTCATTGATCCATCCTATACACAAGATTTAGACCACTACATACAACACAAGTGCCACAAGATAGAGAGCAAGCAAAAGAGAGCTACTCATTTGAGTTTAGCATTAGTGCCTTGTGAGATTCATTGAGAGATAGTGTGTGCTTCATCTTGGTGTTCATTTGCGCGTGGAGTTGTGACTCCCATTCAAACTTCCTCCAAAGTTTTGGAGGCTTGTAAAAGCTAGCAAGAGACACCAAAGATTGTGGTGATCCTTGTGGGATCAAGAGTGATCCTTGAGAAGAAGAAGAGCTCGCCGATCCTTGTGTGATCGGGGGAGAGAGGGAAAGGGTTGAAAAAGACCCGTCCTTAAGTGGACTCCTCAACGGGGACTAGGCCTTCGAGGGCCGAACCTCGGTAAAACAAATCACCCGTGTCCATTGTGTTTTTTGCTTGTGATTTGTTTGTTTCCCTTGCTCTAAGTTTTTCTTGCACCTTTATTTGCTAATATCATTTGGTGTTGCTTCAAGTTAAATTCCCATTTAGTGAAGCAACACGTTGCAAGAAAGAACTTGTCCTAGTGCTCTTCTCATCTAAGGCTTCTTGCTTTGTTATTCCATAACTTACTAGTTGTATTGTTTTATCACTTCCGCATTATTTAGCAATACTCTTTTCAAGCAAGAACTTAGTTTCTATTCTCCGATATTTGTATATCTTGTTCTAACCACTAATCAAGGGATCTAGTTGGGGGATAAAGTTTTAATTTTCAGGTTTCGCCTATTCACCCCCCCCCTCTAGGCGACTTTCAATTGGTATCAGAGCAAGGCACTTCATCTTGAGTCTAACAACTCGAAGTGATGGCTCGTAGAAGATCCCAAAAGAACAAGAAGACTCCTCCATCGAACGTAACTCAAAAAGAGGTAACTCTTGAAATATTACTTGATGATTGTTCTAATTATGATTCATGGTCTACTAGTGTGATAAATGCCTTTAGAACCATAGATCCACGACTAGAACAAATTATAGACAAGAGTATTTTTTCCTCTAATTTCAATGGAAAAATTAATTCCGAGGAGGATCAAAGATGTTATCGCTTAAACTATCTAGCTTTTGACATCTTAACTAATTCTCTTAGTAGAGAAGATTATCATGCCTTCATATCAAACTATGACGAATCTTTCTATGATGCGCATGATATTTGGACTAGAATTAAAAACAAATTTGATGAGTTCAAACATGATAGTTCATTTGATGCTTCTACTTCCTTTAGTCTTTGTGATACTAACCCTTGCAAGGAAGAAGAAGAAAATGAACGGTGGAGACCAAACGATGAATCCACCTCTCCAAAAGGTTTGTCTTCCCATTTCAATTCCCACATGTGTTGTGTGGCTAATGCAAATGATAGCGGAAGCACAAATGAGGATGAGGAGGAAGAAAGAAGCCTTGTGCAACTCTACGCTCGCCTAAGCCAAGAAGATAAGGCGGTCATGCTCAAACTTCTAGAAAGAGCGAGAGAGCAAAGCGAAGCTCGTCAAAGGCTAGAAGATGTTCTCTCCATGAAAATGCTACACTTTGACGAGTTGACTAAGGAACATGAGGAGCTAAAGTGCTCTCATGTTGATTTGGTCCAAAGGTATGAAACTGTTTCAATTGAGCATGATAACGCTTTACATTGTATTGCTCAATTAGTAAATAGGAATACCTTGCTTAAGGACCAAGTAGAAAAGCTAAAAGTTGAAAATCTAGCTTTTCAAGAAAAATATGATATGCTTCTATGTTCTCATGAAAATCTTATAGATGATCATATCATATTGAATTTGACTCATGAGGTTGTGATAGAGAATTTAAAATCCCAACAACCTCACTCATGCACATGTATTCAAATTGATACTATATTACCATGTGCTAATGCTTGTTGTCCGTCGACAAGCAAATCTTCCTTTGAGCTACAATTTGCAGGAACAAATGATGATTCATATCAAAAGCTCAAAGAAGAAAATGAGAGGCTAAAGAAGAGCTTGACACAACTAAAAGGGAAATGCATTGCCCAACCTTCTCAAGATAACCGTGATCACATGGTGAAGAAGCTTGAGACGGGAACAACCGTGGCATGCACTACATCCCTTGAAGAAAATGTCAAGGATTTGAGGATTGCCAAGAGGAAGAAACAAAAGATGAAATTCAACACCTCCTCCAAAAGCCTCAACCACGCCTCCACAAAAGGTAACATCCAAGGTAATGATCAAGCCACACTTCACATTAAGAGGTGTAGTGAATGCTTTGAAGAGGGGCACTTGATTAGGTCATGTCCCTACATTAAAAATGGCTTGATTATTAACAAGGATGATAGACTTTGTTTTAAATGCTCCAAGAAGGGACACTTGCTTAGATCTTGTCCTCATTTAAAACAAAAAGGCATAGGGTTAGAAAAGAAAGTTTTTACTAACCATGTAGCAGGCAACAAACAAGGAAAGAAGAAAACATCAAATCTTGAAAAACGCCTTTGCTACACATGCCGTAAGAAGGGACATCAATGCAAGGATTGTCCCATAGGTAAATCTTCCACTCCTAGCTTGTCAATTACTTCTCATGTAACTAGGCAACCCAAAATTGCAACTTGTGCTAGAAAGGTAATGAGTTTACCTAATGCTAACACAAAGGACTTTTGGGTTCCTAGATCTTTGTTGACTAACCGTGATGGACCCATCAAGCGATGGGTACCAAAATATGCTTGACAAGCTTTGTAGAGGAAGGAGATGATATGAAGCCTTGGTGTGCTTGAGAGAGTCCACTCAAGCTATCAATCGTCAATGATCTACATACATGATTGACCCAAGGTTATTTTTCAAATTGCTATGTCTTAAACTCATATCATCTCGAGGAAAATATTATATGTTGTAGGAAGTGAAGAGATATCATGTGCAAAAATCAAGGCCTACAACATGAAGGAAAGTCAAAGGATGGTAACTTCTATGCTTTTAAGTGCAAGTATTTTAGAATATCATTTCTTATGTGTCTTGTGTAGTCACATAGAAAAATTGAAGCACTTCAAATGTCTTTAAATTGATATTACCATTCTTTGAAGAATTTCCTCTCATATGGTAGATTGCACATTCATTATTTCCATTCTATGGCAATCTACATGGTTTAATTTATTGCAAGTATGTCATGGCATATTCTTTCTCTAATTATCTTGTTATTGCCATGATTCTAGATATAGAGAGATGTTTCATGTTCTTAAAAGAATAAGGTGTCATGTAAGGAATTCAAATCCTTAGGACACTTGTAAAAGGAAAACTCTCTCTATAACTAGAATAGTGAGACTAATGATTTTTTATCTAAGTAACCCAAGTAGTCTCACTTGTAGAGAATAAGTTTCTCTTTGAAAGCGTGTAATCTAACATGAAAAGAAAAATCAATCCAAATGTTTATGATGTATTTTTTTACTTGCTCAAATTGGATTTGATTCTTTCACATTTATCGCTTTCCACATCATGAATTAGATTTATTCCCATAATCTTAAAAGATTATTTATGCTTGTTTTATGAGTTAAAATTAAGCATAACATCATCTATGGATAATCTAGTTCATGCTATGAAGTTTCCATGTTTTAGTAATCTAGCTTTTCATTCCCTATCAAAAATAATTACTAAATGGAAACTAGTGCTTGTGTTGCTACTAACTTTTCTCTTGAGTTCAAATTATGAAAGTCTACAAAAGAGAAAGTGCACAAGCCTCATGGGTTGATCTTCACCCAAAGGAAGAAAGGTAAAAGCAAAGGTATGGGAACTCATCTTCTTAAGTTTGGTTCCCATCTCAATAGGTATTTAATCTAAATTATCATATTCTACCCTTGTGAGGAATAGATTCTTTATTGGACCGAAATTAACTAAGTATGCATTCAATATCATTTTCATAAATACGCTTGTCCATTAGAATCTAATTCATGCCTTTGCTATATCCATTTTCATATTGATGCGCTTCTAAGTCATGATAATAAATTCAATATGAAGAAGTAAAATTCCTTTGATTGATCAAAAATGATTAAAAAGGTGCTCATTCCTCTTTTCTGGTAATATGCACTAACGTTAAGGAATTTACTTCATACCTATGTGACTTATGGATGATGAATTGTGCCTATTTTCTATCTAAAAGAAATCATCCTTCATTACATAATCCCTTGTGTTACTAACATTCTTCTTGAGTATTTTCAAAAAGAAGCCACTGCAAAGGGAGGACTCTCAAATGAAAGAGAAGAACATCAAGAATAACAACACCTACTTAGATAATAAGGTCTACAAAACAATCAATGGTGTGGTTGTGAGTATTCTAAATACTTTCATTATGAGAATACTAGGCTTAAGTTGTTTATTGCAAAATTTAATAAGCCTTGATCAGGATGTATAATGCTTCTCTCTATTTGTCTTTAAAGTAAATGCATCCATTCAATTCATTCAAATACTTGATGCATATCTTTAGGGGGAGCCTCTTTTTACATCTTGATTATGTTGAGACTATTGCTTTATCTTAGAAATTTCATATAGTCTCTTGCATGAGAATGAGTTTCTCATGAAGTATTTGTTGGATTCTCCTATTCTAAGCTTAATTGGTAATCTACTGCTTATGTTGTTCTTTTGATCACATATGTTATTTGTTTGATCATTGAATGACTTCAATCAACAATCATGCTTCTTAGTGCTGTATATACTATCAATCGATATCTCTCTTGATATGCACTAAGTTAAAAGGAGAATTCATGATACATTTATGCAACTTGTGATCCATTTGATATATGCTAACTGTAACTTGAAAAGGTCACTAGTTGTAGAACTCTCTCTTGCGCAAAATATTTCCATATATTGTCATTAAGAATAGGTCTTAGGCATCTAAGACTAAGGACAAAGCACAATGAAGAGAGCGTCCCTGTGTAAAGGTACATAAAGGTAAAACTATCTCCTTTCATTTAAACGTGTACCTAAATCTTCCTTTTCTATACATTCTTTGCATACCTTGTATAAAAGGAAGAGAAAGCATGTCCATTTATTATCCCTGCTTCATACCTAGTTTAATTTCCCAAAATTCATTCCTGCCTAGTGCATCTCTGGTTAAACTAGATGAAGTACTTTTATTGTCAAAGAGCTTAAAGCTTAACCTTGTAACGAGGATAAGCTGCCTTTGTTTCAAAGGTGGATGGTCCTTAAGTCTCTTTGAAATCTTTAAGGGAAAATGCTTAAATGGTTTACAACATGCTTTCGTAAGTGCATAAACTGTCATGAGCATCACATTTATACTATGACACAATGCACTTCACATTCTGTATGGTATAGATATGTTCTCATTAACCTAATTATGTGCAATTGGCATTTAAGGCCAAAATATGTGTTCCTCTCCATGCACATACTTAGGGGGAGCAATCTATGTTATATAGAACTATGATCATGCTTAATTTAATATATCCTTTTGATCATACCTCTCTTTTATATGTCTATGACTAATGTATGTTCAAGTGTTTTTCAAACCAAGTCATAGGTATATTGAAAGGGAATTGGAGTCTTCGACGAAGACAAAAGCTTCCACTCCACTCTACTACTCATCCTTCGTCGTCGCTCCGCTTCGCTCACTCCAACTTTGGTATAACCTTCACTCATTTATTCATGACCAAAGGGGGAGAAAGTAATTAAAGGGCCTATATCTCATTCCAAGTATCCGTTTTTGGCGATTCATGCCAAAGGGGGAGAAAGTATTGGCCCAAAGCAAAAGGACCGCACCACCAAACTAATTTTAAAATTGATGATTTTCAATTGGTAAATTTCAAAATTGGTATCTCTTTGTGTTCTAAAGGGGGAGCAAGTAGGATTTTTAAAAAAAAAAAAAAAAAAAAAAAAAAAAACTTAATATCTTAAAACCCTCTTGAACACTAAGAGGAGACTTTATTTGAGGGGGAGTTTTGTTTAGTCAAAGGAAAAGCATTTGGAACAAAGGAAGAAAATTTCAAAACTTGAAAATGCTTTGCAAAATCTTATTCCTTTACCTTTGACTATCTTGCAAAAGGACTTTGAAAAGAATTTACAAAAGAGTTTGCAAAAACAAAACTTGTGGTGCAAGCGTGGTCCAATATGTTAAAAATAAAGAAACAATCCATGCATATCTAGTAAGTATTTATATTGGCTCAATTCCAAGCAACCTTTGCACTCACATTATGCAAACTAGTTCAATTATGCACTTCTATATTTGCTTTGGTTTGTGTTGGCATCAATCACCAAAAAGGGGGAGATTGAAAGGGAATTAGGCTTACACCTAGTTCCTAAATAATTTTGGTGGTTGAATTGCCCAACACAAATAATTGGACTAACTAGTTTGCTCTAGTGTATAAGTTATACAGGTGCCAAAGGTTCACACTTAGCCAATAAAAAGACCAAGTTGTGGATTCAACAAAGGAGCAACGAGGCAACCGAGGGCACCTCTGGCTGGAGGCACCGGACTGTCCGGTGTGCACCGGACAGTGTCCGGTGCGACCAGAGCACTCCAACTCAAACTCTTCGCCCTCGGGATTTCTCGGAAGCCGGCGCGCTATAATTCACCGGACTGTCCGGTGTGCACCGGACATGTCCGGTGCTCCAAGGAAGCGCGGTCTCCGGAACTCGCCAGCCTCGGGTTCGCGCGGCAGCCGCTCCGCTAAAATTCACCGGACTGTCCGGTGTGCACCGGACTGTCCGGTGTACCAGCGGGGCAACGGCTACTTCGGCGCCAACGGTCGACTCTGACAATAAAAGTACACGCGGCAGAGGCAGAGCAGAGGATCAGAGAGGCACCGGACTGTCCGGTGTGCACCGGACTGTCCGGTGCCGCATGAGGACAAAGCCTCCAACGGTCGACCAGCTCCATCCCCAACGGCTATTTGGTGACGTGGCTGTCGCACCGGACATGTCCGGTGTGCACCGGACTGTCCGGTGCGCCATCGAACAGACAGCCTTTTCCAACGGCTAGATTTTGGTTGGTGGCTATAAATACCACCCCAACCGGCCACTTCAAGGGTGGGAGCCCAAGCAACATTCCAAGTCACTTAGTTGACATACTCAAGCCCTCCCAACCACATATATTCATTGATCCATCCTATACACAAGATTTAGACCACTACATACAACACAAGTGCCACAAGATAGAGAGCAAGCAAAAGAGAGCTACTCATTTGAGTTTAGCATTAGTGCCTTGTGAGATTCATTGAGAGATAGTGTGTGCTTCATCTTGGTGTTCATTTGCGCGTGGAGTTGTGACTCCCATTCAAACTTCCTCCAAAGTTTTGGAGGCTTGTAAAAGCTAGCAAGAGACACCAAAGATTGTGGTGATCCTTGTGGGATCAAGAGTGATCCTTGAGAAGAAGAAGAGCTCGCCGATCCTTGTGTGATCGGGGGAGAGAGGGAAAGGGTTGAAAAAGACCCGTCCTTAAGTGGACTCCTCAACGGGGACTAGGCCTTCGAGGGCCGAACCTCGGTAAAACAAATCACCCGTGTCCATTGTGTTTTTTGCTTGTGATTTGTTTGTTTCCCTTGCTCTAAGTTTTTCTTGCACCTTTATTTGCTAATATCATTTGGTGTTGCTTCAAGTTAAATTCCCATTTAGTGAAGCAACACGTTGCAAGAAAGAACTTGTCCTAGTGCTCTTCTCATCTAAGGCTTCTTGCTTTGTTATTCCATAACTTACTAGTTGTATTGTTTTATCACTTCCGCATTATTTAGCAATACTCTTTTCAAGCAAGAACTTAGTTTCTATTCTCCGATATTTGTATATCTTGTTCTAACCACTAATCAAGGGATCTAGTTGGGGGATAAAGTTTTAATTTTCAGGTTTCGCCTATTCACCCCCCCCCTCTAGGCGACTTTCAGCTTCTCAGTTCCTACCCTCCATGCAACTAAAACTAGGAGCAAAGCAATTTTAGTAACTGAAACATTAGAAATCTGTTTTCCCATTCAGATAACATGGGCTCCTTACCACTTGCCTCTCTGCTTCTCGGTTCCTGCCCTCCATGCAATTGAATCGTTCTAGTACATAGGAACTAAAACAACAAAACGATTTTAGCAACCTAAAACATTAGAAATTCGTGTAGATCAAAAGACAATTTGTGGGCATACCAGTTGCATTGAATGGATGTCTGAAAAAAAATCACCCTCATCTCACATCTCTTAGCTTTCTCTGCTCTGTTGTGGATATGCTATCTTTATATAGAGAGACAATATTCTCCGTAAATGTGCATATGTGATGTTTTTGTACATGTATTCTCTATCGGGGATAAAACGAGAAAATCGAACAAGTTAGTGTGATCTGATGTAGGCCATAGTGATCGAAGAATCTTTAACTGTTTTACAGATTCAGATTTCTTATCAGAAGGTATCAGAAGTGATAAGGGTCTTGTTCCCAACTTCATTTCTGAAATTATTCACAAGATGAACTTTACACGTAAGTAACAATCGTACAATGAAGAATCGGCACCTCACTTCAAAGATGTTAAACGTTTCCTTATTTTTTGTGCTTAACTTTAGGCTCGAATGAAACGAACCATTTCCTCTCCTATCTTACAAAGCATATATGTCCACTTAAGCAGTTAAGCTTCAACGAGCTTTCATTACATATGTAGTCTTATAGATGGGTATTTCAAGTCCTATTTATGCTAATCCAACTCAAAGCAGTTTTTTGTTTGCTCTGGTGGATATGTAGATAGAATGATACAAGCAATTGCTTTTTACTTGAAAACCGTTTATCATTTTTCTTTTCCTTAAGCCACATAGAATATCAACCATAATATGTTCCATGCAATAAAATACTAATTTTTTGTGCTTGGTCATCCATTCTATTTGCTCTCAGTATGTAGCTTTAGAAAGTCATTGTAAACTTTCTTTAGTCGCATAATTATTTTGTGGCCACTAAGACCAGTATTTTGTATGTCCGGTACATGTATATATCCTATCTATACATAGCACCATGGTAATATAACATTTAGACTGTTCATAATGCTATATTTATAAACTAATCTGTTTTACTTCAAACAATTGAATGTTTAGATAATCCTGCCATTTTCTATATGTATGTATCTACATATATTGGTGCTCCTATATATCTAAAGCAATACTCTTTCAACTATGTAAACACAACGGTGAAAAACTCGCGCAAGGCACGAGCAAGGTACTAGTATACTTTAATATCAGCCAACAATCACATCATTGCTATGTCGGTATTTATTTTATAAATTTTTAGTTAATATAAAACACATTGTTTTATTAAAATAAAATACAAATACATCCGATTACATAACTAGTTAAATAAAATTTATATAGTTCAATATAAAACCACAAAACATAAATAAAAATTACATAATTTATAAAATTAACTAATACACTACTACTCATCTTCCTTATCTTTGCCTTTCACCTCTTTGTCGCCTTTTTGTTTCTGATTTCAGTTGCTTTGTTCACCTTTTTAAGACCAATGTACGTCTTCGTCCATATCAGTGGTGGAGTGATCCAACAATTTATTAAATTACTCAAATAAATCATTTTTAGTAATCCTCACACTAGCATTATAGACCTTCTTTAACATTCCTTCTTCCATAGAAGGGGACTCGTTGTTGTTTGTTGCAAAGTTCTTCCCCTTCCACGGAACTCTTGCTCTATCACAGCTATCAACACCTAAGAAAACATGTACCCCAGATTATTGCAAAGACAAGCTCAAAGATCCCAATCTAAGTGTCGGGGAAATGATCCTCGGCCCCCTAGTGCCCACTAATCAGTAGGACGTGGAAAGGCCACCTCGGAAAGACCCGCCCCATGATAAACCCGAGGCACTAAGTTGAGGGTTGGGCGAGGCAGAGCCACAAGGGGGGTCGAGTGGATCGAGGGGAAGCCACTCGAGTGGATTCCACGCCTGAACGAGATTGACCCACTATGACACATTAATTGTGCCTAGCGGTGAGCCACAGAGGGTGGGTCGGTCCACCTTCCACTCATGACCTATGGGCTCCTAGGTTTGTGGCATACTCATGACCTATCGAGTCTAGGTCTGAGCGCGTTGGGCATCTACAGACCCTGTAATATGACGAGCCGCGCCGAGACCCAGGCTATGACATCTAGGGGTCGGTGCGGCATAGGGACGATGTAATACTCAAAATTGTATATAAGGAATATATAGAGGTATTCTTATTTTGTATGCCATATTTTCATCATAAAAGAGCATACCTATAATTAGGAGAGATGAATTAAAACAGATGATAAAAAAATATATGCATCATATTAGAGTTTTGTTTGTGCACTTAAAAAAATAATAACATGGATAAAAATATTAAAAAAATGATGAGTTGGAGATTTGATTAAAACATAAATTGAGTTTGGAGTTTAAAAAGGGGTAAAGGAGAAAGAATATAAATATAAAAGAAATTTATACATTTCCAAAATTAGTATTCTTAAAGTCACAATACAAATTGAGAATAAACTTGGCATAAGTTTGAATTCAAATTCGAAATTCAAATTGAACTTGCAAAAAGAGAAAAGAGAATAGAGGATAAAACAGAAAAGAATAAAAGGTTTCATGGGCCGTTTCTGCTCTAATCCGGCCCAGCTCTGTATTCACACCTGTGCGGCCCACCTCGCTCTCCAACCGCGCAGGCCAGAGCATTGCACCAGCGCCGCCAGGTGGGCCCTGCCCATCAATCGGTGGGGCGCGTGTGCGTGTTGACTGGGCCGCTGCGTGGTGGGACCTACACGTCGGCCACACCTTCCGTCTGCTACGCTCGGCGCAACAGCGGTGCGAAGATGGCAGGACGCCGAGACCGAATCCCATGGCGGCCATCCGTAATATGAGGACTATAATACTGGGTCCTTAGGGTTCCTCCTTGTCGTTCCAACGCCATGACCCAGTAAACCAATCTTGTGCGTGTGCTGTGGAGAGCCGGGGGACGAAAGTGAATCTAGGGACCGCCGCCGCGACACCACTCTCGTCCTCTGCGCTCAGCGACGAGATTCTGGGCACGGTGGTGGAGGACCGTGCCTCGTTAACTCGCCAAAAAGGTGGGGGGGGAAATCGTGATCGGATCTGGCGCTCCGTCGCAAGTCCACCGCCGACAGCTACCGACTTCACCGCTCAACGCATCTGTGAGTATCGCCTAGTGCTCTGCTTCGATCTCCTCCCCATATCCGAGTAGCAAGGGTTGGGTTGGGCCGCTAAATGGTGCCAGCCAATACTCTAGGGCGGGTCATCGTGTCGCAGTGAATTGAGGGCGCCACCGCTAGGGCGTTTTGCTCCTCCTGGTTCGTGACTAGAGGTAGAAGAAGGCCTGCGCTTCGTCCGATCGTATAGCGGTGGCCAGGATTATTGATGGTGGGTGTCCTGATGGCTCGAGATAGGAGAAGGAACGGGCGCCGTCGATCAAGGATCGTGCGGCTAGTGTGGGATAGAATTGTTAGTGCGCTGCGGATCGTAGGATTCGGATCTGACATGTGAGGATGATCTCGTTGTATACCTGTTCGTCGCAGATGGGGTTTAATCTGCACCATCCACGCAAGATCCGACGACCAGAAACCTTTCATACCCCTTCGCGGGTACTTTTGTTAAAGAGCCCCCGAGAAAATCACTAATCAACCCGCCGTCCAGAGAACACTATTCTCTGTGTCTCGGAAATCTTACGCAGGGCCCCTGAACTTTTTAGAAATTGAGGCTTAGTCCAGAGTGGATTAAAAATAGAGAAATAATATTAGAAATTCGTTTTTAATACAAAAACAAATCTAGAAACTTGTAAAATGCATAGAAAATTCATTTTAGCTCCAAACTGAACCATTCCAATTCCTATAATTTTGTAATATTAATGTCTATCATTTAGTGTCTCTGTTTTTACATGAAAACAGTAAGAAAATTAATCTCTCACTTAATCCTAATTCAAGCACATTAAACCTTAGGAAATTTATAACTTAAAATACATAACTCCAAATTTAAGGATTCCAGTTCCCATGATTTCATTTTAATGTGTAGATTTTTATTGTATATTTTATTCATCTGCTTGATGTGATGTTAATTTATACTATACTATGTATGTATCGTGTTGATGCGAGTAGACGAGCAAGCTACTGTGGATTCTGAGGTTCAGCAAGTAGAAGTAGCTGAGCAGGAGCTCATTGAAGGCAAGTTGTGCCCTTGATCACTTACTTTTTCCCAGCCATGTTCTTATTAATTATAATGATCTGCATAGGTTAATTTTGATGGGATCCTTTAGGTTACCCCAGTTTTGGTTATCTTTATACCTTGTTTACCACTGAAATACTTTTGGGTAGTACCTGCTATTGCTTTATGTGGATTGGATATGGAGATAAAATATTCATGATTACTCTTTTATTATCTTTTTATTACTACTGTTCATGTTAAGATCATTAAATTAATGGGAACATGGAGCGACCACCCGGGAAAACAGTGCTACCACAAGGGTTTAATGGGACGCCCTTGGCTGATTAACTAGGAAAGCTAGTGGAGGTCTTCCTTACCCGAAAGGGGCAAGGGCAGTAGGGGAGTGGTCAGTGTAGGGAGGTCCTTGGGTTGATTTTGCTGCGATGGCGGTCAGGCGAGGGATTCCTGCACTGGAGCTTCCTATAAACTGTAGCGGGATTTCTAAAGCTAGTGGAACTTTGTAAAGGCCTCGTAGTGTTACCCTGCCTCGCCTCCTCGGTAGAGGTGTATGGGATTGACCATCTCTTGGCAGATGGGTAACATGACTTGTGTGTAAAGATGTGCAACCTTTGCAGAGTGTAAAACTAGTATACTAGCCGTGCTCACGGTCATGAGCGGCTCGGACCCTCACATGATTAATTATGGAACTTAAATTTAATTTGACATTTGCATCGCATTTGGGATTATTTTACTATTACTTTTCTTTATTATTATTAAAGTTTGGTATTTACTTACACCTAGTAATTGCTAATAAAATTTTGACCAACTTATAAAAGCAATGCTCAGCTTCAGCCTTTATTTCATTGATCAGCCTTACACTTCATGAACTCCCACCTTTGGTGAGTTCATGCCACATTATTCCCCACGACTTGTTGAGCTATGAACGTATGTGAGCTCACTCTTGTTGTCTCACACCCCCCACAGGAGAAGAGCAGGTGGTCGAAGAGGAGCCGCCTAACACCGAGGCTTTCGACTTGATCTAGGTGGCGTCTCCCAGTCAGCTTTGTGGCGCCAGGGAATAATAATTAGTTCGCTTTACTTTATCATTTATTTTTGTAAGTCTTCCGCTATGTAAAATAAGTACATTTATGATATTTATGACATTTATCTCTATGCACTCTGTTATTATATGTGTTGTCTTCTCTGGCGCATATATGAGATGCACCCGGATTTGCCCCTTGAATTCGGGTGTGACAGACGACAATGATGGCGCTTGAGCACCTATCGACCCAGGCTATGTGTTCCATTCATCCACATTTACTGAGGCAGAGAGGAAATAGGTGAAGGGAGTTTCCTCACCGACATTTCCCTTTACCTATTTCCTCTCTACCACCCGGGTGCTCAGGCGGCGGCATCCAGTCTTCTCTGCGTGTTTCTCTTCGCCTCGGTAGCACGCGGGCTACAATGGGAGTCGTAATGATAGCAGCCCAAGCGGCACAGGGATTCAATGGTCTCGTCTCGGTAACGTACGAGTTACTATGTGACCTGTGTACTGCGGATGCATAGCCTACCACTGAGGCAAGCAGGTATATGTCTCGTCTGCAGTTAATGCAGAGGCGCTCTACACTTAGAGACTGATATCAGGCTTTCCCCGATGGCTTACGTCAGGCGTCATAGAACGCGTGGCGGCATCGGGCCCCGCCTTGTGTGGGGAGTAGTGACTGAGGTCGCCCTTCCTCGTGATAGCTCCGGACCGCCCTTGGATGGGGGTCCAGATGGTGTTCGAGGAGGTCCCGTCTCCTCTGATGTTGGCCAGCACATGGCAGCATCGGACCCCTTAGGCCAGAGGTCCGAGTGGCCCGCCATGAGGGTCGGGGCTATTCCTGGGGTCCGGCCCCTAGGCGCACACGATGAGCACCTGTTGCGAAAATTCGAGCAGGCGCACACGGCGCGAGCACGGGCTGGAAAAAATTCGGACGAGGCAAAGATGCACGATGAAACTCGGGTGATTGATAAGTAGCGTTGAGGATGATCCAATAAATAATGACCGTATGATGTGTTTAAGTAAGAGAAAGTAGGCAAAATAATTTGGAACGTTTGTTTTTTGATAGTGGGATTTGTCTGGGGTTAAAATGCTGAGTGGGTTTAGTAGAGGCATGGGTGCGTGGGAAGATTTAAGGAGTAGACTTAGATTAGTAGAGACTAAGGGGATGTTTGAATGTACAAAAGCTAATAGTTAGTTGGCTAAAAATACTAGTGAAATTAGCTAGCTAACAAATAAATAGCTAACTATTAACTAATTTACTAACAATAACTAATAATTGAACTGTTAGTTATGGTGTTTGGATGTCTCTAACTAATTTTAGTCACTAACTATTAGCTCTAGTACATTAAACACACCCTAAATATAACACATACTTTTTATTTTCCGCAAACCGCTACGTTAAAAAAAATAAAAATACAATGTTGTCTATTAGCGCCCCAAGAGAGAACACTAGCTAAAACACTTGCTCTGTAAGATAATAATAAAGTTAATAATCATCAAACTTTATTTGGAACCAAGACGCCAAGACTTATTATACATAATCTAATCACGCTTATTAATTAAGAGGACATATCTGGTGCACATATAAGACTGGTGCACATGGTGCACATATTAAATCATCACCACTCATTTTAGATCTAACGTCTCTAGTTGATTATTCAATTTACAAATAACACCTTCCACCACTACACACCATCACGTTGGAGGGTGTTCTTAGCAAAATATACCAAACAACTAGATAAGTTAGATCTAAAATGAATGGTGATGATTTAATATGTGCACCATGTGCACCAATGTTCCATGTGCACTAGATATGTTGTCATTAATTAAACCTCGTTAAGCTCCTCCCCCTTGAACTGGTAGGCCTCGCTCTTCGTGACGACCACGAACAGCGGCTCCTTCTTCCTGGTGGCGAGGCCGAAGCACTCGTCGAGGTTGACGTCCTTGGCAGCAACGCCGGGCGGCAGCGCCCACTCGAAGTGGTACAGCAGGCTGGCCAGCGACACCTGCACGGTCGCCAGCGCGAAGGTGTAGCCGGGGCATCCCCGCCGGCCGCCGCCGAACGGCAGCAGCTTGTAGTCCGGGTCCTTGAGGTCGATCTCGCCGCCGCCGGCGTTCTCGAACCGCTCCGGCCGGTACTCCAGCGGGCTGTCCCAGATCTCCGGGTCCCGGCCCATGGCGAAGGTGTTGATGAAGACGCGGGTCTTGGCCGGGATGTGGTAGCCGCCGAGCGTGCAGGCCGCCACGGACTCCCGCGGCACCAGCAGCGGCACGGCCGGGTGCAGCCGGAAGGTCTCCTTGATGATGGCGCGCATGTAGTGGAGCTCGCCGACGTCCGACTCCTCCACGCGGCCCTTGCCACCGACCACACGCCGCACCTCGTCCTGCGCCTTCTTCAGGATGCGTGGATGCCGGACCAGCTCCGTCATCACCCACTCCAGGGTCGCGAACGTCGTGTCGGTGCCGGCCACGAACATGTCCTGCGGTATCAACAGTGTTGTTAATTTCTGCATATTGATACTCCCTCCTGTTTCCTATTAGTTGTCGTTTAGGACAACGACACGGTCTCCAAAATATTTTGACCAATGTTTTTTGTTAAAATACAAATGAACTCTTAATACATTTATATTTTTATAAAAGTATATTTTATGATAAATTGGTGCATATAAATATTAGGTTCCAAAACTAAATAATAAAATAGTTATTTGTAGTCCAAATTTTATAAATTTGACTCGAACCTTATCCAAAACGACAACTAGTAGGAAACCGGAGGGAGTATTAGTATATTTATAGTGGTAAGATCGTGATAAAGCATTAATGGTTCATTAATGTATACTCCTATATAATAAAGACTCAGGAGTAATGGCGTGTCAGCATCACGATGTGTGATTCTCAAGTTCTGATTGAATTCAACGCGCAAGCTAGCTCGCTAGAGGATGGGGATGGGCCGATGGTGACTGGAGTGGCAAAGGTACCTACCAGTACGAGGGCCTTGAGGTTGTCGTCGGTGAGTGGGACCTCCAGATCTGGTGACTTCTGGACTCGGAGGAGGACGTCGACAAAGTCCTCGTCACGGTCACCAGGGATGCGCTGGCGCTTGCCGCTGATGTGCTCGTCCACGATCTCGTCGCAGACCGCGCGGAGGTCGGCCAGGCAACTCTTAAGCCGGCGGCGGAGGCCAGTGACGGTGCTGGCGACAGGCTCGAGCTCCGGGAAGAAGTCGCCGACGGTGAAGCCGGCGAAGAGGTCCTGCGCCTCGGCGAGGACGTCGCCGAGCTTGTCGCCCTTGCCGTGCGGGAACCGCCGCCCGAACGCGACGCGGCAGAGCACGTCGTTGGCCAGGTTCAGGAAGCACTCGCTGAGGTCCACGGGCTGCTGCGCCGGGGAGGTGTTCTTGGTGAGGCGCGCGAGGAGGCGGCGGAGCTCCTTCACCCGGACGGCGCCGTAGGTCGCCACGCGGCGCGCCGAGAGGAGCTCGGAGACCACCACCCGCCGCGCCATGCGGTGGTAGGGCCCCGCCGGCGCGAACGTCACGTCGGAGCACCCGAACGACAGGAACTGGCCCGACAGGAGGTGCGGCCGCGACGCCAGCGCCGGGTCGTTGGTGGTCAGCGCGGCGCGTGCCAGCTCCGGCTTGGAGATCACCACGGCCCGCACGCTGCCCAGGCGCAGCCGAAGCAGTGGCGCCTTCATGGTACGCGCCAGCTCGGCCATCGTGTGGTGGGGCATCTCGGACAACAGGTGAAGGTGCCCGATGACGGGCCAACCCGGCGGCGACGGAGGCAGCCGCTGCGGCGACCGGCGCCTCGTCGTGTAGTAGACATACGCGGCGGAGAGCGCCAGGAGGAGGAGGGACGACACCGATGACACGAGGTTCAGCTCCATGCGGGCCGTCGATCAGTGGCCACTTCGGTCACAAGTTTCGCTTCTGTGCATGTGCTAGTTTGGCTGCTTCTTGGTAAAAATGCGCTCTGGTGTTTAAATACTATATCAATAGGTAAAAAAAAATGTACCACGTTGACTTTGGGGTTCGTGGTAGGTGAGGAAGTGGAGACTGCGTGTTTGAACAACAGTTTCAGTTTGCATGGAGATACTTGGTTTACTTGATCTAGAGACTGCGTATGTACATTTGTTAGAAAAATAGGACTTGCTAAAATTTTGGTGTTTGATTTTTTTTTTGCAATGGTTATTATGTATATCTTATATGAAAGTTTTAGTTTTAGTTTTTTTTGTTCAATATAACACCACAAATCCGATAGAATTTGATATATGCCGACGTAAAGATAATTAACAATTTATAGTTTTCTATAGCCAAACGAAGATAATATATATATATATATATATATATATATATATATATATATATTAGAACATAAAAACTTAATAAATTATAAATAATAATAATATATTTATACTAGTTGGTGTTGTTATCAAAACTATCTTAAAATTCAGTCACGTAAAATAATGGAGAAGTATAGAAAATTTGCACAAGCAACTCCAGCTAGATTCGGCCGCCGTATCTAACTGGTGTAAGTTTTCAAGCGAATGTATCTCGTGACGCTATAGAAGCCCATCCTGCAGATACGATGACCAAGGGAAGCAGACAACTCGGCCAGCGTGTCCCTTTCATTAGAATAAAATAGAATTAGAATATACACGCACATGATTTTTGTTTTACCTTTTTGACGACTAAGAGGACGTTTGGGACGGCTCCTTAACAGCTCCGGCTCCGGCTCACGGGCGGAGCTCTCCCAAACGTCCTCACGGAAACGGCTTCTAACACAGAGAGCAGGAGCCAAAAGTGCCCCAGGAGCCGGGGCCCCAAATTTCTGGCTTCGACCTGCGATCCGCCGCCCTCTTCCTCTCCCGCAGTCCTCTTCCTCTCCGATCCGCCGCCCTCTTCCTCTCCTGCAGTCCTCTTCCTCTCCGATCCGCCACCGCCCTTCCTCAACACCTCGCTGCTCCTTCTCCAACGCAGTTGCGTCGACGGCCATGGACCCCCGCGCTCGCTCCGACGCAGATCCACTCCCCCGCAGCCATGGATCCATGGTGGTCGGGTCCGGATCTAGTGGGCACACGTCCATACGGGCGCCCCCCATCCACGGCGCGCTCGGGGCTGGCCGAGGCTATGCCGCCGGCCTGGCCGCCACACACGGCGGCGTGCACGGGCTATCCTTCACCAACTCCACATTCTTGCCCACCGCCCCCTCCATGGCTGCGTTCTTCCACGGTGCGGCGCACGGGGGTGGACCAGGGCACGGCTGCTCTGGCCGCCGCCCAAGCTGCGGCGCTAGGCACACAGGTGGCTGGTGCAGGGCACGGCGCGGCCCTTGCTGCCGCCCAGGCTGCGGCACTAGGCACACCGATGGCTGTCGCAGGTCATGGCTCACCCATGGACAATGAATTGCCCACGTGGTTTCAAGGTGAAGCAACATCGGCTTTTGGAGCAGATTGGATGTCCGAAGGCTCTAGCCATGTTGCAGCAACTCCATCGACCACAGTTGGCGAACAAAGGACATTTGAAGCTGCGTCAACTCGACGCAAGGGTGGACGTGCTCCTCGTCCTCCACCAGTCGCAACCCGCTCGCTTGATGTCAACCTCACTGATAATAGGTAACAATCTTCAAACCATTCACTGATAATAGCTTGTCATACAAATGATAGTGCCACAATGAATATAGTTTAATGGTAATGTCACATGATGGTTTTACTAAACAGTACTGCTGATTGGAGTGAGGAGAACACTAAAATTGTTTGTGATTTTTTTGCCGATGAAGTTCAAGCGGGAAATCGTGACAGCACACATTTGAATAAATCTGGGTACAAAAATGTGATTGAAAGGTTTCATCAAAGAACCGGTATTTTGTATGACCGAAAAAAGTTCAAGAACAAGTGGGACAAGTTGAAAATAGATTATGGAATTTGGAAGCAACTATCAAACAGGGAAACTGGCATAGGATGGGATGCATCTCACACACATATTATCATGCCTGAGTCATGGTGGAAGAAGATGTCTAATGTAGGTCTCTCATTCATTTTCTTATTGTTCCATTAATTTGCAAATAATAGTCCTCACACATTATCATTGCCATACAATATATGCAGGTAGTGAAAGGTTCATCCAAGTTTAGGCATAGAGGCCTTTTAAATTTAGATAAACTAGAAATAATGTTTGAAGACATTCGCAACACTGGTGATGACCACTGGAATCCTTGTAGTGGTGTTGCACCTACCCAACATGAGCATACTCCAGTGTCATCGTCACAAATCAACATTGATGATGATGAGGAAGAAGTTAACTATAATGATGATAGTGAGCCAGAGGATGTGACACCCACAAGCTCTAGATCAGTGAGAGCAAGAGTGACCTCACAAGGCAAGGGGAAGAAGCGAAAAACCAGTGGTGGCCGATGGTTTCAGGATAAGATCGGAGAGCTTGTTGCTATGAATGAGAGGACCACTGCTTCTTGTGAATCAATGGCATTGGCTAGTAAGGAGCCAAAATCTGATTTTTCTATTAAAGAAGTCATGGCATTGGTGAAGGCATGTGGTGCCACCCCTGGGACAAATGAGCATTTCATTGCGACATGTCTCTTCACCAAGAAAGCTGATAGGGAGATGTTCATGACTTTAGACACTCCTGGAGAGAGGTTTGAATGGTTAAAAAGGAAGCATGAATGGATGTCTAGAAATGATGTGGCTAAGTAGAAGTTTCAGTTTCAGTTTAGAAAAGCAGTTTCATTTTCAGTTTCAGTTTAGAAAATACAGTTTTAGTTTCAGTTTTAGTTTCAGTTTGGTTTCAGTTTCAGTTTAGAAAAACAGTTTCAGTTTAGAAAATACAGTTTCAATTTGGTTTCAGTTTCAATTTTAGTTTAGAAAAACAGTTTCAGTTTTAGTTTAGAAAAATAGTTTCAGTTTCAGTTTAGTAAAATGCAGTTTTAGTTTCAGTTTAGTAAAGTGCAGTTTAGTTTAGTTTAGCAAAATGCAGTTTAGTTTAGTAAAATTCAGAATTGTGGTTTTAGTTTCACAAGGCAAAATTCAGTGCTGCTGCCGCCCTATACCCTGCCTTTTGTTTCTCCTGGAATGGGAATAGCTCCACTCAAAATTCAGAATTGTGAACCAGATGGTGCTGATGCAGTTTCACAGCTGATGCAGTTTCAGACAGATGGTGCTGCTAGCCTGCAGTGAGTCCATGGCCAGGATGAATAGCATGGGCAATAGTTGGTCTCCTTGCCAGACTCCTGATCTACCAAATCCTGTCACTCAAATTTGAAGACTATACTTGTCGGGGACCATAATTAGGGGTACCCTCAGGACGCCTAATTCTCAGCTGGTAACCCCCATCAGCATAAAGCTGCAGAGGCCTGATGGGTACGATTAAGTCAGGGATCAGTCCATACGAGCGACTCGATCACGCCTCGCCCGAGCCTAGCCTCGGGCAAGGGCAGCCGACCCTGAGGTGTTTCCGTCTCGCCCGAGGCCCCCTTTTTACGGCAGACGCACCTCCGGCTCGCCCGAGGCCTTGCCTTCGTTAAGAAGCAACCCTGACTAAATCGCCGCGCCGACCGACCAAGTCACAGGGGCATTTAACGCAAAGGTAGCCTGGCACCTTTATCCTGACGCGCGCCCCCTGGCAGAGCCGAAGTGACCGCCGTCACTTCGCCGCTCCACTGACCGGTCTGACAGAAGGACAGCGCCGCCTGCGCCATCCCGACTGCAGTGCCACTTGACAGAGTGAGACTGACAGGCAGCCAGGCCTTGCCAAAGGCGCCATAGGAAGCTCCGCCCGACCCAGGGCTCGGACTCGGGCTAAGGCCCCGGAAGACGGCGAACTCCGCTCCGCCCGACCCAGGGCTCGGACTCGGGCTAAGGCCCCGGAAGACGGCGAACTCCGCTCCGCCCGACCCAGGGCTCGGACTCGGGCTAAAGCCCCGGAAGACGGCGAACTCCGCTCCGCCCGACCCAGGGCTCGGACTCGGGCTAAGGCCCCAGAAGACGGCGAACTCCGCTCCGCCCGACCCAGGGCTCGGACTCGGGCTAAGGCCCCGGAAGACGACGAACTCCGCCTCGCCCGACCCCAGGGGTCGGACTCCGCCCTGGCCTCTGCCGAACGACCTCCGCCTCGCCCGACCCAGGAGCTCGGGCTTGGCCTCGGCCATGCAGGACAGACTCGACCTCGGCTTCGGAGGAGCCTCCACGTCGCCCGACCTAGGGCACAAGTCCGCCACGTCAACAGGAAGCGCCATCATCACCCTACCCCGAGCCGACTCGGGCCGCAGAGAACAGGACCGACGTCCCATCTGGCTAGCTCTGCCAAATAGGCAATGATGGCGCCCCGCTAGACCCATGACGACGGCGGCTCTCAGCTCCCTTACGGAAGCAGGGGGACGTCAGCAAGGGCCCAACCGCCCCGACAGCTGTCCCTCCACCAGGCTCCGTTACTCCTCCGACAGCCACGACACCACACCAGCTGGGTGCCAAGATCTCTCCGGCTGCCACCTTGGCATGTACTTAGGGCACTAGCTCTCCCCCGCTAGACACGTAGCACTCTGCTGCACCCCCATTGTACACCTGGATCCTCTCCTTACGCCTATAAAAGGAAGGACCAGGGCCTTCTTAGAGAAGGTTGGCCCCGCGGGAACGAGGGCAGGGGCAGGCGCTCTCTTGGGGCCGCTCGCTTCCCTCACCCGCGTGGACGCTTGTAACCCCCTACTGCAAGCGCACCCGACCTGGGCGCGGGACGAACACGAAGGCCGCGAGAATCTCCACCTCCCTCACGACTCGGCTCCGGCCACCTCGCTCTCCCCCCTTCGCGCTCGCCCACGCGCTCGACCCATCTGGGCTGGGGCACGCGGCACACTCACTCGTCGGCTTAGGGACCCCCCGGTCTCGAAACGCCGACAGTTGGCGCGCCAGGTAGGGGCCTGCTGCGTGTTGACGAGCAGTTTCCCGTCAAGCTCCAGATGGGCAGTCTCCAACAACCTCTCCAACCCGGGACGGTGCTCCGTTTCGGGAGTCTCGAGTTCATGTCCTTCGACGGCAGCTACGACATGATACTCCTTCCACCGCCGCGCGACGACGACAATGGTGGCCGACAGCCCGCCCGCCGGCGGCGGAATCGACGACGTCTTCCCCGCGTGGGGGAAGAACAACATTCGAGCTCGCCCCATCCTCTCCCTCGCCATCGGAGGAGGAGGCGGGGCAACCAGGGCCGAGCGGGAGGCTGCGCTCCGTCGGCTGTCGAGCGAATCGACATCTCCAGCGCCCCAACGAAGGACGCGTCGGGCGTCACCCTCACGTTTGAGGCGAAGGCGAGCGCCGTCCCCCCGCAACACGCCAACCCCGAGCAAGTGGACGACGCCAGCACGCTCACGGAGGGCCTGCAGGACGTCGCCCTCGTACCCAAGACGACGGCGCGATCAGCCCCCGATGTGACTTCGTCGCTCCTTGTCGACCAAAAGGTACCGACTGATTCCCATCCTTCGTCATTTCGACTCGACCTCAACCCGCCTAGCGACCTCGCTCTCGCGGGCGCTCATGTTGAGGCGAGTACAACCTCTCTTGGGTTTCGTGTGCGGTCGCCTTGGGACCGATTGACGGGCGTCTCGACCTACGGGCCCTCTGGGTCCGAGGAAGATGACGACCCCAGCATCTGCTGGGATTTCTCTGGATCTGGCAACCCCAGTGCCATGCGGGACTTCATGACCGCATGCAACTACTGCCTCTCCGACTGTTCCGACGGCAGCCGCAGCCTTGACGACAAGGACTGCGGCCCGAGCCGCGAATGTTTCCACGTCGAGCTAGGGGATCCCTCCGGAGGCAACCGTCTCGGCATGCCGGAGGACGGTGATCTCCCTAGGCCAGCGCCTCGCGCCGACATCCCGCGGGAGCTAGCTGTAGTCCCCGTTCCGGCGGGGGGTCACGACCCACAGCTCGAGCAAGTCCGCGGGGCGCAGGCCGGGCTCGACGAGGGGGCAGGAGCGCTCGAGTTGATCCGCCGGGACGTCGGGCAGGTATGGGCGGGCCAGCCCCCGGCCGGAGAAATACGTCACCTGCCCCAGGGCCTCCAGCACCGCATCACCAACGATGCCAGGGACAGGCCGCCACCTGCATCCAGCGGGACCGGTCAGGACCTGGCAGCCGCAGCGATGCTCCTTCGCGCGATGCCGGAGTCATCAACCACCGAGGGTCGGCGAATCCAGGGAGAGCTCAAGCATCTCCTGGAAGGCGCTGCGGCCCGTCGGGCCGAGAGCTCTGCCTCCCGAAGGCAGGGGTACCCCTCGGAACCTCGTGCCGCGACTTCCCGACTCATGCGGGAAGCCTCGGTCTACACCGGGCGCACGCGCAACACCGCGCCTGCGGCCCCGGGCCACCTCGGCGACGAGCACCCTCATCGCGACCGTCGGGCCCGCCTCGACGAAAGGGTGCGCCGAGGCTATCACCCCAGGCGTGGGGGATGCTACGACAGCGGGGAGGATCGGAGTCCCTCGCCCGAGCCACCCGGTCCGCAGGTCTTCAGCCGGGCCATTCGGCGGGCGCCGTTCCCGGCCCGATTCCGACCCCCGACTACTATCACGAAGTACTCGGGGGAAACAAGACCGGAATTGTGGCTCGCGGACTACCGCCTGGCCTGTCAACTGGGTGGAACGGACGACGACAACCTCATCATCCGCAACCTCCCCCTGTTCCTCTCCGACACTGCCCGCGCTTGGTTGGAACACCTGCCTCCGGGGCGGATTTCCAACTGGGAGGATTTGGTCCAAGCTTTCGCCGGCAACTTCCAGGGCACGTACGTGCGCCCCGGGAATTCCTGGGACCTCCGAAGCTGCCGGCAACAGCCGGGAGAGTCTCTTCGGGACTACATCCGGCGGTTCTCGAAGCCGCGCACCGAGCTGCCCAACATCACCGACTCCGATGTCATCGGCGCGTTCCTTGCCGGCACCACCTGCCGTGACCTGGTGAGCAAGTTGGGTCGCAAGACCCCCACCAGGGCGAGCGAGCTGATGGACATCGCCACCAAGTTCGCCTCTGGCCAGGAGGCGGTCGAGGCCATCTTCCGAAAGGACAAGCAGCCCCAGGGCCGCCCGTCGGAGGATGCTCCCGAGGCGTTTACTCCGCTCGGCGCCAAGAAGAAAGGCAGGAGGAAGTCGCAAGCGAAGCGCGACGCCGCCAACACGGACCTTGTCGCCGCCACCGAGTACAAGAACCCTCGGAAGCCCCCCGGAGGTGCCAACCTCTTCGACAAGATGCTCAAGGAGACATGCCCTTACCATCAGGGGCCCGTCAAGCACACTCTCGAGGAGTGCGTCATGCTTCGGTGCCACTTCCACCGGGCCGGGCCACCCGCAGAGGGTGGCAGGGCCCGCGACGACGACAAAAGGGAAGATCACCAAGCAGGAGAGTTCCCCGAGGTCCGCGACTGCTTCATGATCTACGGAGGGCATGCGGCGAATGCCTCGGCTCGGCATCGTAAGCAAGAGCGTCGGGAGGTCTGCTCGGTGAAGGTGGCGGCGCCAGTCTACCTAGACTGGTCCGACAAGCCCATCACCTTCGACCAAGATGACCACCCCGACCACGTGCCGAGCCCGGGGAAGTACCCGCTCGTCGTCGATCCCATCATCGGCGATGTCAGGCTCACCAAGGTCCTGATGGATGGGGGCAGCTGCCTCAATATCATCTACACCGAGACCCTCAGGCTCCTGCGCGTCGATCTGTCCTCCGTCCGAGCAGGCGCTGCGCCCTTCCACGGGATCATTCCTGGGAAGCGCGTCCAGCCCCTCGGACGGCTCGACCTTCCTGTTTGCTTCGGAACACCCTCCAACTTCCGAAGGGAGACTTTGACGTTCGAGGTGGTCGGGTTCCGAGGAACCTACCACGCGGTACTGGGGAGGCCATGCTACGCGAAGTTCATGGCCATCCCCAACTACACCTACATGAAGCTCAAGATGTCGGGCCCCAATGGGGTCATCACCGTCGGCCCCACGTACAAACACGCGTTCGAATGCGATGTAGAGTGCGTGGAGTACGCCGAGGCCCTCGCCGAGTCCGAGGCCCTCATCGCCGACCTGGGAAACCTCTCCCGAGAGGTGCCGGACGTGAAGTGACACGCCGGCAACTTCGAACCAGCGGAGACGGTTAAGGCCGTCCCTCTCGATCCCAGTGGCGACACCTCCAAGCAGATCCGGATCGGTTCCGGGCTCGACCCCAAATAGGAAGCAGTGCTCGTCGACTTTCTCCGCGCAAACGACGACGTCTTTGCGTGGAGTCCCTCGGACATGCCCGGCATACCGAGGGATGTCGCCGAGCACTCGATGGATATTCGGGCCGGAGCCCGACCGGTCAGGCAGCCTCTGCGCCGATTCGACGAGGAAAGGCGCAGGGTGATAGGCGAGGTGATCCACAAGCTAATGGCAGCAGGGTTCATCAAAGAGGTATTCCATCCCGAATGGCTTGCCAACCCTGTGCTTGTGAGGAAGAAAGGGGGGAAATGGCGGATGTGTGTAGACTACACTGGTCTCAACAAAGCATGTCCGAAGGTTCCCTACCCTCTACCTCGCATCGATCAAATCGTGGATTCCACTGCTGGGTGCGAAACCCTGTCTTTCCTCGATGCCTACTCAGGGTATCATCAAATCAAGATGAAAGAGTCCGACCAGCTCGCGATTTCTTTCATCACGCCCTTCGGCATGTACTGCTATGTCACCATGCCATTCGGTTTGAGGAACGCGGGCGCAACGTACCAGCGGTGCATGAACCATGTGTTCGGCGAACACATCGGTCGCACGGTCGAGGCCTACGTCGATGACATCGTAGTCAAGACAAGGAAAGCCTCCGACCCTCTCTCCGACCTTGAAGTGACATTCCGGTGTCTCAAGGCAAAGGACGTCAAGCTCAATCCCGAGAAGTGTGTCTTCGGGGTGCCCCGAGGCATGCTCCTGGGATTCATCGTCTCCGAGCGGGGCATCGAAGCCAACCCGGAGAAGATCGCAGCTATCACCAGCATGGGGCCCATCAAGGACTTAAAAGGCGTACAGAGGGTCATGGGATGTCTCGCGGCCTTGAGCCGTTTCATCTCGCGCCTCGGCGAAAGAGGCCTGCCCCTGTACCGTCTCTTAAGGAAGGCCGAGTGCTTCACTTGGACCCCCAAGGCCGAGGAAGCTCTCGGGAACCTGAAGGCGCTCCTCACCCAGGCGCCCGTCTTGGTACCCCCAGCTGATGAAGAAGCCCTCTTGGTCTACGTCGCCGCTACCACTCAGGTGGTTAGCGCCGCGATCGTGGTCGAAAGGCAAGAAGAGGGGCATGCATTGCCCATTCAGAGGCCAGTTTACTTCGTCAGCGAGGTGCTGTCCGAAACCAAGATCCGCTACCCACAAGTTCAGAAGCTGCTGTATGCAGTGATCCTGACGAGGCGAAAGTTGCGACATTACTTCGAGTCTCATCCGGTAACTGTGGTGTCATCCTTCCCCCTGGGGGAGATCATCCAGTGCCGAGAGGCCTCGGGACGGATCGCAAAGTGGGCGGTGGAAATCATGGGCGAGACAATCTCGTTCGCCCCTCGGAAGGCCATCAAGTCCCAGGTACTGGCGGACTTCGTAGCCGAATGGGTCGACACACAGTTGCCGACGGCTCCGATCCAACCGGAGCTCTGGACCATGTTTTTCGACGGGAGCCGGCGCGGGCCTGCTTTTCGTCTCGCCCCTCGGGAAACACCTGCGCTACGTGCTGCGCCTCCATTTCCTGGCGTCCAACAATGTGGTTGAGTACGAAGCTCTGATCAACGGATTGCGAATCGCCATCGAGCTAGGGGTCCGACGCCTCGACGCTCGCGGCGACTCGCAGCTCGTCATCGACCAGGTCATGAAGAACTCCCACTGCCGCGACCCGAAGATGGAGGCCTACTGTGATGAGGTTCGACGCCTGGAAGACAAGTTCTACGGGCTCGAGCTTAACCACATCGCCCGGCGCTACAACGAGACTGCGGACGAGCTGGCAAAGATAGCCTCGGGGCGAACGACGGTTCCCCCGGACGTCTTCTCCCGGGATCTGCACCAACCCTCCGTCAAGATCAGCGACACGCCCAAGCCCGAGGCGCCATCGGCCCCGTCCGAGGTAACCTCGGCCCAGCCCGAGCCGTTATCGGTTCAGCCCGAGGAACCCTCGGCTCCCGAGGGCGAGGCGCTGCGCATCGAGGAGGAGCGGAGCGGGGTCGCGCCTGATCAAGATTGGCAGGCCCCGTACCTGCAGTATCTCCGCCAAGGAGAGCTACCCCTCGACCAGGCCGAGGCACGGCGGGTAGCGCGACGCGCCAAGTCGTTCGTCTTGCTGGGCGATGAGAAGGAGCTCTACCACCGCAGCCCCTCGGGCATCCTCCAGCGGTGCATCTCCATCGCCGAAGGTCAGGAACTCCTGCAAGAGATACACTCGGGGGCTTGCGGCCATCATGCGGCGCCTCGAGCCCTCGTCGGGAACGCTTTCCGGCAAGGCTTCTACTGGCCGACGGCGGTGGCTGACGCCACTAGAATTGTCCGCACCTGCGAAGGGTGTCAATTCTATGCGAAGCAGACCCACCTGCCCGCTCAGGCTCTGCAGACAATACCCATCACCTGGCCCTTCGCTGTGTGGGGTCTGGACCTCGTTGGCCCTCTGCAGAAGGCGCCCGGGGGCTACACGCACCTGCTGGTCGCCGTCGACAAATTCTCCAAGTGGATCGAGGTCCGACCCCTGAACAGCATCAGGTCCGAGCAGGCGGTGGCGTTCTTCACCAACATCATCCATCGCTTCGGGGTCCCAAACTCCATCATCACCGACAACGACACCCAGTTCACCGACAGAAAATTCTTGGATTTTTGCGAGGATCACCACATCCGGGTGGACTGGGCTGCCGTAGCTCATCCCATGTCGAATGGGCAAGTAGAGTGTGCCAACGGCATGATTCTACAAGGGCTCAAGCCTCGGATTTACAACGACCTCAACAAGTTCGGCAAGCGATGGATGAAGGAACTCCCCTCGATGGTCTGGAGCCTGAGGACGACGCCGAGCCGAGCCACGGGTTTCACGCCGTTCTTCCTGGTCTACGGGGCCGAGGCCGTCTTGCCCACGGACCTGGAATACGGCTCCCCGAGGACGAGAGCCTACGATGATCAAAGAAACCAAGCTAGCCGAGAAGACTCGCCGGACCAGCTGGAAGAGGCTCGGGACAGGGCCTTACTACACTCGACGCGGTATCAGCAGTCCCTGCGACGCTACCACGCCCGAGGGGTCCGACCCCGAGACCTCCAGGTGGGCGACCTGGTGCTTCGGCTGCGGCAAGACACCCGAGGGAGGCACAAGCTCATGCCCCCCTGGGAGGGGCCATTCGTCATCGCCAAAGTTCTGAAGCCCGGAACATACAAGCTGGCCAACAGTCAAGGCAAGGTCTACGGCAACGCTTGGAACATCCAACAGCTACGTCGCTTCTACCCTTAAGATGTTTCCAAGTTGTTCATATACCTCGCACCCACGCAAAGTTTAGTCAACAAGGAAGGGTCGGCCTCGCCTCGGCAAAGCCCGACCCTCCCTCGGGGGCTAAAAGGGGGAAACCCCCTCTGCGTCAAAATTTTCCTCGAAAAAATCTCTTTTACCAGAATATCTTTCGTGCTTTTTGACTACTTCGAAAAGTGGGTCCTGGAAACGACGGAGTACACGTAAGCAGTCAAGGCTGACCGAGCCGAGGGATTCCTACGCCTCCGGGATACGGATACCTCACTCATCACCTTCTGCGATAAGTAACTCGCGTTCAGATAAAGTGGCTCCGCGGATCGAACAAGTCTTTACGTTCGGAAGCCTTTCTGTCGAAGCGATCCTTCGAGCCTTCTCGACCGAGTCGGCGACAGGGCCTCACGGACGGGTGAAAGTACGCGTAAGCGGCAAGGCTGACCGAGCCGAGGGACTCCCACGCCTCCGGGATACGGATACCTCACTCATCACCTTCCGCGAGAAGCAACTCTCGCTCGCACAAACATCCCTGTTACCGACAAAGAGTCCAGATACTCGAAACAAGAGGAAAAGAGACGCAGCTTTACAACGCAGCGAGGGTGTGTGTTCTGGCCTCGACGGCCGCACGAGGCACACGCTACAAGACAATCTAATCCTGCAGGCTCGGGTCTTGACGCTGGAAGGGGGCAGCAACACCCGGCGGCAATCGAGGAGGTGCGGTGGTGGCGCAAGTGGTACAGTTGCTTGCATGCAGCATCCGGCGCGCCGGTCGCGCGACCCGTGGCGACCCAGCGCGCGACCCAGCAGCGCCAGCCTGGCGCAGCGGTCAAATGCGGTCAAAAGTGGGCCGACAGTAATGACGGTGGCAGGCACACGGGAGCAGCGGTCACGCCGTCAGCCAAGCTCACGTCCCATCCGGAGGCAGCGAGAGAACCCCCTCTCACGGCGTGAAGACGACGCGCCCGTGACCCGTTCCTCGAACGGCTCGCACACGCGCAACGGTAGCCTCGCCAACTACTCGCCCCGTCGCTTAACTCCGCGGCTGGACAGGTGGCGCTTCTGGCAGGAGCAGCTGGCGACGCTTCGCCTTCGCCAAAACAACCGCGCCAAAAAAGGTACGCCGCGTCGTTCAATTTCGTGTCCTTTTTCCTTTTTTTCTCTTTCTCTATCTCTTGCAACAGGGACCGGGAAAGGGGATACCCCTAAAGGGATCCTTCCCCGTGAAGGAACTAGGCTCTGAGCCTCCTTACTGATCAGGGGTTCGAAGGCTGGCCCCCCGAAGGGTTCAACAGCCGCCTCAGATCGCGTGGGCCCGACACCCACTACTGGTCAGAGGTTCGAAGGCCGGCCCCCCGAAAGGTTCCACGGCCGCCTCAGGCTATTCGGGCTCCGCGCCCATTACTGATCAGGGGTTCGAAGGCTGGCCCCCCGAAGGGTTCACAGTCGCCTCAGACACCGAGCGAGGGATGACCAGGGGTACGTTCGATACATAACCGAGGCTCGGGCTGCGCTCCCGAGGTACCCTAGGACATTTCTGAGACCAGCGGGAACGATCCTGTAACGGAATCCCATCGGAGGGAGGCATCGAGCCCTCGGACCCCGTCGCCAGGGGACCGGGTCCGGCAGATCACCCGCAGGTACTTTTGGGCGTGCCTCCGGGCCCCTAGCCGACCCCCAACGAACGGGGCACGGACGTCCACTCAGATTACCCGCTTGCAGCTCACCGGAGACACCATGTTCGGTGCCCATCGAGGGTAACATGACGCTCTCCCCCCCTCCTCCTTGCGGAAAGGCGACGTAGGGGCGTATGTAAAAAAGCCGAGTCTGTCCCTGATCGCCCTCTCGCCATGTGCGGAGGCTCGGGGGCTGCTCTCGCAAACCGGCTCCGGCCAAACCGTTGACAGCGTCAACATACCAGCCCGAGAACTTGGGCCCCGACAGTGCACCCGGGCTACGGCCAGTTCGCATGAGGGAACCACCAGACCAGCCGAAGCGTTACGCAAGGCATTAAGACCTCGAAGGAGTGAAACCACTCCTCCGAGGCCTCGGGGGCTACACCCGGCGGGTGCGCTCGCGCGCACCCACCGGAACAAAATGCAACCGAGAAAAGCTGGTCCCCTTGCAAAAAAGTGCGACGAAAGCCTCCAAGCGAGTGCTAACACTCCCTTCGAGGCTCGGGGGCTACTGTCGGGGACCATAATTAGGGGTACCCTCAGGACGCCTAATTCTCAGCTGGTAACCCCCATCAGCATAAAGCTGCAGAGGCCTGATGGGTACGATTAAGTCAGGGATCAGTCCATACGAGCGACTCGATCACGCCTCGCCCGAGCCTAGCCTCGGGCAAGGGCAGCCGACCCTGAGGTGTTTCCGTCTCGCCCGAGGCCCCCTTTTTACGGCAGACGCACCTCCGGCTCGCCCGAGGCCTTGCCTTCGTTAAGAAGCAACCCTGACTAAATCGCCGCGCCGACCGACCAAGTCACAGGGGCATTTAACGCAAAGGTAGCCTGGCACCTTTATCCTGACGCGCGCCCCCCTGGCAGAGCCGAAGTGACCGCCGTCACTTCGCCGCTCCACTGACCGGTCTGACAGAAGGACAGCGCCGCCTGCGCCATCCCGACTGCAGTGCCACTTGACAGAGTGAGACTGACAGGCAGCCAGGCCTTGCCAAAGGCGCCATAGGAAGCTCCGCCCGACCCAGGGCTCGGACTCGGGCTAAGGCCCCGGAAGACGGCGAACTCCGCTCCGCCCGACCCAGGGCTCGGACTCGGGCTAAGGCCCCGGAAGACGGCGAACTCCGCTCCGCCCGACCCAGGGCTCGGACTCGGGCTAAAGCCCCGGAAGACGGCGAACTCCGCTCCGCCCGACCCAGGGCTCGGACTCGGGCTAAGGCCCCGGAAGACGGCGAACTCCGCTCCGCCCGACCCAGGGCTCGGACTCGGGCTAAGGCCCCAGAAGACGACGAACTCCGCCTCGCCCGACCCCAGGGGTCGGACTCTGCCCTGGCCTCTGCCGAACGACCTCCGCCTCGCCCGACCCAGGAGCTTGGGCTCGGCCTCGGCCATGCAGGACAGACTCGACCTCGGCTTCGGAGGAGCCTCCACGTCGCCCGACCTAGGGCACAAGTCCGCCACGTCAACAGGAAGCGCCATCATCACCCTACCCCGAGCCGACTCAGGCCGCAGAGAACAGGACCGACGTCCCATCTGGCTAGCTCCGCCAGATAGGCAATGATGGCGCCCCGCTAGACCCATGACGACAGCGGCTCTCAGCTCCCTTACGGAAGCAGGGGGACGTCAGCAAGGGCCCAACCGCCCCGACAGCTGTCCCTCCACCAGGCTCCGTTACTCCTCCGACAGCCACGACACCACACCAGCTGGGTGCCAAGATCTCTCCGGCTGCCACCTTGGCATGTACTTAGGGCACTAGCTCTCCCCCGCTAGACACGTAGCACTCTGCTGCACCCACATTGTACACCTGGATCCTCTCCTTACGCCTATAAAAGGAAGGACCAGGGCCTTCTTAGAGAAGGTTGGCCCCACGGGAACGAGGGCAGGGGCAGGCGCTCTCTTGGGGCCGCTCGCTTCCCTCACCCGCGTGGACGCTTGTAACCTCCTACTGCAAGCGCACCCGACCTGGGCGCGGGACGAACACGAAGGCCGCGGGAATCTCCACCTCCCTCACGACTCGGCTCCGGCCACCTCGCTCTCCCCCCTTCGCGCTCCGCCCACGCGCTCGACCCATCTGGGCTGGGGCACGCGGCACACTCACTCGTCGGCTTAGGGACCCCCCGGTCTCGAAACGCCGACAGTACTATACTCCCCAACAAATTTTTATTTGATCCAACTATCCTCATCTTACAGCTTTGTCATTAGGAGTGCAAGTGCAAGTGTACGCTCCTTGGAAGATACCCTGGTGTCCGCTTTCTAGTTCCAACAAGCTTGCACCCATCATATATTGGTGAATGGTTGGTTACACATGCCAATAAAAACTGATCATGTGGGCAGGTTGTTCTGTGACAGGGGACAAATTAGTGTGCCATAGAAGCTTGTCATATTAGAAAGTACGTTTTTTCTTCAGGTACAATGTCAGGAGCCTATAATTGTCGTATGTCTTGTAGATCTTATGGATTTTTTTTGTTCTTCCTGAAGTGTCATTCATATCCACGGATTCTCAACAGCTTCTCTGCCAGTACATGCAGAAAAACTGTTCATATCAACAGAAACCCCATTATTTACATAGTCAGATAGTCCGCTCTTCTTCTACTGTCTTGACTGCTGATGATGTTGTGCTTGTTTCAGACAGTTTCATTCATCACAAAAAGCTTTGAACTTTCTTACACTAGTTTCAGTTTTAGTTTAGTAAAAAGCATGTTTCAGTTTTAGTTTTAGTGGGACAAAGTAGCAAGTAGCAGATTGGTTTTAGCAACAATTTTTTTAGTATGAATGAAGTCTGAACATGAACTCTTATGTGAATTATTTTTTACTAATTTGTGTAATGCTATGTGAACTCTATTTATTATCTGGTGATGACAGTGGCTCTGATGATAGAAGTGGAACTGATGATGCGAGTGCATCTGATGATGAGAGTGGACCTAATGATGAGGAATGGACAAGGAAGGCTATTGGACTAGCGCGGTCTGTTCAGAAAAATACATTATGCACAACTCTTGTTCTTGGAAATATTATTTCACTTATATTGACAAGAATGAGGCAAGGACCACAAGACAAAGTGGATATGCTTGGGTGAGGGAAACGTTGAGTAATCCAGGAGGAAGCCACAAGATGTTCCGGATGGATGCATCTCTTTTCTATAGTTTGCATGACTTGCTAGTGAGTAACTATGGGCTCAAATCTTCTCTTCATATCAATTCAATGGAGTCTCTTGCCATTTTCTTGGTTACATGTGGTCATGGTTGGTCTAATAGTGGTGCACAACATGTTTTTAAGCATTCTGGAGAGACCATTAGCCAAAAATTTGAGGAGGTATTGCATTGTGTGGTGGGTATGTGTGAGGAATATATAAGGCCAATTGATCCAAACTTTTGTACTACACACCCTAGAATTACCAAGGATCGTAGGATGATGCCTTTTTTCAAAAGATTGCATTGGTGCAATAGATGGCACTCACGTTGCAGCAGTACCACCCTCACATGACCAAATTAGATACATTGGTAGAAATGGAAGGGCAACCCAAAATGTGCTTGCTGTTGTTGATTTTGACCTACGGTTCACATATTCATCTATTGGACAACCTGGATCAATGCATGACACAAGTGTATTGTTTAATGCATTGGAGCGTGATGCAGACTTGTTTCCACACCCTCCATCAGGTATTTTTTTATTGTCATATATATAAATCAGTAGAATAAGAAGTATCGTCTTTCTTTGTGCTAAAAAGTATATACTTTTGGACATTGTTCTAGGAAAATATTATACTGTAGATGCGGGCTATCCCAATCGTCCTGGGTACTTAGCTCCATACAAGGGTGAACGGTACCATGTTTCTGATTGGAGAAGGGGACTCCACCAAATGGTGAGCAAGAACATTTAACCATTTGCATTCAAGTATTCGGAACGTCGTAGAACGCACATTTGGTGTGTGGAAAATGAAGTGGCATATACTTCTTAAGATGCCAAGCTACTCCATGGAAAAGCAAAAGATGATTGTTGCAGCTACCATGTGCCTTCATAATTATATTCGTGAGAACCATCGAGAAGACAAAGATTTCCATAAGTGCGACCGGAATCCAGATTATGTGCCCAATATACCTTCTAGATATAGAAATACAACTGATTCATCATGTCCATACTCTAATGATCGTACGATGGATAGGTTTCGTGAGGACATCGCAAGAGCGATCTTTCTTTCTAGGTAATCATCCAAGTGATATATGACTTGTGTATGAATTGTGACTTGTGTATGAATTGTGATGTGCAAAAGCTTTTCGAATATTGATTTATGAATTGTGATGTGCAAATGCTTTTCGAATATTGATTTATTAATTGTGATGTGCAAATGCTTTCGAATATTGATTTTCGAATATTCAAGTGTGTTGATGTCACACCCGGGTTTTAGGGACACCAAGACCCGGGCGCGAACATATACACCAGGTATGCTGGGACCAAGTCTCACACATATGATGTATAGTGGCACAGGATCGAATGTCACATCTTTACTACATAACAGGAGTTCTATACAAAATAAATAATTACATTATAAGGAGACAACGGTCCAGCAACCCAAAGTTGACTGGGGGACGACGGCCTAGACCTCTCACGAACACATCACGGCATCCTCCATGCGCTTCATCCTGCGGTACCTGTTCTTGACCTGTGGAGGGGGTGTGAGACAGCAAGAGTGAGCTCACATACGTCATCGCTCAACAAGTTGTGGGGAATAATGTGCATGAACTCGCCAAAGGTGGGAGCTCACGTGAAGTGTAAGGCTTACCAAAGGAGATGGTTGCAGCTGAGCATTGCTTTTAAAGTTGGTCAAAATTTTATTAGCAGTTACTAAGTATAAGTAAATACCAACCCAATTAAATAGTAGAACAGAAGTAACAACATCACCTGCGATGCAATGCATATGACAAATTGAATTTAAGTTCCATAGATTAATCATGTGAGGGTCCGAGCTGCTCATGACCGTGAGCACGGCTAATATACTAGTTTTACACTCTGCAGAGGTTGCGCATCTTTACCCACAAGTCGTGTATCCCATGTCGCCAGGGTTTGCAAGGCCCTTAGACACTACCGAGGTGAATGGCTAGGGATCCACTACGAGGCCTTTACAAAGTTCCACTAGCTTCGAAAACCCGCTACAGTTTATAGGAAGTTCCAATGCAGGAATCCCTTGCAGGACCGCCATCGCAGCAAAATCCTCCCGAGGGCCTCCCTACACTGAACACTCCCCTACTGCCCTTGCCCCTTTCGGGTAAGGTAGTCTTCTACTAGCTTTCCTAATTAATCAGCCAAGGGGTCCCATTCCTCCCTTGTGGTAGCACTGTTTCCCGGGTGGTCGCTCCATGTTCCAATTAACATAATAATCTTATCATGAACAGTAATAATAAACATATAATAAAGTGTGATCATGAATAATATACCTTCATACCCAAAACCACATAAAGCGATAGCAAGTACTACCCAAAGATTCAGTGTGGTGAACAAGGTATAAAGATAGTCAAACTAGGGTAACCTATTGGGTCCCATCAAAATTAACCTATGCAGATCAGTATGATTAATTAGAACATGAGTGGGTAAAAAGAAGTGATCAAGGGCACAACTTGCCTGGGACTTGAGATTCCAGGTACCAGGATGATCTTCAGATGACACGTGTCCTCACGCTAGTCGTAGCATTACAAACAGACATTGTATAGGCAAAATTAACATTACAACAAACATGTAAATAAAATACACATAATAATCTAGACATTAAACTAAGGTCACGGGAACTGGAATCATTAAATTTGGAGTTATAGATTTTAAGTTATGGATTTTCCAAAGTTTTATGCATTTAATATAGGATTAAGTGGGAAATAAATTTAAATGTGTACTTCATGTAAAAACAGTGGTACTATTTAATAGAGAATATTATTACAAAATTATAGGAACTGGAATGGGCTAATTTGGACTTAATATGAATTTTATATGAACTAAACAAGTTCTAGCATTTATTTTTGCATAAAAAGTATTTTCCAAATGAATTTATTTGATTTTCTTGTTATCTGGACCAAGCGCATCATTACCAGAGAGTCCAGGGGCTAAACCATAAGTTTTACGCAGACACAGAACTCCCCTGAGTGGACTGCGGGTTTATTATACTAAAAGACGGGGGCTCTTTTGAAAAATAGACACCGCAAAGGGTCATCGGGTGTTTCAGTCCGCCCGATTCACAATCTACGGCCCCGATTATATCCAACACAGATCGAACCGGTACGCGCTGCTGACCGCAAGATCTAAAACCTACGGCCAGATCATTCCCTAGCGAAACGTTATGCGCGAGTTTGATCCAGACCGCCGATCAGAAGATGAACGGCCCAGACACACTCGCCATGCCGACTAACCTGAACCGTTTGATGCAGATCGCACGCTCCACGGTCGTCTTCCTCTCGCGCTACCCAAACACCGCACGCCGGTCATCCATGCGGCGGCGCAGTCACCGCCGTGAGGCAAACCCGAGAAGGACGACGCCGAGCCCAAATCCCTATTGCACGAACCATGCAGAGCCTATGGCGGACACGATGAGGGCACTGAGAGCAGGCGAAAGGCAATGGACGATATAGGCTACGCGAAGCGGCGGGGATGGGCGAAGTTGGAGCTCAGGCGAGCAATTCCGCGACCCAGGGGACCAAATTCGAAGCGCGGTTGAATGATACACGATCATGAAGTAAGGATGGGCACGTGGAAGGGCATCATACCGGCGATCGAGGGACGGCGAGGTAGGTCCACGGCGCGGTGTGATTCCGCGGTGGCAGGAGGAGCACGGCAAGGAATTGCCGGTGCACAGATGGGCAATCCCGAGCCGCGTGACCAAATTAAGCTCTCCCCCAAACCAAGGAAGCTATAGGGAAAAGCTTAGCGGGCGCGGCCGGTAGGAGGCTGAGGTTCCTAGGCGGTGACCCCGACTCCCCCCACAGCGACGAGAAAATCTTGTGTACGCGGAAGAGGAGGCGAGATGAAGGAGGGGCGAGTGGATTAAGCAGACGGACGAGCTCTTTATGCATACCCGGCGCGGTCAATGCGGTCCGAGATTGGTGGGCGAGCTTCAGGCAACGGAGCTCCGAGTTCCGCGGGGCGCACTCCGCCATGGCCGGACTCCGTTGAGGCGAATCCGCGGAGCGGTTGAAGCAACTGACAACGGGGCCGATTTGTCAGCGACACATCGCAAACCGCACGCGCCAGAGGGACAAACAACTGGGCCCCACGCGACAGTGCGCGGTCATCGCCGAGCTCGGAGGAATCCATTGAGGAAGGTGGGAACGGGCTGACCTGCGGGCCCCGCGGACCAGAGGAAGGGAGGGAGGAGCGAGTGCGGTGGAGACCGACGAGTAGGGCCCACACGTAAGTGAGCGCCCCGCGGTGGAAACTTGGGCTGGCGCGAGTTAGATTTCCTTCAGTGGGCCGAATTGGTAGTCTGGGCCCAATCGCGCACAGTTCACTTCTCTATTTTTTTTTTCTATTTCCACATTTAGATTTGAATTCAAACTTAATTCAAACTTCTATGGCTCATCACTGCAACTTATATTTGTGAAATTAGGGGTATTAATTCTGGATATATATTTATTTTATATATACTTGGTTTATATTTTCATAGCCTTTATCTTTTGCTTATTTCCTACCATAATTCCAATTTAGGGTTAACTCTAACTTCTAGTAATTATTATCTTATATTTTTTTTATCCTTACTATTTTATTTAATGTGCAAACATATAAACTCCAATATGATGCATTTTCTTTTTATTTTAATATCATTGGTTTTAATTAATCACTCTCAATTATATGTGTGTTCTTTTTATGATGCAAATATGGCACATGACATGAAGAGACCCTCTATATTCTTTGTATACAAAATTGAGTATTACAAATCCTACCCCCCTTAAAAATAATCTCGTCCTCGAGATTTGTAAGAAAAGGGATGTAGCTTTTTTTTTCAACACATATGCACAAACAAAATGATGCATAATTTATTAGCAAAACATACGGTCAAATAGATCTTATTATTCCTTCTTAAAATCATATCATCTACTAACTAAAGTAACATCTAGATCTTACAAATGGTAGTAATTTATATATATGTTTATGTAGCTTGGTGGAGCTGCTGGTGGTGGTGGAGGTTGTTGTTGTTGTTGTCTCTCCAACCGCGCTTGCCTTATTTCTTGGCGGACCTGACGTATTTCCTCGCGTTCTTGTCTTATCTGATTTTGCATCTCGGTCACCAGGTCTGTTAATTGTTGTATTATCCAGTCTTTGGGCAGCAACCACTTGATCGGTTTCAACAGATGGAGGATTTGGAGGATTCATTTCTGTCTGCTGTTGCGTGATAATCTTTCCTTTCCTAGTGTTGACCATGAAAGTTAGAAGCATATGGTAATAGTTTTGCAAAGGAAATTATTCAATAAGCAGAATGAATAAGCTAGTAGCTGGTTATAATCTGAAGATTCTTTAGTAGGGCTAAATCTTTGTTTTATGTCCAGATTTGGGTAACCAGTCGTATAAGGTGAATATCCAAGGGTAAGATAGAATCTGTCAGGATGAAAGATGTATATGGGTGAGATAGACACAAGATGTAGGTTAAAAGTTTGTTTGAGGTTAGATGGGGATGGATAGGTTATACCATTCATCATGGCTTATGGGTTGGGTTAGCTCATGGTTGAGTTGATCCAATGTGCTAAGTTAAGTTAATACATGGCTAGTAGGGTCTAATCTCTTCTACTAGTGTCATTAATCTGTTTTAAGTGGACCACATTAGGGTGGATAACATTAGACCACACTAGACCAGGTCACATTAGGTAAGATAAGATCTAGATTAGATTGGATATGACTAGATTAGACTAGTTTTAGGTTAGATAGGTCCAACAGGGTAGAATATGTTATTATTAAGATATGTTAGAATCTTTTTGAGATTAGTTAGATATGTTATGATAAGATAGAATCTCTTCAAGATAAGATGAATTTATTAAGGTAAGAAGAATCTTTTAAGATGAGGTGGATCTAGTAGGATAAGAAGAGAATCTTATAAGATACGATGAATCTATTAAGGTATGGGAGAGTCTTTTAGATTAGAGGGATCTCTATGAGATAGATACATTTTAATGGAGGATAATCCAAGTTGCTTAGTTTTCTTATGAATTCTATTTAAGCATATACGTATATGCAGATGTAATTGTGGACATTACTCCACAACTCTATCCCACTCAATCAAAGATCCAAATCAAACAAGTATCATAAGAACAAACATTCAAACACATAGATACCTATAAAGATAGTTTTGTTTTTGTTCCTAAGATTAGGTCTCCTATTCCTAAAGGTCACTTCAGGCACAGGATTTCAAGTATGAAATCCACATTTGTCTTTAGAAGGAAAAGATAAGAATAATCAGAGTAAAGCGGAAATAGATGAGAAAAGATCAAGAAGAGTTTAGAATAGATCAGAGTAGCAAAGGTAAGTAGATAATGGTTGTCTAGTTCTATCTAGGTTTCGTCCTACAGTCAACATTCCTCTGATACCACTTCTGTCACACCCGGGTTTTAGGGACACCAAGACCCGGGCGCGAACATATACACCAGGTATGCTGGGACCAAGTCTCACACATATGATGTATAGTGGCATAGGATCGAATGTCACATCTTTACTACATAACAGGAGTTCTATACAAAATAAATAATTACATTATAAGGAGGACAACGGTCCCAGCAACCCAAAGTTGACTGGGGGACGACGGCCTAGACCTCTCACGAACACATCACGGCATCCTCCATGCGCTTCATCCTGCGGTACCTGTTCTTGACCTGTGGAGGGGGTGTGAGACAGCAAGAGTGAGCTCACATACGTTCATCGCTCAACAAGTTTGTGGGGAATAATGTGCATGAACTCGCCAAAGGTGGGAGCTCACGTGAAGTGTAAGGCTTACCAAAGGAGATGGTTGCAGCTGAGCATTGCTTTTAAAGTTGGTCAAAATTTTATTAGCAGTTACTAAGTATAAGTAAATACCAACCCAATTAAATAGTAGAACAGAAGTAACACAATCACCTGCGATGCAATGCATATGACAAATTGAATTTAAGTTCCATAGATTAATCATGTGAGGGTCCGAGCCTGCTCATGACCATGAGCACGGCTAGTATACTAGTTTTACACTCTGCAGAGGTTGCGCATCTTTACCCACAAGGTCGTGTATCCCATGTCGCCAGGGTTTGCAAGGCCCTTAGACACTACCGAGGTGAATGGCTAGGGATCCACTACGAGGCCTTTACAAAGTTCCACTAGCTTCCGAAAACCCGCTACAGTTTATAGGAAGTTCCAATGCAGGAATCCCTTGCAGGACCGCCATCGCAGCAAAATCCTCCGAGGGCCTCTCTACACTGACCACTCCCCTACTGCCCTTGCCCCTTTCGGGTAAGGTAGTCTTCCACTAGCTTTCCTAATTAATCAGCCAAGGGGTCCCATTCCTCCCTTGTGGTAGCACTGTTTTCCCGGGTGGTCGCTCCATGTTCCAATTAACATAATGATCTTATCATGAACAGTAATAATAAACATATATAAAAGTGTGATCATGAATATATACCTTCATACCCAAAACCACATAAAGCGATAGCAAGTACTACCCAAAGATTCAGTGGTGACAAGGTATAAAGATAGTCAAACTAGGGTAACCTATTGGGTCCCATCAAAATTAACCTATGCAGATCATTATGATTAATTAGAACATGAGTGGGTAAAAGAAGTGATCAAGGGCACAACTTGCCTGGGACTTGAGATTCCAGGTACCAGGATGATCTTCAGATGACACGTGTCCTCACGCTAGTCGTAGCATTACAAACAGACATTGTATAGGCAAAATTAACATTACAACAAACATGTAAATAAAATACACAGTAATAATCTAGACATTAAACTAAGGTCACGGGAACTGGAATCATTAAATTTGGAGTTATAGATTTTAAGTTATGGATTTTCCAAAGTTTTATGCATTTAATATAGGATTAAGTGGGAAATAAATTTAAATGTGTACTTCATGTAAAAACAGTGGTACTATTTAATAGAGAATATTATTACAAAATTATAGGAACTGGAATGGGCTAATTTGGACTTAATATGAATTTTATATGAACTAAACAAGTTCTAGCATTTATTTTTGCATAAAAAGTATTTTCCAAATGAATTTATTTGATTTTCTTGTTATCTGGACCAAGCGCATCATTACCAGAGAGTCCAGGGGCTAAACCATAAGTTTTACGCAGACACAGAACTCCCCTGAGTGGACTGCGGGTTTATTTATACTAAAAGACGGGGGCTCTTTTGAAAAATAGACACCGCAAAGGGTCATCGGGTGTTTCAGTCCGCCCGATTCACAATCTACGGCCCGATTATATCCAACACAGATCGAACCGATACGCACTGCTGACCGCAAGATCTAAAACCTACGGCCAGATCATTCCCTAGCGAAACGTTATGCGCGAGTTGATCCAGACCGCCGATCAGAAGATGAACGGCCCAGACACACTCGCCATGCCGACTAACCTGAACCGTTTGATGCAGATCGCACGCTCCACGGTCGTCTTCCTCTCGCGCTACCCAAACACCGCACGCCGGTCATCCATGCGGCGGCGCAGTCACCGCCGTGAGGCAAACCCGAGAAGGACGACGCCGAGCCCAAATCCCTATTGCACGAACCATGCAGAGCCTATGGCGGACACGATGAGGGCACTGAGAGCAGGCGAAAGGCAATGGACGATACAGGCTACGCGAAGCGGCGGGGATGGGCGAAGTTGGAGCTCAGGCGAGCAATTCCGCAACCCAGGGGACCAAATTCGAAGCGCGGTTGAATGATACACGATCATGAAGTAAGGATGGGCACGTGGAAGGGCATCATACCGGCGATCGAGGGACGGCGAGGTAGGTCCACGGCGCGGTGTGATTCCGCGGTGGCAGGAGGAGCACGGCAAGGAATTGCCGGTGCGCAGATGGGCAATCCCGAGCCGCGTGACCAAATTAAGCTCTCCCCCAAACCAAGGAAGCTATAGGGCAAAGCTTAGCGGGCGCGGCCGGTAGGAGGCTGAGGTTCCTAGGCGGTGACCCCGACTCCCCCACGGCGACGAGAAAATCTTGTGTACGCGGAAGAGGAGGCGAGATGAAGGAGGGGCGAGTGGATTAAGCAGACGGACGAGCTCTTTATGCATACCCGGCGCGGTCAATGCGGTCCGAGATTGGTGGGCGAGCTTCAGGCAACGGAGCTCCGAGTTCCGCGGGCGCACTCCGCCATGGCCGGACTCCGTTGAGGCGAATCCGCGGAGCGGTTGAAGCAACTGACAACGGGGCCGATTTGTCAGCGACACATCGCAACCGCACGCGCCAGAGGGACAAACAACTGGGCCCCACGCGACAGTGCGCGGTCATCGCCGAGCTCGGAGGAATCCATTGAGGAAGGTGGGAACGGGCTGACCTGCGGGCCCCGCGGACCAGAGGAAGGGAGGGAGGAGCGAGTGCGGTGGAGACCGACGAGTAGGGCCCACACGTAAGTGAGCGCCCGCGGTGGAACTTGGGCTGGCGCGAGTTAGATTTCCTTCAGTGGGCCGAATTGTTAGTCTGGGCCCAACCGCGCACAGTTCACTTCTCTATTTTTTTTTTCTATTTCCACATTTAGATTTGAATTCAAACTTAAATTCAAACTTCTATGGCTCATCACTGCAACTTATATTTGTGAAATTAGGGGTATTAATTCTGGATATATATTTATTTATATATATATATTGTTTATATTTTCATAGCCTTTATCTTTTGCTTATTTCCTACCATAATTCCAATTTAGGGTTAACTCTAACTTCTAGTAATTATTATCTTATATTTTTTTTATCCTTACTATTTTATTTAATGTGCAAACATATAAACTCCAATATGATGCATTTTCTTTTTATTTTAATATCATTGGTTTTAATTAATCACTCTCAATTGTATGTGTGTTCTTTTTATGATGCAAATATGGCACATGACATGATGAGACCCTCTATATTCTTTGTATACAAAATTGAGTATTACAGTTGAGCACCAAATTGAGGTGCGGACAGTCCGGCCCTGAGGCCGGACGGTCCGCGGTCTGGACGGTCCGCGCCTGTGGGCCGGACGGTCCGCGCACGCGCAGAACAGATTAGGGTTCCGAGTTTTTCGCTGCGTTTGTTGGCGAAAATCCTGGGATTTGCTCGGAGTTTTGACGGTAAAGGGTCCAGCCCCCCTCCTCTATAAATAGAGAGGTCTACGGCCGATTTGGAATCATCAATCGAATCAATACAACTTCTATTTCGCATTTTATCCTAGGAGTAGTTCTAGTCTAGTTTAGGTTTAGTCTTCCAATCCCCAAATTCTCCGCCTCTCCTCGACTCTACGTCGATTAGAGGAGTCTAGGTCGGCCTGCCCGAGCCTAGACACCACCTAGGATCTCTACTCCCCGACGGGGTCCCTCCCGGGAGCGAGATCCAGGCGCCGTCGGTGATCTTCCGCCGTCCCTGCGTACGCGCGGACCGTCCGGCCCCAGGGCGCGGACCGTCCGGCCGTCAGGCAGGAGCCCTAGCCGCGCACCAGGCCGCGGACCGTCCGGCCCCAGGCCGCGGACAGTCCGCCCTTGCGCAGAGAGCACCACCGCGCCTCGCATCAGGCCGCGGACCGTCCGGCCCCTGCCCGCGGACCGTCCGCCCCTGTGCAGAGGGCACCGCCACGGTTCTTGTTGAGTGTTTGGCGCTCCGAAAAGGCGTCAACATACTTTTTGGCGACTCCGCTGGGGACAACACATCTAAGCTCATCAGATCGGCCCTCAATGGCCGGTTCAAAGGATAGCTCTAATATTTCTCTAAGCAACATCATAGAGCCGACTTGGGAAACCTTGCCGGCTGACGAGCAGCTCCAGTTTGAGGAGCACAAGGAGCGGATGATCCAGGAGGCGAAAGCAAAGTTCTTGGCCAACTTCAAAGTGGACAGGAACAACAAGGTCGTCCGACATCGGGCGACGGATCCGGCTTCGCTCCAACCCACGCCAGATATCCCCAATGTAAGTAATACCAATGATCTGCAATCTCTTAGAAATTATGTAGAAGATCAGCGTGAACAAATGCAGAACATCATAGGGGGTATGCAAAGCGATCTTAAGAGACTAGTATGTGCATTCGATAAATCTAGTACCGCAAATTTTCCTTCGCACGAGGTTGAGTTAGGAGATAACGCGCGTAACACATCGGCTACAGGTTGTCACGACCAGTCACAACCCCTTTATGAGATGCCGATGGACACATACCCTAAGCAATCGCAAATCGACAGCAAACCAGCCGATCTGCACATGCCCGGACCGTCCGCACGAGAGCGGGCCGACCGGGCCAACAGCAGTCGGGCCTATTTTTAATGAGTTACCTAGATATGCGCCCGAGCCACCACATATGACACAGAACCCAAACTACCCAGCCGGACGGTCCGCATACAATGATGGACGGTCCGCATATGACCACGGACGGTCCGGGTACGTATCCGGACAGTCCGCGCGTGAGTCTTTTGAGGAGAATTATTACATGAATCCTCGCCCGTCCCAGCAACACTTCCCATCACACTATGCAATGCACCAGCCCACTAATTCAGGATCCAAAGCCCAGGAAAGCTTTCTGGCCCCACCTAGAAGGCCGGAAAGAAACGATCAAACATATGAGCCATATAGAGCAAATGGAAATGCACCACGTAACTCAAACCAATGGGGGAAAGACAGCATGCTAATATCTAGCCAACCCCACCTATGTTTGACCAGAGAGCCGGTGGTCTCGCACCGGCTGCCATTGATATAGTAAGGGAAGAAATAGCCGGGGCGTTCCGAGATAAGCTCGGAGTAAGCATGGTCCCTGGGGGGCAATCATATCGGAAACCTTATGACAGCCGATTTGATCACCACCCATACCCACAGGGAACCAGGATACCCGAATTCACAAAATTTTCGGGTGATCAAGGAAAGAACACACGTGAACACATAGGCCAATTTTTAGCACAATTAGGAGAGTTGGCCGACACAGAGGCATTTTGCGTACGTTTGTTTTCATTATCTTTAACAGGAACTGCGTTTGCATGGTACGCCACTTTACCTCCTAATTCCATTTCATCATGGGGGGATTTAGAACAAAAATTTCATGATCATTTTTTCTCCGGTGACTATGAATTGGATTTGGTAGATTTAGCGTCGTTGCGACAGACAAAAGATGAATCGGTTAATGATTACATCCGGAGATTCCGAGATATAAGAAACCGATGCTTTAAAATTCATTTAGCAGAGAAACAACTAGTAGGATTAGCCTTTAACGGTCTACGATATTATTTAAAAGAGAGATTAGAGGGCATCCAATTTTTTACACTAGCACAGTTACACCAGAGGGCTTTAGCTTGCGAAAGCCGGAGCAAAGAAACTGCTAAGACAATGCGTCACAACGTACATATAGTAGAATACGACCAAAGTAGCTCAGATGACGAATCAACATAAGTGTATGCTGCTGAAATGGTTTGGCCAAAACAGGCCAAATCTTCGGCTTGTTCCTCCTTGCAGCCGGTTCAAAAGAAACGGCAAGAGGAGGTTAAGTTTACGTTTAATGTTGGTAAATGTGATAAAATATTTGATGAACTACTCAAAAATGGCAATATTAAAATAAATCACACTGTTCCATCCGCCGACGAGCTAAAACGTCGTGCATACTGCAAGTGGCATAACTCATTTTCTCATGCCACTAATGATTGTAATGTATTCCGACGACAGATTCAATCGGCCATTAATGAGGGACGATTGAAATTTCAGGAAATGCAAGTGGATACAGAGCCATTTCCAATGAACGTGATCGACTTTGAGGGCAAGAAAGTCCTGGTTCGGCCAAACACGGCCGATAAAGGCAAAAGCAAAGAGGCAATCATCGGCAATTCTAAAAAGGCCGATGAGGATCATAAAGTTTCTTGCAGGAAAGTGGTAGCCGAGAAGACTCCCGATGGAGGGGAGACCCTAAAGGTGACCATCACAACCTCCAGTACTGGGGGGCAAGCGCAGACAGGGAGACAGATACAGGAACCCGTGCTGCGTATCCCGGACGGTCCGGCACGTAGGAGCGGACGGTCCGGGACCCCACCGGACAGTCCGGAGAGCTCCGGCGGACGGTCCGGCCATGCTCGGGACTCGCAGCGACCACGTACCTTCAAACCACGACGACCAGAGATAGGTACGTGGAAAACAAATACATTTAAAGCAGCTGGTCGGCTGATCAAGCCTGGCCCGACTTTCGATCAATTGTTGTCTAAATATGTGAAAAAGAAGGCTGGCCCCAGTGACCGGCCACCGAAGCGACCCCGCTCACCCATTCATGAGCAACGTCAGGTCAGGCCGATTGGACCACATCACCAATCGGAAGAAATGAAAGGTCCTATTGTACAATTGAGACCTAACATGCCGACATGGACCCCTCCACCTCCTTATCCATCTATGCCATATCCATACACATACTTACCTCCACCATATGTCCCAAATCAAATGTGGGGCATGCCACCATATCCATTTGGGATGCCACAGTACCCCGCCTGGGGGGCACCCCAAACATCCGTTTTTGATAGGTTGGCACCGCCAGTGCAAGACCGATTGAGCACTGCTGGATCCGGTCACCAGGCACAGGCCCAACAAGGTTGCCGGACTACTCGGCCTCCTAGGCCGACCAATCCGGCAGGGGGGCATATGCCTGTAGCAACTCAAAGAACAACAAAAAAGGACATCATCAAAATAGGCACTGCGGATGTTGTCATACAGGGAGACAATAAAGGGCCGATGATTTTCGGCGAATCGGCCAACACAACCGAAAAGGATACGGTTACCATCAAAACAGCCGATCCAAAATACTCCATGCCTCGATGGTGCCCAGCGGGATTGACATGATCCCAAAAGAGAAAATTACAGCGCCTAAGAGCAAAGGAGAGCCAGGAGAAGGAGGCGGAAAAGACATTTAATGACACACATCCACTATACCCGCCACCACAAAAGAAATGGAGACCGAAGGCCGTTGAGAAAAAACAAACGGCCACAGTAATAGAAAGTCAACCTGCACCAGGCGCGGACCGTCCGGCCCCCGCGTGCGGACCGTCCGCCGTTCACCAGGAAGGCTCTGGACAACCTGCACCAGGCGCGGACCGTCCGGCCCCCGCGTGCGGACCGTCCGCCGTTCATCAGGAAGCCTCCAACAACACGACAACATCAATGGAAGAGGACGACCTGCTAGGAGAAGACCTGGTCGACTACGAGGCTTCTCCAGAACGCCCAGGTATGGATGTAAATATTATTACATTTTCTTCCGATTGTACTATCATTAGCGACGATGAACCTGTTGCTGCCCAGTTTGATTTTGGTCCTAAAGAAGCCGCCTTTACTAAACCAAAGGAATCGGTAAATCATTTAAAGCCGCTCTTCGTGCGCGGTCACATTGATGGAATACCGATTGCTAAGATGTTGGTGGATGGAGGGGCGGCTGTAAATCTAATGCCTTATTCATTATACAGAAAATTAGGTAAACAAGATGACGAACTTGTCAAAACCAACATGACCCTCAGCGGTGTTGGGGATAGTTCGATTAAAGCCAGGGGAGTCACGTCCGTTGAATTAACCATCGGGACTAAGACCCTTGCTGCTGCATTCTTCGTCGCTGATGTAGAAGGGAATTACAGTTTAATTCTAGGCAGAGATTGGATTCATGCCAATCAATGTATACCTTCTACATTACATCAAATGCTAATACAATGGGTAGGCGATGAGGTAGAACAAGTACATGCTGATGTATCGGCCTGCATCGCTGTGGCCGATGCCCCTGTACTCTGGACTTATGAGACTGCTACATGTCTCATAGGGGTAGATTTTTCTGATTATCAGTTCATAAGTATAGATAAGAAAGGTTTCATTCCTGTAATGCTAGAGCCGATGGAGAATCGGCTGAATCCTAAATAGAGTTTAAACGATGAATACACACAAAGTTCATGAGTCTTTGATCACGGACAATTCGGCTCTCAAAGCCGGATGGTCCGGTCTTTCACAAAACAGTTCGGACTTTAAGACCGAACATCTATCACAGCAAAAAGACAGTATTACGGATGATCCGATCCCCGAGACCGGAAAGTCCGCCATCACACAAAGATCATCTGATTCCTCTGTGGGGGACATGATAGAAGAATTCAGAGATCTTGATAAACTAGGACAGGGGTTTACATCGGCCGATCCTTTGGAAGAGATTGACATAGGAGATGGCAAAACTCCAAGGCCGACTTTTGTAAACAAGACCCTGGAGACCGATTCTAGAAATGAGATGATCGGTCTATTGAAGGAATATTCAGATTGTTTTGCTTGGAATTACACTGAAATGCCTGGACTAAGCCGAGAGATTGTCGAACATCGGCTACCTATTAAGTCTGGTTTCAGACCTTTCAAGCAAAAAGCTAGAACATTTCGTCCAGATCTTCTCCCACGAATCAAGGACGAAATCCACCGGCTATTAGAAGCTAATTTTATTAGACCTTGCAGATACGCAGAGTGGATCTCCAATATTGTGTCGGTAGAGAAGAAGGAGTCAGGTAAGCTTAGAGTATGCATTGATTTTCGCAATTTAAATAGAGCAACTCCTAAAGACGAATATCCCATGCCCATAGCCGACACATTAATCAATAATGCATCAGGAAATAGAATTATTAGCTTCCTTGATGGTAATGCCGGATATAATCAGATTTTTATGGCCGAAGAAGATGCGTCTAAAACGGCCTTTATATGTCCAGGCTTCATTGGTTTATTTGAGTGGGTCGTCATGACATTTGGTTTGAAAAATGCTGGTGCTACTTATCAAAGGGCTATGAATTTGATCTTCCATGAATTGTTAGGAAACACTGTAGAAGTTTACATTGATGATATTGTAGTCAAATCGGCTGAGTTTAGTTCTCATATAGCTGATTTGCGCAAAGCCTTTGATAAAATGCGTCAGTATGGTTTGAAAATGAACCCACGTAAATGTGCTTTTGGAGTGTCGGCTGGTAAGTTTTTAGGATTTGTCATACATGAACATGGTATAGAGATAGACCCTGACCGAATCAAGTCCATTCGGAATGTGGGACCTCCGACCTGTAAGGTCGAGGTACAGAGGTTTCTCGGCAAGGTGAATTATTTACGAAGGTTTATTTCTAACCTAGCTGGGAAGATTGATGCGTTCACCCCTATTCTTCGGCTTAAGAATGATGCCGAATTCGCTTGGGGGGCAGAACAGCAAGAAGCATTTGATCTTATCAAAAAATACTTATCTTCGGCTCCCGTATTAAAAGCACCACGAGCAGGAGTACCTTTCCGATTATATATTGCAGCTGAAGATAAGGTCATTGGGCTGTCCTGACACAAGAAACTGAGGGGAAGGAGCATGTGGTGACATATCTGAGCCGAAGGTTGGTGGATGCTGAAACAAGGTACACTTTTATTGAGAAGTTATGTTTATGCTTGTTTTATGCATGCACCAAATGTAGATGTTATTTACTATCTAGTCATTGCACTGTTTCTGGTCAAGCCGATGTGATCAAATACATGTTGCATAACCCAATTATGAGTGGAAGAATTGGTAAGTGGGCTTATGCACTCATAGAATATGACTTGGCCTATGAACCATTGAAATCTATGAAAGGCCAAGTCGTAGCGGATTTTATTGTAGAACATCGGGTTAATGATATTCATGAGCTAGACATGTCATACCTCACTATTACTCCTTGGACTTTATATTTTGATGGATCGGTTTGCAATGAAGGGCAAGGAATTGGCATTGTGCTTGTTTCACCAAGTAATGTCTCCTTTGACTTCTCTAGCCGATTGAAAACTTATTGTACTAACAACCAAGCCGAATATGAAGCACTTTTGTTCGGTTTAGAACTTTTAAATGGTATGGGAGTAAAACATGTGAAGGTATTTGGTGATTCTCAGCTGGTTGTCCAACAAGTGTTAGAAGAATATCAATGTTTTGATGGTACTCTAAATAGTTACCTTGAGAAATGTTGGAGCATAATCCGTTCTTTTGACGAATTCAGTATTCGGCATATCTCTAGAGTTGAGAATCATAGAGCTAACGATTTGGCACAAGATGCATCAGGTTATCGGATAAAGAGAGGGAAATTTCACAAACTGAAAATCTGATAACCAGTGCAGAGCCAAATTCCCAGGTCGCGGACCGTCCGCGTGATGACGCCGGACCGTCCGGGGTTACCAGAAATTTTCTCTTAATTGATTCGGCTAACAATGAAGCCGATGCAAGTGATTGGAGGACACCTATACTTAATTATTTACGAAATCCCAATATCAGGACAGATAAGAACATTCGGCGAACAGCTTTCAAGTATGTTTTGATGAGTGATGAACTTTACCGCCGAACAGTCAATGACGTCCTACTTCAGTGCTTGGGCCCAGATGATGCTATATTAGCCATGGCCGAAGTACATGAAGGAATTTGTGGTACCCATCAATCAGCTCCAAAGATGAAGTGGTTGTTGCGAAGGTCTGGTTTTTATTGGCCTAATATGATAGCTGATTGTTTTAAGTACTACAAGGGTTGCCAAGTGTGTCAAAAATTCGGCGACCTACAGTTGGTCCCTGCAGCCGAATTACATCCTATCATCAAGCCTTGGCCGTTCAGAGGATGGGGATTAGACTTTATTGGAGAAATTCATCCTTCATCATCAAAGGGGCATCAGTTCGTGTTAGTTGCCACTGACTACTTTACCAAATGGACTGAAGCCGTTGCTCTAAAGAACATGACACACAAGGAGGTAATTGAGTTCATAACTGAGCATATTATTCATAGATTCGGCATTCCTCAGACCTTGACTACAGATCAAGGGACTTCTTTTATGTCAAAGGAGGTACGTGAATTTGCTGAATTATATAGAATTAAGTTGCTTAATTCATCTCCATACTACGCTCAGGCCAATGGACAGGCCGAGTCTAGTAATAGGACATTGATCAACTTGATAAAAAGAAGATATCTGATGATCCTAAGCATTGGCATAAGATTTTGTCCGAAGCTTTATGGGCTCATAGAATATCTAGGCATCGTGCTACTAAAGTATCTCCTTTTGAGCTTGTCTATGGGCAGGAAGCAGCGTTGCCTGTGGAAATAAGTCTGAATGCTGTCAGGTTCGCCAGACAAAATGATCTAACTGTTGCTGATTATTATAATTCAATGATGGATAATATTGATGAGGTGACCGACAAGAGGATGATAGCTTTGGGAGCAATAGAGAAGGACAAGATCATGGTAGCCAGGGCCTACAACAAGAAAGTCAAAACAAAATCATTTCAAGTAGGGGACCTGGTGTGGAAGACCATTCTGCCTCTAAGGAATAAGGACCGGAAGTTCGGAAAATGGTCGCCAAGCTGGGAGGGTCCTTATAAAGTAAAACAAGTGATGTCTGGTAACGCCTATTTATTGCAAACATTACATGGCAAAGATCTACCCAAAGCCTTGAATGGGCGTTTCCTTAAGCAGTACCATCCTAGTATGTGGCAAGATGCCTAAGAGAACCGATGTAATCTCATCGAGTTATTTGCTTTTGGTTTGCTCAGCTCCACCAAAAGGCAGGGGGGCATATGTTGAGCACCAAATTGAGGTGCGGACAGTCCGGCCCTGAGGCCGGACGGTCCGCGGTCCGGACGGTCCGCGCCTGTGGGCCGGACGGTCCGCGCACGTGCAGAACAGATTAGGGTTCCGAGTTTTTCGCTGCGTTTGTTGGCAAAAATCCTGGGATTTGCTCGGAGTTTTGACGGTAAAGGGTCCAGCCCCCCTCCTCTATAAATAGAGAGGTCTACGGCCGATTTGGAATCATCAATCGAATCAATACAACTTCTATTTCGCATTTTATCCTAGGAGTAGTTCTAGTCTAGTTTAGGTTTAGTCTTCCAATCCCCAAATTCTCCGCCTCTCCTCGACTCTACGTCGATTAGAGGAGTCTAGGTCGGCCTGCCCGAGCCTAGACACCACCTAGGATCTCTACTCCCCGACGGGGTCCCTCCCGGGAGCGAGATCCAGGCGCCGTCGGCGATCTTCCGCCGTCCCTGCGTACGCGCGGACCGTCCGGCCCCAGGGCGTGGACCGTCCGGCCGTCAGGCAGGAGCCCTAGCCGCGCACCAGGCCGCGGACCGTCCGGCCCCAGGCCGCGGACAGTCCGCCCTTGCGCAGAGAGCACCACCGCGCCTCGCATCAGGCCGCGGACCGTCCGGCCCCTGCCCGCGGACCGTCCGCCCCTGTGCAGAGGGCACCGCCACGGTTCTTGTTGAGTGTTTGGCGCTCCGAAAAGGCGTCAACAAAGTGATATATGAATTGTGATGTATAAATTCATTAACGTTGATGATGATGAGGACAACATATACAAGGAGCTGATTTTCTACCAAACAATTTGCAAAAGCACGGGCTCCTGCAGAGGAGCTACTCCTTCAGAGGAGCCGGAGCCATTTTCATAGGAGCCGGAGCCCTCCCAAACGGCTCCTAAGGCTGAGAGTGGGCATGCACTTAGAGACCAATCAATAAAATCTTAATTTTCCTCTTAAATTATCGTTATTACATTGGTCGATGAGTACGATAGATTAATTACCTTTTTTTTCCACTGTGCTGCGTATTTACTGATAGACATGGTAGGGTGTAGCGTACACGTATTTCTTTGTAGCAACAACCGCACAGAACAGAGGCAGAAAAGAACGAGGTCCTCATGCATCGTGATACCGGCCGTGGCCACAATCACCGTGAGCGAGCGACGGACGCAACAGCATCCGAGCGCGGGTCTCTCGTCTCCTCTCGCACGCCATCTCTCGAGATTCTTCTCCATTGAGTTCATATGTATGTCTTCCTTTGTTCATGTAGAATATGCATATGCTTCCGTTTCCTCTTTATTCATCGTGCGTTGAGCGAATAAATCAACAAATAAATCAGTGAATAAAGCTGGTGTAGTTCGTGAGGTAGAGCGGCTCGACTCGATTCGACTCGAAAAACCTAGCTCGCGAGATTTGAGCTTCTTTTTCCAGCACTAGGTAGAGCCATGTATCTGCTAGTCTCTCCGGCTCTTCATATTTTTTTTAGCTATAGTGATTAAACATCTATTGCTCTAACTTGTATGAGTAAGGACACGGTTAGTCCCTCTAACATGGGACTGAAACAACATAAGATAATTGTTCGCTTCGAATTAAAACTGGTTGTTTGGACTGATACAACTACAATTTATAGAGACAAAAATACTACTATATGTATTAGAAATTGGTACGGATTAAATTCAAGCGAATATGCTGGATATTGTTGTGAAGAGTAAAATTGCACGGTTGAACTTAGAGGGGCGAGCTACATATTAGCTTGTGGATGCACATGCACTCCCTAAAAATTCAAAAATTAGTTATAATAGTTAAATTTTTACTATATACTCACTCTTTTTTTAATTGTCGCTGGATAGTTCAATTTTGCACTATCCAGCGACAATTAAAACGAAACAGAGGGAGTATGTATCACCGACTTCTCATCCTTATCCACCTACAAGAAAGATGCATCCTTCATATATTTTCTCTAGCTTTACCACTAGTTGAACTAGAAACTGGTGCACGAACGTTGTCGCAGTGAGGATGGAAATAGGTGAACGTTTTCTCATATCTATCTCGCGTTCGCTTTTTTCGGGCGTGTCCCCCCCCCCCCTTTCGCTGGGTTCGTGAAGCACAAGGATTTGCAGAGGGCGGCGTGCAAGCGCCGCCGTTTACTGCTTCACCGGCGTCGCTCCGGCTCCGATAGGCTGCTGGTCAGCCACGGGATCGATGGAGCTCATGACATTGACACGTACGTCCTACACCCTGTGCTTGCGTTTGACGATACATCGAGCTCCTTTTTTTCCCCCCCTCGGTCTCCTGCATCTCCCACTTGTTTTCCTATCGTGTTACTGAAAATATTGTGCTGTCTCCTTGTTTAGGCCTTTAGGGTGCAATTGCATGGCTACGATGGCGACGTGACTTGTTCTGTTCCCCTGGACACAGTGCTGCCGAGCGCCACGGAAAGGGAGGGTTCCTGCGCACACGTGTGTGTTTGTGGCTTTGTGCCTGCTGGCCGCTCTTGCCGGTCCTCTTAAAAAGTACAACTTGTCTGGCATAAAACTTGTTGCATATAGAGTACGTAGTTATTTTGTTGAATTTCTTTGTTTTTATAGATAAAAAAGCTTAGGGCCCGTTTGTTTCCTTTGATTTTAAGGAATTGTAATCTAATTAATGGAGTAGTCTATTTTTTAGAATGTGATATTCCATAACTTTCCAACATTTATATATAAGCCTATCTCAAATTCATGTGGTGAGAGATGTAAATTAATTCTATATATTTACATGACATTTTCTAATATACAACTTATAGCACACTCTTCTATTTGTTTCTTTGTAACATAAGCGTAGTGTATAACTATTTATCTCATATGATTTAGGATAATATACAAATAAATTGCATATACAAATGTAATAACTTAATTAGTTTGTGTCTAAATTATGATTATTAGAATAGAATTTAATTCCAACCAAACAAATGGGGCCTTAGAGATATATAATTCTGACTAGGTGAGTGCCCGTGCGTTGCAACGGAAACATATAATACCACAATAACTTATGTATAAATATGTGTTATACTGTTATCAGAAAATGTTTCGTAATTTATTTCTGACCTAGCCATATATAAATTTTGTCAGTCAGCATAGTCGACGTTTCTGTTCATGACATTGTGACACTCGAGACAAATACCGAGCAACAAGCAAGAGGTGTATGTACTCCTGGCAACAGTCCTGACAACAAGGAATTATCCATCTGATAATTTTAGTCAGGTCATTTTCAAGAATGCTAAGAAAATATCTGTCGGCCAAATTTCATGAACAGGTAACTTTGTACGAACATGTGTAGTAGCAGTAGAGCAACCATCTTAAAAAGATATCTAAAATAAAAAAATAAAACCTTTCTTTTTCGTACTCATTTCAACATATTAGTAGGCCATCCACGACTACAGTTACGTTTGTTTTTTAACTGGAACAAAACTGCATGATTTATCGAGATAATAAGCTTTTTATGCCTCTACTTAAAAGAGAATGTTCCCTTCTTCCTAGGTTTTCTCTTTCTTCGTCTTCGAACGAAGTCCTTGCTAATGCTGTCAAGTGGCTTTAAGATGTTGATTATGCTAACTGTCACCGGTCATGCAAAAATCATAGAATTGATTAGTTCCTTTTGCACACGTGCTAAGGTCACCAAATTTTTAAACAAGAGTGAAAGCAAACATCAATTTGGTAGTAGCCAGATTTTTACATAAGTACAATCAGGGCTTAAATATAAATCCATAAATGTCCCTTATCCATAGGTCTTTACAATTAGGCCAATAAGGTGGCAACTGATTGTACTTATGTAAAAATAGGTCTTTAATAAGTCTTCATTACCTTACATTATTGTTTACAAGTTTTGGAATAAAAAAAAA